>CM044896.1:123467016-124067016 GCA_024500145.1 Gentiana dahurica var. dahurica
ACTATCAATGTCCCATTTGATAATATATAAGACTAGAGACATTTAAGTACCAACCTTGTTATAGTGATTAGAGATCTCATCAACCATAATCACTATCATGGTTTCTCTATCACAGATTGATACTAGGGACGTTACTATATATATACAACAAATAATATGAAGACAAACAATATATATAACAACATAAGTGCTTTTATTAATCATAATAAAGTTATTACATGAACTAAATAGACTGTAATTGACCCGACCCGGTCAGATCCGGTCCAACCCGATTGGGTTTAGGACACCTTTCCAACAGTAATCGGGTAAATTTCTAAAGTATTTATGTTTTTTATTTTTATTTTTATCTTTTTAATCGTTATAATGTTATTAGGCTAAATCTAATAACTAGCCAAGGTTATGTAATCGTATTATTTCGATCTTTTCGGTAAAGGAATGTCATCTAAGTAAAATTGACTAAAATTGAGTTAATTGAATCTTTTTCTATTTTGCAACGTATTGATAATATTCGGATTGACGTAATTAACCAAGATGAATCGCAACATATAACCTAACGATGAACTGACCAGAGAAGTTAGGATATGAGATAAAAGATAGAAAAACCGGAGGGTAAAATTGGCCGTGCGAAAGCGTGACAACGGAATCCTATTTCCTACCCGGGGGCAGATTTGTCTTGGGAAAGATGAATCTTATTAAATTTGTGCTCAAGATCGTAATAATGTTAAAATCAACGGTTTAATTGAAACTAACACCGGAAAGTTGAATCGATCCGCCTGACAACCGGAGCCTTTTGAATAACATCGGCCGTCTGACAAACGGAGCAACCTCTTTTATCCGGGGTAGATTTGTACTCGGTACCTGTTCAGACTAACTGAGATTAGCATGGGGCAGTTGTGGAGATTAAACTGATGACAATTGGACATATGACAATTTCATACGCTCGTGTGAGGAGGAATTGTTAACCTCAGGAGTGCACCGTTTCATTTACTCAATTGGACCTAATATAAAAGGAAAGATCGAGAACATTCCGTTTACTGAAAAAGATCGTATAAATCAATTACATATATCTTGGCTAGTTCTATAATAATTATTAGTAATTAATATATTGGTATCTATATATTTATATATATATATATATATATATATATATATATATATATATATATATATATATATATATTGTACTATTTATGTATTACTATATATATTTATGTATTTATATATATTATAATAGTTTAGTTTTAATTTATGAATTTATTTTCTGTTTATTCGAATAGTAGCGACTTGTATGATAAACCTGCGATTTAGATCGAGATAATAATAGTTGTTTGGTGTTTAACCACACTTAAAAGAATTACCACGATTCCCTGAGGATTCGACACCTGACTCACCATACTAGCACTATGATTTGACCCGGTACACTGCCGGTAAGGATTGTATAGCCTAGAAAACGTCCGTCAGCTACTTGAATGATGTCGGTAAAACTCGCCACTACAAATGTCAACAAAAAATTAAAAGCATGTTTCAGAGAGATAGCATAAATATTCAAAAGAATAAATCCTACTTATATTATATCTCTAATCTGATAGCTCAACATAAGGTTCTGGACCAGCCGTTTCCAGACGAGCAGCATCAATTAAATTGGAACTATAGTTTTTCAGACCCAAATATATGGTGGACACTCTGATGTCATTTAACAGCTTCTTATCTAATATGCCTTCCAACACATCGCTATTCTTTGTCGAAGTGTTCCACTTGCCTAGATCCCTAGCAGTGTTGTGCCTAATGAAGAAGAAGTGTTTTTTCCAATCAGAGAAGGATTGGTCTGTTTTCTTAATCAAAGGTACACTACTTAAACTATCAGTTCTCTTACAAAAGCAGTACCAGCCAGGACTCTTTTTAACCTGTTTGCATTGGTAAAAAGTTCTAAAGAGCAACAGTGTGAAAGGGGTGACGAAACACCTGCACCAAATCAGGAAACCAGTAATGGCCCTTATACTATTAGGGACTATTTGACCAATCCCTAAATTGTAATATCGGAGTATTTCCAAGTAGGCAGGAGGAAGTGGAAATCGGAGACCGCAATCAAACTGTTCCTTATAAACAGCGCAGTATCCGGCAGGAGGAGCAGCGGCACTTTTTCCAGGCTCAGGTCGAATGGGGGCATAAACATTCTTGTTTATCCCATATCTATCACAAATGTTAGTGATATCAGAATCCTTCAACTTGGAATCGATTGCATGACAAGCCATCATCTTTTTCGTCTCGTAGGTCCTCCTTAACGCTCTTATTGGCGCAGATAACCCAGAAATATTACATTCAGTTGGAGGTGATTCGATAAGTGCAGGAACGATAGAAGCGATTAAATGAGGAGGGAGAATAGAAAAAAGAGGATTCTCGCCGGGATTAGATATATCAGACTGGTCAGGATTCATAAGGAATAAAAGAAAATCGCACAGGAAGATAATAGACTTACTTGATAATTAAAGGGGCAAATCCAGCAGATCTGACGCTTTCGTCTATAAATAATGATGGATATCACAGGATCTAGTGGATTTAATAGCTTGTAGCCAAAAGATGGGACGTTTCGACTACACATCGATTGGAGAGACAACCGTGTACAATTATGGTGGCATTTGAAATAACCAAGGCAACGGTGGATAGGCCATCTGGATGGTACACGTGGAAAACCCTTGAACTTCAGATCTTAATCTATTTAAAGGGCCAGTCCATATCGATTCAGATCTGGGGTGCTTTGATTGGAGGTGACCCGAACAGGTCCACGTGTCAAGCGTATATAGAATGGACCAACAGAACAGGACAGAGCCATATCTGACCTGAAAGTCAATACGACCAGATAGACCAGGCGACTGGAAAAGATCCCTGATCAGGCCAGGGCAGGTCCCTGGCCAGGTGAAGCAGACAGATCAGACCAGGGCAGGTCCCTGACTAGAAGAAACAGATCTGAGACATACGCATATGGGATAAATAGCAGTTATGTGTAAACATGAGACGTGGGTGGGTTACATAACCACCCATTAACTCCATTACGGCGAATAACCGCTTGAACTACGGTTGGGCTTGATTCCAAATATATATATTTGGATACATAGGCAGCTTATTCTCTAAGTTCAGTTCATACACAACAACTACTCTTTACTTGATCCTAGAAAGACCCAATATTTTTACCCGTTTCATTCTGAGTTCGATCAACCGACTCTTTAGCGGGCTTTGAATGTACGCGTTTAGACTCGGTAACAAGTTTGTAGCAGGGTATGACTACTTTGTTGGCTCATGAAATGAAACAAACATTGTAGCAGGGTATGACTTCGATAAAGTTACATTGCTGACTAATGGAATGAAACAAACATAGGCCATAAATAATGTAGCGACCAGACTCCGCGTCTGGTAGTGTTAAATGACTAATAAATGATCCGATCAACTGTTTAAACCGTTGTCCTCGTTTGGTTTAAAAGGGATAACCCGAGTTGACATGGTTTGAGTTTATCTAACATCAATTCACCAATCATTTTTTGCAATTTATCTTACAAATCATTTCTTCAACTATAAATAAAAAAATATGGAAATATCTTTTCACACCAATTTTTATCTTATCACACAAAAATTTATTCCAATTTCGCCCTTGCTTTTTTTATTTTACGCGCGTTCATTCTGACCAAAGTTTGGTCAGAATGTGACACATTATCCATACTGAAATATGGTCAGAATGTGACAGATTATCCATACTGAAATATGGTCAGAATATACGTGTTGAGAGTCCAAACTGGTTGATTCTGACCATCTTTTAGGTAGAATGTTTGAAGTTTTCCAAACTCATATATAGTCAGAGCATCATTCTGACCAATATTGAGTCCGGAATACTCTACACATTCAGACTAGGGTCAGAATAAGAACAACAATATAAGAGCACCACTATTGATTCTGACTGAATTTCAGACAAAATAATAAAAGTTTTTTTCACTCAATTTTAGTCAGAATGTCTTTCTGACCGGTATTAAGTATGAAAAACATTCAAAATTCTGACTAGAATAAAATCAGTATAATGATCGTATTCTGACTCAAAGTGGGTCAGAATGGTTGTTGTGTGAATTGACCATAAATTGGCCAGAATAGTATATATTTTCCGGACTCATTTACGGTCAGAACGGCAGGCGTGTGGAATATCCAAACGAAGCCCACTCTCGGCTCTTGGTAAGTGTAAAACAACATTGGTGTGAAAAGATAGTCCCAAAAATATTAAACCACCTCTCACCACTTCACTTTATTTACTTTATTTTTTTACCCTTATTTTATAAGTAATTAGCGCAAAAAACCTTTATGTTTGGGTCAACTTTGGGACTTGCCCCGTATCTTTAAATTTAGCACTTTTACCCTTTATCTTGTGTCATATTTTGCAACAAACACCCTTTTTTGAATTTTACGTTAAATAAACAGAAATTACGTGTTTGACATTCACTCGCCGTCAACATTTCACGCCTGAAAAAAAACATTTTTTTTAATTATTTCCCCAAAATCGTCATTCATTTTCAACCTAATTGTCATTCCCGATTTCTAATTTATGTTCTCCATCTACAAAAACCTAGCTTTCTAATTCCCTTCCCCATCAACAGAAGATTAATCAATCGTAGGTAGTTCCTGTCAACACCGCCGAGTGTCTACCGGCGCTGGCGAGAATTGTACTCAAGATGACACTTCGAAGAATAGGTGTTGAGCAACCTATTTATGGTGAGTAAATTGCTAATCGTGAGTAATTTTGTTAATGAATCTCGCACACCCTCTGAAGATTCTAGAACCATTTCTTCAAACACCTTTTGAAGGCTGATGAAGAAAACGTCGAACAACTATTCAAATGAGAGAGAGAGAGAGAGACGAGGACGGAAATGGCACAGGCAATTGTTGGTTGACAAATTAAGGTTTAATTAGAGAGGGAGATTTAATTAAAAAAAGTTGCTTATAACAATTAACAAATAAAAATAAATAAATAAAGTAAAAATATGAAAGTGCGTGAATGTTGATGACGAGTGAATGTCAAAAGCGTAATTTCTGTTTCATTTAATGTAAAAGTTGAAAAAGGGTGTTTGTTGCAATATGACACAAGATAGAGGTTAAAAATGCTAAATTTAAAGATACATGCCAAGTCCCAAAGTTTACCAAAACATAGGAGTGTTTTGCGCTAATTACTCTTATTTTATTGATTATACTCCCTCCGTTTTCTTTTAACTGTCACATTTGAAGAAAAAATAACTGTCATTTTTTGGATGAAATTGATAACTTTTTAGTTTAAGGTTAATCATTTTTTGGATCAACATGATCAATTATTTTTTTTTCAAATGTCACAGTTAAAAAAAGGGAGGGAGTATTATTTTATTTCAATTTCTCTCACCAATCATTCATTTATCTACATAACTTTTAAAAAATATTTTAACTTTCTAATTTTTAGTTCAATTATTTTTATTATATTTTATTACCTATTAGTTTTATTATCCACTAGTATATAAAACCATCCAAAAATCTACGTTCATGACCCAAACCGGGTCCCGAATCAACGAAGCAGCAAAACCACCATAAACCGTGTTATGGTACAACGGTGATTTATGAGTTATACCAAGTGGACGGCTATGATGAATTCTTATACACCATCTAGTGGTGTATAGGGATGATGTGGATTCATCACAGTCGTCCACTTGGTACAACACAAAATCACCGTTGTACCATAACTTTTCTCATCCATCACACGTTTCGTATCTTATCAGTCCCGAGGGAGTTGGATCCGGTGCAAATGGTCAGGTAATCAGTCCGGTGCATATTTGTGGTGCTCCCACGTCAATTAAACAAATCTCAGCCGCTACTTAGATTTTTTACCGCTGGTTACTTGCTTTATTTTTATTTTTGTTTATGAATCTCCTGTAAAACACGGATATAAATACAGATATATAGTATTACACAACATGAATACAACGTAGTGACGGATCCATGATTTTGTTTTAGTGGTGTTATCGGAGTCTAAACATACGATTTTTTTATCCAAAAATTTATTCTAGGGGCTGTGGGTTTAAAGGACAACAAATAGATAGAAAATAGTAAACAGGACATTGGGAAAAAAAATCGTCCGTAAGGACATTCTATCATTTCATTCTCCAAAATACCCCTATTAATAGGAGTTACCAATCCCTCAACCATTTCCTATGGAAAACGCCCGGAGTTAATTCCACTTCCATCAAATAAATCAAATTCCACAAAATCGGTAAAAATCCCATAAATCTTTGTTCAGAAATGGAGTCCACCTAAGTCGCAATTCAAGGTTACTTGATTTTGGAAGGGAGCAACAATTTTGGTTTCGCCATTTTGTTGAGCATGAAAATATTTAGAAGAGGAAGAAGAAGATTTAAAAGGGGAATTCGATTTGCAGCAGTGGAAATTGGTAGATCAATTGTTTTAGAAAGAATCAACGGCCGATTTGAAGACTGCCACATAAGCCTGGGTATTTTTTATGTTCCGTTTTGGTAAAGCGGTTTGAATTAGCTATAATTTAGGTATAATGAGTATATGATACTGAGGCCATTTTTTTTCTAAGTTTACATTTGGCTGAATGGTTAGTGACGATACCGGGTTACGCACCTCGATTTATCATCGTCATATGGACATCTTGGGTTAAATATTTGCTAAGGCATACAAGTCGGACTATCGACTTGGGAGCCTTGACACGCATGTCGATCCTCGAGCCTGAAGTATGGCAAGGGGCTCGAGGTCACGACTATCGACTCACGGGCAGTGCAGGACGTAAGTTCCAGGAGTCGATCATCCCAGGTCGGGCAGATCGATATCGAGAACAGAGTCCACACCAGCTACGTGGGCCCAATATCCACAGGATAGATTGGGCGAGGGGTAAAGCCCAATTAAGGGTAAGTACGACAATAGCTACAAACCGACTCATATTAGGGTTAGGTCATGCATTGTCCTTATAAATACAACGTTCCAGGAACTACGTATGGCTTGATTCCTGGAATAATAACAGGATACGTAGGCACTCTAAGAATTCCACTTAGACTCAGCCGTAAATATACAAAACCCCTTCTTTATTCTTGGCATTAGGGTTCTTGATTATTCATCAATAATAGGAGGAAAAGCCCGGATCTTTAAGGTGACATAATTTGTCATCGTCATTGGCGCTAGAAGGAGGGCCACTTCTTTTGTTGAATACATCAAGATCATCATGCCTCCAAAGGAAAAAACCGCCAGAAAAACCACCTCCAAAAACATGGATCCGCAGAATCCACAGATAAGCGAGCAGGCAGGTGTGGACCCTCAGGGAGAAAAAGATCCAGTCTTGGAGACCGTCCATGAAAATCCGCCAAAGCAAACTCAGGGCCTGGCCCCAGAGCATCAAGCCATGGTGGATCAGTTAGCGGCGACAGATCATAATGCCCTGAGAAAGATAATGGCGGAAGCCTTTAATCGACAGAAACTTCAACAACAGCAACAACAGGCGGAAGGCGGCCTGAATAACGCCGCCAATAATCCTAAGCCAGATCAGTTCGAAGAGATCAGCGCTTCCTCAAGTTCTGTCGAAAGGAGGAAGCGAGAAATCCAACAGAAGCACATACGCATCGATGAAGACAGCGTTAGGCAAGAGTTAGACGTAATCCTGGGAAAGACCCAGGGTTCGTTATGGTTAGAGTCTCCTTTCACCAAGGAGATTGAAGATTATCCTAAACCCAAGGGGTTTAAAATTCCTAAGATAGACCCGTATGATGGCACCACCGACCCAGAGGACCATCTTCACAGGTATCTATCCCAGATGAGGCTGGAATCTGCACCGGATGAGATGCGATGTTGAGCATTCGAGACTCTATTCGTAGGACGAGCAAGAGAGTGGTTTACCAAGTTGAAGCCCAGATCCATCTCCAGCTTCACTATGCTCGCCCGAAAATTCAGAGACGCCTTCATCGTCAACAAAAAGTTCCAGTTGAGCGAGACGCACCTCACAAACGTGAGACAGCATAGAGACGAGTCGGTATTAGATTATCTGAAGAGGTTTAACCTCGAGGCCATGCAGGTAAAGGATCCGCAGGATCGAGTCTTGATCACTTCATTTGTAGGAGGACTGCGCAACACTAAGCTATACGAGAAGTTAAGCAGAAACCTCCCTCGAAACATGGATGAGTGTGTGAATGTCGTCCATCGATTTTGCCAGGGTGAAGAGGCAGTGCGTAGGCACACCCAAGCCGAGTGGATAGACAGCTCGAGAAAAGATGGTCGAGGAGGAAATAAGAACCATTCTCGACAGCAAGATGTAGAGAGGAAAACATCTGTCTGGGATCGCATCGAGGCACCTCCCTCGGGCCGGTCAGAGAGAAAGGGGGGTAAAAAGGATAAAGAGTTTACTCCTCTCAACCGGTCACGTACGGAGGTCTTATCAATCATGGTCTCCAAGAATTTGGCCAAGAGGCCACCTCCGATCAAAAAACCTCGAGAAAAACGAAGGTCGACAAAGTATTGTGAATTCCACGAGGATACAGGTCACTCGACAGAGGACTGTTTCGAATTAAAGAAAGACATCGAGGCTCGCATCCAAGAGGGGAAGCTGGATGAGGTCATAGACCGATCGCGTTATAATGAGCCCAGGGGGCAGCGAGACTTCAAAAGGAAAAATCCTGACCAGGATAGAGGTCAAAGTCGAGAGAATCAGAGAAGAAGAGATCGATCCCCTAAACGAGACCGATCTCCTGATAACGATAGGGACTACTATGGTCAGGATCGCTATGATGATAATCGCCCAAATAATTACGTGAATATGATATTTGGGCCAGGGGAGAGTGAGAAGGAACGAGCCAGTCGAGAACCAGACGACAGCTCGAGGCCACGTAAACAGTCAAGATTGACCACGGAAGTCGGGTATGGCCCCAAAGACGACGTCCCTAAGTCGACAAGTCATAGTGAGGGGTTAGTAATCGAAGCGGTTATAAGTCGCGCCAGAGTATCGAGGGTATGCGTCGATAATGGTAGCGCTGTGAATATCTTTTACTACTCGGCATTCCAGGGCATGAAGCTCAAAGAGAAAGATTTAGTGCCCATAGCCTCTCCACTATTCGGTTTCACAGGTCAGGCAGTCCATCCCATGGGTTCCATAAAGCTACTCACGACAGTGGGGGATGGAGAAAGAGGGAGGACACTAGAGCTAAACTACGTGGTCGTTAAAGCTCCCTCCGCGTATAATGTCATTTTGGGTAGACCAGCCCTTTTCGAGTTACGAGCTATAATTTCGACATTCCATAACAGCATGAAATTCCCGACTCGAAATGGTTCCCACGAGGTAAAAGGGGATAGTGAAATCGCCAGAAGCTGTAATTCGATAGTGATGAATGGTAAGATGGCGGTGCAACAAGTCCTTGTCGAGGAACTTATTCCGGAAGAAGAGGAAGAGAAGTGTTGGGCCTCGAGTGAGGCAGTTGAAAATGTTAGCTTGTGGTTAGATGAAGTCGATCAGAGTGTCCAAGTCGGAGTCTGGATCCCGACTCAGGAAAAGCAGTTATTGATCGACTTGCTGAAAGAGTTCAAGGACGTTTTCGCATGGAAGGCGTCCGACATGCCAGGTCTACCGACGGACATCGCCATCCATAAACTTGAAGTTGACCAGGCCAGAAAGCCAGTCAAACAGAAGAAGCGAAACTTCGCGCAAGATTGATTGGAAGCTATCGAGTCCGAAGTCGGGAAGCTACTGTCGGCAAATATAGTAAAAGAAGTACTTTATCCAGAATGGCTTGCTAATCCAGTGTTGGTGAAGAAACCAGATGGCAGCTGGCGCATGTGCGTAGATTTCACGGATTTGAATAAGGCATGCCCCAAAGATTCTTATCCGCTGCCTAAGATCGACAGGTTAGTTGATTCGACCATCGGTTTTGAGGTATTCGCGTTCCTCGATGCATACAAGGGGTACCATCAGATTCTTATGGACCCTCGAGATGCGGAGAAGACCGCATTCATTACAGAGTTTGGCACCTTTTGTTATGTTACCATGCCATTCGGACTAAAGAATGCTGGAGCCACATACCAAAGGGCAGTCAATAAAATTTTTGCGAAGCAGATTGGTAAGAATATGGAAGTCTATGTGGACGATCTACTCATCAAAAGCCGGTCGATGAAGCAATTTTTGGTAGACGCCAGGGAAGTATTCAAGGTGCTAAGAGATACTGACATGAAACTTAATCCAAAAAAGTGCACCTTCGGAGTGAGAACAGGCAAATTTCTAGGGTACATGGTGTCGAGAGACGGGATTCGAGCTAACCCTGATAAGATCGACACACTAAAGAACATGCCTGCACCTCGAAATATGAAAGAGGTTCAGAGACTCACAGGTCGGATGGCAGCACTGAATAGATTCTTATCCCGGTCAGCCCAGCGTGCACTACCGTTCTTTAAAATTCTTCGAAAGCCCAGCCCTTTCCATTGGGACATCGAATGTCAGAAAGCCTTTGAAGAATTGAAAGCATATCTATCAGAACTACCTACTCTCACTTCTCCTCGAGAGGGGGAAAGGTTGTTGGTTTATCTATCGGTCTGCGAGGAAGCAGTGAGTTCGGTCTTGGTCCGAGAGGGGGAAAGGGCCAGGTGCCCATATATTTTGTAAGTAAAGCTCTGCATGGCCCCGAAACCCGATACTCGCCAGCTGAGAAACTCGCATTATCGTTGGTACACGCGTCGAGAAAACTTAGGCCCTACTTTCAAGCCCATCCTATAGTGGTTGTTACAGACCAACCACTCAAGCAAATTCTGGCGAAGCCCGACACATCTGGTCGACTCGCAAAGTGGGTAATCGAGATGGCTCAATACGACATCGAGTTCGTACCGCGCACCGCGATCAAGGCTCAAGCTTTAGCCGACTTCTTAGCCGAGGGTATATCAGTGCAACTCGAGCAAGAAAAGCAGAGTCAGGAAGAACGATGGATGCTCTATGCTGATGGAGCCTCGAGCAAAGAGGGATCAGGCGCAGGCCTCCTATTAGTCAGCCCGAAGGGGGAGGAGTTTCCATACGCTCTCCGGTTCGATTTTAAGGCAACAAATAATGAGGCAGAGTATGAGGCACTTATTACTGGTCTGAAGCTCGCTCTGAAGCTGGGGGTCGAAAATCTCAACGTTTATAGTGACTCGCAATTAGTCGTTAATCATATCAAAGGAGAATACGAGGCTAAGGAGGATACTATGAAGAAGTATCTGGCCGTAGTTCAAGGCCTCAAGCCGAAATTCAACTCGATTCAATTCGAACAGGTACCTCGAACTCAGAAAAAGAGGGCCGACGCTCTGTCCAAGTTAGCATCAAATTTCGTCTCTAGCAAGAAGGTGTTAGTAGAGTTGCTAACAGAAAGAAGCTATGAAGAGATAGAAGCCCAGCCGATATCTCAGCAGGCTACATGGATGGATCCGATTGTCCTTTACTTAAAGGACGGAATATTACCCAATGATAAAGTACAGTCAAAAAAGGTCCGACTACAGTCGGCTCGATATGCATTCTTCAACGACATACTTTATCGGAAGTCGTTCACAAGTCCATGGTTGAGATGCGCATCTGAGACAGAGGGAGAGTATCTTCTCGAAGAAATCCATAGAGGAGCTTGTGGAAATCACTGTGGGGCTAGGATGTTAGCCCGGAAATGCAAGCTCGTAGGATACTTCTGGCCGTCAATGCAACGAGATGCGAACAAGTTAGTGCAGAGATGCAATTCTTGTCAAATCCACGATAACATCTCTCATCAACAGGTACAAGAAATGAATGTCATCTCGTCAGCATGGCCTTTCGACGTGTGGGGAGTCGATATTGTGGGGCCCCTACCTCGATCCCCAGGGAACAATAAGTTTGTAGTAGTTGCGGTGGATTATTTCACTAAGTGGGTAGAAGCCAAGGCTTTACCCGATATCAAAGCAGCAACAATCAAGAAATTCCTATGGGTCGACATTTTATGCAGGTATGGTATTCCAAAGGCTTTAATCTCGGACAACAGCACTCAATTCGAAGACCGAAGAGTCAGAGAGTGGTTAGCCGAGTATCATATCGACCAGCACTTCACCTCGGTGGCTCATCCTCAAGCAAATGGTCAAGTCGAACAGACAAATCGGCAGATTAAACTCGGATTGAAAAAAAGGCTAGAGGCTGAAGGGCGAGACTGGGCATCACAACTCCCGAGCATCCTGTGGTCATACAGGACAGCTCCAAACTCATCAACGGGTGAAACACCTTTCTCCCTAACCTATGGGTGCGAGGCAGTTATCCCTGCGGAGATCGGCGTCCCTTCCCCTCGAGTTTTAGCGTATAATATTGAGGCGAACAACCCCGACATCCGACAGGAGAAGGATAATCTCGAGGAGCGGAGAGAAATGGCCTCAGCCAGGATGGCAAGGTACAAGCAGAAGATCTCTCAATATTACAACGCCAGAGTGAAATACAAGTATTTCAAGGTCGGAGATCTAGTCTTGAGGAAGAACGAGGCAAGTCGACAGAAAGAGATCGGGACACTCTCCCCGAACTGGGAAGGCCCGTATCAGATTCTCAAAGTCCATCCTAAAGGTTCATATCAACTAGGTTGAGCAGACGGAACCACAGTCCCTCGACAATGGCACGCAAATAATTTGAGGAAATTTTACGTTTAAGCCTTAGTTGATCAGTTTGTTTCTACTCGTTTTCTAAGATTTGTAATCAGTCCATGAGACAGTTATATCTTTGTTATAATAAATGATGATTTCTTTTTCTACAGTTCTATTAAGTCATTTTTGTAATATTCTAAGTCCAAGAGGACACGAAGTTACACTCGACAAAGTATGGAGCAATCCGAAAGTCGGAACTCCCGACAATGCCATAAGCATACATTGCAGAAGGCAAAAAGAAGACTCGCAGGGTCGGGTCAAATGTCCAAGTCAAAAGCCTAACGTACCTAAGGGTCGAATAAGGCAGACAAAGGACGGTTCGCATGGTCGGGCCAAACGTCCAAGTCGGAAGTCTAACCAGCCCAAGGGGCAGCTAGACCGAGACAAGGACAGTTCGCAATGTCGGACTAACTCGAAGATCTAGCAAGCCTATAAGGCTAAAAAGCCAAGGCAAATAGATCGACCTGAAAGCCATATAGAGCCCAAGTGCATTATGAACTGAAGTTGATAAAACACTTGGGGGGCAATATTACATCGATAAGGCAGAAGCAAACAGAGCCAGAGGCTCGACAAGCAAGAAAGCCAAAGACAGTAACAAAAGAGAGAGTAAATAACAACAAAAAGAGATAAAAGGGCAGAAATTTCAAAACAAATTAGGGCCAGGTCGAAACGACCAACCCTGATAAAGTAAAAATTCACCCAAGTCTGCTCAAAGTTGATAAAATTTACAAATAATTGCAAGATAAAGTTTAGGACAGCAAAGAAGGTAAGATAGTTAAACAGAAGCATCGGGAGTCGGAGCCGGAATAGCATCTTCGGGAGTCGGTGTAGGAGCAATGGCTTCGGAAGTCGTATCATCAGGAGTCGGGTTCACTGTGGGACCACCATACTTCTGAGCAAGTGATATTCCCTGTTGAAATTCATCGAAGTACAGGTCGTACAGCACCTCCGAGTCAGGGTCATAACAGCCAGGCTCTTCAAGCTAGTTGATCTCGACTTCAGGATAAGCCTTCTTTACTTGGTCCACCGCCTTGGTGAATCCTCCAAGTATAGCTGTCTGCATAATTACGTCGAGATCCTTGCCCAACTCTTCAGACTTCCGATACTCGAGGATCGTGGCAGCCCTTGCTTCCTCAAGCTGCCCAGGGACCTGATCCAGTTCGGTCTTCAGTTGGTCTCTCTCTTTGGCAGTAGCCGCTCCCCGTGCCAATTCCTGCTCGAGAGTCTCTTTCAGAGTAGCCTCTCTCCCCTCGGCTGCAGCCAGATCTCTCCTCAGCTCGGCAATGATAGCTTCTTGCTCCTCCTTTACCTTCTGTATCACAGCAGCAGCTTCTTTCTTGAAAACATTGAGCTGCGATTCCAGACCAGTGACACTAGCTGACTCGATAACAAGCTTGTCGTTCAACCTCCGAATCTGTGTCTTTAGCTCTTCCTCAGTCACGGACGGCGTGCTCATACGTCGAGAAGCCTCTCGACTCATAAAGTAATGCTGCCAAAAAGAAAAAGTTAAGTCAAGACATAAGCTTCGAGGGGCGCAGAAACGAGATCGACAAGAGTTAGTGTTTACCACGCGACCCAGTTCTCGAAGGGAAGAGGCCAGGACCTGGTCGTCCAGCTTCTTGACATCATCGGCCGACATCTCACCCGAGGCAGCAAGATCGAGAGAAGGCTTGATAAGTTTGGCCTTTTTGGCCTGTTTTTGCTGATCTCTCACCAGCTCTTCGAGTGCCGACCTCTTCTTTTCCAACCTGGCTGCGTCAGAGCCGGATGTCTCTTCTCCCCCTTCGACAGTAAAGTCGATAACGTCGTCTTCTTCACGTATCGACAGATGTTCATGGGTGAGTCCTCCCGAGGTAGAAGGCGGAGTCGGTTGTGTGACAGGGGTAGTAGTCTCGACACCCCCAGTCGAAACATTCACTGGAGCCAATCTCTCCTCCGACACTGGGGGAGTGGCTCTCGACCTAGGTGCACTGACAGCAGCAGCTACTGCAGAAGCTTTCGGGACAGCGACCTTCGAGAATCTGCCCACTACACAAATGAAAAAAAAGTCAGTACCAGAAATAGCAGAGGTACAACTTCAAAAAGCAATAAGACTTAACAACAAAGTAATAAAGGTTCATACAATTTTCCCGATCGACAGGAGGAAGGCTTATATACGGTATGGGTCCCGCCTCCTCGAGGCGGGCAAGGCCGTAGAGGAGACTCAGGTCCTGAGTAACCACCTCGAATGTAAATCTCTCGAGAGAAAGAGCCTCGTTAGGTGCGGCCTCCCGACCCAGTTTGTCATCCCTTCCTTCTCTCGACCTCCATAAGCCGACATAGGGATTATCCGACCCATGTCGGAGAAAGAAGAACCTAGGCTTCCAATTTCCATGAGATGAAGGTCCTTTAGACACGAACTCATGACGATTGGCACGCTTCTGAAACGTGTACCACCCCGAATCTGGCATCGCAGAGATCTTGTGCCACCATCGAAACAAAGGGACGGTAAAACCGATACCCGCAACTCGGCAGGCAATTAGAAAACCCATCAGAGTCCGGATGGCATTCGGACCTAGTTGAGATACGCCAATCTCGTAATGGCGAAGAACAGCCTGGACCGCCGGACATAGAGGGAACCTTAGTCCCATCGACAACTGGGCCTCATAGACCGTACAGAACCCCTCTGGGGGCTCATCGGCAAATTGGTGGTGGCCGGAAGGAAGCTGAGCCACCAGTTGAGGGCTAGATAGCCCATATCTCCGCCGCAGTTGGTTGAGATCCTCCATGGTGAGACAGGAAGTGCACCCCTTAGGCCCCTTTCCGTCCATTCTAGTGGACAATTTCTTGGGCTCTCTGATAATGCCTAAGGGCTCCCCAGGGTTTGGGTTTAGGGGTTGATCGGAAGGAGCAGATATGGGTGTTTGGTCACCGGAGCGAGTCTCCTCTATTCTATCAGAAATCGTAGCACTACTAGACATGGACGGGTTCAAGCAAGAACAGTAAGAACAAAGAAGAAGACGATGGCAGAAAAGATGCTTACTTGTATTTTCGGAGGAGGAAATGGAGAAATGGATAGGTAGAATGATTCACCGTCTGGTTCTTCTCTCCCCTTTTATGTGATTGCAAACGCCGAATGACAGTGAAAAGACGTGATTAGGGGGGTTATTAGTAGTTATAACTCCCCAAAAATCGCGAAGATCAAGGATGGCGTCATTTAAGGCGGAAGACGAAGAGATAGTGCGCTCTGACGTCACAACGAACGGCCACGATTGGCCAGGGAGACAGGTGGCATACGAAACGTTTGCACCATTTCCCGCCCAAGATTTAGTCCAACTCGAAGACGATTTCAAAACTGGCAGATCTGACCTCGGACAACGGAAGTCGCCTCTCTCAGGTCTGGGGGGCTTATGACGATACCGGGTTACGCACCTCGATTTATCATCGTCATATGGACATCTTGGGTTAAATATTTGCTAAGGCATACAAGTCGGACTATCGACTTGGGAGCCTTGACACGCATGTCGATCCTCGAGCCTGAAGTATGGCAAGGGGCTCGAGGTCACGACTATCGACTCACGGGCAGTGCAGGACGTAAGTTCCAGGAGTCGATCATCCCAGGTCGGGCAGATCGATATCGAGAACAGAGTCCACACCAGCTACGTGGGCCCAATATCCACAGGATAGATTGGGCGAGGGGTAAAGCCCAATTAAGGGTAAGTACGACAATAGCTACAAACCGACTCATATTAGGGTTAGGTCATGCATTGTCCTTATAAATACAACGTTCCAGGAACTACGTATGGCTTGATTCCTGGAATAATAACAGGATACGTAGGCACTCTAAGAATTCCACTTAGACTCAGCCGTAAATATACAAAACCCCTTCTTTATTCTTGGCATTAGGGTTCTTGATTATTCATCAATAATAGGAGGAAAAACCCGGATCTTTAAGATGACATAATTTGTCATCGTCAGTTAGCAGGTGCAAAAGATCTATTACAAAATTGTAACGCCTAGAGTTTTGAAGAATTATTTCGAATGAAAAATGTAATGTTTTTTGTCTTTTGATAAATAGATGTAGTGTGGTTTCAGATCAATTCATCGGTTAACCGTGATTCTTTAAGTCGAAAAAGAAATGATTGTCTTCATAAAAACAGGGGTATTGTCATAACAGTTCTTGGTTGGGTGATATAAGCGGAATGTGGATGTGTTAATTAGCTATAATCCTCTCTTTCTATAAGAACAGAGGATTTTGTGTTTGTATTTTTTATGTTAGCAAACATATACCGTTTTATTGTGATATTCCACTGTCTTTGTTTTCCCCTTTTTCTTATGCCACTGTTTGAATTTCATCTCTGTTTCCCCTGTTTTCCATTGTTCCTTTAATGTGTTATTCGTTTATAAGGACATGTTTTGGGACTTAATTAGGCACTTAGGACATCCAAAAAAGATCATCATTTATAAGGAAATATTTTTTCAATGTTTCCTAAATTAACCCTCTGTTACAAACCCAACATTATTCCTTTTTTTTTTTTTTTTCTCTTCTTTCTTCGAGTCTTTTTTTCCCCTTATTCATCTGTTTCTTCCAAAAGCTCTGCCCTTATTCATCTACTTTTTCGGCTTCTCATGGTTTGTCCGGGGGAAAACGCCGGCGAGTTTCGATCGGAATCAACTTACTCAATGATCCGGCGGTACTGATTCTTGATGAACCAACATCTAGTCTTGGCAGTAACTCGGCTTTTAACGTGATTCAGATCCTTAAATCAATAGCTCAAAAGCACAGTGATCTTGTCGATTCACCAACTGGGTTTGAAGATTCTTTCAAGCGTTGATAAAATCTTGCTTATGTCGAAAGGATCGGTGGTCCACCATGGGACATTGTCTTCACCTGGAGAATTCTTGCTGTCAAATGGTTTCACGGTTCCTCAACAGCTGAATCCACTGAATATGTTATGGAAGTTCTAAATCAGCTCCATCATCCCACTAAACCGGCTGAAGCATATGATGCACCACCATCACCGAATGTCTCCGATTCAATTGAGTCCAGAACATGAGAGATCAGGTATCAGTATCACGGGGCGCAACTTGAATAATTACACAATTTTTGTCAAGGTTTTTGAGTTCTTTTCTGCAGAAAAATGATGAACTTTATTGTTTCACTTATCTATCTGCAAAATTGCACTATTTAGTGTTTGAATTAAGCCTTAATAGTGTAGGGATTTTACTTTTTAGTTTATTGTGTAGATGAAGTGTAAACAGACATTGCTACAACTTGTTTATTTGACCTGCTTTGGTAATTTAATCTTGTGGCTTTCAGTTGTAGTATGAGTATGAGTATATGTTTCTTACTATTTTGTCTTATTTGGTGAGTTCTTTGAGATTAATTCTGTATTGGGTAGTTTGATGATACTAATACTGTATTGTGTGTGTTTTTTTTGTCTCCGATGGGAACATCTTTTTAGTGACCTTTGTTGATTCATCAGATATCAAGAATTGAAAATTAGCTATGAATTGCTTTGTTGTACTAGGAATGATGAGATATTTGTGACCCTTCTCTGCAACTGTACAGGGTGAACTTTTCACTGCCGTAATTGTAGTGTAATGCAAATACTTACCCGACCAGATCAGCTGCTAGGACAACATTTAGAAGCTCTAAACGAGAGGGGAAGGTCCTATGGATCTCTAACGAGGGAAAAGGAGTGTGCAGGGACCAACCAACTTTCATTTTGCTGATGTACTCCTTCAGACATTTTGGGTGGAACATGAGATGATAGTCATGACACCAGACAACATCACCCTCTTCATAATGCTCATTAACAACATCTGCAAACATTTGATTAGTTTTCTTATATGCAGCGAATTGGGACTGAAAACTTCGGGTAGTAGCCAGACGATGCACTTGTGGAAGTCCAAGATAATGGGCCTGGAATGAAGCTGTACAAGAAAAAAAAAGAATGAAGCTGCACAAGAAGGGTGACTTTGCGGCATCTCAGCTTTCAAGTCTAAACATATATATTTTGAAAAAGGTGGGACAATAACCTTATACACGTTGTTGTCCTAGTTTTTGATATTACGAAGAATGTAGCAGAAGAATTCAATTTTTTAATTTTTTTAGAGCAAATGATTCAGTTATTCATGATGCATGTATTTGAGATTTCTCATTGTACACAAATTTGGTACAAATATTGATGTCACTTCATACATATTTTGGTACACCAATTTGGTTGGTTTGTAAAATATTTGTAATGTCACTGCATCTTCTCATTTATCGTTTTGTTTGTTCTTTCCCATATTCACGCTGCAGTGACATTGATGTCACTCCATATACATTTTGGTACATAAATTTGGGAAGAGAATACACAAGATGAAATGAGAATATTGAGAAGAATGAAAGTTTGGGGCCATGGATTTTAGGTGGCCATTAGGGGTGTAATCGAGCCGAGCCGAGTCGAGTCGATAATCTCTAGGGCTCGAGCTCGACTTGACTAAAAAAGTTCGGGCTCGAAACTCGGCTCGAGCTCGATCGAGCCTAAAAGGCAAGATTATGCTAGACTCGCTAAGTACTCGTTATAGCTCGACTGAGCTCGTAAGCTTGATTATTTTCTTAGAATTCATTTAATTTTTAATGAAATAAGGCAAGATCGAGTGAATACGATGGTGTCACTGCATATTTGATTGCCGATGTCACTACATAAATTGTTGATGTCATTCATATATGATTGCTGATGTCACTGCATAAAATGTTGATGTCACTGCATATCTGATTGCGATGTCACTGCATAAAAATATAATTAAGGTGAAATATTTATGCTGATCATAGTTTTATATCAAAGATATAGCCATTTGAAGTCAATTTTATGAAGAAAAAAAAATCGATTTTATGAAATTAAGTCGGAAAAATATCAAATGTCATCACGGTGTTGCTTCATCAAATGTCACTACATCCCGGTGATCACTACATCCCGATGGTCTCTGCATCGCGGTGTCTCTGCATCGGGGGTGCCCACTTCATCGTGGTGTCTCTGCATCTGGGGTGGCCACTGCATCCCGATGTCTCTGCATATATGAATGCTGATATCACTACATAAATTGATGATGTCATTCATATATGATTGTTGATGTCACTGCATAAAATGTTGATGTCACTGCATATCTGATTGCCAATGTCACTGCATAAATTGTTGATGTCACGCATATATGATCGCCGATGTCACTGCATATATGATCGCCGATGTCACTGCATATATGATACTCCCTAGGGCTCGAGCTCGAATTGACTAAAAACGTTCGGGCTCGATTGAGCCATAAAAGGCAACATCGAACTCGACTGGCTAAGTACTCGATATAGCTCGACGCGGCTCAAAAGCTCGATTTCCCTTGAAAAATCTTCCTAATTTCGGGACAAAAAGATCAACAAAAATGTTGATGTCACTGCATATTTGATTGCCGATATCACTACATAAATTGTTGATGTCATTCATATATGGTTGTTGATGTCACTGCATAAAATGTTGATGTCACTGCATATCTGATTGCCGATGTCACTGCATAAAATGTTGATGCCATGCATATATGATTGCCGATGTCACTGCATAAAATGTTGATATCACTGCATATATGATTGCCGGTGTCACTGCATAAAAATATGAATTAAGGTGAAATATTTATGTTGATCGTAGTTTTATATCAAAAGATATAGCCATTTGAAGTCGATTTTATGAAGAAAATAAATCGATTTTATGAAATTAAGTCGGAAAAATATCAAATGTCATCACGGTGTTGCTTTATCAAATGTCACTGCATCCCGATGATCACTGCATCTCGATGGTCTCTGCATCGCGGTGTCTCTGCATCGGGGGTGGCCACTGCATCGGGGGTGGTCACTTCATCGCGATGTCTCTACATATATGATTGCCGATGTCACTACATAAATTGTTGATGTCATTCATATGTAATTGTTGATGTCACTGCATATTTGATTGCCGATGTCACTGTATAAATTGTTGATGTCACGCATATATGATTGCCGATGTCACTGCATAAAATGTTGATATCACTGCATATATGATTGCCGGTGTCACTGCATAAAAATATGAATTAAGGTGAAATATTTATGTTGATCGTAGTTTTATATCAAAAGATATAGCCATTTGAAGTCGATTTTATGAAGAAAATAAATCGATTTTATGAAATTAAGTCGGAAAAATATCAAATGTCATCACGGTGTGGCTTCATCAAATGTCACTGCATCCCGATGGTCTCTGCATAGCGGTGTCTCTGCATCGGGGGTGACCACTTCATCGCAGTGTCTCTGCATATATGATTGCCGATGTCACTACATAAATTGTTGATCATTCATATATGATTGCTGATGCCACTGCATAAAAAAATGTTGATGTCACTGTATATCTGATTGCCGATGTCACTGCATAAATTGTTGATGTCACGCATATATGATTGCCGATGCCACTGCATATATGATTGTCGATGTCACTGCATATATGATTGCCGATGTCAATGCATCGCGGTTGTTAGTGCATCACGGTGTCTCTGCATCGGGGGTGGTCATTGCATCATGGTGTCTCTCCATCGGGGGTGGCTACTGCATCGAGGTTGCCCATGTATTGCGGTGGTCAATGGATTGGGGGTGGTCAATGCATCGCGATGGTCGCTGCATAGGGTGGTCAATGCATTGCGGGTGTTGCTTCATAAAATGTCACTGCATCGCGGTGGTCACGGCATCGCGATGGTCAATGCATTGCGGGTGTTGCTTCATAAAATGTCACTGCATCGCGGTGGTCACGGCATCACGGTGGTCAATGCATAAAATGTTGATGTCACTGCATATCTGATTGCCGATGTCACTGCATAAATTGTTGATATCACGCATATATGATTGTTGATGTCACTGCATATATGATTGTCGATGTCACAGCATATATGATTTCCGATGTCAATGCATCGCAGTGGTCAATGTATCGCGGTTATTAGTGCATCGCGGTGTCTCTCCATTGGGGGTGGTCACTGCATCGGGTTGCCCCTGCATTGCGGTGGCCAATGCTCCCGGTTGTCAGTGCATCGCGTTGTCATTTCATCGCGGCGTCTCTGCATCACAATTGTCAGTGCATCGCGGTGTCACTTCATCGCGGTAGTAAATGCATTACGGTGGTCATTGACAAAAAGAAAAAATAAATTTTCACTGTCAGCCGAACGAAAAAAGAAAAAAAAAAAAACTAACTAAACTTTCAGCTTCCACATGAAGTAAAAAATTAAATAAAAAAAAAAAAAGCAAAACACGCTGCTGAGTTTTTAATCTAAATTAAATAACAAAAGTAAATAGACATTCAGGATACAATACTTCCGTTCCGGCTTTTTTTTATTTTTATTTTTTATTCTTTATTAAGGGTATTCCGGTCTATCTACCTATTTTTTGTCCTTATAACTAAGTGTTTGTTTTGGGTGTCCTTTTTGCCTAATTAAGTCCAATATGCGTCATTTTCAATAATTGTCCCTTGTTTAATTCCACTCCACTGTTTGAATTGCATCTTTGTTTTCCACTTTTTAGTCTTGTGATCATCTCTGCCAAAGGCACACAATGTAATACAGTATTTTTGGCCTTTGGTTGAAGATATGCCGACTCCCAAATGACAAAACCCATGCAAATATTTGCATATTCTTTGATTTTACACTAAATTTTCTCCATTCCCACTGTTCGAATTGCACCGTACATGTATTCCACTGTTTATTCCAATGTTCCACTCTGTTCCACCGTCATCTTATTACGCATTGCCACTATCAAGAAAAGCGGATTTGTGATTGCACATTTCATGTTGGTTTGACTACAAAACGATATAGTTAACACCGAAAATCAGTAGAAACATGAAGAATTAGCATCCAAAAAATAGGAATTACCAATCTACATATAAAAATAAATTCAAAAAGAGATGTGGATGAAGTGCCGACAATTCCATGAAGAAGAATAGATAATACAAAAATCTTTTTAGAAAAATGAAATAGCAGCAAGAAGAAAAAACTCGGTTGAGAAAAAACTACATGGTGAGGATGATCAATTAAGAAAGAAAATTCTTCCCGTAGAAAAAAAAAAAATGTCGATATATATATCCGTACTACTTAATAAGAAGACATGGTGTTAACCATGTCTTGACACATGTTTTTTTTAATTGGTCCTTTTTTTTTTTTTTTTTTAATTTTTACTGTTCATGGCACAGTCTAAATATATTTTTTACTGTTCATGGCCTAGTCCAGAAATTTTTTTTTTTTAATATTTATTTTAAGAAAAAGGGTTTGAGTTAAATTATTCCATTTTTTAGGACTCAATTGTAGCACCTTTTAATGTGCGAATATATGTAGCAAATGTATGACTATTTTCAAAATATAAAGTCATGACTTGTTGCCGACACAATCTTTATATCATACCAAAAAAAAATTTGTTGACGTTTACATGAAATTTTATAAATTTCTTAAAATAAATTCATTTCATAAAAAAACATATCGTTTGTACATGGCGATATGACTATTTTCAAGATATAAAGCCACGACATGTTGCCTACACGATCTTTATATTATGCTTAAAAATATTTGGTTTGACGATTACATGAAATATTAAAATTCTTGAAATGAATTTTTTTTTGTAAAAAAACATATCATTTATATAAAATATTAAATATCCTGAAAAAAAATTATTTCGGCCATAAATATTGTTAAACTGGCTATAGTGTATTGTTGATTTAATTTCTATGGAAATTCGAATTATGTATTTTACCATTACCGTTAAAATTAGCCTAGATCTGAAAATACAAAAAAGGATTCAGTAGTGTCGAAAGGTGTCGATTTTGTGTCGTGGAGTATTGACAGTGTGTTAGATTTTAATTAATTTTTAATTAATATTCATTTCATCAACCGACACTTGTTGGATATGGTGTCGGGGTGTATCGGAGCGTGTCGTGTTTTCGGTAGAACACGTGTTGTTGTAAATAATGTCGAAGATAGCTTCATTTTTTCGATTAAAATAGATTTAAGTAGAAATTGAAAAAAAAAATCCAGTAGTGTCGAAGAGTATCCATACAATGTCGGGAGGTGTCGAAGATGTGTCGCATATTCATTTCATCATCCGACACGTGCCGGACATGCCATCGTAATGTATCAGAGTTAATTAAATACAAACCAGGACAACGCTCGTGCGGAGCACGATTGTTTATTTTCCTAGTATATATATATAGTCCTTTCAAAATAAATAGATGCGGTTGGGAATATTGAGCATTTAACACAGTAAACAATATCCCATAAATCACGTTGCCACATTCAAATCATTTACAAATTGGATATAATAAGAAAGGGTAGAAATGTCTAGTGAAATATGTTGTTGTCCTTATCACCATAAATAAAATTCCACTGGATTAAATGCATATTTTTTTTACTAGTTTGTCCTTTTTCACATTTATGCCTTTATTCTAATGGCGGCATTGGAGCCTAAAAATGCATTTTTTTAATGCCAGAATAATATTTTTAACAACAAAACTATATCATTTTATTATAAAAAAATCTCGGATCTAAGTAGGGTCACGTAACTCACCCTGTCCAGTGTAGATCCGCCAATGATATAACGACATATCAACTTTCAAAATTGAAAGACACGATACATCGAATGGTGATAAACAATTATCTTTTGTGAATGGTGATAAATTAAATAAAATATAATACTTTTCAAATCATACTTCATGTTGAAAATCATTTTTCATTACAATTTAGATGAAACTTATCTTGTCGTTAAACATTTATCCGTAAAAATTTGAAATTATAAAATTAAATGTGTTAATGTGTCACATCGTGTCGAAGTGTCATGTATAAAAATATTGATTAGCACAATTATTTAAGTCAGTCGATACCTGTCAATGCGTGTCGTGTTAAAAAAAATGTCGGACACTACGCATGCAGATGCTTCTTGAATCAAAACTAAACAATGTCAACTGTGATCCTATATAAAGAAAACTCACAATATTAACTCAATTCCTACATTTTTTATTAGTAACCTTTTCAACTCTTAGGTGTGTCGATGTATTAATGTCGTGTTGTGTGATATGTCCGTATTTGTTTCTGTGTTGTATATATATATATATATATATTATAAAAAAAATATGTTTTTTTCAGGCTATGAAATAAATTATTTTCGAAAGAAAAAGCAGATAAAGAAACATGGTTCAAGTCCAACGATATGTTATTTAAAATTATATATATATATAAAAAAAAAAAACCAACTAGGGGGATTACCTGACCATTTGCACCGTGGGAGATCCACTCCCAGTCCGGAGAGCCGGTACCAACTTCTTGTAATGCTTGATTCTCGTCTTCCATTTTACTATCATCGTGTTTCCGGTGTGTGTGTGTGAGTTAGGAATATACTTGTAAAGGAAGAGGAGAGATAAAAGAGAGAAAAATGGCTGACACTTGCGTTGACTCTGTTCTTGCTGAGCTCTCTACTCTTGAAGTGCTCCCTTCGATTTCAGAAAACTCTCCATGGGCTGTTCAGATGGTGGAAAATATTCAATCTTGTAAATCGGGCTTAAGATTCTTGAAGATGTTCTTCTGGTCTCTTTTGATGTTGGAGGATACTGATGATGCAGAAATCAGGCAAATTTTAATGCCTGTAAGTCATACTCGTGAAGCTATATGGGGAATATCAAGAAAAAGTTTTGTTGCTCCTTCCTCCTTGGAAAACGCAAGACTTGAATACGGATTATTTATTCTGGATCTGCAAGAAAAAATTCAAATCTGTAAGCAAATAATTGGAGAATCGTATCAACTTCTGTTAAAGTGCTCGTTGAGATGCAATTCTTTTAAGACGATTCAGATTCAGAAATTTCTGGATGTAATTCTCGAGAATCTCAAGGATCTTTACAAGAACAAAACAGATGATGAAATTGTTTTGCTCAAGAATCAAATTGAAACCCTCGAGAAGAAGCTCAGATTGATGCGTGATATCTTTGATCTTACTCCTATGGAATGGAGAGGATTCGAGGAATTGCAAGAGTTGAAGGTTGTTGTCCATGCTTTTGCTCACTATTCAACGAGCTTAGTATTTCTGTATTGGGTGAAAGCAGTAGATGAAGAAATGTCAACACAACTGAATCTTTTGTTGTTTAATGTGCTGCAGTTGATCAAACCTTGTGTCCCCGTTTTTAAGGCCTTTTACTTTAGATTCTTAAAGGAAATGAAGTTGGGGCAATTAGACTCTCTTCTTTTGGGACAGATTATTCAAATCTTCCTTAACCTTCTCCTCGAGAATCTGGTGGATATTTTGAAGGACGATTTTCTAATTCTTCAAGAATCTCTAACGTTTATTATATCTTTTTTAGCTCAACCACCTGATGAGCATGGAGAGGATGAAGATTGGATGATGATGACTGCAGAAATGGAGGTTCTTGTCAAAGAAGATTTGTATCGTGTTCTCTCTGTTGATGACATGAAGGGGAATTCATCCAAGGCAAACACATGTTTAAGTGACTTTATGTGGAAGGTTGAGCTAGTAAAGGGCAAGATTCAACAGGTTTATGACCGAACCCGAGATTCATTTTCGTATGATATTCCAAAGATTAATGGTCTTGGAACTTTCGACTTCTTCTCACAAAATCTTAGCTTCTTAAAGGAGAAGCTGAAAAGAGATACAAATTTTATCCCTTTTGCAAAGAATTTAATTATCCAAATTGAGGAGGAACTAACGTCTTTGAGGCCTTATCTCGATGATCTTTTTGAACAACAAAAAGCACAGAAAGAACTAAATGATACTTGGTTAAAAGTTATCAATTTGGCTTACAAAACAGAATATGCCATCAATTTGTGTTCGGTAATTGGCCATCCATTATGGTATAATATGGCACGTCTGATGGAGGTCCTAGACGAAATTAAGATTCTTAAGAGCAAGCTTAAGAATATTGAAGGTAGAAAGACACATGATGGTTTAGCAGTTGCTCTAAGAAGTTTGAAGATTGAAAATCCTCGGAATTTAGGTTTCAATGAAGTGATGGTGGGCTTAGAGAAGGAGGTAGAAATACTAATAGAAAATCTTATAAATGGATCTAAGTTTCTTGATATTGTTGCTATTGTTGGTATGGCTGGCCTAGGGAAGACTACGCTAGCTAACAAGGTTTACAATGCCCCTGCAATTCGGCGTCATTTTCACATATTTGCTTATTGTATCGTCTCTCAAGTTCATAATGCTAGAAAGATATTGCTTGATATTCTAGCTGATATCAAAGGGAAGGATGACGAAATGTATGATATGACGGAAGAAGATTTGGCAAACTTGCTTCGTAAGTGTCTCAAAGGCAGAAGGTACCTTATTATAATGGACGATGTTTGGGACGTTAAGGCTTGGAATGAAATTGAAAGATCACTTCCAAATGATCGAAATGGAAGTAGAGTTATTTTCACGACGCGTATTCATAATGTTGCTTTACAAGCCAAAAAAGATTGTAGCCTTCATCATCTACGTTTTCTGTCTGAGGAAGAAAGTTGGGAGTTGTTGCGAAAGAAGGCATTTCATGCAGAAGGTTGCCCACCAGATTTTTCAGAGGTTGGGAAGATGATTGCAAAGAATTGCAAAGGCCTTGCTTTGACAATTGTTTTAATCGCGGGTCTTCTTAGAACGAAAATAAGTCTAAGTTGGTGGAATAAAATTTCTGAAGCAGTAGGTTCCTATGTTTTGACGGAAGATTGTATGAGCGTGTTAGAATTAAGTTACCAACATTTACCAGGGCATCTAAAGGCATGCTTTCTCTATTTTGGAGCATTTGTAGAAGATGAATTAATTCGTGTGAATAAGTTGACGTTGCTATGGATCGCTGAGGGATTTGTGCAGAATTCCAAACGGGATAACTTGGAAAATGTGGCAAAGGAGTACTTGAGTGATCTAGTTGACAGAAGCCTTGTGATTGCCGATGAGAGAAGTTCATACGGTGGGATCAAAAGCTGTCGGATTCATGATCTAGTGCATGAATTCTGTCAAAGAAAGGCTCAAGAGGAGAACATTTTCCAATTAATGGTCAATAACGAGGCTTCTAATTCATCAAGTTCCACTTTACGTAATCCATATCGTGTTTGCAAACCTATGAAAGGGAAATATGTCAGTGATGCTACAGATATATGTCCAAATATCCACTCTCTGCTCTTTAACTGTACATGGGAAATTCATCGTCATGACCGTTATGATCTTAGCAAATTGAAACTTGTTCAAGTGATGGATATAAAAGAGTTAGATTGTGATATATGTTTTATAAGAGAGATGCATTCAGTAGTTCATCTGAGATTTATGTCGATTTCATTTCATCCAAATTGGTGGATTACACGTGATTTTTCTCAAACTACTCTAAACGATTTCATATCCAATCTCTGGGATCTGGAAATTCTGATTCTTAGTGGAACCCGTTTTGGAGAATTGCCCGAAGCTATCTGGAACATGATAAGGCTTAGGCATGTGAATGTCGGTCTGTGTTCACTAAGTAATCCGGGTGTCAAAAAACGTGAAGCATACCCCCACCCCCAAATGGTTAACTTGGAAAGCTTTTCATCATTAGTTGTCTCCTCAACAGAAGATTTAGAAGTCCTTCTACAAAGGTCACCTTCTCTTCGAAAGCTGAGCTTCGTTTGCACCGACTTTTACCTGGGTATACATTTTCCAAAACTGGACTCTCTCAGTAAACTTGAGTCGCTGAATGTTGAGTCTGTGGGAGAGGCATGTGTACGCTCATTCAACTTTCTTTCAAGTCTTAAGAAACTATCATTATCATACTGCCTTTTAGACTGGAGATATATACCATTGATTAGTAAAATGCCATGTCTCGAGGTTTTGAAGCTACTGCATCATTCCTTTGTTGGGCCTAAGTGGGACATGGAAGACACAGAATTCCCAAAGCTTAAGTTTTTGAAACTGGAGCAATTATATTTGGCTGAATGGATTGCGTATGTAGAGTCTTTTCCTAGCCTGGAGGTACTTATCGTGGATGGTTGCCGTAAGCTGAATAGAATACCACCCTGTTTTGGAGAAATGCTTGCCTTGAAGAGGATTGAAGTTCGTGA
The DNA here is from genome assembly GCA_024500145.1 of Gentiana dahurica var. dahurica. Classification (NCBI taxonomy): domain Eukaryota; kingdom Viridiplantae; phylum Streptophyta; class Magnoliopsida; order Gentianales; family Gentianaceae; genus Gentiana; species Gentiana dahurica. The sequence goes on from CM044896.1 coordinate 123,495,748, forward strand.
ATCACCCAAATCTGTTGCTTCTTCAGTTGTTGAAATACAGGAATCGCAAAAAGACTTTGGAAATGAGGAGCTTCAAGTTATTGTTTCGAAAAGTATTTGGCCAGAAAGTTTTTGGTCAGAAAGTTTTTGGCCCTGGTAGGCAATGAAAGTTAAATTGTGGCATTCAAATGTCATGCAAGTACTTCTCCTTTGATTTCTCTGCTCCCCGATCTGGCCATATGAATTGAAGGTAGACAGACAGATGCCTATCTGAGAAGGGATAGCTCTTTCTTGTCAATTTTAAAGTTATAGTCGTTTGTTTGATATATTAAACGTTTGATTAATTGCTTTGAAGCCTTAAAATGTGTGGAGAGTAATGTTTGTTTCAATGCTCTTTTGTTGTTTGCTGTTGCAGGATATATATACTGGTTATTTTACGACTTCTTTGATCCTCTTTTTTGTTTACAACTCGCTCGGTATATACTACGACGAATTGTCCCGAAAATTTTCTTTACTTCATTTAAAAACTTTATAGCTCAAAGCCTTGTTGTGTAATTGTACATCTTCTGTGGTTGTTACAATTTATCCATTAGCTCTTTTTTGAAAGTAGCATGCATAATGGGATCTTGAAAACAGATAGAAATTTACATACTTGACCACTCAATGATGGATCTACCAGATCATATATTACTTCAGCTGCAGCATTGACCTGTTACATTTTAGTGCAAACCAAACAGTACAATTAAGTAGATCAAGAACACGTAAAAAAAAACCAGTTAGCCATTATAGCACGCACATCAGCGAAGTCCACGTTCACTAGGCCAGGAATCTGCATCATACATGTTCATTTTGTTAGACCATGAAACTGTCTGATGATGTCCTAACATACATAAAGATGAATACATAACATAACATACATACATACATACATACATAGCATAATGAATCATGTAAATTGAAAGTAGACAGATGCCTATCTGAGATTAGCTCTTTTTTGTTTACAATTCACTCGGTATATATTATGAATTGTCCCTTAATTTTTTTTACTTCATTTTAAAACTTTATAGCTCAAGCCTTATGTGTAGTTACAATTTATCCATCAGCAACTATTCATAAATTTAATCCCTTTCTTTTTTCCATTTTACGAGGTGCCTTTACTTAGATTTAATGCGGTGCCACCATTAAAAGCACCCTATATTTTTGCCAGAACAAAATGGATAATTGATGATGTAACCAACTACTTTTGAGAAACTAGGATTCTGGAAAATCGAATCTTTGGGTTTTAGTCATTTTCCTCATGGTTTACAGACCTCTTTGAGATAAGATACATTGGCGGCAATAAAGCTGTTAAACACGGGATCCATCTAAGACGGAGATTCATACCGTTTTCATTTCTGCAAACAGGATTATTGATCAACAGAAAACAGCAACACAAAGAAAATGTTTGGATGTTAATGTCGGAACAGCTAATCCCATTATGTTTAGTATCAGCAAAAAAAATTCATTGCAAGAATAAATGTAATCGAAAGGCAAAGAAGTATCGATCACTACTTAAAAGGAGTGGCAAATGGCAAACGGGGGCCGAAGTACACGAATTACCGACTTAAACTCAGTACAACAAGAAGTTGATTTTGAAGACCGATCGAGTTTATTACATAATTACAGCATGAAATACAAAACATATGACGAATCCTATCCACCATTTTGTTCGCCTCCCTTTATCATCTTTAACACTATATGTTAATGAGGGCTTAGTAAGAACATCAGTTGGCTGCTCTTCTGTTCGTATAAACAATGGAAAAATCATCCCTTCTTGAATCTTCTGTCAAACTAGGCGGCAATCGATTTCATTATGTCTGGTTCTCTCGTGAAACATAGGATTCGAGGCTATGTGTTAAGCTGCGTTACTGTCACAAGACATTCGAGCCGGGCCATCGTGTTTCACATGTAAATCACTCAATTAGGATACTGCGAATCCATGTAACTCCGCAACATGTAGACTTTGTGAGCTGCGTCTAATTAAATGAGGTTGTCGAGGTTTTTCCATAAATTGACTCAATATATTCACGACATAAGTTAGGTCTGGTCTGGTAACCGTTAAGTAAATAAGGCGCCCCACTAATCGCCTATAAGTTGTTGATGCATCTGTTAATAATTCACCTTACATTCGAACAGATCACCTGTGGCGCGAATAATAACCCCTTAGAAAAAGACACGATTCTTGAATTACGACCCCAGTGATGGAATGCCTCCAAATGAAATGTTCAGTGTAATCGACCAATTCATGTCATGGACCTGCAAAGATATAAAACATACATTTATGCAACCATCCAACCATCAATGTACACATAATAATCAAAAGAACTCGCTCGAAAAATAACCTGCATTACCTAGTTGCGCAACATATTGTCTGAAACAATAACTTGAAGCTAGCTCCTTGTTTCCAAAGTCTTTTTCCGATTCCTGTATTTATTTCAACAACTGAAGTAGAAGTTTTGTGCGACTCATAAACTTCAATCCTTTTCAAGGTAGACATTTCTCCGAAACAGGGTGGTATTGCATTCAACTCAAAGCATTTATACACGACTAGTACCACCAGGCTAGGAAACGACTCGCAAGACGCAGACCAATTCCCCAAATCCAAATCCTGCAGTTTCAAAAACTTAAGCTTTAAGAATAATCCCGTATCTTCCTCCGTGTCCCACTCAAGCCCCAACAAAGGCATTATCTAGTAGCTTCAGAACCTCAAGGCAAGGCATTTGATCGATCGCCGCCGGTAAAAATATTTCCAGTCTAGGAAGCCACCTGATAATGTTAGTTTCTTAATATTTGAAGGAAATTTAAACTGAAGCTGCGACTTAGAGGAAACCTTAAGCGACTCAAGTTTACTAAGAGAGTCTAGTTTTGGAAAACGAAAATCCTCCTTCAAAGGCTCAAGTTTACTAGTAGAGGTCCGAGAAATCTTATCCGATAATATTGTGTAATTGTAATGGAAGCTCAGTTTTCGAAGAGAAGGCGACCTTTGAAGAAGGTCTTCTAAATCCTTTGTTGAGGATACATCCTTTGAAGAAGGTCTTCTATATCTTTTTCCCTAAACAACCTGAAACACTCTTTATGTTTCTGTGTCAAATGCAAGTTATGCAACGGCTCTTTCTCAAATTAAAGCAATCTGCTATTTCAGATTTGAGAAGATCTTCAAGCATCAAACGGGTGTTTTGTTCAACGGCAAGAATTCCAAGCTATAAATACAAGCTAAAATTGAAAAATAACTAAATAAGTTGATTCAGCTCATTTCAAGCCCTATCCATAAATATAAGTGATGAATCAACAACATCGTCAAATTGCTACACATAATAGTTCTGAATCAAAATACCTCCCTCTTTCCTATTTTTTTTTGTCGAACAGGATATTTTAATTAATAATCAAAAAATGTACATGAGGTAATGTTTTACAGAATATACGATCTTTCTAGTCCATAAAGCATAAAAAACTCAAAGAATTACATCCAAGCGAGCCTAAGCTCCTTAGCTCAACGAACAGCTTCAGAAATGAAAACAACCTTAGGCGTGTTTATGAAGCATTGAAGTATATTGGTGAGGAGCTAATGTTGATGACGAGTGAATGTCAAACGCGTAATTTCCGTTTCATTTAACGTAAAAGTCGAAAAAGGGTGTTTGTTGCAATATGATAGAGGATAAAAATGCTAAATTTAAAGATATGGGTCAAGTCCCAAAGTTGACCCAAACATAAGGGTGTTTTGCGCCAATTACTCTTATTTTATGATTATACTCCCTCCGTTTTTTTTAACTGTCACATTTGAAGAAAAAATAACTGTCATTTTTTGGAAGATTGATAACTTTTTAGCTTAAGGTCAGTCATTTTTTAGATGAGCATGGTCAATCATTTTTTTTCTTCCAAATTTAACAGGTTAAAAAAAGGGAGGGAGTATTATTTTATTTCAATTTCTCTCATCAACCATTCCTTTATCTACATAAAATTTAAAAAAATATTTTAACTTTCTAATTATTAGTTCAATCATTTTTATTATATTTTATTATCCATTAGTTTTATTATTCACTAGTATATAAAACCATCCAAAACTCTATGTTCATGACCCAAACCGGATCCCGAATCAACGAAGCAACAAAACCACCATAAACTATGTTATGGTACAACGGTGATTTATGGGTTGTACCAAGTGGACGGCTATGATAAATTTTTATACACCATCTCACACACAGTAGTAGTGTATAGGGATGATTTGAATTCATCACGGTCGTCTATTTGGTACAACCAATAAATCATCGTTGTACCATAACTTTTCTCATCCATCACACGTTTCGTATCTTATCAGTCCCGAGGGAGCTGGACCCCCTACGGTGCAAAGGGTTAGGTAATCAGTCCGGTGCATATTTGTGGTGCTCCCACGTCAATTAAACAAATCTCAGCCGCTACTTAGATTTTTCTTTTCTTTTCTTTCCCTTCTTTTTTACCGCTGGTTACTTGCTTTATTTTTATTTATGTTTATGAATCTTCTGTAAAACACGGATATAAATACAAATATATTGTATTACACAACATGAATACAACGTAGAGACGGATCCATGCATTTGTTTTAGTGGTGTTATCGGAGTCTAAACATACAATTTTTTTATCCAAAAATTTATTCCAATGGCGGCACTGAAGCCTAAAAATGCATTTTTTTAATGTCAGACTAATATTTTTAACAACAAATTATATCGTTTTATTACAAAGAAATCTCGGATCTAAGTAGGGTCACGTAACTCACCCTGTCCAGTGTAGACCCGCCAATGATATAACGACATATCTACTTTCAAAATTGAAAGACACGACACATCGAATGTGATAAAGAATTTTCTTTTGTGAATGGTGATAAGTTAAATAAATATATAGATTTTTGTCAACCTGCTTACTAATTGCAAATATTTTTTTTTTCCGAAACAGGGTGGTATTGCATTCAACTCAAAGCATTTATACACGACTAGTACCACCAGGCTAGGAAACGACTCGCAAGACGCAGACCAATTCCCCAAATCCAAATCCTGCAGTTTCAAAAACTTAAGCTTTAAGAATAATCCCGTACTTCCTCTGTGTCCCACTCAAGCCCCAACAAAGGCATTATCTAGTAGCTTCAGAACCTCAAGGCAAGGCATTTGATCGATCGCCGCCGGTAAAAATATTTCCAGTCTAGGAAGCCACCTGATAATGTTAGTTTCTTAATATTTGAAGGAAATTTAAACTGAAGCTGCGACTTAGAGGAAACCTTAAGCGACTCAAGTTTACTAAGAGAGTCTAGTTTTGGAAAACGAAAATCCTCCTACAAAGGCTCAAGTTTACTAGTACAGGTCCGAGAAATCTTATCCGATACTATTGTGTAATTGTATTGGAAGCTCAGTTTTCGAAGAGAAGGCGACCTTTGAAGAACGTCTTCTAAATCTTTTGTTGAGGATACATTCGGTGGATGATAAGCTTTCCAAGTTAACCAGTTTGGGGTATGCTTCTGTTGTGTCAAGTAAAACTTGTTGTGACATTTTATATAGATTATATCTATCTTTTTCCCTAAACAAGCCAGAAACACTCTTTATGTTTCTGTGTCAAATGAAAGTTATGCAACGGCTCTTTCTCAATTTAAAGCAATCTGCTATTTCAGATTTGAGAAGATCTTCAAGCATCAAACAGGTGTTCTGTTCAACGGGCAAGAATTCCAAGTTATAAATACAAAGCTAAAATTGAAAAAGAACTATATAAGTTGATTCAGCTCATTTCAAGCCCAATCCAAAAATATAAGTGTTGAATCAACAACATCATCAAATTGCTACACATAATAGTTCTAAATCAAAATACCTCCCTCTTTCCTATTTTTTTTATCGAAACCGGATATTTTTATTAATATTCAAAACCTACACATGAGGTAATGTTTTACAGAATATACGATCTTTCTAGTCCATAAAGCAGAAAAAAAAACTCAAAGAATTACATCCAAGCGAGCCTAAGCTCCTTAGCTCGACGAACAGCTTCAGAAATGAAAACAACCTAAGGGGAGCGGTGGTTACACAATGACAAGTTCCCAATGTGGGATACTTTAACACGCCCCCTCAAGTGTGAGCCTGGGCGCTCTCAAGTCCAACAAAGAGGCCCAACACTTGCACAATAAAGGGTGGCTCTAATACCATGTAGAAAAACTAGGCCCAAAATATCAATAAAGCTGCTCTGTTATATTTTCTTTACTCATCAAAAACCCTAAATCCCCAATTCGTTTTGTTCTTCGATTTAGTCCAGATTCAGTGATTCAGATCACTTTCCTCATGGTATCAGAGAGGATTTGAAGATCCTTGAGCCTTTTCTGTTTCCTTTTTTGCTTCGCTCGTCGTTTTGTTGTTCAATTGCTTCGATTGAGATCGGAGATGGCGAATGAACGTGAATTGTGAATTCCGGCATAAATTGAGGTGTCCAGTCCTTATTATCTGCATCCGAGTGAAAATCCTACACTCTCTTTGGTTGATCCACCTTTGGATGGCAGGAATTTTCATTCTTGGAGTAGAGCGATGAGAATGTCGTTGATAATGAAGAATAAATTAGGTTTTGTTGACGGTTCAATTCCGAAGCCAACTGAAGATGAAAGGCTGCTAACTCGCTGGAATCAGTGTGATACGACCGTGGTAGCATGGATTACCAAGTCAGTTATACCGATAATAGGTAGGGCGTGTTGTGGATGAATTCTGTTCGAGAGATTTGGGAAGACCTACATAGGAGGTACTCGAATATGGATTCATTCCGTTTGTCAGACTTATTGGAAGAAATAAATCAAGTAAAACAAGGAGATCAGTCTATTACTGAATATTTTGCAAGATTGTAGACGGTTTGGGATGAGATTCAGATTCTTCGACCCATACCTAGTTGTACTTGTGCTATTATGTGTACTTGAAGAGTTATACCGACGTTTATTGGGTATATTGAGTGTGAGTATGTCATCCAGTTTGTCAAAGGACTAAGTGAGGCTTTTGCTCCAGTAAAATCCCAGATATTACTGATGAAACCCCTTCCAGACATAACTGAGGCCTTCGCTATGAGCATCCAACACGAAAGGCAATTGGAGTATTCTGCCAGTCATCCACAGAATTCACAGCGAGCTGTGTTTGCAAGCAAAGCTAATGTTGATTTTAGTACTGATAGAGGGTAGTCCAGATGTGAAGGTAATCAGAAGGGAGGTACATACATGAAGGTTCAGTGTTCTTATTGTGGCTATAATGGGCACACCATAGAGAATTGTTACAAGATGAACGGGTATCCACCGGATTGGAAGTCTAAGAAGAGGGTTAAGAATGATGGTAATACAGGAGGTACTGAGGGAGTCCAGAAATTTGAACAAGATAGGGTTGCTTAAGCAGGATTGGGACTCACTGCACTTCAGCTCCAGAAGTTGAGTAAGCTGTTAGATCAGATGAATCATGATGAGAAGCAAGAAAAGGGTCATCTAGTCAATCAAACTAGTGTCATGACAGCAAATTTCAGGCAGAGCAACAGAGAAGTCCAAGGTAAGTGTGTTAACTCCTTGATTGTAGATTCAGGAGCAACATATCACGTTGATTGTTCCATTAAGATGTTTGAAGAAGTAAATAAGATGACAAGTTCCCAATGTGGGATACTTTAACATGATGGACCCATCTCTTTTTCCTACTTTGTAAAAATGTAATCCTTGATTGATAGGAGAAATTTGAGGCGTGTTTATGAAGCATTGAAGTATATTGGTGGTAGAGGAGCTAATGTTGATGACGAGCGAATGTCAAAGGCGTAATTTCCGTTTCATTTAACGTGAAAGTCGAAAAAGGGTGCTTGTTGCAATATGACACAAGATAGAGGGTAAAAATGCTAAATTAAAGATACGGGTCAAGTCTCAAAGTTGACCCAAACATAGGGGTGTTTTGCTCTAATACTCTTATTTTAATGATTATACTCCCTCCGTTTTCTTTTAACTGTCACATTTGAAGAAAAAATAATTGTCTATTTTTTGGATGAAATTGATAACTTTTTAGCTTAAGGTCAGTCATTTTTTGGATGAATGTTCAATCATTTTTTTTTTCCAAATGTGACAGTTAAAAAAATAGGAGGGAGTATTATTTTATTTCAATTTCTCTAACCAATCATCTTTTATCTACATAAATTTTAAAAATATTTTAACTTTCTAATTATTAGTTCAATCATTTTTATATTTTAGGGGCAAGGGTCCAAAAGGACACAAAATAGATTTAATTAGACAAATAGGACACTAAGGAATCTTATTTGATTATAAGGACACAAATTAGATAAATAGACTCAAATACCCTTAATGAATTAAAAAAAAAGGGGGAAGGACACTGAAGCCAGGATGTTTTTTTTTTTTAATGAAGCTGGATGTTTTGTTTTTTGTTTTTCTGTTGAAGCACGGATGTTTTTGTTTTTTTTTAAAACACAAGGTATTGTTTTTTTTCTTTTGGTGGTTGTAACTTTAAATTTTTGGGGAAGGGCTACAAGGACAAACAAAAAAATCAAAAATGGGTCGAAGGGCGTTACTACATGTTGTGTGATTAGAAAGGACAAATTCATAATAAATGGACGAAAATACCCTTTTACACATTAAACTCATAGTAACACTAGATAAAATGTAGTAACATCCAAGAAACAAGTAGTAATGACATAAAATGTCGTAACATCCAATGGAAAAGTAGTAACGACCAATAAACAGTGGCTAAATTACAATTTTGGTCCTATAACTAGACACGTTTCTCGATTTTAATCTGGTTTTTCTCCGGCGACAATTTTAGTCCTGTAAGTGGTCTTTTTTTTGCAAAATAGTCTGAGCCGGAAAGACCACTTATAGGACTAAAATTGGTCTTTTCGGCGACAATTTAAGTCCTGTAAGTGGTCTTTCCGGCGTTCAGACTATTTTTGTAAAAAGACTACTTACGGACTAAAATTGTCACCGGAGAAAAATCGACCAAAATCGAAAAACGTGTCTAGTTAGAGGACCAAAAATGTAATTTAGCCATAAATGTAGTAATAGCCTAAAACAAAGTCGTAATAAAGTAAAAAATAGTAACGCCAATAAACAAGTAGTAACATCCCATAAACAAGTCGTAATACCAAAAAAACAAGTCGAATAACCAAAAAACAAGTAATAACAAATTTCAAAATGTAGTAACGGCTAATAAACAAGTAGTAACAACCCATAAAAAGATAAAGTTACATCTAAAAGCGTAGTAACGTTAAAAATTAATAGTAACAATCCTAATCCCTAAACTTTCTAAATAAAAAAATGCGACTGCGTTCAAATCTTGTGTTCAAATCCGGTGCACACGGCCCTCGGCGTTCAAATCGATCGTTCACTCGGCACCCGTCACCCTCTTTCTCCTCCCCAATCCTAATCCCAAAAATATAGCCCCTCCCCCGGCTTCCCATGGACAATTCCGGCCGCTGGGAATCGTCACCACCAATCGATGAGAAATTTCCTTGAGTCCACCCATCTTCCATTCTATTCCATCAATAGAAAAAGGGTGCCTATGCTTTGAACGCTGGTCCGAAATTGAATGTTGATGTCGATCTGAAATTGAACATACCGCTTCCCATGGACGATTCTGGTTTTAGTCTTGCGATTGAAATATCGAAATCATTCATATACCGGAAATATTCGTTCAAATCATCATAGTTGCACCAAGCTAAGTGAGGGGCTGTTCCATTTTTGCTCTTTTTGGCTTCTAGAAGAGCAATAGAAGTTAATAAGATGACCACTGAAGCACATTAACAGAAATCTCTAAGAAAAATGAACATGGACTGCAAGTTGAATTACCTTCTCAATCACTGTGTAAATTGGTGTTATAACCTTCCGCAGAAAAGATTCATCATCCCCACCGTAAGAAGGTTTGATGTTTTCTCCGGTGATGACGCTGATGCCGATGCTTTTAGGTTTTTTTGGGAGGAGGGTGCCGGCGTTATGATGCGCATAAACCTAATTGAGGCCATTAGCTGTGAGATAATTAAAAAAAAGGGTATATTGGTAAGTTTACACATGTTTTGTCCTAATTAATAACTAGTTTCCTTGGAGCCCGATAAATAAATTAATCTATCCTTTTGGACAAAACCCTATAAATTTTTTTATTTTTATTTATTAATTGTTTCCTTTTTTTTCTGGACGGTGAAAATTTAGCATTGACCACCATGATACATTGACCACCGCGATGCATTGACCACCGCAAGGAAGTGACACCGTGATGCAGTGACCACCGTGATGCACTGACAACCGTGATGTATTGACCACCGCGATGAAGTGACCACCGCGATGCAGAAAAACCGCGATAAAGTGACACCGCGATGCAGTGACCACCCCCGATACAGAGACGCCGCGATGCAGAGACACCTCCAATGCAGTGACCCCCGCGATGCTTTGACCACCCTCAATTTATTGACCACCACGATACAGTGGCCACCCCGATGCAGAGACACCGCGAAGCAGTGACCACCCCCGATAGAGTGACCACCCCGATATAGAGACACCGTGATGTAGTGACCACCACCGATACAGAGACACCACGATGCAGTGACCACCTCCGATACAGAGACGCCGCGATGCAGAGACACCTCCAATGCAGTGACCATCGCGATACATTGACCACCGTGATGCATTGACCACCCTCAATCTATTGACCACCGCGATACAGTGGCCACCCCGATGCAGAGACACCACGATGCAGAGACACCGTGATGAAGTGACACCGCGATGCAGACACATCGCGATGTTATAACATTTGACGATGTAGAGACACCGCGATGAAGAGACACCGCGAAGCAGAGACACCACGATGCAGAGACACCGTGATGAAGTGACACCGCGATGCAGAGACACCGCGTTAAAGTGACATCGTATTGCAGAGACACAGTGATGAAGTGACACCGCATTGCAGAGACACCGCGATGTAGAGACACCGCGATGCAGAGACACAGCGATGAAGTGACACCGTGATGCTGTGACCATCCCCGATGCACTGACCACCTCTAATGCAGAGACACCATGATTAAGAGACACCGTGAAGCAGAGACACCGCAATGTCTTTTTAGCGTTAAAAAAAAAAAAAACATGGCCAGGAAAAAAAAAACGTAGCCAGAAAAAAAGAAAAGAAAAGCACATCCAGGAAAAAAAAGAATCACTTCCAGAAAATATAAAAAAAAAGCGTGGCCAGGAAAAAAAAACGTAGCTAGAAAAAAAAATGCATCCAGAAAAAAGAAAAAAAATCACTTCGAGAAACCTAAAAAAAAAAAAAGAAGCTCGAGAAAAAAAGAGGATAGTTTTGTCTAGTTACTCATTTTGTGTCCTTATAAACAAATAAGATTCCTTAGTGTCCTAAATGCCCATTAAGTACTTAAACTAGTCATTATAAACAAATATCCATATATTTTATTCTCCATTAGTTTTAGGGGGGTCCTAAAGGCACCCCCTTATTACTACTTACACCAATTATTTGATTTTTTTTACTTCTACACACCACCATTTTACTTATTACACCACACAAAAATAAAAAAAGGAAAAAAAATACACTTTAGTCCCTAGACTTTTTAAACTTAAATAACTACATCATCTTCTTCCCACCACCATCCACCCGCCACCCAAAACCCCCAAACCCGTCACCCAAAACCACCAACCACCAACCACCAACCACCAACCACCATCAACCCGCCACCCTAAACCCACCCCTCTTCCCTCTTCTACGCTTTTCACACCCCCACCCACAATTTTTCCGGCGACCCCGTTTTCCGGCGGGCCTCCCAAACCACCCATAGCTACCACCTTTCCCTCTCCTCTGCTGCATTTTTTCTCCCCTCACCCAGCTGCAAATCCGCCACCCAGACCACCCCGTCACCCAACAGATCTGCTTCTCTCTTTTTTTACCTTTTTTTTTGTTCTTCTTCCACTATTTGAGCCCCTTCACAGATGCAAAAAAAAAAAAAAACAAAACGCAGCTGTCCTCACATTTTCCCCTCCTTTGCTGCGTCCGATGGGTCTTTATTTTTTTTAAGCATTTCGAAAATTGGGGCTGAAGGAAAGGGGATTGATTTGCAGCAGAAATCTGAACCATTTTGAGGCGAAATCGTGGTGGAAAGGGGTGGTTTTCAAGAGTTGAGGCGAGATGAAGGCTTGAAGGTGGAGTTGATTTTCTTTGGTGGGGAGGGCGGTGAGGAGTGGGATAGGTAAAGTTGGGGTGGCTGGGGAAGGAGGAAAGTGGTGGACGGTGGTGGCTGGAAAAATGAGGAGGGTGAATTTTTGGGAGGACTAGTTTGAATTTTCTAAAAGTTGTGGTGAAAGTAGTAGTTTTTGGGGGGAAGGGGCCACAAGGACAAAAAAAATTAATAAATGGGTCTGGAAGGACAAAGTAACATTTTCATGATTATAAAGGACAAAAATCACAATTGTTACTTTAAAATTGTTATCTCACGTGTTAATGTTACTTTGTGTTTCACAATTGTTACTTCATATTTACTCTATTCCACATTTGTTACTTCATAATTGTTACTTTTGTCCTGATTAAATTACGGTGTCCTTCTATCCCGATTTTTTGATAATTTTGTCCTTCCGGATCAAAATCTATAGTTTTTGTGGTGTATGAAGTAATGAAATAATAAAAATATTAACCGTGGTGCCAAACGTATAATTTTGCGGTGCCGGAAGTAAGGGGGGTGCCGGAAGTAATAAGGGGGGTGCCTTTAGAACCCCCCTAGTTTTATTATCCACTAGTATATAATACCATCCAAAACTACGTTCATGATCCCAACCGGATCCCGAACCAACGAAGCAACAAAACCACCATAAACCGTGTTATGGTACAACGGTGATTTATGGGTTGTACCAAGTGGACGGCTATGATGAATTCTTATACATCATCTCACACACAGTAGTAGTGTATAGGGATGATTTGGATTCATCAGGGTCGTCCATTTGGTACAACCTATAAATCACCGTTGTACCATAATTTTTCTCATCCATCACACGTTTCGTATCTTATCAATCCCGAGGGAGCTGGATCCCCTACGGTGCAAAGGGTCAGGTAATCAGTCCGGTGCATATTTGTGGTGCTCCCACGTCAATTAAACAAACCTCAGCCGCTACTTAGATTTTTATTTCTTTTCCTTTCTTTTTTACCGTTGGTTACTTGCTTTATTTTTTTTTTGTTTATGAATCTTTTGTAAAACACGGATACAAATACAGATATATCGTATTACACAACATGAATACAACGTAGAGACGGATCTATGAATTTGTTTTAGTGGTGTTATCGAGTCTAAACATACAATTTTTTTAATCCAAAAATTTATTCCAATGGCGGCACTGGAGCCTAAAAATGCATTTTTTTAATGTCGAATAATATTTTTAAAAATAAAACTATATCGTTTTATTACAAAAAAAATCTCGGATCTAAGTAGGGTCACGTAACACACCCTGTCCAGTGTAGACCCGCCAATGATATAACGACCTATCTAGTTTCAAAATTAAAAGACACGACACATCGAATGGTGATAAACAATTATCTTTTGTGAATGGTGATAAGTTAAATAAAATATAATACTATTCAAATCATACTTCATGTTGAAAATCATTTTTCATTACAATTTGGATGAAACTTATCTTGTCGTTAAACATTTCTCCGTAAAAAAATTGAAATTATAAAATTAAAATTTTGTGTTAATGTGTCACATCTTGTCGAAGTGTCATATATAAAAATATTGATTAGCATAATTATTTAAGTCAGCCGGCACCTCTCAATGCGTGTCGTGTTAAAAAATGTCGGACACTACGTACTATACTGAAGTGTCGGTGCTTCTTGAATCAAAACTAAACAATGTCGACTATGATCCTATATAAAGAAAACTCACAATTTTAACTCAATTCCTACATTTTTTATTAGTAACTTTTTCAACTCTTGGGTGTGTTCATGTCGTGTTGTGCAATATGTCCGTATTTGTTTACATGTTATATATATATATATATATATATATATATATATATATATATATATATATATATATATATATATATATATATATATATATATATATATATATATAGGGTTGAGTTCCGTGCATACCATACTATCCATGCTTACGTACATACTACTAAAATAGTGCATCGATCACTATTTTAGTGCACTGATTATTGTTTCAGTGCAACTACAAATTGAGGAGCAGGTTTCTAGTTAGGTTTCTAGTTTCTACAAACCTGCTCCTCAATTTGTATGGCTAACAGTGCACTAGTGGCTAAATATGATCAATAAATATATATGAACCCATTTCTATATATATATAGAATAAAAAAATATGTTTTTTTCGGGCTATGAAATAAATTATTATCAAAAGAAAAAGAAAAAGAAAAAGAAAAAGCAGATAAGAAACATGGTCCAATAACGTTATTTAAAATTATAGAAAGAAAAAAAAGAAAAAAAACTAACAGCTGAGATTTGCGCACCGGACTGATTACTATCGAGAGCCGGTACCAACTTCATGTAATGCTATCGTCGTGTTTCCGGTGTGTGTGTGTTTGGAATATACTTGTAAAGGAAGAGGAGAGATAAAAGAGAGAAAAATGGCTGACACTTGCGTTGACTCTGTTCTTGCTGAGCTCTCTACTCTTGAAGAGAGCCCTTTGATTTCAGAAAACTCTCCATGGGCTGATCAGATGGTGGAAAAGATTCAATCTTGTAAATTTGGCCTAAGATTCTTGAAGATGTTCTTCTGGTCTCTTTTGATGTTGAAGGATACTGATGATGCAGAAATCAGGCAAATTTTAATGCCTGTAAATCATACTCGTGAATCTATATGGGGAATATCAAGAATAAAACTTGTTGTTTCTTCCCCTTTGAAAAATGAAAGAACTGAATATGGATTGTTTATTCTGGATCTGCAAGACAAAATTCAACACTGTAAGCAAATAATTGGAGGATCGTGTGAACTTCTGTTAAATTGCTCGTTGAGATGCAAATATTCTTTTAAGATGATTCAGATTCAGAAATTTCTGGATGTAATTCTCGAGAATCTCAAGGATCTTTACAAGAACAAAACAGATGATGAAATTGTTTTGCTCAAGAATCAGATTGCAACCCTGGAGAAGAAGCTCAGATTGATGCGTGATATCTTTGATCTAACTCCTATGGAATGGAGAGGATTCGAGGAATTGCAAGAGTTGAAGGTTGTTGTCCATGCTTTTGCTCACTATTCAACGAGCTTCGTATTTCTATATTGGGTGAAAGCAGTAGATGAAGAAATGTCAATAAAACTGAATCTTTTGTTGTTTAATGTGCTGCAGAAGATCAAACCGTGTGCCCCTGTTTTTGAGGCCTTTTACTTTGGATTCTTAAAGGAAATGAAGTTGAGGCAATTAGACTCTCTGCTTTTGGGACAGATTATTCAAATCTTCCTTAACCTTCTCCTCGAGAATCTGCTGGATATTTTGAAAGACGATTTTCTAATTCTTCAAGAATCTCTAACGTTTATTATATCTTTTATAGCTCAACCACCTGATGAGCATGGAGAGGATGAAGATTGGATGATGATGACTGCAGAAATGGAGGTTCTTGTCAAAGAAGATTTGTATCGTGTTCTCTCTGTTGATGACATGAAGGGGAATTCATCCAAGGCAAACACATGTTTAAGTGACTTTATGAGGAAGGTTGAGCTAGCAAAGGGTTTAAAAGGGGCTTTCTTTTTTAAGGCACCAGATTGTTTTTAAATGTCAAATTGAGCTAGCTAATAGCGTGTTGACCCTTTCTCCCAATTGAGAATGTCAACTCTTTGAAAATAAAGATGCAGCCACAACAACATGACAGTAGTAAATGTTTTTAGAAGTCAATTTGTGTAATATAACTTACAATTGAGCTGCAGAAGGCCCATAGATCAAGCTCCCATCGGAAAAAAAGAAAGATTGTTCGTTAGTTTTGGAAGTGTTTGCGGTTCGTTAGTTGTTCGACAGTATAAGAGAGGAAAGAAGTAAAGGAGGAGAAAGAAGAAAGAGAGGAAATGGATCTAGAAGAAAGAGAGGAAATGGACTTTGCTCTTCAAAGAGAGGAAATGAACTTTGCTCTGGACGAAGAGCTCCCTTTGGGAGTTTTGGAAATGGATTCTGTTCTTGCTGAGCTCTCTACTCTTGAAGAGCTCCCTTTGATTTCAGAAAACTCTCCATGGGCTGATCAGATGGTGGAAAAGATTCAATCTTGTAAATCGGGCTTAAGATTCTTGAAGATGTTCTTCTGGTCTCTTTTGATGTTGGAGGATACTGATGATGCAGAAATCAAGCAAATTTTAATGCCTGTAAATCATACTCGTGAAGCTATACGGGGAATATCAAGAATAAAACTTGTTGTTACTTCCCCTTTGAAAAATGAAAGAATTGAATATGGATTGTTTATTCTGGATCTGCAAGACAAAATTCAACACTGTAAGCAAATAATTGGAGGATCGTGTGAACTTCTGTTAAATTGCTCGTTGAGATGCAAATATTCTTTTAAGATGATTCAGATTCAGAAATTTCTGGATGCTATTCTCGAGAATCTCAAGGATCTTTACAAGTACAAAAGAGATGATGAAATTGTTTTGCTCAAGAATCAAATTGCAACCCTCGAGAAGAAGCTCAGATTGATGCGTGATATCTTTGATCTAACTCCTATGGAATGGGGAGGTTTCAAGGAATTGCAAGAGTTGGTTGTTGTCCATGCTTTTGCTCAATGTTCAACGAGCCTTGTATTTCTATATTGGGTGAAAGCAGTAGATGAAGAAATGTCAACAAAACAGAATCTTTTGTTGTTTAATGTGCTGCAGTTGATCAAACCTTGTGACCCCGTTTTTAAGGCCTTTTACTTTAGATTCTTAAAGGAAATGAAGTTGAGGCAATTAGATTCTCTTCTTTTGGGACAGATTATTCAAATCTTCCTTAACCTTCTCCTCGAGAATCTGCTGGATATTTTGAAGGACGATTTTCTAATTCTTCAAGAATCTCTAACGTTTATTATATCTTTTTTAGCTCAACCACCTGATGAGCATGGAGAGGATGAAGGTTGGATGATGATGACTGCAGAAATGGAGGTTCTTGTCAAAGAAGATTTGTATCGTGTTCTCTCTGTTGATGACATGAAGGGGAATTCATCCAAGGCAAACACATGTTTAAGTGATTTTACGAGGAAGGTTGAGCTAGTAAAGGGCAAGATTCAACAGGTTTATGACCGAACTCGAGATTCATTTTCGTATAATTTCCCAAAGATTAACGGTCTTGGATTTTTCGACTTCTTGTTACAAAATCTTAGCTTCTTAAAGGAGAAGCTGAAAAGAGATACAAATTTTATCCCTTTTGCAAAGCATTTAATTATCAGAATTGAGGAGGAACTAATGTCTTTGAGGCCTTATCTCGATGATCTTTTTGAACAGCAAAAAGCACGGAAAGAACTAAATGATACTTGGTTAAAAGTTATCGATTTGACTTACAAAACAGAATATGCCATCAATTTGTGTTCGGTAATTGGCCATCCATTATGGTATAATATGGCACGTCTGATGGAGGTCCTAGACGAAATTAAGATTCTTAAGAGCAAGCTTAAGAATATTGAAGGTACAAAGACACATGATGGTTTAGAAGTTGCTCTAAGAAGTTTGAAGATTGAAAATCCTCGAATTTAGGTTTCAATGAAGTGATGGTGGGTTTAGAGAAGGAGGTAGAAATGCTAATAGAAAATCTTGTAAATGGATCTAAGTTTCTTGATATTGTTGCTATTGTTGGTATGGCTGGCCTAGGGAAGACTACATTGGCTAACAAGGTTTACAATGCCCCTGCAATTAGGCGTCATTTTCACATTTTTGCTTACTGTATTGTTTCTCAAGTTCATGATGCTAGAAAGATATTGCTTGATATTCTAGTTGATATCAAAGGAAAGGATGACAAAATGTATGATATGATGGAAGAAGATTTGGCAGACATGCTTCGTAAGTGTCTCAAAGGCGGAAGGTACCTTATTATAATGGACGATGTTTGGGACGTTAAGGCCTGGAATGAAGTTGAAAGATCACTTCCAAATGATCGAAATGGAAGTAGAGTTATTTTCACGACGCGTATTCATAATGTTGCTTTACAAGCCAAAAAAGATTGTATCCTTCATCATCTACGTTTTCTGTCTAAGGAAGAAAGTTGGGAGTTGTTGCGAAAGAAGGCATTTCATGCAGAAGGTTGCCCACCAGATTTTTCAGAGGTTGGGAAGATGATTGCAAATAAATGCAAAGGCCTTCCTTTCACAATTGTTTTAATCATGGTCTTCTTAGAACGGAAAGAAGTCTAAGTTGGTGGAATAAAATTTCCGAAGCAGTAGGTTCCTATGTTTTGACGGAAGATTGTATGAGCGTGTTAGAATTAAGTTACCAACATTTACCAGAGCATCTGAAGCCATGCTTTCTCTATTTTGGAGCATTTGTAGAAGATGAATTAATTCGTGTGAATAAGTTGACATTGCTATGGATCGCTGAGGATTTGTGCAGAATTCCAATAGGGTAAACTTGAAAAATGTGGCGAAAGAGTACTTGAGTGATCTAGTTGACTGAAGCCTTGTGATTGCTGATGAGAAAAGTTCATACGGTGGGATCAAAAGCTGTCGAATTCATGATCTAGTTCATGAATTCTGTCAAAGAAAGGCTCAAGAGGAGAACATTTTCCAATTAATGGCCAATGACGAGGCTTCTAATTCATCAAGTTCCACTTTACGTAATCCATATCGTGTTTGCATGCATATGAAAGGGAAATATGTCAGTGATGCTACAGATATATGTCCAAATATCCACTCTCTGCTCTTTAACTGTACATGGAAAATTTGTCGTCATGACCGTTATGATCTTAGCAACTTGAAACTTGTTCAAGTGATGGATTTGGAAGAGTTAGATTGCGATGAACGGTATATAAAAGTGATGCGTTCAGCAGTTCATCTGAGATTTATGTCGATTTCATTTTCTCCAAGGCCGCATGAACATGCATTTTCTACACCTACTCTAAACGATTTCATATCCAATCGCTGGAATCTGGAAATTCTGATTCTTAGTGGACCCCATTTTGATAGTTTGCCCGAAGCTTTCTGGAACTTGACAAGGCTTAGGCATGTACGTGTCGATCGGTGTTACATAAGAAATTCGGGTGTCAAAAAACGTGAAGCATACCCCCACCCCCAAATGGTTAACTTGGAAAGCTTTTCATCATTACTTGTCTCCTCAACAGAAGATTTAGAAGTCTTTCTACAAAGGTCACCTTCTCTTCGAAAACTGAGCTTCCGTTGCACCCATTATAATTGGAGTTTACATTTTCCAAAACTGGACTCCCTCAGTAAACTTGAGTCGCTGAATGTTGAATATGTGGGAGAGGCATGTTTACCTTCATTTAACTTTCTTTCAAGTCTTAAGAAACTATCGTTATCATGGTGCAATTTAGACTGGAGATATTTACCAGTGATTAGTAAAGGGCCTTGTCTTGAGGTTTTGAAGCTACTAAATAATTCATTTGTTGGGCCTAAGTGGGACTTGGAAGATACAAAATTCCCAAAGCTTAAGTTTTTGAATCTCTCCTTTTCAGATTTGGCTGAATGGATTGCGTATGTAAAGTCTTTTCCCAGCCTGGAGGTACTTATCGTGGATGGTTGCTATGAGCTGGCCATGCAAGTGTTTCTCCTTTGATTTCTCTGCTCCTCGATCTGGCCATATGAATTGAAAGTAGACAGACAGATGCCTATCTGGGAAGGGATAGCTCTTTCTTGTCAATTTTAAAGTTATAGTCGTTTGTTTGATATATTAAACGTTTGATTAATTGCTTTGAAGCCTTAAAATGTGTGGGGAGTAATGTTTGTTTCAATGCTCTTTTGTTGTTTGCTGTTGCAGGATATACTGTTTATTTTACGACTTCTTTGATCCTGTTTTTTTTTTTGTTTAAAACTCGCTCGGTATATACTACGACGAATTGTCCCTCAATTTTTCTTTACTTGATTTAAAAACTTTATAGCTCAAAGCCTTGTTGTGTAATTGTACATCTTCTGTGGTTGTTACAATTTATCCATCAGCAACTATTCATAATAAATAGAAGACAGATGCCTATCTGAGATTAGCTCTTTTTTGAAAGTAGGATAATGGGATCTTGAAAACAGATAGAAATTTACATACTTGACCACTCAATGAAGAATCTATTACAGCTCCAAATATTAAATTGGCACTTGGATCTACCAGATCATATATTACTTCAGCTGCAGCATTGACCTGTTAGATTTTAGTGCAAACCAAACAGTACAATTAAGTAGATCAAGAACACGTAATGAATCATGTAAATTGAAAGTAGACAGATGCCTATCTGAGATTAGCTCTTTTTTGTTTACAATTCGCTCGGTATATATTATGAATTGTCCCTTAATTTTTTTTACTTCTTTTTTTTTTTTTTTTTTTGCCCAAGGACGAAAGTATTCATAAACAAAAATTAAGTTGTACATAACCAAACCGGCGTGCATCCGTGCCAGTAGATTCCTACGTCAGATCTGAAAGAGTAAGCAGCAAGATTATGGGCTAACTTGTTGCTTTCCCTTCCACAATGCAAAACATGACAGAATCAAAAAGAGAGATCAACGACTTAATATCTTCTAATACAGATAAAGAGTCAAACGGGGGTGGCCTGTCAAGCTCGCAACAGTTAGCTAGAGACAGATTATCAGAAAAACAAATTAAGTTCTTAATGCCCATGGAAAGACATCTACTGAGGCACCAACGTAAAGCAAGAGCCTCTGCTGCAAAGACGGAACTGGTTGCCGTTCTTGGGGACGCCCAGGCTTCCAAAATCGTATCTCCCTCCCGGAAAAGAGCCGCACCAAAGCCAGCGAAGCTGGAGCCAGGCTTCCAGGCTGCATCGACATAGGCCCTGACCACGTCCGAAGCGGGGTTTGATCGCCGCAAGTCAGGAGAGGAAGAAAAAGTGTTAGTATTTGCCCTCTCCTCGTGATGTGCCCGATCAAAGTCTAGCCACGCCTCGTTAGCAAATTTTGCGGTCTCCTGCGGGGACCAATACATAGAGGAAGAAGAGGAAGAAGGGGCTTCTCTGTTTTTGGACGAAATCCATGGAAATGGATGGGGATTTATGTTGCAATTTGCAAATATGAGGGATAATATCAGGCGGGCCCGTTGAAATTTTGAACAGGTTCGTTATACTTTCAATGAGTAGTTTCATTTTGGGATGTTTCTAAAATTCAACGGTGCTTTTATCCACTCCGTGACATTTTCCACGGGCTCGTGGAAATTTCAACAAGGAACTTAAAAAAAAATGTCAGGTCCGACCCGACCGACATGAAATACAGGGTCCTACAGAGACTTGAATATATAATTTCTCCTCTTCCGCATGACCAACATCTATCAATCGAAGGAACAGTGGGAGAAAGACAACGGCATGACGTCTTTTGCATTGGAGGGTGGAAGTCTTTGCGTCAAACGAGGGCTGTGGCTGCTTTATCCATGGTAATAGCTTGCTTCTTGTCAATATCGTTTCTTCACCTACACCCCTACGAAAATCCACCAAATCTACACTTCAAGACTTCTTCTCTTTCTTTATTATATTTCATCTGCTCTCGGTTATTTTCTTGCATCTTACAATTGCGCTTTCTCGTTACCTTGCAAATAGCTATGCGATTTCTACAGAATTTGGTGAGCCAATTTAATATGCCCAGCTTTCCCATTTAATGCTGTTGCTTTTAGTGCTCACCAAATTTGGGTTATAAAATGCGTTCCTCGCTCCATGCATGTCGTTTTGTCAAACCGCTCATGCTCTGGATGTTGTTCATGGTTCATAGGCCAGAAAAATGAGGCCCTTTTGGTTCTTTTGTAGTGCCTTTTCTATACAGAATGGAAAAAGCTTCCGTTCTTCCGGGTGTTCCACACATAAATTCGTTGTTTATAGTCTTTCTAAAGGAATTTGAGGATTTCTTTGGTGCCAAAAACCGTGTGTCGTTTTCCTTTCGTGCTTAATTACAAGGAAAGGTATGAGTTGATTTTTTTAGCATTGGTTCTCCTTTTTATACAATGCAAAAAAAGGCTCTGCTCTTCTTCTGGTTTGTGGTGCTGCACATGTGATATCGGGAATTTATCGATTGTACGATAGGTTTTTGCTTTGTTTACTGCTGTTAGCTTTGGTTTTTGATTCGGTGCTTTTACTGTTTTCTATCTTCTTTCTTGTACTGTTTCTCCAGGATTTAAAACAATATGGTTTGGGTAAAGATATATGCTTGTTTTTTATAGGCCTTCAGCTTTGTCCTCATCTCTCTATTTACTATATATGTTGTCCGGTTGTCGAATCTGAAGTTTGTCCTGTAACATTGATGTGTGATACGTGCTTGCCTGTAATGGTAGTGCTTCGCCTTGAATGCAAACAATCATTCATGTGATTCATAGGTTAGCACCAATGGTTGATGTTGTGCCGTGTGTCAGCCTGGCTAGGTTTACGGTCTACGATTTGTCTTGCAATAAAACACATCTTTACACATATCCATTCACTTTTGCTGCAGCACTTCTGCCGCTTACTTTCGCCCTTGCCTTTCATTAAATACGGTGTTAGTTAGGTTGCTATGTTACTTGTATGTAGGAAGAGAGGTGTAACACATGGTAGAAAAAAGGACAAATAGCCAAAATAGTCCGCGAACTATTATGTTTTTCCCATTTTAGTCCGCGAAGTTATTTTAGTACCATAACAGTGAACTTTGTTTTCTCCTCACCGTGAGTCCGTTTTATAAAATCCGGTGCTTTTTGCATAGTTGGCCGTCGCCGGAAATTTATAATTGGCGTAAAATTGGAATTTCCAATTTTATCTTTTTCGCAAAACAAAAAATTAAAAAACTTAAACCCTGTGACCTGCTTCATCGTCTCTCCAAACTTCAGTCTAGGGAAATTTGTTTTAAATTAGAGAAATATGAAATCGAAGCTAAAGAAGAGAATGGAGAGGATGAAGAGAAAAGCTAATGGAGTTTTCTTTTCTTTTTATTATTTAGCGACAAAGAGGTTAGATTATTGTTATTTTTGCGACAAAGAGGATAGATTATCATGCTTATATTTTTGCTACAGATTTAAGTTGTAGCAGTACAAGAGTACAAAAGCAAAGGTTCAACCCAATCGGATTCCGGCGTTCTACACCACAGGTGCCGCCATGTCAGAGCTCCAAAACACCATTGTTGTGGGCTTCAACTTTTCAATCTTCATCCTCTTCATAGCTTGGGTATCGCCACATGGTTTATCAAATCGCATATGAATCGATGAAAACTAGGCCAATTTCGGCCGATATATCGTCTCGTTGCATTATGTCGGTTAAAATCGGCCGATTTTTACCTATATGAATCTGATTCAAGTCTATAATGAGACGAGTCCGTAACTTTGTATCAGTGCCTACCGAGTCAGCAGAGACTTTAAACCATGGATCAAAAGCAAAACAATGCAGCTGTTTGGAGCTCTTTGATGTTTTTTATGAACACATAGTTGAACAAAGCAGTTGGGAGTTGGTTATTCTCTTAGAAAAAGTAGCTAGTACATTTAGTTGTGTTGCAACTACTTTAGTATAAGTAAGGAAGTAGAGGACAATCAGAAAGTACTTGGTTCTTTATAAATTTTATGACAAAAATGTGTTTGATTAGTCTAAAATCATGACAAAAATGTTCTTACCTTATGCAAATCATGCTTGTTTTTCATTGATTGGACGCGGTTTATACGTGAGTGTTTTTGACTGCTTTGATCTGTTCATATCTGTGATGTTTTGAATTTGGAAAACTACCTTGGTTCTTGCTAAAAAAATCCTGCCAAAAATATTATTGATCTTGTGCGTCCAAAATCAAATTCTGAGATTACTTAGTAAAGGATCGATGTTAGACAACTTATCTGTCATTTGTTGTATATATTGCAGTAGCTGTGGTTTTGGTATTTTCATGCGCCTTGTTTATTTGATTCAGCTATCTAATTGGTATGTGGTGCAAGTTTGTAATCTATTGTATCTTGTTGCAATATGATACCGTTTGGCTATTTTTGGTCAGTTTTCTATTTGGAGTATGACCATACACAATCTTCTCAAGTGTTTTTTTTATGGCCAATGGTCCCCCCTTACTTTGGAGAAATAAAGATTGAACAGATAACTGATACTTAACCATATAACTGATACTTTACTAAGACCATTTAGCTTATTATTCCGAAAAAATTCATAAAAGAGATAAAGTGCACTTCCTGTTTAACTCTCAACCAATGAAGTGGAATTCAAACTCCCAATAGACAAAATTCAACGTTTCCTTCATAATGCAATTTAGTTAGTCTTCATTAAACAACATAGTGTAACTACTGTTAATAGATTCACCGTAATAATAATGTAAAGTACTCACTCTATTCATGGGTTGGACTTTCTGAGAGAAGCAACAACTAATTCTTCAGCACTTTCTCTATGATTCAAGTCCGTAGAATGCTGTGAATTATGGACCTGACCATGCTCAATTGTTGTGTTAACAGTCAGACGACAAGTTCTTTGATTGTGCCCCGGTTCACCACAAGATCTACATTTGTTCAATTGAGGTGGTGGACCATGTATAGTGCCATCTTGACCCTCCAAGACACAAGTCCTCACATTGTGTCCTTTTTGGTTGCATCTAGTGCACTTAAGATTTATCCTTCCTTTCCTAGACAACCTATGAACCGCGCCCCTCTTCTTGCCAACCTCATTTGGTTCTCTCACTCTAGCCTTCTTGGGTCTACCAGAAGTGTAATTTTATCTGGAGGCTGCACATGATTTTTTTGTGATGTTGGCCAGTTATTAGGACCATCAAGTGGGGGTATAACATGCTTATATGCTTTCAAGTACATGTCTCTAGTGTAGCACAAATCCACATATTGTTCAGGAGGTTGCCCGATCAAGCGAATGCCAGAGACTGCATGAGGACAAGGGATTCCAGTCAATTGCCATTTTCTACATGAACATGTTCTTGCATTTAAGTTAACCCTGAATCTCTCTCTATGTACATTTTCAACCTCTAACTCTCCATTCCCACACAATATTGGAGCCCACTTGGATGATTCATCTTTTATAACCTCTAGTTTTTTCTGAATTTTAGGACAAAGGAAGCCATGTTGTTTTTCTATCCATTCCCTTTTGCACTGCATTCTCCTCAACAGATATCTCCTTATTCTTTCAAGCATCCATATAATCGGTCTCTCTCGAGCATCAAGAATAACTGAGTTAAAACTCTCACACAAGTTATTCAGTAATATATCACACTTTGCGGAAAAATTAAAGTGAGATCGAGACCAGCCCTCCACACTCTGTCTTTTAACGCCAAGCCAGGATGCAATTTCCTAAAATTAGAGTAAAGATGCCTTACACAATGTCTATGTTCCACATCAGGCAACACTTCCGCAATAGCTGGTACCAATCCCTGAAATGTAACATAAATAATATAATTAAACACGCATTAAAATAATCAACCAAAAGTATCATGCCAAATTACTTAATAAATCATACCTTTTGTCTATCACTAATTATTGTCCATTTCTCTTGCTGATGAATATTGAGATCACGAATGATATGATTTATAAACCAAATCCAAGAATTCTTGTTCTCGGCCTCCACAACAGCATATGCCACAGGATAAATACAATCATTAGGATCCATTCCAACGGCTGTCAACAAAACACCCCGATGAGGTCCTCTCAAATGACATCCGTCTACCCCAATTATTGGCCTACATCCTTCCACAAATCCTTTTTTACAGGCATCTAGACACATGTAAAGCCTTTGAAATGTATTTGAGTCATCTTGTAGTTTAAGAATTATGGTAGACTCGGGGCTAGTTCTTCCAAGCTCTTCAATATAGTCCCATAGCCTAACATATTGATCCTTGTAAGTTCCTTCAATCAAACTTTTAACCTTTTCCTTTGTTCTATAGAATTGATTCTTTGTAATGTTTACATTGAGATCAATGCGCACCTTGTCTTGAAAATCACTTAATTTCATACATATGTTCGCTTGAAATTCATTCAAGTACTTATTTGCAAGGTACTTGCTAGTCACACCTCTATGGTAGAATGACCTTCCACAATTATGACTTGCCATTATAGACTGGACTCTAAAAGTGGGTTCGTCGTGAATTTTACAAGCAGATACATACCAATCGCAATTGAGCTGCACAGAAGGCCTTGATCCTATCCCGGCTATTTTTTGCGAATTTCACCAGTTTACCATTTCTTATTTTGTGTTCCCTAATTGCATCTTTGAATTGTTTACCATCTCCAAACTGCATTCCTATCTCAAATACGGGATTGTCTCCAGCCACTTCAGGCCTATACTTCGGATATTTAGACCTGATTGTACCTTCACTCTCAGATTCACTGCTTGGCAATGAATCTGAACCAAATGAGTCAGATTCTTCTACCACATCAGCATCTTCGCCTTCAAAAATGTCGAATTCTTTATGACAAAGTATTGTTCTCTCATTTTGCTTATCCAGTGCTCTTGTTGAGTTGACTTCCTCGTTTTGACCAGTGTCAAAGCCATCAAATTTTTCATACTCTCTGTCATCATTCTCACTAAGATCTAATTCACTATCGTGGAAAATTGCATCATTATCATCATGGTCAACTTCCATTAATCCATTCCATTATCTTGCACGTTCGATGCTCCTTCAAGTACACATAATCAACCAATTAATTTATCAGGGCAAAGACCCACAGAAAAAGAAAAAGAAAAAGAATTCTACGAAAGCATAAAAAATAGAGTAAAAATACTGATTAGCGAAATAATAAGTGTAATTTCACATAATTGCTAACAGATTGCATTCATAATTTCAGAGTATGAAAAAGATATTTTCCAACTATAGATGCTTGACACCAAATCCTATATCTTGGTCAAATAGCAGTCAACAACAAAGATGCATTGTGATGAGACGATGTAGTAGCCAAATCACATGAAACAGACGACTTATTTTGCAGGGTAATAAGACAATAAATATATATATAATTCAGCCACAACACACCAACAATAGTTTTTGATCAACATTGACAAACAAAAACATGATAATCTATCCTCTTTGTCGCAAAAAAAGAAAAAGAAAAAAAAACCTCCTTTAGCTTTTCTCTTCATCCTCTCCATTCTCTTCTTTAGCTTGGATCTCAAATTTCTCTAATTTAAAGCAAATGACGGTGGGAATTAAACTTGACAAACCAATTCGAGCATGATTTCAGTGTATATAAAGATCTCTTCTTTGTTTTGGTTCTGTACTCTTTCTCATGCCCTATGGCCTAGAGTGAATAGTGAAGAGACGATGAAGCAGATCACAGGGTTTTAAGTTTTTTAATTTTTTGTTTTGCGAAAAATATAAAATTGGAAATTCCAATTTTACCCCAATTATAAATTTCCGGCGACGGCCAACTATGCAAAAAGCACTGGATTTTATAAAACGGACTCACGGTGAGGAGAAAACAAAGTTCGCATATTGTTATGGTACTAAAATAACTTCGCGGACTAAAATGGGAAAAGCATAATAGTTCGCGGACTATTTTGGCTATTTGCCCTAGAAAAAAACAAAATCCTCTTCTGCTCTCCTGTTGCATGTGTTGTGTTGCACTTCCTTCAAGTATCAACATAGTAATTCTTCTTTTTTTGGCTTATTCTACAGGATTATCAGTCAGGATACTTACAACAAAAGTTTCCTACCTACGCTCAGGTCTGTGCTCTCTTTTGCCTACTTAAACCACTTTTGTTTATGTTTTGTTTGTGCCACAATTAACCTATTAGGCTGCTTTTCTTGTGTCAGTGTTTAGCCTGTGTACTGTCGTTCACGACAGTATAGGCAGTCTAACATGCTTCCTATGCACCATTTGTTAGCGTTCTTCTTTGCGTTGTTGCTTATACTGTTAGAATATTCATGTTGTTTTACGGTTCCTCATGTGTACTTTTATTTAGCCCCAACGTATTCCTTTGCACACGCATCACTATACAGCATAAGGAAGCCTTTAGCCCACATTCTCTTTTGCTACAGTGTAATGCGCACTAAAGGATCTGCAAAGCCTAGGCCTGGATACTTCGATGAAAAGAAGAATAATGCTGCCTTATATGTAGGTCAGATTAGTGAGCCTCCTCTGAACAACACTTGCATGCTTGCTCCAGGTGCTCATGCTAAAATCCAACCTAATTTTGCCTCGGCCAGCAAAACCAAAACACAAAACAAAAAGCCACCACACCGATGCTTTCAGAAACAGAGTATGTTGGATGGGAAACCATGTTGTTCTGATGAACTGCAGTGCCTTCCAACAAAAATGCTAGAGAAACAGCTTGAAACCAATAGCCATTCTTCTACCAAGAAAAGAAAAAGAAGAGAAAGTAAGCTTCCATATTTAAATTTAGATCAAGGCAGTAGGATAGATGAAGAACCATTTACCCAAGTCGAGCTGCCTTGCCTTCCAACAGATGTTTCCCAGAAACATACCCATCCTAATGCCGCGTTTGGTTCCAGGAAAACAAAAAGACAAAAAAGAAAGCCGCCATAATTAGCCTTAGACGAAGCCACTTCTATTGTTGGGGAACCATGTAGCCCTACTACTCTGCCTTCCATTCCAACAGAAATTCTGGACAAACAGAAGTATAGGCAGGCAACTGCTTTAAAATGGAAAAATAATAACAATAAACGCTCTGTTAGGGCAAATACCGACTCCTCAGGAATAAACAAAGGTACACATTTATTAGGCAATATTGCTACTTCTGTGGTGTTGCCAAAGAAACAAAGAAATTGCTCTCACTGTGGAGCTAAGAAGTTTGCACATGAGACAACAAACATGTGTTGTTCTAATGGAGCTGTTACACTAGCTTTAAGCAGCATGCCTTCTTTAATGAAGATGCTCCTCACAGCTGATACACCTGATGCTAAGATGTTTAGGTGTTCAATACGAACCTACAACAATCACTTAGCATTCACATCCCTAGGTGTGAGGTACGACAAAGAACTGTCTCGAAGAAACAAAGGTGTTTACACATTCAGGGTGCAGGGGCAGGTCTACCATTTTCTAAATGACTTGGTCCCTGTTGATGGTTCCTTGAAAAACTTACAGCTCTACTTTTACGACACGGATTACGATGTAGCCGTTAGATTAGAGGCATGCTCTAGATTGTCTGAGTCTGTCCTTGAAAGTTTGCTTCAAGTAATTGAAGAAACCCATATGTAAGGTTTTTCCAGGCTCTTAGAAGTATTCCAGCCATAGAAGATAAATTTATCTTCTTGCGCTCTAACCCTACGCTGAACCAGAAAGTGTATAACAAGCCGACTGTTGAACATGTAAGCTTGATACTGAACGAAGGAGATGAGAACAAGAATTCATTGAGTAGAAACATTAGAGTGTACACTGAAAGCGGGAATCCAAGAACTATTAATTACTACTACGGCTGTTATGACCCTTTGCAGTATCCTTTGATGTTTCCTCATGGAGAAATAGGTTGGCATCAAGGAATAGAAAAAAATGGTGCGAAGGTCTTGAAAAAAAAAGGAAGAGGCCAGTGAATGAAACCGATCTAGACCCTTCATTAGTCCACATAGCAGAAGAGTTGTTAAGGAATGAAGAAGAAGGTTGTTTCCAATAACTAGGGTGTGTCTTTAAGCATAAGAATCCTTCTGAATAAACTCACTCACTGTTGCTGTTCTATTTTGCAGCTTTGCATACACGCGTAGAACCTGAAAGTTATGTTTCGGTTAGAGAATATTACTCTTACAAATTCCAGATTAGGGATCATGATCAATCGTGCCTTCTAAGTTTTGGCCGGTTGTTCCAGCAATTTGCTGTTGACATGTATGTGAAGCTAGAAACACAAAGGTTAGACTTTTACCGCTCGCAACAAGCTGAAATAAGGCAGGATTATTTGAAAAGCGTTGTTGATGCAATCGCAACAGGGGAAACAGATTCAGGAAATATTGGCCAACGTATAATCCTTCCTGCAGGGTTTACAAATGGCCCAAGAAACATGAGACACAAGTACATAGATGCCATGTCATTGGTACAGAGACACGGAAAACCAGATTTGTTTTTAACAATGACCTGCAACCCTAACTGGAAAGAAATAAAAGAGCACCTGAAGCCTTCAGAAGAAGCACAAAACATACTGATTTACTTGTTCCGGTCTTTCACGCAAAGCTTGAAGAATTAAAGTGTGAGATTCTTAAAAAACATGTATTCGGAGAGGTTGCTGCGTATACATATGTCATTGAATACCAGAAAAGAGGCTTGCCTCATGCACACTTCCTCATCATTTTAAAACCTCATGCTAAACTGTTTAGGCCTGAGGAATACGATAGAGTTGTATCTGCTGAGTTGCCAGACAAAGCTGCACATCCTTACCTGTATGACTTAGTCGTGCGCCATATGATGCATGGACCGTGCGGAATCTAAACCCCACTAACATATGTATGCAGAATGATAATACCTGCAGGAGTTCCTACCCTAAGGAATTCTGTGAGGAGACAACACACTGCAATGATGCGAACCCTAAGTATAGGCGCCGAGACGATGGGAAGAAGGCCAAGGTTAGGGGTATTTACCTAGATAATCGATGGGTTATTTCTCATCCTCCATATCTGGTTGCTAAACTAGACTGTCATATTAACCTTCAAATATGCTCTACTGTAAAGGCAGTGAAGTATATCTACAAATATATTTGTAAAGGAAATGACAAGATTCTGTACCGAGTTACTGGAAACTGTACTCAAGAAACAATTGATGAAATAGAACAATTTGTTTCAGGCCGCTGGGTATCTGCTCCAGAAGCATTGTGGAGAATTTATAGGTTCAGTATGGGTGACATGAGGCCTGCTATTGTTAGGCTTCCTCTATATTTAGAAAACTACCAGCCACTTGTGTTCAAAAAGAAACAAAAGCTGATAGATGTTTTAAACAATCCAGTACAGCGAAAAACAATGTTGACTGAGTTCTTCCACATGAACAGATTTTCTTCAGATGCTAAGAGGCTAAACTGTACGTATGCTGAATTCCCGTACCATTTTGTTTGGGTTGCAGGCGACAAACGCTGGAAACTTAGAGAGCGAGGTGACTCTATAGGCCGAATTGTAAGCGCCCACCCTTTAGAAGGAGAGCGCTACTATATGAGAATGCTTCTTGAAAACATAAGATGCTCGTTGTCGTTTGACGACTTGAAAATTAACAATGGCGTTAAGGCTGCCACGTTCAGAGAGGCTGCGCTAAGCCGTGGCCTGTTACAAACCGATAACAGCCAACAACTTTGCTTAGAGGAGGCTGTGCTTTTCCACATGCCGTATGAACTTCGAAGGCTGTTTGCTAATATAATGGTTTACACATGTCCAGCCGATCCTAAAAAACTCTGGCTGATGTTTGAAAAACAACTATCAGAAGACTGCATTAAAGACAAATCCTTGTCAACCCATGAAGTTCAAACAAAAGTACTTAAACAAATTCATGGGTTCTTGCAATCTATGGGAAAACACTTAAAGACATTTGGCCTTACAGAAACAGAATTAAACTATGAATGTGTAGATGATTTAACTAAAGAGATTCAAGCAGAAAGAAACATACAAGTCTCAGTAACTGACTTACAATCAGTAGCTTACTTAAATAAAAACTAAAGACATACTTATGCAGTAATTACAGACAGAATTTACCAGAATGCAAAAGGTGCTTTCTTTGTAGATGGTCTTGGGGGAACTGGGAAAACATTCCTCTACAAAGCACTGTTAGCTGAAATGCGTTCCAAGGGCTATATAGCACTAGCTACTGCCACCTCTAGAATTGCAGCATCTATTCTCCTAGGAGGTAGAACAGCTCATTCAAGGTTTAAAATCCCAATCGATGAAAGCGAAGGGACGACCTGCAGAGTGTCCAAACAAAGTGGCTTAGCCATGTTAATTAGGGAATAGCCATATTAAGATGTTTCTGGGCTATAATGTCAGTCCATCTACTCATGTCAGTGCTTTTGGTAGAGATGATGTCATTACTGCTTGGGCAATAGTTAAGGATATTCCGGTCAATCTAGGAAAATTGATTTTCAATAAGGTTTGGGATTTTGTTCATGCTCGTATTCCGCAAGGAAACATGCCATTTCCAAATCTAATCTCTGCATTGTGTCTGATGGCGAGAGTCCCAGCCTTACCTGCTGACAAAATTGTTTCTGCTGATACCCCAATCATAGGTCCTAGACTTGCCCCGCAACCTGTTGGTAAACTTGATTATAATAATCCTAACCGACAGCAGCGTCAGCAAATCCCTCATACTAGAATCCCACCCCTATTTGGATCCTCTTCTAGGCAGCCTGTGCAGAGTCAGAGTTATCACCAGTCTGACGCCATTCTTAGTGCAATTGATAGAAGTCAGACTAATATGCTGTTAGGATTCGACCGAGTCAGGCAGTGGGCCAATGATATTAGAGTGGGAGTTAGAGGTCAGCGAGCTTTCATGAGAGGTCTAGACCCTGCTTATGAGCAGATGTCTGATGATCTGCCTCAGTGCCAGGCAGATCCCTATACCTTACCAGCCTGGGTTCGACCGATTCCTTCGCCTCCTACCTCTCAATCTTACACTCAGACTACTTCGGGTCAGTTTAGTATGTCAGGTAGTATGTTTCCAGGTGTCACAGCTGCTACTTCAGGATTTGGAGATTACGCTTCGGTTTCAGCTGTCACTACCGGTTTTGGATCGCTTGGATTCGAGAGTTCGGTTACTATGTCCACCATGCGTTCACAAGATCCATTCTATACCACGACTTCAACTTCCGACTTTGGAGCAGTTTCGACTCAATCCATGACACAGCCGCCGCACGATTTGAATTTTGAAGACTTCAATAAACTGGTTAAAATTTTATCATTTGAAAAACATTTGTACTTTGATGACTATTTCCTTTTATTATGTTGTTTTGGAACTAGAAATTTTAACGTCCACGTTTGGTTGATGCACTCAGGGGTTAGTGCACTTTTAAATAATTTCCCGAGTTTGTAATAATTTTATAAAATGTTGGTTGTTTTAGTAAGCTATTTTAAAAAAATTTGGGCAAAGGATACACCATTTTCGTCTCTGTCCATGAATAGTGCAAACCGGCGTACGCCGGGTTACTTCCGGTTTACGCCGGGTTATCACCGACCTGACAGCTAGCGACTAGGGTATTTATATCGCCAGAAATTAATAGAATCCGGCGTAGGCCGGAATAAACCGGTCCACGCCGGAAAATCTATTTATGTCACTGAAACACTCTTTTCCTCTTCTACTCGATTTTTTTTTCCTATAAATAGCACCCTTTGCTATCTTAGAAGGATACACCTTCCTCTCTTTCACCTACTGATTAACGGTACAAAATGTCTAATCATTCTTCTCCTTCAGTTAACAGTTACTCTCCCCAGTTGTACCCAAATGATGAAATCCCGGATATTCAACCTTTATTTTTCAATCCTAATGATTATCCACACCAAACAGCTCAAGACCGTTATCTATCTAACTTCAGTCAGTCCCCTATTTTACTAGAAAAGGGTCTCAACTTTCGAAAAATGAACCAGTGGGGATTTCTCCGTATTGAAGGAGGTGGATGGGATCGTTTTGTCCGTACACCAAGAGGCAAGGTCAATGCCACTCTAGTTCGAGAATTTTATGCAGCACTGTCAGACTCTGTTTCTGTCGCATCTACACGTTTTGTGCGTGTCCGTGGTTGTATTGTACCATTCACTCCTTTTATCATCAATCAAGCTTTTCAAATACCTCCTGTCCAAACTACCCCAAATAGTCATTATGAATCGCAGTGGAATTTGGACACAGTTCATGGTGTTATTGATAAATGTGCCGAAGCTTTCCAAATTCTCTTTCCGAATTACAACCGTGATCATGTTGTCTCCACTTCAGCTCTGCTTCCTCATCTTCGAACCTGGAAACACTTTATAAATTCACGAGTTTTTCCAACTTTGGACTTTTCCGAGGTTTCTGATGATGAGATGTTGCTACTGTATGCTATTACGATTGGAGCTATTATTGACTGGGGAGTCCTGATCCACAAGACGGCCATCAACTTTGCTCTTGGTAGACGAAATTTTCGTCAACCGATGCCGTTTGCATCTTTGATCTCTAAAATCTGTATCCGTTTTGCTGGAGTTCCGGAGACTGCATCGGATGAGATCTTTCCTTCTCGTCAACCTCTTCTAGGTCTGCTTCCAGTAGATGTACCAAGTGGTTCATCTACAGCAGAAGATTAGAGGAGTAGTTTCATCTGTGTACGATGAGAGGAATTTAAGTGGTTGGTTTAGTAGTTGGAATAAGATGTTTTCAGTTTTTAAGTTATTTTCAGTTGTTTTTATTCCGTAAGTTTGTTTAATTATGTCTTTATATTTTTGTGTAATATTAATATTTCCTTTAATAAAAATGTTATGTTTTTTCTTTTCTAAACGAATAATTCAGAAGAAAAACTCGTATCACCTTAATTAAAATAATTCCTTTTATTTTCTACCCATCTTTTTCACTCACTTATCATCGGGACGATAACAGTTCGTAAGTGGGGAATGAAGTTAGGATAGTAAATAAAATGAAGTTAATATATCAAATACTTATACACTTAGTTTAATTATCCTCAAGGAAATAAATGAAATAATATATAATTATTATAATAAAAATGATATAGTTTGATAGAATTTTTTTTTTAGTAAAGTAAGCTTGATATATTATTTCTATATTATTTATATCTATTTTAGATCTTAATAAGAAATTAAGTATGTATATCTAGATAAATAGTATGAAATATTTTTTTTTATGGAATTGGACAAAGAATCACTTATAATAAAATTTTAGAATAATTTTCATTTTCAAGACAAGTATGAAATTGGAATCGGACTAGGAATGATGAGATTTTTGGCATTACTTTGACTAACTAGAGCCAAATAGCCTACCCGAATATAATTTCCAATTTTTGTCCCCACCTCAGCCTTGAAGAGTGATCAAGACCTCACTCGAAATTAGCCATTATGATTAACTAAGAAAAACCGACCCTTAACTTAAAATGGTCTACATTTCCTTGAAATCCCGCAAGTTTAGTATGTGTTTATGGATAGCGGTGGCGACATCGAAATTCAAAAATAGTATATCTTTGAGATTGGAATAAATATTATTTGGAAGGCAATCTTGTACCAATTGTTGGAATAGTTAGGTACTAATATATTTGTTCTCACCTCATGACGCTTGAAAGATAGCTGATTCTGGCAATGAGTTCGGATATATTAGTATGTTATTTAAAAAAAAAAAAAAAATTAGTCAGTGTCAGGATGTTACTAATCAAGATATTTTTGATCAAAAGTTGAAGGTGTAAGTACGTACGACTTGCTTCTATCTCTTTCGATTTTCCTTTCATATCCCTTCGATTAGCCAAACACCCCGAACCTGAACGTTATAAGCCATTTTGCCAACTACTTGACTTAGTCCTTGATTCCGATAATTCATATAGTGGCGATTTTAAAGTTATTCTAAATATTTTTATTAAGTAATTCATGAAGAATTTCATTTTAGATAATATTTTATAACTAATTTGTTGAGTTATACACACTTTTTATCTTCTTAAATAATCTTAGATAGATAAAACTGATATAATTATAATATTAACAGTATACGTTACTAAATTGGAAATTTAGTCTAAATAAATTATATTGTTTTCATTATGAATTTTTATTTATTATCATCGCTTATTTTGCTCGAGGACGATCAAAAGCTAAGTGGGGAATAGTTGATATATGTTAAATTTATAACAAAATATTATCACATTTTATATATATTATTGATTAATTTTATCTAAAAATATTAAAAGATAGTAAAATAACATATAAAAATCTAATAAATACAAAAAAGACGACATAATACAAATTATAACTTTTGTTGTCAGATTTACCTGTGTTTTTGTCGTTTTTGTTGTTGTTATACAGGTATTATGTGATACAAAGTAGAAGAATCGGAATCAAATCATAAAAAAATCATCAAGTGGCAGACAAACCCG
This sequence comes from Gentiana dahurica var. dahurica, assembly GCA_024500145.1. NCBI lineage: Eukaryota > Viridiplantae > Streptophyta > Magnoliopsida > Gentianales > Gentianaceae > Gentiana > Gentiana dahurica. The sequence continues at coordinate 123,531,794 of CM044896.1, forward strand.
GCGCAGACCGGAAGAAACCGGTCCACGCCGGATTATGTGATAATTACTCCCATGTTACCCATGTGCGTCTGACACATGATATTCGAAATCGGTTAATCCGGCGCACGCCGGACCAGTTTCGGCGCACGCCGGACCTGAAATCACAGCCTATAAATACCTCATTTATGAGGTGAAAAAGGAGGAGAGAAGGATAGATACTGATATATATATCTCTGTCATTATATATCTACTCTCTGTAAATATTATTTCAGTAGGCATTCTGCCATAAAAGTAGTAGTAGTATTTATGTAATAGCTAGAATAAACTATTGAAGATTGTTGATTTCATCACTGTTGTTGCATTCAGAGGACGAAGCCCTTCAACAATTGTAATCGGTAATATTCTATGGTTATTATCTTTGTTGTTTTTGTACAATTTTATATACTAGTAATAATGTATGTAGGCTAATTATACAACTAGCCAAGACATGTAATTGAAATATGTTTCTCTTTTAGGGAAATGGATGATGACTAAGTTAAAATATGATTAAAAATTGAATATGATGAATCTCTTTCTACTTGAACTAATTGATAGTCTGTATTGACGTAATTAACCAGTATGTACAGAACCATAACCTAATCATGAACTGACCAGAGACGTTAGGGTATGAGAAAAGGGTAGAAAGACCGGAAGGTAAAATTGGCCGTCTGACAAACGGAACCCTCTTTCTTATCCGGGGACAGAATATTTATACTCGAGAGATTATCATGTCAAATCATTAGGTTTAATTACGGTTTTACCAAGGAGGAGGCATAGAATGAATTCATGCACTCGTATGAGGGGAATTTGTTAGCTGAGGAGTATACCGTTTCACATAATCAATAACACTTTAAAACAAGAAGTTTGATCACATCCATTAAACTAAAAGAGAGCATAATTCAATAACATTGTCTTGGTTAGTTCTTCTTAATTATCTATTATATTGGTATCTATATCTATATAAATATCTACTTATTTAGCATATGAATAACTCTAATTAAAAAGAATTGCGACTTAGATCAAGATAATAATAGATAATTGGTGTTTAACCACATTTTAAATTACATTTTCTTTTCCCTGAGGATTCGACACTTGATTCACCAGACTACACTACAATTAGACCCGGTACACTGCCGGTAAGATTGGACACCCAGTTTTAGCCGATCAGCAGTATCCTTTGATGTTTCCTCATGGAGAAATAGGTTGGCATCAAGGAATAGAAAAAAATGGTGCGAAGGTATTGAAAAAAAAAGGAAGAAGCCAGTGAATGAAACCGATCTAGACCCTTCATTAGTCCACATAGCAGAAGAGTTGTTAAGGAATGAAGAAGAAGGTTGTTTCCAATAACTAGGGTGTGTCTTTAAGCATAAGAATCCTTCTGAATAAACTCACTCACTGTTGCTGTTCTATTTTGCAGCTTTGCATACACGCGTAGAACCTGAAAGTTATGTTTCGGTTAGAGAATATTACTCTTACAAATTCCAGATTAGGGATCATGATCAATCGTGCCTTCTAAGTTTTGGCCGGTTGTTCCAGCAATTTGCTGTTGACATGTATGTGAAGCTAGAAACACAAAGGTTAGACTTTTACCGCTCGCAACAAGCTGAAATAAGGCAGGATTATTTGAAAAGCGTTGTTGATGCAATCGCAGCAGGGGAAACAGATTCAGGAAAGATTGGCCAACGTATAATCCTTCCTGCAGGGTTTACAAATGGCCCAAGAAACATGAGACACAAGTACATAGATGCCATGTCATTGGTACAGAGACACGGGAAACCAGATTTGACCTGCAACCCTAACTGGAAAGAAATAAAAGAGCACCTGAAGCCTTCAGAAGAAGCACAAAACAGACTGATTTACTTGTTCGGGTCTTTCACCAAAGCTTGAAGAATTAAAGTGTGAGATTCTTAAAAAACATGTATTCGGAGAGGTTGCTGCGTATACATATGTCATTGAATACCAGAAAAGAGGCTTGCCTCATGCACACTTCCTCATCATTTTAAAACCTCATGCTAAACTGTTTAGGCCTGAGGAATACGATAGAGTTGTATCTGCTGAGTTGCCAGACAAAGCTGCACATCCTTACCTGTATGACTTAGTCGTGCGCCATATGATGAATGGACCGTGAGGAATCTAAACCCCACTAACATATGTATGCAGAATGATAATACCTGCAGGAGTTCCTACCCTAAGGAATTCTGTGAGGAGACAACACACTGCAATGATGCGAACCCTAAGTATAGGCGCCGAGACGATGGGAAGAAGGCCAAGGTTAGGGGTATTTACCTAGATAATCGATGGGTTATTTCTCATCCTCCATATCTGGTTGCTAAACTAGACTGTCATATTAACCTTCAAATATGCTCTACTGTAAAGGCAGTGAAGTATATCTACAAATATATTTGTAAAGGAAATGACAAGATTCTGTACCGAGTTACTGGAAACTATACTCAAGAAACAATTGATGAAATAGAACAATTTGTTTCAGGCCGCTGGGTATCTGCTCCAGAAGCATTGTGGAGAATTTATAGGTTCAGTATGGGTGACATGAGGCCTGCTATTGTTAGGCTTCCTCTATATTTAGAAAACTACCAGCCACTTGTGTTCAAAAAGAAACAAAAGCTGATAGATGTTTTAAACAATCCAGTACAGCGAAAAACAATGTTGACTGAGTTCTTCCACATGAACAGATTTTCTTCAGATGCTAAGAGGCTAAACTGTACGTATGCTGAATTCCCGTACCATTTTGTTTGGGTTGCAGGCGACAAACGCTGGACACTTAGAGAGCGAGGTGACTCTATAGGCCGAATTGTAAGCGCCCACCCTTTAGAAGGAGAGCGCTACTATATGAGAATGCTTCTTGAAAACATAAGATGCCCGTTGTCGTTTGACGACTTGAAAATTAACAATGGCGTTAAGGCTGCCACGTTCAGAGAGGCTGCGCTGAGCCGTGGCCTGTTACAAACCGATAACAGCCAACAACTTTGCTTAGAGGAGGCTGCGCTTTTCCACATGCCGTATGAACTTCGAAGGCTGTTTGCTAATATAATGGTTTACACATGTCCAGCCGATCCTAAAAAACTCTGGCTGATGTTTGAAAAACAACTATCAGAAGACTGCATTAAAGACAAATCCTTGTCAACCCATGAAGTTCAAACAAAAGTACTTAAACAAATTCATGGGTTCTTGCAATCTATGGGAAAACACTTAAAGACATTTGGCCTTACAGAAACAGAATTAAACTATGAATGTGTAGATGATTTAACTAAAGAGATTCAAGCAGAAAGAAACATACAAGTCTCAGTAACTGACTTACAATCAGTAGCTTACTTAAAAAAAAAACTAAAGACATACTTATGCAGTAATTACAGACAGAATTTACCAGAATGCAAAAGGTGCTTTCTTTGTAGATGGTCTTGGGGGAACTGGGAAAACATTCCTCTACAAAGCAATGTTAGCTGAAATGCGTTCCAAGGGCTATATAGCACTAGCTACTGCCACCTCTAGAATTGCAGCATCTATTCTCCCAGGAGGTAGAACAGCTCATTCAAGGTTTAAAATCCCAATCGATGAAAGCGAAGGGACGACCTGCAGAGTGTCCAAACAAAGTGGCTTAGCCATGTTAATTAGGGAATGTAAGCTACTAATTTGGAATGAAGCGCCCATGGCTAAGAGGACTGCAATTGAAGCATTAGATGCTTTGCTTCAGGATTTAATGGACTCGACTGAACTCTTTGGAGGTAAAGTTGTGGTTTTAGAAGGTGACTTCAGGCAGACTTTGCCAGTCGTTAGGCTAGGCATAGTCAATGACATTATACTTGCTACACTTGTTAGCTCAAAAATGTGGCCTAGACTAGAAAAGCTTACTTTAACAGAAAACATGAGAGCTCTAACCGACCCAGAATACACAAAATTCTTACTAGCCATAGGAGATGGAAGTCTGCAAGACAAGAAATGTGCCACTGTAAAACTTCCAAAGTCAATACTCTTGAAAACAACGAACGACGAGGAATCTCTAAATGAACTTATTCATAAAGTGTATCCTGACATAAACAATTCATTATGTGACACACCGCAGTATATGAACAGAGCGATACTAACAACAAAAAATTCATTCGTTGATGATATAAATCAAATAATGATACATAGGTTCCCAGGTGACGTTATTGATTATTTCAGCTTCGATGAAACACTAAATCCTAATGACCAAGGGCAATACATCGATATAATAAACAGCATAACAGCAAATGGTTTGCCACCCCATCATCTTATGCTCAAAGTAAATGCACCAATTATACTTCTAAGAAATATAGATCCTTCAGAAGGGTTGTGTAACGGGACACACTTAGCCTGTAGAGCCTTCCAGAAAAATGTTATACATACTCAAAATGTCTTCGGTGAGTTCTCGGGAAAACATGTATTCATCCATAGAATTCCTTTGCAACCTCCAAAAGATGACCATTACCCTGTCCCGTACAAGCGCACTCAGTTTCCTGTTAGACTTAGCTTTGCAATGACTATCAACAAATCTCAAGGACAGACATTAGACTACGTAAGCATTTATTTAAAAGAGCCTGTATTTGGGCATGGCCAATTGTATGTTGCTTTGTCGCTAGAACTTCTGCTTGTGTACAAGTACTGATAAAGCTTCCAGTTTATGATGACAATGATGCCGAACAAACGAAAAACGTTGTATTTAAACAAATACTTGCCCGAACTTAATACCTGGATATTTATGGCTCACTTTGCATCAACAGCCTTCCCAAACATAGGTACTGCACTTTAGTAATCTAAACATATGACATTTACCTGTTTCCGTATTTGTATTGCTTATATGTTTTGCTTCTTGCATTTCCGGTCTTGCAAGCTTTAGTGTTTAACAAGTTAGGAACATGTCATTAAATAATGCTTTCAATAAATTCTTGCTCCTTTTGTATATTCATAGGTTCTTTAATGCATTCATATGCAAAAAATAATTGTATAGACTGTAATGCTAAAACATTCTGCCTTTGCCAGGAAAAATGGCAAGACAAATAGTAGATGCCGCTGATGTTGTACCTGGGAAGAAAGGTTGGACTTGCATCATCCAGGTTATTGAAAGGCATCCTGTCCTCTATAAGGCTTTGGATTACTACCCCTTTCAGAAAAGATACAGGCACTACCTGCTCACCAATATGAAAGTAAGCCATGTATGCATTTCCATTGCTTTTTTGCAAGAAAAGTTTTTTTTTCAGCTTCTGACTCTCCTATACATCTTGTATGCAAGTAGGGAACAAAAGTTAAGGCCGTGCTGTTTGATAAAGACATCGATTTCTTCGAGCGCTCGTTGCAACCATTTAAGAGATACAAGGTTTCTAACGCCAATGCCACTGTGCAAGCTGAGAAGTACCAACTTGATGGTTATAAATTCTCCTGGATCATTCAGGCAAAAACACCTGTTGAGCCAATTATTGACAAAGAACCATATGTTCTGCCATGCACCTTCAAGTTTGCAGGTTTGCTGAGTCTGATGCAAATATAGGTAAATAAAAATACATACCGTTGTCTCACCGTATTATATGATTATTGTATCTTGGTGAGAACCCAAAATGTTCTATGAAACTCATTACGATAAATATTGGGAAAAACAAACCACAAATTATTCCAAGTTCGCTAACACACATTTACACGTTTTTATTTACTAGCTGTTAGAGGCCTCATTGTGCATCGCTTTCCAGTTGCTGACATTTCAACCACTGAATGTGCAAAAGATTATGTTCTTCTTAATGAGGAGTAAGTGAACTTGTAAAACTCAAAAAATACCCTATTTAGGTAAAAATGATTTTCCTATACACCCCTCTTTTTCAGAATTTTATTTATGCCCATCGCCTTAAAATTGTACGGTGCCGCTCTTATGTTTGATGGTACCGCCTAAATTGCCTTCTCCACCGTTTTTCTTTTCGGACGGTACCGCAGAAGAGGTGGACGGTACCGCTCAACATTTAGATGGTACCGTCCTTATTTTGAAATTACCGTACATTCAACATTTAATCAGATTTTTGTTTTTTTGCATTTCCCTGCCATTTCAATGTGTTTTTTGTGCAGAAGACAAGGAACCCTTCATCCTCTTTCACCCATTCTTCTACCGGTTAACCACCCCTCTTCTCCTCGCTCCTCCACCCTTTAATCTCCATTATCGTCCTCAAATCGTAAAACACCATTATTGGCCTCAAATCGTCCCCTCAACCATTTTATTCCCAAAAAAAAAAAAAGCAGAACCACCAATCTCTTCCCCCTTCGTCCTCCTCCGCCGGAAAACCGCAGAGATTAGACCATTTTCTAATAAGATTTCCAAGAATCAATTGAAAACGAAAGCACGGTTCAAGAATCAATCGAAGATTCATCCATGGTAGACAGCTAGGAGTTTCCAACTACACAATGAATTAAAGAAACCTTGGTGTTTTGCAAAGGTGTGTATGCATGTTGATTTTTCACTTGATTTTTTTTATTTATTTAAGCTTTACATTTTCAATTTTTTAGTAGTTTTTTATTATTGTTTTTTGATTACGGGATATGAACTTATATTATGAATTTAGTTGTTAAAGAATCGAACTTGCTGTGATTTTGTTGTTATTGTTTCTGGAAAAGTATTAACTAAGAGTGCTTAAATATTATGAATTCAGTTGTTACGAGGTGAACATGTTGTCGTTTTGTTGTTGTTGTTTTTAGTGAAGTCCTAATAGGCCTAAATTTTTATGATTTTAGTGGTTATAGAGTCGAATTTGATCTGTCATTTCATCCATTTTTTTGCTCAAGGAAATGATGGAGGCACAATGTATATCCGGATTCGTGCTAATAGTTATGGTTTTAGTTGCTACACCGAGTCGAAATTTGCTGTCTTTTTGTTGTTGTTCGTGGAAAGGTCGTATTAGAGCTAAAATATTATGTGTTTAGTAATTAGAGAATCAAATTTGCTCTGTCATTTGACTCATTTCCTCCATCTTTTTCTCAAAGCAATGATGGAGGTAACATGTTAAACACAATTTTAAAGAGTTGGCAAGTATACATAAAATGGAAATGGCTTAGTATGTCTATGTTGATCTAGGGGAACATGTGAGCTTAGAAGCTGTTACTTTTTTACCTGCTATGTATTTTTGTCGATCTTATGTATATTAGGTGACAAATGTTTGGGTTAGCAGCACGTTGTACCGATTCTTAGTTAAAAAGGTTTCGTTTTTTGATTATTGGATATGAACCTGCTGTATTATATATATGATTGATTGTCTTATGTCGGGTACAAGTTAAAGTGGAATGGAACATTTAATTGGAGTAGGAAGTGTTAAAAGACAAAGTCCCACTCCCAAGTAAACTTCTTCCTAATGTTAATTTTTGGCATACCTGTTTTTATCTTCTTCGTCTATATCACATCCAAAATATTGAGGCCTTCCATGGGGTCATATTCATGAAGTATGCGTGAAGTATTTTTGAAAAACAACATACACCATTTCTTGTATTTTATAACGAAAACATTCCATCTTTCGTATTTTGCAACACATATGTAGTCCCGAAGAATGTGGCGTTATCCTATTTTGTAAAGCGTTTTTTTTTTTTTGTTTGTTTGTTGTTTTGATGCATTCAAAAAATTCAACTCCCTCCAACAGCTTTTGAAGCTATATATAGTTTTTGCTACCTATTTGTAGTTGTGTTTTTCTCTCATGCACGTGTTTTAATTTAGTGAAATGATACTTTTGAAAACAATATTAATTAATATATAATTTATTAAGTATTTATTCCTCGTAAAATATAAATTTTTTATTATATATAATTATACAAAATAATATTAGATTAGATAGATGATTGATATTTTTTTTGTAGGATTTAACGATAGATGATTATGTTTAACGATTGATGCTTGTGGATCTCTTCAATATGATAAATGGCTTTATTTTTTTTTTTTATTTTTTTTTTTAACCTTGTAAAAATTTATTAAAAAAAAAAGGAAAGATTACAAGGTTTTGGACCCTCCCGGCCTCCCCCGAAAATACATGTGTCCTCAATGTACTTCCCCCACCTCCTTAAAACCCTAGTCCGGAAAACCCAAGGTGGGGAAAACCGGGTGCTAGGGAAAGAGTGTGAGCCTCCGTACACTGGAAAATCAACCAAAAAGAAAGATTTTTAACTCCCAAAAATAAAATGGGAGATGCAACTCCTAAGGAAAATAGAAAAAAAACCTACTGACTTAACTATCTCAAAAACCTAGCAGGGAATCTAAGAAAGACATAAAAATTGACCTCACAAGCCAAACTCATGGGTAATCAAACCGCACCATAGCCAAAGCATAGGAAGAAAATAGCAGCAAAAACCATGTACAGGAGCAAAAGGTTCATCTCGATAAATGGCTTTATTTTTGTGGTAAAAAATGATTGATAAATGAAGATGGATTTAACATTAGATAGACGATTGATTTTTTAAATAGGAATTACATTTATAATTTAATAATTACTTATAATTATTATATTTATTATTGAAATAAATTAACATGTTCATTGAATTTTTTAAATAATTATGTCAAAAAAAAAATTCAACATGTTGCTACAAGTTGATAAATAAAAAAAAAAACGTGTTGCTACAAAAAAAAAAAAACCAAATTTAACGTGTTGGTACAAAAAAAAGGTAATTAAATTTATGGATAGTTCCTACAAAAAAAAAATTATGGATAGCTACATATATGGAATTTAATTAAGGCTTATGATTGATTGATTGTATATATGAAATACTACACTACATTAAATTTATAACAATTTTCAAGGGGGGAAACACTTGACGAGGGAAACACACCCACTCTTTTATAATAGTAATGATAATGATAATGATAATGATATATCTATCTAGCTAATATAATCCTACCTGAGGTGTGGTTTCAAGTTGTATTGGAACAATACTAATTGCTTTTTCTGAATTGTATATTATTTTGTCCATCCACTTTCAGAGGTGGTACTATATATGCTAAGACATATCGTCCATCATTAGAAGGTGAGTGATCATTTATCGGGGTGTTTTATTAGCTAGATAGATATATCATTATCATTATCATTATTAGCTAGATAGATATATCATTATCAAAACAAGAAAAATTACACCCAGGCCGGGATTGAATAACGCTAACGATTCTAACACAATAAACTTTGTAGCATAATGTGATAGATAGACCTTTGTTAAATAAAGTATCATATCATCAAAGGTTTACAGATTTTGACTTATATTATTTTAAACGAGTCGTAACACTAGAATCACTCTGAGAGAAAATACATGTTTTCGATTGCTTTTTACCGTGATAAAAATGCATCATTATGACTTTATCTATTCAACTTATACAGGTTTTTTTTCGTTAACATTTACTTTGTATCATAATACACAATTATTATTGGAGAATCATAAGTTTTAAACGCATTTCATCTTGTTCTAAGAACATCCATTAGGACCAAACCCAAGTCTACCACCAGCAACATCGTAAGCAACTTCAAACGTCTGTTGCTGCACATTCCCGTAAATCCCTGTATCCGTATCATCACTATTAGGAGCAAACGCTAAGCAAATCTGCGATTGACTCGCAGCCACCAGTATTCCGTTAGCACCCAAAACAACATTCGCATTTCCAGCAAAGATAAAAGCAATCTTCGGGATTGTCACACTAGTGTAATTGCTGAAATCATAACATGTATCCAATATCGATAAACCCGGTGCTAATGGATACTTAGACATTTGCTGCTTGAAAGAATCGCGTAATGCAGTGTAAGCTGTTGGAGGTAGTCGTGTGATCACGGTTCCTGAGTCTACTATAGTCCCACCTGATTGAAACACCGATGAACTAACTGCAGGATGTCACATAATTTCTCACATTATGAAGCCAAAAGGACCAAAGTAACATACTTCTTCCAAAGGTTATTGTCTTATTGATGTGCGTGAAGCATTTTTTCAGCAATCCTGGAATTATAATCTTTGCTCTGGAACAAATCCGAGGATCAGCCACCCAATCAAAACAGTCACTATCTCCAACCTTTAATCATGAGAAACATGTCAACGCATTCTAACAACAAAGGAGTTGCAATGAAAATTCAAATTTGCTTTTCACCAAGTAATTTAGGTATCCAAGTAACCTAATCCCAAAGTTGTCATCAGTCCACAATGTAGTCACCTTCGGTACTTTAGGCTCGGATCCGAGGAACCTAATCCCAAAGTTGTCATCAGTCCAGTCCACAATGTAGTCACGTTCATCTGTCATATACGATAACAGAATCCCACCCATGTTTCTTCCTCCCTTATTTCTTGAATTTTCAGATTCAATGCCAGCTATCAAATAACAACCAATGAAATCAAAACTGGGAAGAGAATTGAATTTAGAACCAAAGGGGAACAATTTACACAGCCAAATACGAAGCTGGGATACATATGTGTATATATATATATATATACAGGGCCGTCCCTGTGAAATCACAGGCCCTAGGCCAAAAAAAAAAAGTAGGGCCCTCGTCCCTATGAAAAAAATAATATATTACAACTAGTTTTGAGGTATACTATGTTGATGAAAATTATACATAATGCAGCGGAATTTGATTAGATTTTCTTTCACTGAATGTCGGCTATAAATTTGGGACTTACCGGTTTTTTTAGCTTGAGTAAAACATAAAAATTGACCTAAAATACACATATATTACATGAAACATGGGCCCTAAAATTTTAGGTTTTGGTGGGGGCCCTAGGCCGCGGCCTTGTTGGCCTACCCCCAGGGACGGCTCTGTATATATATATATATTTGAAAGAGTTTACAGCACATTCTAGACACTTAATTACATTACCTCCCAAACACTAAGACTAAAATTTCCATTACTTCCATATGAATGCAATGCACGAGACCTTTGCTGTAGTTAGTTCAGAAACTGAAGGTCGCGTTTACAATGAAACAGGATTATGTACATGAGAAAGTCCTTTGTTCTGAATCTCATATGCCATGCATTTTTAGTATTGCGAAACCCCCCATACAACATCTTTTGACTAATGAAAGATTAAACACACACACACACACACACACTTGAAATATTAAGCTTTCTCAAGAATCTCAACTATGACAGAGCAATCTACTTAGTTGATCTAATAATAATCATGACACATTTTATCCAGGGAAAGTTGGAAGAAAATGACTCAACTGCTGACTACACACTTCAACTGAAAGCTTGTATTTTTTGTGTTCTTAGTGAAATTAAAAAAGCTCATTGATGGTTATATCCATCGTCCTCAATGCTTAAGATCCAGTGTCATCGCAATTTGGGATTAAAAAAACAAATTGAACATGCAAACTTACCTTAGATCATCCACGCATTTCTTCAGGCATCTCCAAAGGAATCCTGTACTCGATGAAGGTAGAGATTGGAGATGGCTGCAAAATCAATAGTTTATATCAACCATGACCTCAAACCATTCTCCTAACACAAAATCCTACCCTCCACCCACTTAGCACAGATTACCGTTACGTCAAGTATCTGGCCATATAACCATTGAGATAAAAACTTGTACTTCATGATTAATCCAAATTATATAACAGCTTATTACATTAACACATTTAGAATTAAACTTTGTTACCACATAAGTTTCTGTGAACAAAGAACAGCTTATTACAAATTACAAAGAAAAAATAAATAAAGACTGAACTTTTTTAGAAGTAACATAATCGAAGTAATTAACAACTAATCTGTTAGGAACTGGGAGGTTTGAGAGCTGTTATTCTATGATATGTCAGAATAATACTTTTAAAACAAAACTATATCGTTTTATTACAAAAAAATCTCGGATCTAAGTAGGGTCACGTAACACACCCTGTCCAGTGTAGACCCGCCAATGATATAACGACATATCTAGTTTCAAAATTGAAAGCACGACACATCGAATGGTGATAAACAATTATCTTTTGTGAATGGTGATAAGTTAAATAAAATATAATACTATTCAAATCATACTTCATGTTGAAAATCATTTTTCATTACAATTTGGATGAAACTTATCTTGTCGTTAAACATTTCTCTGTAAAAATTTGAAATTATAAAATTAAAATTTTGTGTTAATGTGTCACATCGTGTCGAAGTGTCATATATAAAAATATTGATTAGCACAATTATTTAAGGCATCCGCACCTGTCAATGCGTGACTTGTTAAAAAAATGTCGGACACTACGCACGACACTGAAGTGTCGGTGTTTCTTGAATTAAAACTAAACAATGTCTCTGTGATCCTATATAAAGAAAACTCACATGTTAACTCGATTCCTACATTTTTTATTAGTAACTTTTTCAACTCTTAGGTGTGTCGATGTATTCATGTCGTGTTGTACGGTATGTCTGTATTTGTTTCCGTGTTATATATATATTATATATATATATATATATATATATATATATATATATATATATAGATTTTTGTCCATAAGGACAAAATTACCCAAAAAATCGAGGTAGAAGGACATTATAATTTAATCGGGACAAAAGTAACAATTATGAAGTAACAAGTGTGGAATAAAGTAAATATGAAGTAACAATTGTGAAACATAAAGTAACATTAACACGTAAAGTAACAATTTTAAAGTAACAATTGTGATTTTTGTCCTTTATAATCATGAAAATGTTACTTTTGTCCTTCCGGACTCATTTCCTTGAGGCCCTTCCCCTATATATATATATATATATATATATATATATATATATATATATATAAAATAAAAAAATATGTTTTTTCCAGGCTATGAAATAAATTACTACCTCCGTCCCATAAAAATGTCAATATCTTACTATTCACGCAGATTAAGAAATTCAATTAATGTGTTGTATTTTAATAGTAATAGACATGTATACCCCTATTTTATAATTAATGATTGTTTTGGAATATGAAATGAACGTACAACAATAAATGTTAGGGTATGGGTATGTTTGGAAAAAAAACACTAATGATGTATTGATTTTTTAAATAAACACTTTTTATGGAACAAAACTATTTTTAAATATAAACACTTATTATAGGACCAAAATACTATTATCAAAAGGAAAAGAAAAAGCAGATAAAGAAACATGGTTCAACGTTATGTTATTTAAAGTTATAATAAAAAATAAAAAAATAAAAAAAAACACTTGCGGCTGAGATTTGTGCTCCGGACTGATTCTCGTCTTCCATTTACCATCGTCGTGTTTCCGGTGTGTGTGTTACCAATATACTTGCAAAGGAAGAAGAGAGATAAAAAGAGAGAAAAATGGCTAAAACTTGCGTTGACCCTGTTCTTGCTGAGCTCTCTACTCTTGAAGAGCTCCCTTTGATTTCAGAAAACTCTCCATGGGCCGATCAGATGGTGGAAAATATTCAATCTTGTAAATCGGGCTTAAGATTCTTGAAGATGTTCTTCTGGTCTCTTTTGATGTTGGAGGATACTGATGATGCAGAAATCAGGCAAATTTTAATGCCTGTAAATCATACTCGTGAAGCTATATGGGGAATATCAAGAAAAAGTCTTGTTGCTCCTTCCTCTTTGGAAAACGCAAGACTTGAATACGGATTATTTATTCTGGATCTGCAAGAAAAAATTCAAATCTGTAAGCAAAGAATTGGAGAATCGTGTCAACTTCTGTTAAAGTGCTCGTTGAGATGCAAGTCTTTTAAGATAATTCAGATTCAGAAATTTCTGGATGTAATTCTCGAGAATCTCAAGGATCTTTACAAGAACAAAACAGATGATGAAATTGTTTTGCTCAAGAATCAAATTGCAACCCTCGAGAAGAAGCTCAGATTGATGCTTGATATCTTTGATCTTACTCCTAAGGAATGGAGAGGTTTCAAGGAAATGCAAGAGTTGAAGGTTGTTGTTCATGTTTTTGCTCAATATTCAGCAAGCCTAGTATTTTTGTATTGGGTGAAAGCAGTAGATGAAGAAATGTCAATAAAACTGAATCTTTTGTTGTTTAATGTGCTGCAAAAGATCAAACCTTGTGCCCCTGTTTTTAAGGCCTTTTACTTTAAATTCTTAAAGGAAATGAAGTTGTGGCAATTAGACTCTCTTCTTTTGGGACAGATTATTCAAATCTTCATTGACCTTCTCCTCGAGAATCTGGTGGATATTTTGAAGGACGATTTTCTAATTCTTCAAGAATCTCTAACGTTTATTATATCTTTTTTAGCTCAACCACCTGATGAGCATGGAGAGGATGAAGATTGGATGATGATGACTGCGGAAATGGAGGTTCTTGTCAAAGAAGATTTGTATCGTGTTCTCTCTGTTGATGACATGAAGGGGAATTCATCCAAGGCAAACACATGTTTAAGTGACTTTATGAGGAAGGTTGAGCTAGTAAAGGGCAAGATTCAACAGGTTTATGACCGAACCCGAGATTCATTTTCGTATGATATTCCAAAGATTAATGGTCTTGGATTTTTCGACTTCCTCTCACAAAATCTTAGCTTCTTAAAGGAGAAGCTGAAAAGAGATACAAATTTTATCCCTTTTGCAAAGAATTTAATTATTAGAATTGAGGAGGAGCTAATCTCTTTGAGGCCTTATCTCGATGATCTTTTTGAACAACAAAAAGCACAGAAAGAACTAAATGATACTTGGTTAAAAGTTATCAATTTGGCTTACAAAACAGAATATGCCATCAATTTGTGTTCGGTAATTGGCTATCCATTATGGTATAATATGGCACGTCTGATGGAGGTCCTAGACGAAATTAAGATTCTTAAGAGCAAGCTTAAGAATATTGAAGGTAGAAAGACACATGATGGTTTAGCAGTTGCTCTAAGAAGTTTGAAGATTGAAAATCCTCGAATTTAGGTTTCAATGAAGTGATGGTGGGTTTAGAGAAGGAGGTAGAAATACTAATAGAAAATCTTATAAATGGATCTAAGTTTCTTGATATTGTTGCTATTGTTGGTATGGCTGGCATAGGGAAGACTACGCTAGCTAACAAGGTTTACAATGCCCCTGCAATTCGGCGTCATTTTCATATATTTGCTTATTGTATCGTCTCTCAAGTTCATAATGCTAGAAAGATATTGCTTGATATTCTAGCTGATATCAAAGGGAAGGATGACAAAATGTATGATATGATGGAAGAAGATTTGGCAGACATGCTTCGTAAGTGTCTCAAAGGCAGAAGGTACCTTATTATAATGGACGATGTTTGGGACGTTAAGGCCTGGAATGAAATTGAAAGATCACTTCCAAATGATCGAAATGGAAGTAGAGTTATTTTCACGACGCGTATTCATAATGTTGCTTTACTAGCCAAAAAAGATTGTATCCTTCATCATCTACGTTTTCTGTCTGAGGAAGAAAGTTGGGAGTTGTTGCGAAAGATGGCATTTCATGCAGAAGGTTGCCCACCAGATTTTTCAGAGGTTGGGAAGATGATTGCAAAGAATTGCAAAGGCCTTGCTTTGACAATTGTTTTAATCGCAGGTCTTCTTAGAACGGAAAGAAGTCTAAGTTGGTGGAATAAAATTTGTGAAGCAGTAGGTTCCTATGTTTTGACGGAAGATTGTATGAGCGTGTTAGAATTAAGTTACCAACATTTACCAGAGCATCTAAAGGCATGCTTTCTCTATTTTGGAGCATTTGTAGAAGATGAATTAATTCGTGTGAATAAGTTGACGTTGCTATGGATTACGGAGGGATTTGTGCAGAATTCCAAACGGCAAAACTTGGAAAATGTGGCAAAAGAGTACTTAAGTGATCTAGTTGACAGAAGCCTTGTGATTGCTAATGAGAGAAGTTCATACGGTGGGATCAAAAGTTGTCGGATTCATGATCTAGTGCATGAATTCTGTCAAAGAAAGGCTCAAGAGGAGAACATTTTCCAATTAATGGTCAATAATGAGGCTTCTAATTCATCAAGTTCCACTTTACGTAATCCATATCGTGTTTGCATCCCTATGAAAGGGAAATATGTCAGTGATGCTGCATATATATGTCCAAATATCCACTCTCTGCTCTTTAACTGTACATGGAAAATTCGTCGTCATGACTGTTATGATCTTAGCAACTTGAAACTTGTTCAAGTGATGGATATAAAAGAGTTAGAATGTGATACATGTTTTATAAGAGAGATGCGTTCAATAGTTGATCTGAAATTTATGGCGATTTCATTTTCTTCAAGGCCGCTTACTCTAAACGATGTAATATCCAATCTCTGGGATCTGGAAATTCTGATTCTTAGTGGAACCCGTTTTGGAGAATTGCCCGAAGTTATCTGGAACATGACAAGGCTTAAGCATGTATATGTCCATTGGTGTTCACTAAGTAATTCGGGTGTCAAAAAACGTGAAGCATACCCCCACCCCAAAATGGTTAACTTGGAAAGCTTTTCATCATTACGTGTCCCCTCAACAGAAGATTTTGAAGTCTTTCTACAAAGGTCACCTTCTCTTCGAAAACTGAGCTTTTGTTGCACCGATTATAAACGGAGTATACATTTTCCAAAACTGGACTCTCTTTGTACACTTGAGTCGCTGAATGTTGACTCTGTGGGAGAGGCATGTTTGCGTTCGTTTAACTTTCTTTCATCTCTCAAGAAACTATCATTATCATCCTGCTATTTAGACTGGAGATATTTACCAGTGATTAGTAAAATGCCATGTCTCGAGGTTTTGAAGCTACTACGTCATTCCTTTGTTGGGCCTAAGTGGGACATGGAAGACACAGAATTCCCAAAGCTTAAGTTTTTGAAACTGCAGAAATTATACGTGGCTGAATGGATTGCGTATGTAGAGTCTTTTCCTAGCCTGGAGGTACTTATCGTGAAGAGCTGCTATGAGCTGAAAACAATACCACCCTGTTTTGGAGAAATGCTTACCTTGAAGAGGATTGAAGTTTATGCATCACCCAAATCTGTTGCTTCTTCAGTTGTTGAAATACAGGAATTGCAAAAAGACTTTGGAAATGAGGAGCTTCAAGTTATTGTTTCAGAATTTTAAATGTCATGCAATGAAAGCTAAACTGTGGCATTTCAAATGTCATGCAAGTACTTCTCCTTTGATTTCTCTGCTCCTCGATCTGGCCATATGAATTGAAAGTAGACAGACAGATGCCTATCTGGGAAGAGATGGCTCTTTCTTGTCAATTTTAAAGTTATAGTCGCTTGAATATACCGCCCTGTTTTAGAGAGATGCTTACCTTGAAGAGGATTGAATTTTATGATTCACCCCAAGCTGCTACTTCAGTTGTTGAAATACAGGAATCGCAAAAAGACTTGGGAAACGAGGAGCTTCAAGTTATTGTTTCAGACATTGGTGTGTACCGCTAGGCAGCAGGTAACGGAAAGCTAAAACGTGGCCTTCAAATTCTCATCAATGTATTTCTCTTTTGATTTCTGCTGCCCCTCTGGCCATTGAATTGCAAGTAGACAGATGCATATTTTTTCGTTTCTATTGCATCAGTTTTCACTATATGACTGCTATTCATCGTTTAAAACTTTACAGCTCAAGCCTTATTTGTGTAGTTGTAGATAAGTGGCTGTAAAGAAATGGTAATTCATACCGTTTTCGTTAGAATGATTATTATGTGTACATTGATTACAGTAAATGTATGTTTTTTGTTGGTATATAATGTATGTTTTATATCTTTGCAGGTTCATGACATGAATTGGTCAATTACACCGAACATTCCATTTGGAGGCATTCCATCGCTAGGGTCGTATTCAAGAGCGAACATGTGATATATATATTTTTTAATAAATAGCATTCCAGGTGTTGTATTTTGAAGTGAAAACATCCCACTTGTGTATTTTGCAGCAAAAATATTCTCTTGAAATGATAATTGAACACCTAATTATGGTGTTTTTAAAAACCTTTTTGTGCATAAACTTTCCATAAACTAGGCTTTGATGTAAAGGTTTCTACCATATATATATATATGATCATACATTGCTTTTGGTATCTAGATTATGCCTTTGTTGGGGATGAATGGGACATGGAAGATACAGAATTTCCAAAGCTTAAGTTCTTGAAACTGCAGCATTTATACGTGGCTGAATGGATCGCGTATGGCGAGTCTTTTCCTAGCTTAGAGGTGCTTATCGTGAATAGGTGCGGTTGCTTGAATATACCACCCTGTTTTAGAGAGATGCATACCTTGAAGAGGATTGAATTTTATGATTCACCCCAAGCTGCTACTTCAGTTGTTGAAATACAGGAATCGCAAAAAGACTTGGGAAACGAGGAGCTTCAAGTTATTGTTTCAGATCATGGTGTGTACCGCTAGTAGTAGGTAATGAAAAGCTAAACCGCGGTCTTCAAATTCTCATCCAGGTATTTCTCTTTTGATTTCTGCTGCCTAGACGTGGGCGGTTCCGGTTCCAAATCCGGTTCGGACCCGCCGGTTCCCGGGTCCAACCCGGCGGTTCCACGGGTCCACGGGTCCACGGGTCCACGGAACCGGCGGTTCCACGGTTCCTACCCGGTTTTAGGTTCCAACGGACCCGGCCCGGCCCGGAACCGGCGGTTCAAAGAACCGGCCGGAACCGGCCCGGAGGACCCGGAACCGGCGGTTTTTGCTTTTTTTTTATTTTTTTTTTATTTTTTTATTTTACCGTTTTTTTCCCCTTTTTTTCCTTTTCCTTTTTCTTTTTCTTTTTCTTTTTCCTTTTCCTTCAAAAGTTGCCCGAGATTCCAAAATTCCAATTTAACCAACGGTTGGCAACGGATATATATTCAAAATGTTGTTGTTTAGTTTAAATTTGATTTTATTTTAATATACCATAAAATGTTGTTGTTTAGTTTTTACTAGTGCCACAACATAATAATATATTTCTTATTATTATTACTTTATGACCGAAATAAATCGTAACACTTTGACTAATCAAATAGACAAATAATCAAATACTACTAGTATTTAAATTATTGTGACAAGGAAGAGCACATAATTAAATTAAATTTAAATGTTACACTTTGACTAATCAAATTAAATTTAAATGTTACAAAATATTAATAAACTACATAGTACATCCTACTCTTTTATTCATATAAAATAGGTTCATTAGGTCCAGAAAGGTTGTCTGTATCATATTGGGGTACCCTGAATTCTCTAGCAAAAGCGGTGATAAGAAATGGAAAGAAAATATAACCATCACCTGCATTGCCCATAGCTATCTGGCCAATTCTTTCCACGATGTATTGGCCTACATCTATTAGCTCATTCGTAAGAAAAGCGTACGCAAGGGTGTACATCTCACACATGGCAATTGAATTTTTGTCGTGTCCAGTGTCAACCGTGACGGTAGAGCGGGCTTTTAGTGAGGGCGGAAACATGCTTAGCCAAAGGAGAGCGAGCATGCACCCAAGAAATTTAGAACATCAAATGTGCCTCAAAGATTGGGTGCTAGCCGAACGGAGACAACAAGACGTCATTCCACCGGAAGAAGATGACCAAGATGTGGTGGACACTGATGCTGTTACAACTGGAACAACTGCAAGTGCACACGGGAGTGAAGAAGATGATAACCTAGAAGATTCTGAGTGACTGGTATGTACATTTACTTATTACTTTTTTTTATAAAATTCCAATCAATCATAGTCATGATATAGACTAAAAATTTCATGTTTTTCAGATGACTCCATCTTGATGTGCCAAAGCTCAACAATGATGATTATGAGAACAAAAATGTGAAACGGTCGTTGTGCTGTGCTTGGAGGTGTTTATGAAGACAATGAAGATGCTTCCACAATAATGAAGACAAATTCTAGTGTCATATTATGTTTGAATATTCAGTGTATTAGTAGTGTGTTTGTACTTTTAATATGAAGTGTATTAGACTATTAGTATGGTGTTAAGTAATGTGTATCAACTATCAAGTGATTCAAGTGTGCCGTGAATGTCGTCATTGATGTATTGTTCAATTATGTAATGGTGTTGCTTAATAAAACAACTTTTATATACATTTTGCCTCAATTCATTAAGATATAATATCAACTTATATACATAATATTATAAGTATAAATCATCGTAATCAATATATGAAATATAAGTTTAATTTACTTACAAATCAATCATAAAAAATAAACAATTAGAAAACTATAATCTTTAATTTACTTACAAATTATCTAGAATATAAGTTATGAAATTAAATATTATATAGAGATTGGTTGAAATTAAATATTATACAAGCCGTGTGTTTTTTTTAAACATACTTATGAAATTAAATATTATATATAGTTTAATAACCAATTAGAATTTATTATTAATTTTAACGTAAGTTATAAAAATTTTGTAAAAAAAAATTATTTTTTTGGAACCTGGATTGGAACCGTAATTGGAACCGTGATCGGAACCGTGATCGGAACCGTGATCTGAACCGTCGACCCGGGAACCGCCGAGACCGGGACCCGGACCGGGGAACCGCCAAACCCACCGGTTCCTGGGAACCGGCGGAACCGGCTAGAAAATGGAACCGGCGGTTCCGGTTCCATTTTGGACCCGGAACCGGAGGGTCGTTCCATGGACCCGGAACCGGCCCGGAACCGTCACGTCTACTGCTGCCCCTCTGGCCATTGAATTGCAAGTTGACAGATGCATATTTTCTCGTTTCTATTGCATCAGTTTTCACCACATAGTTGCTATTAGATTTTTGGGGCGACAAGGTAAAAATGTACATGTTGGGAAAGTTTATTAACTCATGCAGATATCGGAATCTCGTATCTGTATGTCCTCAAGAAAAACATCGATTTGGTTATCCTCCTTGTGAATCAACTTATTTCCTGTGTTTGTATTAATTTCATTTGCGGCTGAACAAGGTTACATCACTATTTATACTAAAAACTTCACCATATTCATGTTATACAATGAATTAAATGAACGAATATACGTCACATAAGCCAAGTATTGAACCCTCTTCGAAAAACATAGCATCCTTAAATTTATAAGAAATGAATGTCAAATATTTTCTTTTTCTGCAAATGATACTGATTTTTCCACAAAGGAAGACTTCAGAATCAGAACCTTTATTTTTGTTTGTGTTCTAAGCTAAAGCTATTTTAGCTTATTTTCAGATAATGTATGAGTCTGCGAGTCAAGTCGTGAATGATGCAGTTGGGAATATCCGTACTGTTGCTTCATTCTGTGCTGAAGAAAAGGTGATGGAAATGTACAAAATGAAGTGCAAAGGACCAATAAAAAGTGGAATGAGGCAAGGATTGATTAGTGGGATAGGCTTTGGTGTATCTTCAGCAATTTTACTTTTGGTCATAGCCCTCATTTATTATGCAGGAGCTCTGCTTGTCAAAAGTGGCAACATAACTTTCTCAGACGTATTCCTGAGTAAGCTGTTACGGTTTTGTTCAAAAAAAAAAAAAAAATTGATGCAAAATTACCAGTTCATAGTAGACAATGTCTAAACAAGATGTAATCCAATAATCAGATTCTTTAAATTAAAAGATATTGGTACCTACCTTTGTGTCCTGTATAAAATTGGAGGCGTAGCTCAATCGCACCAGATTCGAGCAAAGCTAAGAGTGGCATTGCATCCATATTTGATATTCTTGATCGAAAATCAATCATCGACCCTAGTGATGAATCAGGAATTACTCTTTGTAGATGTGAAAGGAGAAATAAACATACAACATGTGAGGTTTATATAAATAGATATAAATTGAAGGGGCATTAGTAGTAATATTTTATCTACTAGTGTCCATTAATTATATCTTTTAATATTTCCTAATATCCTAATATGGCCGTTGTTATTCTGGCTGCTGTGTATTAATGGTTTGTACCTCAACTACCAATTAATACACAGCTGCCTTTTGTCTTTATTACAGTTAGTTGGATATTAGATCCATATCCTTTATTTAAACTCTGTAATCCCATTCAGTTTTTGATCAAGAAAGCAATTTAGCTTCTCATCTCTATTCTTCTCTCTCCTTTCTAAAATCTACATGGTATCAGAGAGCTGAAAATTTCAGCCAACGCTTCAACTTCTTTTTCTTCTTCTTCATCTTCCTCTTAATCTATTCTCTTGTTCACCATGACTGAATCTGGCATTACTTCCGCAACATCTGCTGATCAGTCTCGTTCTCTGGGTGGACTCGATAATCCAACCCTCCAAATCACCACAAAAAAACTATATGGTGCAAATTACGTACAATGGGCAGCATCTGTCCGAATGTACATCACTGGGCGTGGGAAACTCGGATATCTTACTGGGCATATCAAAGCTCCAGAAGACAAGGAATCTGAAGCATACCACATCTGGGAAACAGAAAACGCAACCATAATGTCATGGCTGATCAATTCCATGATTGACGAAATTGGTCAAGTTCACCTCTTTGCCAAGTCAGCTAAAGAAATATGGGACAGGATTACCAAGACTTACTCTGACCAGGGAAATTTCGCTCAGGCCTTTGGTATAAGAACCAACCTGAAAGAAATCAAGCAAAGTAATCTGGATGTCACAAAGTATTTCAATACTCTGAATAAACTTTGGCAAGAATACGACCAGCTCACTATGATTGAGTGGGAAAGCACCACTGATGCTGCAAATTTCCAGAAACACATAGAACAAGAGAGGGTGTTTGACTTCCTAAGTGGACTGAACACCATTTATGATGCTGCTAGAGAAAGAATCTTGGCTCAGGTTCCCCTTCCATCTGTTCAAGAGGCGTTTGCTTCAATAAGAAAAGAGGAATGCAGAAAGGGTGCTATGGGAGGTCTACTCCCCACTCCAGGGGGAGAACATTCAGCTCTTATGGTGCAAGGGAACGACTCTGCTATGGTTGGTGGTTATCAGAAAGGACCACAAAAGAAAAATGAGCAAAGAAGCAATCTTTGGTGTGATCACTGCAAAAAGAAGGGCCACACTAGAGAAATATGCTGGAACATCCATGGTAAGCCACCACACCTGCAAAAGGGGCAGAATACCAAGAAACACGGCTACAATGTCACTGAACAGACCAACCACTTCTCAAAAGAACAACTGGAAGTCCTTAACCAGCTCTTTGGTAGGAAGATGCATTCTCAGAAAGATGACACTTCCACTGGAGCTACTGCTACTGACAACTGGATCATAGATTCAGGTGCTTCTAGCCACATGACAGGTAATTTTTCCCTCTTTTCCACATATGAACCCACTGTTAACAAACATTATGTAAAAATTGCTGATGGATCATGCTCTAAAGTTGAGGGAACTGGCACTATAAAAATCCATGATAACATAAGTCTTAAATCTGTGTTATTTGTTCCTAACTTATCTTGCAATCTTCTCTCAGTCAGCAAATTCTGTAACGATATGAATTGTACTGTTAATTTTTCTCCTTCATATTGTGAGTTTCAGGCAGTGGGATCCAAGGAGAAGATTGGATGTGCTAAGAAGTATAAGGGACTTTATCTTATCCATGGCAGAAAAGTAGACACCGAAAAGGGTCATTTTGTGACAAAAGAACCTTCAAAAAGGAATAAGATTAGACTCTTACATTGGAGATTAGGACATCCCAGTTTTTATTATCTTCAAAAATTGTATCCTGATCTTTTTATTAATGAAAAACCTGAGTTTTTTAAATGTGAATTTTGTGAACTTGCTAAGCATACTAGAAGTTCATTTAAGGCAATCTCATACTCTGAATCGTCTCCCTTTCACTTGATACACACTGATGTGTGGGGACCTTCTAAAACACCAAATCTAACTCATAACAGATGGTTTGTTACATTTATAGATGACCACACCAGATTATGTTGGGTCTATCTAATGAAACAAAAATCTGATGTGAGTTCTATCTTTGAAATGTTTTACAAAATGATTGAAACACAATTTCAAACCAAAATAATGATGTTAAGATCAGATAATGGTACTGAATATTTAAACACTGTCCTAGGACATTTTTTAACTGAAAAAGGGGTTATTCATCAAACTTCCTGCTCTAACACTCCACAACAAAATGGAGTTGCAGAAAGGAAGAATAGGCACCTTTTAGAAGTTGCAAGAACCCTACTCTTCACTAACAATGTCCCTGTTTTCTATTGGGGAGAGGCTGTTTTAACTGCTGCTTTTCTCATAAATAGGATGCCCTCTAGGGTGCTTGGATACAAGACTCCACTGAATGTGTTCAAAGCATTCTACCCTGGATCCAAACTTGTATCCAATATCCCTTTAAAGGTATTTGGCTGCACTGCATTTGTTCACATTCATTCACAGTCTAGGGGCAAACTTGAGCCTAGGGCTGTCAAGACCATTTTTATTGGATACTCATCAACACAAAAAGGTTTTAAATGCTTTGATCCTATTGCTAAAAGAATTTACATATCCCCTGATGTCACTTTCTTTGAAGAACAGCCTTTCTACATCCACAAGGATAATAAATCTGTAGATAGCTATGACTTTCTCAGAAATGACCCTACTTTGCCTATCATTGATTCTGACCCTGTTCCTATGGAATCCATTGCTCCATCTACCAAGAGCATAAGGGATCAGAATGAAGAAGTGATTGTCTACACAAGAAAGAAAAAGTCTCCTACCCCTCTTAGCACATATACATCTGCTCCTATGGATACACAAGTTGTTGATACTAACCTGCAGGAACAGTCTTCTGAACCTACTGCTCAAGAAGATGCTGAAGAGTGTCTGCCTACAAATAATGCTACAGGTGATACTAATCCTATACACACTCCTGTTGAATTACCTATTGCCCTAAGGAAAGGAACTAGGGAATGCACTAAACATCCCATTAACAGGTTTGTGTCCTATGGAAAACTGACCACTCTTTACAAATCATACATTGCTAATACTGATTCTGTTCAAATACCTAAGAACATACAACAGGTCCTTGAGTGCCCCCAATGGAAAACTGCTGTTCTTGATGAAATGAGAGCACTCAAGGACAATCATACCTGGGAAATGGTAGATCTACCTAAGGGTGTGAAGCCTGTTGGATGTAAATGGGTATTTACAGTCAAATATAATCCTGATGGTTCTGTAAACAAACATAAAGCAAGACTGGTTGCAAAGGGGTACACTCAAGTCTCTGGTATTGACTTCAATGACACTTTTGCCCCTGTTGCTAGATTAAATACTGTAAGAATCCTTATTTCTATTGCTGCCACTAAAAACTGGCCTCTCCATCAACTGGATGTCAAAAACGCATTCCTAAATGGTGAATTAAAGGAGGAGGTATTTATGCACCCTCCACCTGGTTTCAAGGGAAAACCAAACCAAGTCTGTAGATTGCACAGATCTCTATATGGATTAAAGCAATCTCCAAGGGCTTGGTTTGACAGATTCTCTAAGGTCATGAAAAAGGGTGGATATACACAAGGTCATGGAGATCACACACTGTTTTACAAACACACAGAGACAGGGGGAGTCACAATCCTCATTGTCTATGTTGATGACATTGTCATCACAGGCAACTCTGAGAGTGAAATCTCTAATCTTAAAAGGTTCCTAAAGGGAGAGTTTGAAGTCAAAGATATGGGACCACTGAGGTACTTTCTTGGGATAGAGGTTGCTAGATCTAAAGAAGGCATTCTCTTGACCCAAAGGAAGTATACTCTGGATCTTCTTGCTGAATATGGTCTGCTAGGGTGTAAGCCTGTTGATACACCTGTTGATAATACCATTAAGTTTGGGAAGGATGATGCAGGGGAACCTGTCAATCAAGAAAACTTCCAAAGACTTGTTGGTAGACTTATATATTTATCTCACACTCGTCCTGATATCTCTTTTGCAGTGAGCCAAATTAGTCAATTCATGCATTCACCAAGACAGATTCACCTTGATGCTGCTCTAAGACTTCTCAGATTTCTCAAAGGAAGTCCAGGATGTGGTATATTATTCAAAGCTAGTGACTGCAAGACTGTAGAAGGCTATGTTGATGCTGATTGGGCTGGTTCAGTGGCAGATAGAAGATCAACTTCAGGATGGTGCATTTATGTGTTTGGCAACCTGGTGTCTTGGAGAAGTAAAAAACAGTCTGTGGTGGCACGAAGCACTGCTGAAGCAGAATTCAGAGCAGTAGCATTAGGCATGTGCGAGTTGCTATGGATACAAAGGGTCCTAAAAGAACTAAAGATGACCTTCTCCAAACCTATGAGACTATACAGTGACAGCAAATCAGCCATTGAGATTGCCAACAATCCTGTTCAACATGACAGGACCAAACACATAGAAATTGAAAAACATTTCATCAAAGAGAAGCAAGAAGATGGGAGCATCAATCTATCTTATGTCCCCACCAAACTCCAAGTAGCAGATTTGTTCACCAAAGGCCTACCCAGAATTCCCTTTCACTTTCATTGTAACAAGCTTGGCCTATTAGATATTTACAAGCCAGCTTGAGGGGGAGTATAAATAGATATAAATTGAAGGGGCATTAGTAGTAATATTTTATCTACTAGTATCCATTAATTATATCTTTTAATATTTCCTAATATCCTAATATGGCCGTTGTTATTCTGGCTGCTGTGTATTAATGGTTTGTACCTCAACTACCAATTAATACACAGCTGCCTTTTGCCTTTATTACAGTTAGTTGGATATTAGATCCATATCCTTTATTTAAACTCTGTAATCCCATTCAGTTTTTGATCAAGAAAGCAATTTAGCTTCTCATCTCTATTCTTCTCTCTCCTTTCTAAAATCTACAGTTTAGATACCCTTCTAGGCCTGATGTGTACATTTTTCAAGATCTCTGCCTAACCATTCATAGCGGAAAGGTGTGAACTTTATAACTTTTTAATCAGAGTTGTTTTGTTTCTTCCTACTGCTAACAAATTATATTGCAAAAACTGTTCTAGATGGTAGCTTTAGTAGGAGAGAGTGGAAGTGGGAAATCAACAGTGATCTCATTGTTGATAATCCTGACTGCGGTCATATCACGCTTGATGGGGAAGAGAATACTATGACCTCTTCACATCACGATTTATTTCCATTCCAATCCCCCATTGAGTACAACAATACCACGAATTCTTTTGCTGCTCCGCGAAGAAAGGCCAACAAATCATCGGAACTCCGCTTGATATACTTTCTAACGTGGAATTCCATCCGTTATGTGTCAAGAATCCCCCAACTGATGGATGATTTAGCACTTGTTCTTGAGGGCACCACCTTGCCATTTGCCCTCTGTCTTTTGTTTCCTCTAAGAATTCAGTAGGAAGAATCGCAGCATCGCCGGAGACTGGATCGGGTCGAATGATCCACAAGAATGCTTGCTTGCTATTCACAAGTCCCCATGCAAACTCCACTAGTTGAAACTGCAGCATTTATACGTGGCTGAATGGATCGCGTATGGCGAGTCTTTTCCTAGCTTTGGGTTTTAGTCGTCATTTTCCTAGATTAACTTCATCCTCCTCATGGTTTACAGACATCTTTGAGATAAGATACATTGGCGGCAATAATGCTGTTAAAAACGGGATCCATCTAAGACGAAGATTCATACCGTTTTCATTTCTGCAAACAGAATTATTGATCAACAGAAAACAGCAACACAAAGAAAATGTTTGGATGTTAATGTCGGAACAGCTAATCCCATTATGTTTAGTATCAGCAAAAAAAATTCATTGCAAGAATAAATGTAATCGAAAGGCAAAGAAGTATCGATCACTACTTAAAAGGAGTGGCAAATGGCAAACGGGGGCCGAAGTACACGAATTACCGACTTAAACTCAGTACAACAAGAAGTTGATTTTGAAGACCGATCGAGTTTATTACATAATAACAGCATGAAATACAAAACGTATGACGATCCACCATTTTGTTCGCCTCCCTTTATCATCTTTAACACGTACTATATGTTAATGACACCCAACTTGTGAATCAATCGCTCGAACTGCATGTCCCGAGGCTTAGTAAAAACATCAATTGGCTGCTTTTCTGTTCGTATAAACAATGGAAAAATCATCCCTTCTTGAATCTTCTGTCAAACTAGGTGGCAATTGATTTCAATATGTCTAGTTCTCTCGTGAAACATAGGATTCGAGGCTATGTGTTAAGCTGCGTTACTGTCACAAGACATTCGAGCCGGGCCATCGTGTTTCACATGTAAATCACTCAATTAGGATACTGCAAATCCATCTAACTCCGCAACATGTAGACTTTGTGAGCTGTGTCTAATTAAAATGATGTTGTCGAGGTTTATCCATAAATTGACTCAATATATTCATGACATAACCTAGGTCTGGTCTGGTAACCGTTAAGTAAATAAGGCGCCCCACTGATCGCCTATAAGTTGTTGATGCATCTGTTAATAATTCACCTTACATTCGAATAGATCAGCTGTGGTGCGAATAATAACCCCTTAGAAAAAGACACGATTCTTGAATTACAACCCCAGTGATGGAATGCCTCCAAATGAAATGTTCAGTGTAATCAACCAATTCATGTCATGGACCTGCAAAGATATAAAACATACATTTATGCAACCATCCAACCATCAATGTACACATAATAATCAAAAGAACTCGGCTCGAAAAATAACCTGTATTAATTACCTAGTTGCGCAACATATTGTCTGAAACAATAACTTGAAGCTAGCTCCTCGTATCCAAAGTCTTTTTCCGATTCCTGTATTTATTTCAACAACTGAAGTACAAGTTTTGCGCGACTCATAAACTTCAATCCTTTTCAAGGTAGACATTTCTCCGAAACAGGGTGGTATTGCATTCAACTCAAAGCATTTATTCACGACTAGTACCACCAGGCTAGGAAACGACTCGCAAGACGCAGACCAATTCCCCAAATCCAAATCCTGCAGTTTCAAAAACTTAAGCTTTAAGAATAATCCCGTGTCCCACTCAAGCCCCAACAAAGGCATTATCTAGTAGCTTCAGAACCTCAAGGCAAGGCATTTGATCGATCGCCGCCCGCCGGTAAAAATATTTCCAGTCTAGGAAGCCACCTGATAATGTTAGTTTCTTAATATTTGAAGGAAATTTAAACTGAAGCTGCGACTTAGAGAAAACCTTAAGTGACTCAAGTTTACTAAGAGAGTCTAGTTTTGGAAAACGAAAATCCTCCTTCAAAGGCTCAAGTTTACTAGTAGAGGTCCGAGAAATCTTATCTGATACTATTGTGTAATTGTATTGGAAGCTCAGTCCTCGAAGAGAAGGCGACCTTTGAAGAACGTCTTCTAAATCTTTTGTTGAGGATACATTCGGTGGATGATAAGCTTTCCAAGTTAACCGGTTTGGGGGTATGCTTCTGTTGTGTCAATTACTTGATTTCCTTACAACTATCGCTAGTTGTAGGATACTTCTAAGAAAGCAACACCACATGTAGAATAACGGGTTATTGACTCTAGCTAACGAGTCATTATATTTACTATATTTATGTTGTATTAGAAATTTATGTCGATTATTAGAAATTGTATAGTAAAACTTGTTGTGACATTTTAAAGCAATCTGCTATTTCAGATTTGAGAAGATCTTCAAGCATCAAACGGGTGTTTTGTTCAACAGGCAAGAATTCCAAGCTATAAATACAAGGTAAAATTGAAAAAGAACTATATAAGTTGATTCAGCTCATTTCAAGCCCAATCCATAAATACAAGTGATGAATCAACAACATCATCAAATTGCTACACATAATAGTTCTGAATCAAAATACCTCCCTCTTTCCTATTTTTTTGTCGAAACCAGATATTTTTATTAATAATCAAAAACTGTACATGAGGTAATGTTTTACCAAATATACGATCTTTCTAGTCCATAAAGTAGAAAAAACTCAAAGAATTACATCCAAGCGAGCCTAAGCTCCTTAGCTCGATGAACAGTTTCAGAAATGAAAACAACCTTAGGGGAGCGGTTATGCACCATGTGGTGGACCCATCTCTTTTTCCTACTTTGTAAAAATGTAATCCTTGATTGATAGGAGAAATTTGAGGCGTGTTTATGAAGCATTGAAGTATATTGGTGAGGAGCTAATGTTGATGACGAGTGAATGTCAAACGCATAATTTCCGTTTCATTTAACGTGAAAGTCGAAAAAAGGTGTTTGTTGCAATATGACACAAGATAGAGGATAAAAATGCTAAATTTAAAGATACGAGTCAAGTCCCAAAGTTGACCCAAACATAGGGGTGTTTCCGCTAATTACTCTTATTTTATTGATTATACTCCCTCCGTTTTCTTTTAACTGTCACATTTGAAGAAAAAATAACTGTCATTTTTTGGATGAAATTGATAACTTTATAGCTTAAGGTCAATCATTTTTTGGATGAACATGATCAATCATTTTTTTTTTCCAAATTTGACAGGTAAAAAAAGGGAGGGAGTATTATTTTATTTCAATTTCTCTCACCAATCATTCATTTATCTAAATAAATTTTAAAAAATATTTTAACTTTCTAATTATTAGTTCAATCATTTTTATTATATTTTATTTCCACTAATATATAAAGCCATCCAAAACTCTACGTTCATGACCCAAACCGGATCCCGAATCAACGAAGCAACAAAACCACCATAAACCGTGTTATGGTACAACGGTGATTTATGGGTTGTACTAAGTGGACGGTTATGATAAATTATTATACACCATCTCACACACAGTAGTAGTGTATAGGGATGATTTGAATTCATCACGGTCGTCCATTTGGTACAACCCATAAATCACCGTTGTACCATAACTTTTCTCATCCATCACACGTTTCGTATCTTATCAGTCCCGAGGGAGCTGGATCCCCTAAGGTGCAAAAGGTTAGGTAATCAGTCCGGTGCATATTTGTGGTGCTCCCACGTCAATTAAACAAATCTCAGCCGCTACTTAGATTTTTTTTCTCTTTTCTTTCCCTTCTTTTTTACTGCTGGTTACTTGCTTTATTTTTATTTTTGTTTATGAATCTTCTGTAAAACACGGATATAAATACAGATATATCGTATTAAACAATATGAATACAATGTAGAGACGGATCCATGCATTTGTTTTAGTGGTGTTATCAGAGTCTAAACATACAATTTTTTTATCCAAAAATTTATTCCAATGGCGGCACTGGAGCCTAAAAATGCATTTTTTTAATGTCAGAATAATATTTTTAACAACAAACTATATCGTTTTATTACAAAAAAAAATCTCGGATCTAAGTAGGGTTGATAGGAGCATATTTGGTTGGGATTTTATCGCTTTTTCGATGTCATTTCTAGTGAGATATGCGCTTTTCCGGGGTGTTTGGTGTTGTTTTGCAGGATTGACAATGATAATGACTTAAAGGCGTGTTTTTTGTCGTGGAATGCGTGAAAGAGAGGAGTAGCCGAAGAATGATGTTATCGCTAGAAGAGAAGAGAGATGTTTCACGTTTTGATAAGTTGAAGCGTGGGAAGAAGAGTCGGGAAATGGTATGATCATACCGTTGTCCTAGTTTGAAGCTGAATATTTGCAAATGCTGAATTGGAAAAGGCGTATATGATGTGAAGCTGAATTCTGATTGGTGGAGAACTGAAATTTCTCATTGGCTGAGAGTTTTAATATTTTTTTTTATATTGGTTAAATCCTTATGTGTTGATCGGCTGATCATTAAAAGTGTTGGGGACCCACCTTGATTTGAAATTGGCGTGAATCACCTAGGCAGCTAGCATATATATATTTGGTTATTAGAATTTGGAAAGGAGACATCACAGCTAGGGTACGAACTGAGCAAGAAAAAGAAAGGGGACGGCGGCTGCTCTGCTATTTTTATTTCTTTTCATTGTGAGCAAACATCATTGGAGATTTTTATAATTATTTTGTGATTACTACAATAGTGGTTAGTTTTTAAATTTTTTTTTTATTCCAGTTGAAGAATTATTGAAGCCTCGATGTAATTGACTATGAGATCAATTGTGTTTCTACCTCGTTGATTTATTAGTATTTGTTCATCTTCTGCTATAATTTCTTTTCGATTATTAGTTGGGTTAATTATTTCTGCAGGGTAATTGAGATAACTAATTAATCGATTGTCAATTGAAACGATAAGTCTGTACTTGCTTATTAGCTTTAATAAGGTGACGAGTGGTATGATTGTACTTGTTCGCAGCTGGTTAATCCGCTACCACGAAGGTGAATAATCTGGATTAAAATTAACCCGCGTGTGTGTTAATATTCAGAATCGGGTCTCTTAAATATTAATGCTGCCGGAACACCAAACTCTTATGACCGTGTCTAGGAGTGTCTTTCGGTTAGAGTATAATTAGTGACCGTGTCTTAATTATCGAATTTAGAAGAGGCTGGTTACTTGACGCGTGTCGGTAACTGTAACCGATTTATTAATAAATTAATGAGTATTTTTGCGTCAAGGATCAGTCGAGGAAATCAAGGTGGAAGTAATCAACTTCAGCTGGAGCCTTCCTATTATTGATTTTCGTCACTACTTGATATCACACTTTCTCGTTTATAAGAATTGTTTATTTTAGTTATTGCACGTTTAGTTAATTCACCACGACTTGGATTTCTATATTTCTGTTCTGAAAGAAATAATCTTCCGTTCCCTGAGGATTCGATCCCTGCTTCCACTATACTAGTTATAGAGGTTGGAGGTGTTTATTTTGGTGGTTTAACGACACATCAAATTTTGGCGCCGTTTCCGGGGAACGGCTATTGTATTATTTCTTTTTAGGACTTTGTCACACTAATCGTTTCAGTGCATGCCTAGATCTTCCAGAACAGGTGAATTGATATTCGACCCAGAAATCGAGAAGACAACAAAAAAAACTGACAAAGGAAGCAAAAGAAGCTAAGAGGCAACTCGAGGCATCCATGTTTTCACCTGATATTGCACTAGATACGGTTATAGCAGATTCATCAACCGAATAAGAGGTTTTATCTGAAACGGAGTCTGAAGAGATGGCAGCAAATCAAGAGCATGCAAGGACGTTAAGAGAAATGGCATCTCCGGATTTCGATCAACATCATATATGCATAGCATTCCCGGAGATGGACCATCCATTTGAGTTCAGGGCGTCACTGATGCACGTACTGCCTAAGTATCATGGATCGGCAGTAGAAGATCCTTATAAGCACTTAATGGATCATCATTTAGCTTGTACCACACAGAGACTTCAAGGTATTTCCGAGGATCAAATGAAACTCAGAACTTTCGCATACACCTTGGAGGGTAAAGCAAAGAGTTGGTTATATTCACTTCCAGCCGGATCTATAACAACATGGGCTGCCTTGAAGGCAAAGTTTATGGAAAGATTCTTCCCTGCTTCACGAGCTTCGAACATCAGAAAAGATATATGTGGAATCAGACTGCAGCAAGGAGAAACTTTGTTTGATTATTGGGAGATATTCAATCATCTTCTTGCAAGTTGTCCACACCACCAGATTCCAGAACAACTACTCATTCAATATTTCTATGAGGGACTTTTGCCAAGGGAAAGGAAAATAATCGAAGCAGCTAGCGGTGGAGCTTTCATGAACCAAACATGCGAAGATGCCAAGAAGTTGATTGAGAATATGGCAGGTATGCGCAACAATTAGGCTTAAGAGAGGATGTGGCTCAAACAGTGAACGAAGCAAACTTCTCAGCCATTGACCAACGCCTTGACACATTAACATCATTGGTAGAGAAAATGGCGACTGGTCAGATGCATAAAATGAAGGCCTGTGGTGTATGCTCGATGGGGAGCAACAAATGACACTGGTAGATTTTGAAGTTCAACTATGTGTATATTTTACAGGGGGCTGTGTCCAGACACAAACCGATGATACAATACAAGCTTATACATAGATACAAGGATTTTCAAAAATGCATTATTTCATTGTTAACCTCTCACGGGAAAACGGAGTGGGGTTTTTTTTCCCTCGATTTCTATATACATGATGTAAAAGTCAGCATTCTGTACATCCCATGTGCTTGAATAGAAATGTCCTTATGGAAAGGTTTACGATCAAACTAAGGAATAATCTGTAGTCTAAATGTTGTAGTAACACAACTGTCAGTTATTTTCTTTGATCATAACGTTACCATAACTCAAAACTCAATTCGAGAAGAGACATTCGAAAAGTAGTCAACCATGTCCAGAAAACACGAGCTTTGTCAATCGAACATATCCATGAAGCAACTCGCAATGTTTATATGGAATGAAGATTCATTTCTCTTTTGGATTTCTTTTGCAGATGGCTCTCCTCCATTTATACTTGAGTTCTATTGCGCTATGACCTTTCCGGAAAAGCATCAGCTCCGAATTTCAAAATCTTCATCCATGGAACATTGCAAAATATCTCCAACCCCCTCCTGTGTAGCAAAATCCACATCAGCGGTCTATATATGCCTCGTATGAAAATAATAACACTCGAGTAGAAATTAAAATAAAAAATTACAAATCCGTCTAACACAAGTCACATCCCCCAATTTCATCTCACCTCTACACATCTCAGCTCCAAGTTCATGTACTGAACACATCTATGAACACCCACAATATAATTTAAAAGTTACAAATGTATAAACGAACAATAAATCACGAACTATCTGGCTTTCCATAAAGTTCCATACACAGCTCAGCTCCATAAAGAGAGAGCAGAAAAAAAAATTGTGTAATACCCCAAAGTTACAAATTGTGTAATACCCCAAAAATTGTGTAAAAAAATTGTGTAACTTTCCATAAAGTTCCATACACAGCTCAGCTCCAAGTAAGGAAAAAAACTTATGAGATTATACTAGTTGAGGAATTTTCCCATAAATTATTGACTTCCATTTGTATAAAAGACCATTTATTTAACTTGTACTGTATCATCGGTTTGTGTCAGATAGAAGGGAGAACTGATCAAGCGGCAATAACGAAATGTAAATTTTGATGAGACCATTTATTCAACAACCCAGAAAATTGAAAAGAAGTTCAAAAAAGACAGAAAAGGAGTTACCTTCATTCAATTGGTAAACTTCCCATCTGAAAGCATCGATCTTGGTTATCAGCGCCAGCCACCATATCCATTGCCATCACCACCGCCAGATCACTTCCTCATCCCTTGCGATTGTGATGACGAAAGGCTTCTAAAATTGGGCTATGATCTCCTTACTGTTTTCGTCTTCGTCTTAGATAGAAGGGAGAAGAATCAGAAAGGAAACGGAAGAGTGGAGGATGAACTGATCAAGCGGCAATAAAAGAGGGTAAAGGGAATTGGATGGAGGGGTATATTTGTCATTTCCGGTCAATAAGTTTTTTCAATTATTTTGTAAGGCCTCCCTATTATGGAGTACTAGTAAGGAAAAAAACTTATGACATTATACTAGTTGAGTAATTTTCCCATATTTTAATCATAAAAAATAAAAGCTTGAAATCTTATAATAATAAAGATGATAAAGTCCAACCCTTAAAAAAAAGAACAAATTCTGCCAGCTGTCGACCACCAAGGATACAAGAAGCATTTTGAACATAAACACTACAAAATTCTATCGTGGCCGATCCTGAGGGCTGGATTTTTTTGGTCTTACTAATAGTAAGAGATACTTGTAAAGGAAGAGGAGAGATAAAAAGAGAGAGAAAAATGACTGACACTTGCGTGGACTCTGTTCTTGCTGAGCTCTCTACTCTTGAAGAGCTCCCTTTGATTTCAGAAGACTCTCCATGGGCTGATCAGATGGTGGAAAAGATTCAATCTTGTAAATTTGGCCTAAGATTCTTGAAGATGTTCTTCTGGTCTCTTTTGATGTTGGAGGATACTGATGATGCAAAAATCAGGTATATTTTAATGAATGTAAATCATACTCGTGAAGCTATATGGGGAGTATCAAGAAAAAATCTTGTTACTCCTTCCTCTTTGGCAAACGCAAGACATGAATACGAATTATTTATTCTGGATCTGCAAGAAAATATTCAAATCTGTAAGGAAATAATTAGAGAGTCGTGTCAACTACTGTTAAAGTGCTCGTTGAGATGCAATTCTTTTAAGATGATTCAGATTCAGAAATTTCTGGATGTAATTCTCGAGAATCTCAAGGATCTTTACAAGTACAAAACAGATGATGAAATTGTTTTGCTCAAGAATCAAATTGCAACCCTCGAGAAGAAGCTCAGATTGATGATTGATATCTTTGATATTACTCCTAAGGAATGGAGAGGTTTCAAGGAAATGCAAGAGTTCAATGTTGTTGTCCATGCTTTTGCTCAATGTTCAACAAACCTAGTATTTCTATATTGGGTGAAAGCAGTAGATGAAGAAATGTCAACAAAACTGAATCTTTTGTTGTTTAATGTGCTGCAGTTGATCAAACCTTGTGACCCCGTTTTTAAGGCCTTTTACTTTAGATTCTTAAAGGAAATGAAGTTGAGGCAATTAGACTCTCTTCTTTTGGGACAGATTATTCAAGTCTTCCTTGACCTTCTCCTCGAGAATCTGGTGGATATTTTGAAGGACGATTTTTTAATTCTTCAAGAATCTCTGATGTTTGTTATATCTTTTTTAGCTCAACCACCTGATGAGCATGGAGAGGATGAAGATTGGATGATGATGACTGCAGAAATGGAGGTTCTTGTGAAAGAAGATTTGTATCGTGTTCTCTCTGTTGATGACATGAAGGGGAATTCATCCAAGGCAAACACATGTTTAAGTGACTTTACAATGAAGGCTGAGCTAGTAAAGCGCAAGATTCAACAGGTTTATGACCGAACCCGAGATTCATTTTCGTATGATTTCCCAAAGATTAATGGTCTAGGATTTTTTGACTTCCTCTTACAGGATATTGGGTTCTTGAAGGAGAAGTTGAAAGGAGATCCCCGTTTTATCCCTTTTGCAAAGCATTTAATTATCAAAATTGAGGAGGAACTAATGTCTTTGAGGCCTTATCTCGATGATCTTTTTGAACGGCAAAAAGAGCAGAAAGAACTAAAGGATATTTGGTTAAAAGTTATCGATTTGGCATACCAAACAGAATATGCCATCAATTCATGTTCAGTAACTGGCTATCCATTATGGTATCATATGGCACGTCTTATGGAGGTCCTAGACGAAATTAAGATTCTTACGAGCAAGCTTAAGAATATTGAAGCTAGAAAGACACATGATGGTTTAGCAGTTGCTCAAAGAAGTTTGAAGATTGAAAATCCTCAGAATTTAGGTTTCAATGAAGTGATGATGGGTTTAGAGAAGGAGGTAGACATACTAGTAGAAAATCTTATAAATGGAACTAAGTTTCGCGACATTGTTGCTATTGTTGGTATGCCTGGGTTAGGGAAGACTACCATGGCTAACAAGGTTTACAATGCCCCTGCCGTTAGGAATCACTTTCACGTGTTTGCTTATTGTATTGTTTCCCAAGTTTACAGTACTAGAATGATATTGCTTGATATTCTAGCTGATATCAAAGGGAAGGATGACAAAATGGTTGATAAGAAGGAAGAAGAGTTAGCTGACATGCTTCGTAAGTGTCTCAAAGGCAGAAGGTACCTTATTATAATGGACGATGTTTGGGACGTTAAGGCCTGGAATGAAATTGAAAGATCACTTCCAAATGATCGAAATGGAAGTAGAGTTATTTTCACGACGCGTATTCATAATGTTGCTTTACAAGCCAAAAAAGATTGTATCCTTCATCATCTACGTTTTCTGTCTGAGGAAGAAAGTTGGGAGTTGTTGCGAAAGAAGGCATTTCATGCAGAAGGTTGCCCGCCAGATTTTTCAGAGGTTGGGAAGATGATTGCAAATAATTGCAAAGGCCTTCCTTTGACAATTGTTTTAATCGCAGGTCTTCTTAGAACTGATATAAGTCTAAGTTGGTGGAATAAAATTTCTGAAACAACAAGTTCCTATGTTTTAACGGAAGATTGTATGAGCGTGTTAGAATTAAGTTATCAACATTTACCAGAGCATCTGAAGCCATGCTTTCTCTATTTTGGAGCATTTGTAGAAGATACATTAATTCGTGTGAATAAGTTGACATTGCTATGGATCGCCGAGGGATTTGTGCAGAATTCCAATAGGGTAAACTTGAAAAATGTGGCGAAAGAGTATTTAAGTGATCTAGTTGATAGAAGCCTTGTGATTGCTAATGAGAGAAGTTCATACGGTGGGATAAAAAGCTGTCGGATTCATGATCTAGTGCATGAATTCTGTCAAAGAAAGGCTCGTGAGGAGAACATTTTCCAATTAATGGTCAATAATGAGGCTTCTAATTCATCAAGTTCCACTTTATGTAATCCATATCGTGTTTGCATCCATATGAAAGGGAAATATGTAAGTGATGCTACAGATATAAGTCCAAATATCCACTCTCTGCT
The DNA here is from genome assembly GCA_024500145.1 of Gentiana dahurica var. dahurica. Lineage (NCBI taxonomy): Eukaryota > Viridiplantae > Streptophyta > Magnoliopsida > Gentianales > Gentianaceae > Gentiana > Gentiana dahurica. The sequence continues at coordinate 123,569,981 of CM044896.1, forward strand.
CTTTAATTGTCGTCATGACCGTTATGATCTTAGCAACTTGAAACTTGTTCAAGTGATGGATATAAAAGAGTTAGATCTCGATGATAGTTTTAAAAGAGAGATGCATTCAGTAGTTCATCTGAGATTTATGTCGATTTCATTTTCTCCAAGGCATGAATTTTCTGAATTTTCTCTAAACGATGTCATAGCCAATCGCTGGAATCTGGAAATTCTGATTCTTAGTGGACCCCGTTTTGGAGAATTGCCCGAAGCTTTCTGGAACTTGACAAGGCTTAGGCATGTGAATGTCGGTCTGTGTTCACCAAGTAATTCGGGTGTCAAAAAACGTGAAGCATACCCCCACCCCCAATTGGTTAACTTGGAAAGCTTTTCATCATTACTTGTCTCCTCAACCGAAGATTTAGAAGTCCTTCTACAAAGGTCACCTTCTCTTCGAAAACTGAGCTTCCGTTGCACCGATTATAAACTGAGTTTACATTTTCCAAAACTGGACTCTCTTAGTAAACTTGAGTCGCTGAAGGTTGAATCTGTGGGAAAGGCATGTTTACGTTCATTCAACTTTCTTTCAAGTCTTAAGAAACTATCATTAACATTCCTCCGATTACACTGGAGATATTTACCAGTGATTAGTAAAATGCCCTGTCTTGAGGTTTTGAAGCTACTATCTAATTCCTTTGTTGGGCCTAAGTGGGACATGGAAGACACAGAATTCCCAAAGCTTAAGTTTTTGAAACTGGAGCAATTATATTTGGCTGAATGGATTGCGTATGTAGAGTCTTTTCCTAGCCTGGAGGTACTTATCGTGGATGGTTGCCGTAAGCTGAATAGAATACCACCCTGTTTTGGAGAAATGCTTGCCTTGAAGAGGATTGAAGTTCGTGAATCACCCAAATCTGTTGCTTCTTCAGTTGTTGAAATACAGGAATCGCAAAAAGACTTTGGAAATGAGGAGCTTCAAGTTATTGTTTCAGAAAGTTTTTTTTGGCAAGTAGGCAAATTAGGTGTATCGTTTCAAGTAGGCAATGAAAGCTAAATTGTGGCATTTCCATATGTAGACAGATGCCTATCTGAGAAGGGATAGTCTTGTCAATTTTAAAGTTATAGTCGTTTGTTTGATATATTAAACGTTTGATTAATTGCTTTGAAGCCTGAAAATGTGTGGGGAGTAATGTTTGTTTCAATGCTCTTTTGTTGTTTGCTGTTGCAGGATATACTGTTTATTTTACGACTTCTTTCATCCTTTTTTTGTTTACAACTCGCTCGGTATATACGACGAATTTTTTACTTCATTTAAAAACTTTATAGCTCAAAGCCTTGTTGTGTAATTGTACATCTTCTGTGTTGTTACAATTTATCCATCAGCAACTATTCATAATAAATAGACGAGTTTATTACATAATAACAGCATGAAATACAAAACGTATGACCATCCACCATCTTCTGCATCAAGCTAGTAGTTGATTCTTGTTCTCCACAGATATTAGAATTGTCAAGCCATTGAAAAAGGTCACAACGGACACCATTCTGCAAAAACGTTAACTATGTAAATCAATCACGCTTCTTGAGGATGATATACAGATAAGAAATAAAAGGAGAATGAAATACAAATTGAACGAAAAAATCATCCCTTCTTGAATCTTGTGTCAAACTAGGTGGCAATCGATTTCAATACGTCTGGTTCTCTCGTGAAACATAGGATTCAAGGCTATGTGTAAAGCTGCGTTACTGTCACAAAACATTCGAGCCGGGCCATCGTGTTTCACTTGTAAATCACTTCATTAGGATACTGCGAATCCGTCTAACTCCGCAACATGTAGACTTTGTGAGCTGCATCTAAATGAGGTTGTCGAGGTTTATCCATAAATTGATTCAATATATTCACGACATAAGTTAGGTCTGGTCCGGTAACCATTAAGTAAATAAGGCGCCCCACTAATCGCCTATAAGTTGTTAATGCATCTGTTAATAATTCACCTTACATTCGAATAGATCAGCTGTGGTGCGAATAATAACCCTTTAGAAAAAGACATGATTCTTGAATTACGACCCCAGTGATGAAATGCCTCCAAATGAAATGTTCAGTGTAATCGACCAATTCATGTCATGGACCTGCAAAGATATAAAACATACATTTACGCACCATTCAAAACCATCCAACCACATTTACTGTAATAATCAATGTACACATAATAATCAAAAGAACTCGGCTCGAAAAATAACCTTTATTACCTAGTTGCGCAACATATTGTCTGAAACAATAACTTGAAGCTAGCTCCTCGTTTCCAAAGTCTTTTTCCGATTGAAGTAGAAGTTTTGTGCGACTCATAAACTTCAATCCTTTTCAAGGTAGACATTTCTCCGTAACAGGGTGGTATTGCATTCAACTCAAAGCATTTATTCACGACTAGTACCACCAGGCTAGGAAACGACTCGCAAGACGCAGACCGATTCCCCAAATCCAAATCCTGCAGTTTCAAAAACTTAAGCTTTAAGAATAATCCCGTATCTTCCTCCGTGTCCCACTCAAGCCCCAACAAAGGCATTATCTAGTAGCTTCAGAACCTCAAGGCAAGGCATTTGATCGATCGCCGCCGGTAATAATATTTCCAGTCTAGGAAGCCACCTGATAATGTTAGTTTCTTAATATTTGAAGGAAATTTAAACTGAAGCTGCGACTTAGAGAAAACCTTAAGCGACTCAAGTTTACTAAGAGAGTCTAGTTTTGGAAAACGAAAATCCTCCTACAAAGGCTCAAGTTTACTAGTACAGGTCCGAGAAATCTTATCCGATACTATTGTGTAATTGTATTGGAAGCTCAGTTTTCGAAGAGAAGGCGACCTTTGAAGAACGTCTTCTAAATCTTTTGTTGAGGATACATTCGGTGGATGATAAGCTTTCCAAGTTAACCAGTTTGGGGTATGCTTCTGTTGTGTCAAGTAAAACTTGTTGTGACATTTTATATAGATTATATCTATCTTTTTCCCTAAACAAGCCAGAAACACTCTTTATGTTTCTGTGTCAAATGAAAGTTATGCAACGGCTCTTTCTCAATTTAAAGCAATCTGCTATTTCAGATTTGAGAAGATCTTCAAGCATCAAACAGGTGTTCTGTTCAACGGGCAAGAATTCCAAGTTATAAATACAAAGCTAAAATTGAAAAAGAACTATATAAGTTGATTCAGCTCATTTCAAGCCCAATCCAAAAATATAAGTGTTGAATCAACAACATCATCAAATTGCTACACATAATAGTTCTAAATCAAAATACCTCCCTCTTTCCTATTTTTTTTTATCGAAACCGGATATTTTTATTAATATTCAAAACCTACACATGAGGTAATGTTTTACAGAATATACGATCTTTCTAGTCCATAAAGCAGAAAAAAAAACTCAAAGAATTACATCCAAGCGAGCCTAAGCTCCTTAGCTCGACGAACAGCTTCAGAAATGAAAACAACCTAAGGGGGGCGGTGGTTACAAAATGACAAGTTCCCAATGTGGGATACTTTAACACGCCCCCTCAAGTGTGAGCCTGGGCGCTCTCAAGTCCAACAAAGAGGCCCAACACTTGCACAATAAAGGGTGGCTCTGATACCATGTAGAAAAACTAGGCCCAAAATATCAATAAAGCTGCTCTGTTATATTTTCTTTACTCATCAAAAACCCTAAATCCCCAATTCGTTTTGTTCTTCGATTTAGTCCAGATTCAGTGATTCAGATCACTTTCCTCATGGTATCAGAGAGGATTTGAAGAACCTTGAGCCTTTTCTGTTTCCTTTTTTGCTTCGCTCGTCGTTTTGTTGTTCAATTGCTTCGATTGAGATCGGAGATGGCGAATGAACGTGAATTGTGAATTCCGGCATAAATTGAGGTGTCCAGTCCTTATTATCTGCATCCGAGTGAAAATCCTACACTCTCTTTGGTTGATCCACCTTTGGATGGCAGGAATTTTCATTCTTGGAGTAGAGCGATGAGAATGTCGTTGATAATGAAGAATAAATTAGGTTTTGTTGACGGTTCAATTCCGAAGCCAACTGAAGATGAAAGGCTGCTAACTCGCTGGAATCAGTGTGATACGACCGTGGTAGCATGGATTACCAAGTCAGTTATACCGATAATAGGTAGGAGCGTGTTGTGGATGAATTCTGCTCGAGAGATTTGGGAAGACCTACATAGGAGGTACTCGAATATGGATTCATTCCGTTTGTCAGACTTATTGGAAGAAATAAATCAAGTAAAACAAGGAGATCAGTCTATTACTGAATATTTTGCAAGATTGAAGACGGTTTGGGATGAGATTCAGATTCTTCGACCCATACCTAGTTGTACTTGTGCTATTATGTGTACTTGAAGAGTTATACCGACGTTTATTGGGTATATTGAGTGTGAGTATGTCATCCAATTTGTCAAAGGACTAAGTGAGGCTTTTGCTCCAGTAAAATCCCAGATATTACTGATGAAACCCCTTCCAGACATAACTGAGGCCTTCGCTATGAGCATCCAACACGAAAGGCAATTGGAGTATTCTGCCAGTCATCCACAGAATTCACAGCGAGCTGTGTTTGCAAGCAAAGCTAATGTTGATTTTAGTACTGATAGAGGGCAGTCCAGATGTGAAGGTGTGGAAATATTACTCAGCAGACTCAGTCTGCTGAGGCTTCAGCAGGGTGCTCAGCAGATTGCTGAGCCTCAGGATTTCGTGCATAATATTTTGTACATCTTATTTAATTGTAAAATTAATTATAAAAGACATATTAATTGTGAGTCATATAAACAATTAATATGTCAAACTCTAGTTTACTTTATGTCATAGACATAACTTTTACTTTTTACTTTTGCATGCTTGCCGCCCACATCTACATACTCAAGTGGCCGCCCAAGCTAGCTAGCTAGTCTCTCTATCTCAATTGTATCTATTTATACATCTTTTTACTCAATGAAAAACTAAGTTGAAGTTTACTCTTGTGTTTATCACATTCTCAAACTCTCTTCATGGTATCAGAGACTTACTGAGTTCTAAAATCCGCTGCAAAACTCAGTTCTTTTTCAGAAAAAATGTCAACATTATCTGAAGTTTCATCTTCTTCAGTAGACTCACAGCTGCCTCAGCAGACTGGGATAACTGAACACTCTTCTTTTACAAATCATAAACTTGATGGTAACAATTACTTGCTATGGTCAAGGTCTATGAAAATGTATATCTCCGGCCAGGGCAAGATGGGATATCTGTCTGGGTCCAAACCTGCCCCTGCTGAAACTGACCCCAAGTTTGAAGCATGGGACACAGAAAATAACCAAGTCATGACCATCCTCACGAGGTCTATGACAAAAGAGATCAGTGAGAACTTCATGATGTATGACACTGCTAAGGAAATCTGGGACAATGCCAGAGACCTTTACTCAAAAAAGGACAATACATCTGAAGTCTATGAACTCGAAGCTCAGATTCAAAATTGCAGACAAGGGGATATGTCTGTAACTCAATACTTTAATCAACTATCTAAGGCATGGCAACACCTAGATATGTTGGAAACTCACCCCTGGAATGATGTTAAAGATGCTGCACTCTTTAAAGACATTATCGAGAAAAAGAGAGTATTCAAATTCCTTACTGGACTGAATCCTACTCTTGATGATGTCGAGGTAGAATTCTTGCTACTAAACCTCTTCCAAATCTCAAATCCATGTTTGCCGAGGTCAAACATGAGGAAAGCAGGAGGAAAGTGATGCTGCTGAACCCCCTTGCCGACAACCCTACTCAAGGTACTGCCCTGCTGAAGGTTAGTGAGACTTACAGGAAGCCTACTGAGAAAGCTGGAAAGTCGTTCTGTGATCACCGCAAACGCACAAATCACACCAAGGACAATTGTTGGAAGCTACATGGCAAACCTACCCCTCTAAAACCTCAAAACCAACCAGGGAAAGTCAAGGCAAACTTGTCGGTGAAGAGGTGAATGACAGGAAGTTGAATGCTCGGTTTGTTGCCTTTAAAGCCTTTATTGCTCATCATCGGGAAGGTAGCTCCCCTACTGAAATGGCCACTCATGCTAAAACATGTATATTTTACTCACCTCTTAGTAATGAGACTTGGATTGTTGATTCGGGGGCTTCTTCCCATATGACCGTAATAAAAACCTTATTACCCAATATATGCCATGCAACCAAATTCACGTAATTAAGACTGCTGATGGTTCTGTTTCTTATGCAAAAGGTGTTGGGAAGGTTAAACTTACTAATCAGATATATCTACAGAATGTCCTGTTTGTTCCAAAGTTAGACAGTAACCTTATATCTGTCAGGAAACTCACTAAAGATCTGAATTGGACCGTTGTTTTTAATAAGAATCAGTGTACATTCCAGGATCTTTCTTCTCGGGAAGTGATTGGGCAAGCTAAACCCTGCTCAGGACTGTTTGTGATCAACCCTGCTGAAGACAGAAGACTGAAGACAGAATCTGCCTCAGCAGCCTGCACTCAAAACCTAGACAATATCATGTTATGGCATTATAGACTAGGACATCCAAGTTTTGGTTATTTAAAGTCTTTAATCCCTGAATTGTTTAAAGGATGTAATCTTAATGATCTTCAATGTGATATTTGTCAATTTGCTAAACTCACCAAATCTGTGTATGCTAAGTTACCTCACTTGCCCTCTTCCCCTTTCACCCTAATTCACAGTGATGTATGGGGACCCTCAAGAGTGAAAAGTATAACAGAAAAAGGTGGTTTGTAACCTTCATTGATGATCATACCGTAAACACTTGGCTGTTCTTAATGAAAGACAAATCAAGTTGGACCTATCTTCCAAGAATTTTATCACATGGTCTCCACCCAATTTGATACTAAGATCAAGATCTTAAAGACTGATAATGCTCTGGAATACTATGAGTCTAACCTCAGTAACTTCTTGACAAACAGAGGAATTGTTCATATCAGTAGTTGTGTGGAAACACCTCAACAGAATGGGGTTGCTGAAAGAAAGAACAGGCATCTGCTGGAAATGGCCAGATCAATCATGTTCACTACACATGTTCCTAAATACATGTGGGGTGAAGCTATATTGACTGCTACATATTTAATCAACAGACTTCCCAGCAGAGTGTTAAGTTTCAAAACTCCTCTCCAAACCCTGCTGACCACACACTCCTGCTCTCATTGATGTATTATTTTTATATGATTAAAAATATGTTATATTATTATGTTTTATCAACGAATTCTATATAAAATATATGTAATTATGGTATAAAGTGGTAGTCTTTATAATTTAGAGTGTTTAGTAATAATAATAATAAAAAGTTGTAATTTTGTACCGATTTTAGTAAATCGGAGTGTCGTGTCGATTTACGTGGGTATTTGTGATGTTTTATTGCGATTTATAAACCAAGACCCCGAGAATCGACATTTTGAAGTTTAATCATATCTCTGGAATGATTTAGAGAGTGCCACGAGTTTAAATGGTCAATTGAATAGCTTAAGTGGACAAGTAGCCAATCAATCTGGATAAGTAATAATAGAGAAATATCTTCGACAAACGAATGGCTCATCAAAATGATATTTTCAGAAAAAGTGTTCTTCACAAAAGTTGTAGATTTTTCCAAGAGTATTCCAATGCAATTTAAATTATGAAGATTGGAGGTCTAGAACTTAAACAGTGATCAAGTGGCTAATCGATTTGGATTAAGAAAAATCCCGTAAAAGCTTCGGAGGAACACGAGGTCATCAAAAAGCGTTATCTGGAGAAGAGTCCTTCATGAAAGTTGTAGAGTTTCTCGAGATCTTAATTTTGGCATTTCGTTTGCGATTTTTGGAGGTCCAGAACTCGAGATATGAATTTTACAAGTTATATATAATTATATATATATAAATATCTCCTACTGCACATGCTGGAGTTAATCATGGAAGTGGGGATCATCATTAGTCCGGACCGATCCGGCCTAATACCGGACCGGTCCGCCTTGAGGAATTTTCCTATATAAAGGGCATCAGCAGAAACAGATCGAAGTGTACCATATATATATATAAACTATATATATATATATTCTCCTCTCCTCTTCTTTTCTTTTTTTTATTTTTTTAGTAGTAGTAAATAAGGCCTTACGCCGTAATAATGTAATAATAGTATCGTTGTAATGCTCGAGAAAATCTCGGAAGTCGGTTTTGCTAAAGAAGTTGTAATGTCCGGAAAATACGATTTCTGAATCAACCGCCGTATTCGGGTAATTTTTCTTAAGTATTTATGTTTGTTTTTGTATTTTTCGTTGTTATAATGTTTTTAGGCTAAATATAATACTGGCCAAAACTATGTAATCGGTTTTATTTCGATCTTTTCGTTAAAGAAATGTTGTTAAGTTAAAATGACTAAAATTGAGTTAATTGAATCTTTTTCTATTTTGATCATATTCGTATTGACATATTTAGTAGATCCGAGGAATTCATAATCTAATTATGAATTGACGCCTCGTAGTCAGGATTTGAAATAAAAGATAGAAAAACCGGAGGGTAAAATTGGCCGTGTGAACAACGTGATAACGGAATCCGATTTCCTAACCGGGGGTAAATTTGTTTTGGGAGAAATGAATTTTATTATAATTTGTACTCGAGATCGTAATAATGTTAAATCATCAGTTTAATTGAAACTTAAACCGGAAAGTTGAATCGTCCGGCTTTGACAACCGGAGCCTTTAAAATAAAATTGACCGTTTGACGAACGGAATGACTCCTTTTTATCTAAAGGTAGATTTGTACTCGGGACCTGTTTAGATTAATTAGTTTACCGTAACAGTTGTGGATCTTGGACTGATGACAATGGACATATGACAATTTCATACACTCGTGTGAGGAGGAATTGTTTACCTCAGGAGTGCACCGTTTCACTTACTCAATTGGACCTAAAATAAAAGGAGAGATCGAACACATTTCAATTAATCGAAAAGATCGTATAAACCAATTATATAAGTTTTGGCGAGTTCTCTAAAATTATCTATTAGTATCTTGGTACCTATATATTTATATCTATATATATATTTTGCAATTTATGTACATCTATATATATTTATATATCTATATATATTATATTAGAATAACTATTAAATTACATATTTATTTTATGTTAACTAGAATAGTAGTGATTTGTGTGATAAAATTGCGATTTAGATCGAGTTAATAACAGCTCTTTGGTGTTTAACCACACGTAAAATGAATTACCAAGTTTTCCCTGAGGATTCGACACACTGACTCACCATACTAGAACTATGATTTGACCCGATACACTGCCGGTTAAGGATTATGATAGCCTAGAAAAGGTCCGTCAACTTTTTGGCGCCGTTGCCGGGGAACACGCCGCTAATTTCTTTTTATGTGTCTATGGTTACTACTTGTATTAGCTTAAAATTCTCGAGAATAAGTCAACACTTTTTCTTATCTCATTTCTATTTTAATTTTTGTTGGTTGTTACTTACTTTTAGGAAAATTACCAATTTTATTACTACCAAATTTCGTGTATTTTCTATTTTCGTTAGTTGATGACCAGAAGTGGTAAGGCCCCTCTCGCTCCTTATAAGCCCGACATAAACACTTACAAAAGGCGATTAAGAGTAGAGAGTAGACGCGGTCATACTAGTCGGGGAAATCCTGACCAAGAATCATCTTCAAACGTAAATACGAGAATGGTCAAACAAGTGATGAAACACTGAACAGAGGCTGGAACATGCTCCAGGGCATGGACAAAACCCTGTTAACCCTAATAATAATAATAATAGAAATAATCAAAATCGGAACCGGAATAATCGTAATAATCCACCAAACCCGAGACCTATATGTGATCAAACAGGAAGAAGAAACCGGACTAATAATCCCATACTTTTACCTAATGAAGGAGCGAATAATTTCGAAATTAAGTCTCATCTTTTTGGTTTAATTGACGAAGAGCCCAATTCTAGGAGAGGATGATGAAGATCCACATCATCATCTCTATCTTTTTGAAGAACTGTGCAATACAGCCAAAAGTCAAGGTGCTCATAAGGAATTAACGAGAATGACTATGTTTCCTTTTTCTTTAAAAGGACGAGCCCGAGATTGGTTTATGTCTCTTCCACATCATTCACTTACTAGTTGGGAGGAGATTCAAACTGAATTTCAAACAATATTTCACTCGGACGAAATTTGGAATTAAAAGTCGAGGTTGCTAATTTTAGACAAGGATCTGAAGAAACACTTGGGAATGCGTGGGAAAGGTTTAAAAAATTGTTAAGAGCGTGTCCCGATCATGGTTATTCCTTAGATATGCAAATTCAACTCTTCTGTCAGAATTGAGAAAAGACTCACGTGCGGATGTAGATCATGCATGTGGTGGTTCGTTAATGATGAGTGAAGCTCAAACAGTTTACGATGCTATAGAAAAGATTTCCAAAAATAACAGAATGTGGGAAACCGGTTCTAGCACCAGAAAAGTAGCTTTTGCAGGAGAATGTACGTTTAATACGGAAGTTCTAGCACACTTGGAGAATTTGAGTAGGAAATTTGATGGCCTACAGAACAAGAACCATAGTTCAGAAAATAGTACACCAAATGAATACTCAAGTCATGATAATGTGTCATTAGGGAGTGAAGAACCAACAGGATATTCAAGAGAGGAGGTGAGTTTTCTTCAGCAGCATAGGAATTTGAACAATGCATACTCAAACTCGTTTAATGCTATTAGAAGAGATCATCCTACTTATCGATGGTCCGAAAACCCTAGTAAGCCAGGACAACCGCCATATCCAATTCCATATAGGAATAATAACCAAGTTTATCAAGAAAATACATCTAATCGGAATTTACAATCATTACCAAGATCCTATCCTCAACATACCACTCAAAGTATACCAAGAACTCAGAGTTCAACTCAACCTGCGGAAGGAGTTGAAAATGGGAAAAACTAATGGAAAATATGATGGGTGTAGTATCTACTCAAGCTAAGAATATGGAAACAATGATGACTTCTATTGGTACAGTCACTAAAGATATGAGTACAATAAAAACATCTATGAGTGGACATGATACCAGAATGAGAACAATAGAAGCCTCATTAAGGAATATGGAAGATCATTTGAGTAGGGAAGGTGAACGTAACAACAGTAGACCCCCAGGAGGATTACCAAGCAACACCGACAGAAACCCAAGAGAGGTAAATGTTGTGGTTACGAGAAGTAGGAAGCTTAGTGGAAGTGATGGAGTAGAAAACTTTGGGAATAATGAAGTAGAAAATGATTTAGATGGAAAGAATGATGAAACTAAAGATAAAGATGAATTCATCGACGAGGAAGAAGAAATTATAGATAATTTCTTGAAAAGGAATAGAAGTTTGGAACCCGAAAATGAAGGTGAAAATTGGGTAAAAATCCCTAGGATTTTGAAAGACCCTATGGATAAAGATTTAAGGAATTTATTCAAGGAACATGTTAGAATAAATGAGAAACAGGAAGAATCGAAAAAATCAAGCAGAGATTGATTCAGGGAACAATTTAAAGGAAAAAATTCAAGAACCTGAAACATGGCGACTAAGTAATACTCAAAGGTTTAAGGAAAAAGGAAAAGAGAAATTGACTAAGGAGCCAAAGGTTATAGATTTAGAATCTTTACCTTACCCTCCTAAAGATCAAATCAAAAAGGCAAAAACCGATAAGAAGTATGCTCGTTTCCTTGATACTTTTCGTCATCTTCATGTTAATATCCCTGTTATTGAAGCTCGATTAATATACCTGCCTATGGAAAGTTTCTGAAAGATATACTATCAAATAAGAAAAAATTAGAGGAATATGAGAATATATGCCTAAATGAAGAATGTTCTGCAATTTTGCAGCATAAGTTACCACCTAAACTGAAAGATCCTGGAAGTTTTACGATTCCATGTGAAATTGGAGGATTTCTTTTTAAGAAAGTCTTATGTGATCTTGGAGCTAGTATAAATCTCATGTCTTATGAGGATTATAAAAAGCTAGGCATAAGAAAGCTTACTAAGACTGAAATGACTCTGCAAATGGCAGATAGATCGATTAAGTACCCTAAAGGAATGATTAAGGATGTACTGGTTAAAGTAGACAAATTCTATTTTCCAGTAGATTTTGTAGTTATGGAAATGGAAGAAGGATATTCAGCGCCTCTTATTCTAGGTCGTCCATTTCTAGCTACAGGAAGAACTTTAATCGATGTTCATAAAGGAGAATTAATTTTGAGAGTCAATGAAGATGAAGTTGCTTTCAATATTTTTAAAGCTATGAACCATCCATATACATCACCGGAATCATGTTCTTTTATAGAAGATATTCATTCTGTCTATGATAATCAGTTACCAACTTTTGAAGACAGATTAGAAGAATGCTTAACTCTATCTATAAAGAAGATGAGGAAGACATTGAAATGAAAGAGATAATCCTTTCTCTAGATAAAGGAAGCTTTACTTTTAAGCCACCATGGCATAAGTATTTGGAGTTAGAACTAGAAGGACCAGTTCTTAAATCATCAATAGAAGATCCGCCAAAGAATCTGGAATTGAAACCGTTACCTTTAAATCAAATATGTTTTTCTAGAAACCGATAATCTATTACCGATTATTATATCATCTACTTTAACCGAGCAGCAAGAAGATCAATTAATAAGAATGTTAAGAAAGCATAAGAAAGCTTTTGGATGGACAGTTGCCGATATTCGAGGTATTAGCCCCGAGATTTGTGTTCATAAGATAATTACGAAAGAGGATGCTAAACCTTGTATTCAACCGCAACGCCGCCTCAACCCAATTTTACAGTTAATCGTTAAGAAAGAGGTCATTAAGCTATTAGAAATGGGAATAATCTTTCCTATATCGGATAGTGAATGGGTTAGTCCAACTCAAGTTGTACCAAAGAAAGGAGGTTTCACAGTGAAAGAGAATGATAAGAATGAATGGATTCCAACAAGGAAATTACAGGATATCGAATGTGCATTGATTTTAGAAAACTAAATGATCATACTAAGAAAGATCATCATCCACTTCCATTCATAGTTCAAATGTTGGAACGTTTAAGTGGTCATAAGTATTACTGTTTCTTAGATGGTTATTCAGGTTATTTACAGATCTTCATTGCAGCAGGAGATAGAGAAAAGACTACTTTCACATGTCCTTATGGAACTTTTGCGTATAAAAGAATGCCGTTTGGTTTATGTAATGCTCCTGCTACGTTTCAAAGATGTATGATGTCTATATTTTCCGATATGGTTGAGAAATTCTTAGAAATTTTTATGGACGACTTTAGTGTTTATGGAGATTCTTTTGGTAAGTGTTTGTCGACTTAGAAAGAGTTTTACAACGTTGTGAGGATACCAATTTAGTTCTAAACTGGGAAAAATGTCATTTAATGGTATCGGAAGGAATTGTTTTAGGTCATAGAATCTCTGAAATAGGAATTGAAGTTGATAAAGCTAAAGTCGAGGTGATTGAAAAATTACCGCCACCAGTTAATCTAAGGACTCTAAGAGGATTTCTTGGACATGCAGGATTTTATAGGAGATTTATTGCAGATTTTTCAAAGATAGCAAAGCCGTTAAGTCATTTGCTTGAAAAAGAAGTATCTTTTAACTTTGATAGTAGATGTATGGAAGCGTTTAAGACCCTAAAAGCGAAGTTGATTACTGCACCAGTTTTGGTAGCACCAGACTGGAATTTACCTTTTGAAATTATGTGTGATGCTAGTGATTTAGCTGTAGGAGCTGTTTTAGGTCAAAGGTACAATAGAATTCTCAAAGCTATTTACTATGCATCCCACACATTAAACGCAGCTCAACTAAATTATGCAACTACAGAAAAGGAACTGTTGGCTGTGATTTTTGCCTTAGATAAGTTTAGATCGTATATTGTTGGTTCTAAGGTAATAGTCTACACAGACCATTCAGCTCTGAAGTATTTACTGAGTAAGAAGGATGCAAAACCACGTCTTCTTAGATGGATTCTCCTACTTCAAGAATTTGATATTGAAATTAAAGATAAAAAAGGAAGTGAAAATGTAGTAGCGGATCATCTAAGTAGAATGGAGACTGAGGAAGAGATAGGGAATGAAATTAAAGATTCATTTCCCGATGAACAACTATTTAGAATAGATACTCCTTCAACCATGCAATTATTAAAAAATAGAATTCCTCTAAGGAAATCTCACCTTGGTTTGGAGATATCATTAATTACTTAACCTGTGATTATATTCCGTCTCATTGGACTTGGCAATAGAAAAAGAAATTCTTTTATGACTTAAAATTTTATTACTGGGAGGAACCAGACCTTTTCCGTAAATGTTCGGATGGGATAATCGGAAAATGTGTGCCTGATAATGAAACTTTAAGTATTTTATCATTTTGTCATGATCGTGAGGCAGGAGGACATCATGGAGGATGGAAAACCGCTTTTAAAGTTTTACAATGTGGTTTTTATTGGCCTACATTATATAAAGATGCTTATAAATATGTTAAATCTTGTGAATCTTGTCAAAAATGGGGAAATGTATCTAAAAACATGAAATGCCTATGCAACCTATTTTAGAATGTGAGTTATTTGATGTTTGGGGTATAGATTTCATGGGACCTTTTCCTATATCGTTTGGAAAAAGATTTATTCTTGTAATGGTAGATTATGTTTCAAAATGGGTAGAAGTCAAGCTCTTCCCACTAATGATACCAAGGTTGTCATACGATTCCTTAAAAAGAACATATTCACTAGATATGGCATTCCGAGGGCGATCATTAGTGATAGAGGTTCACACTTTTGTAATAGACCATTTACTAAGTTAATTGAGAAATATGGTGTAACACATAAACTAGGAACGCCCTATCATCCGCAAACCAGTGGTCAGGTAGAGGTGTCAAATAGAGAAATCAAAAGAATCGTGGAAAAAACAGTTGATTCAAATCGTAAAAACTGGGCAATTAAATTAGATGATGCGTTATGGGCGTACAGAACAGCTTTTAAAACACCAATAGGTTGTTCTCCCTATAAGCTAGTCTTTGGTAAGTCTTGTCATCTCCCAGTTGAGTTAGAACACCGAGCCTTCTGGGCTATTAGATTTCTAAATTTCGATCCTAAGGCTGTCGGTGATCATAGATTGCTTCAATTGACAGAACTAGAAGAATTTCGTCTCGATTCTTATGAAAACGCTCGAATCTACAAGGAACGCACGAAGTCCTTCCATGATAAGAGAATCTTTAAGCGTGAGTTCCATGTAGGTGATCGAGTGCTTTTGTACAATTCACGTTTAAAGTTGTTTCCAGGTAAGCTTAAATCAAGATGGACAGGTCCATTTAAAGTAACAAGGGTTTACAAAACTGGAGCTGTTGGACTAACTGATGGAAATACAACTTTTATAGCCAATGGACACAGAGTAAAGTTATTTGTAGAAGGAGAAGGAATCACACTGAAAGAAGAAATAATGCTACTGATTGATCCCCCGACAAACTGAAAAAAAAAAAAAAAAAAAAATATGAAAAACTGAAAAGCAGAGAAACTGGAATCAGCCAAATACCAGGTGCTATTTATCTTTACTCTACTTTTCTGTAATTTTAATTATGTTTAAACTTTTTTCGTCTTTTACCGGATAGACGTAAAAGAACTGGATGTCTTTTTTAGATAGAATAGGAGTTTTTATTTTACTTTTGAAATTAGGCCTTGATAAAGATGTCGCGTTTTCTATAGAAGCTTTAGTTTTTGAACAAAACAAGAAATTGTTGAGAGAGATTAGATTAAGAGAAGTATGTAATGGAACATCAAGAAATGCGATAAAAAGAAGGGCAAAGTTTCTAATGAGATGCAGAATCTGTGGAAAAAGTGAACATGTTGGACGCTGTGGGAAAAACACAACCAGATCCCAGGATGAGTGTTTGAATATTGTTAGGAAGGGACCGATTAGGTGGTTATCCGAAAATCCCGATGGAATTCGAGAGATAATTCAAATGCCTCGTTTTTAGGAGTTAGGTTGATCGAGCGTTATATCGGAACTTTGGAGGATTTAGAAATCGAAGAATCAGGAACCCCTTAAGTTCGAGTCTTTTATTTTATTTTATAAAATTTTCGCATAACTTCGAGAATTTCATAAAATTGGATCTTTATAAAATTTGAGGAGTTTTATAAAAGTTTTATAAAAGTTTTTTTAGATGTTTTATAAGAGTTGATATAAATTTATTAAATTTTTATAAGCTTTTTATTAAAGTGTTATAAGAATTTTATTAAATTTTTAGAAATTGTTATGAAATTATAAAAGTTCCTTCAAATTTTATTTTAAGAAAATTTTATAAACTTATTTTTAAGACTTTAATTAAGTTTTATTAGAATTTGTATAAGTTTTATTCAAAAATCATAAAAAAATCGAAAAACAGAAAAAATTGTTCACGGACCGATCCGGCCTTAATACCGGACCGGTCCGGGGTCTGAAAACATAAAACAGACGGGGACCCTTCTTTTCTTCTTCTTCTTCCCTAATTTTTTCTAACAGCCGCACCCCACACCTAAACCCCACCTTACGAATTTTTTTTCATTCCTTCCACAAAAATTCATCTCACACTACACCACTACTTGATTTCTTCTCATTATCATCTCCTCTCTTCAACACAAAGTGGAAAATTTAAAAAGGGGTCAAGAACAAGCTCCATTCATTCCGGCAACTTTAACACTTTTCCGGCCTATTTTTCAACGTTTTCTACACTTTAAGGTATAATCTAGTTTATTTAGTTGTTAATTTCGTATTTTTCATAATTTTTTAGATTAATTTCAACTGTTTTGATTTTTGAATGTGTTGTGACATTGTTATTTTTTGCTGTTTTTGTTGTTGTTTTTGTTGATTGGCATTACCAATATCGTAGAATGGCTGAGTCGAGTACTAGAGTCTCTAAAAAGAGAAAATCAAAAATTCCAATTTCAACTCCTGTCGTAGGCACAGTAATTTTATCACCTGAGGAGGAATCAGTAAGTTTTGAAAGAACCGCATCACCTGAGGCTAAGAAAGCATATGCAAAAATTTATAGTAAGTGTGATGTTCTGGTTGAAAAAGGTTTAGATTTGGATGACTTAGGTGATGAAGTCAAAAATATCTTTAGAAGGCGTCAGTGGTTAGATTTAGCAGCCAGAAGGGAAGGTGAGATTAACACGACTATAGTAGCTGAGTTTTATTCGGTTTTATCTACTATGTCAGAAGAACAGCTTACTCAGTCGGAAACTGTACCTTTACGAGCCAGAAATATTCCTTTTAACCCTGCCGTCATTAATGCAATTTTAGGAGTTGAGGTTTTTCCTGATGAGGAGGATTACAGGGTAGTCTATAATTTAGATGATCCTGCTAGTTTTGAGCAGACTGCCCTGAGAGCCCAGACTGTTTTTGACCCGACCGCGGTGTGGGTTGAAAATCGGTTTAATTACGGGAACTGTTTTAGAGGTTTAAGGGCAATTAAAAGATTTATTAGCCATAATCTCTATCCTTCTCGTAAGCACACTGCTTTTGGAAAGGAAGATGTTTGTATTGCCTGGGCTATGGTAAATGATGTTAGAGTGGATGTTGGAAAGGTGATGTTTAAGAGGATTTTTGAGAGTATTGTCATCGCCAGACCAGGGAGTCATCTTTACTTCCCTTGTTTTATCTCTGATTTATGTCGTAGGTTGGGAGTACCATTCCTGCCTAATGACAAGTTATCTCTGGCCGATGGAAATCTGATTGGACCTAGTTTGACTAGTCTTCCGGATGGTAGTATTAGCTCTTTGCTTAGAAGACGTCAAACTCAGCCAGCTCCACCAGTTTTTACATCTTCTTCTTTTCCATCTTTTCTAGTCACCTCAACAAACTCCTTTCTCCAACACTATCACATATGACATGTTTCAATCTTTAGTGACAGATGTTGCGCGTGGTCAAGCCAATGTGGCTTTATTCGCTGAGAGTACTAGGCAGTGGTGTGATGATATTCGTAGAGGTTTAAGAAGGAACGAGCAGTTGCTTCGTAATCCTACTTTTGATGATCCCGCCTATCCACCTTGTCAGTCCGATCCATATACCTTACCACAGTGGGAAACACCTATTCCACCACAGTTGAGCTTTCATCCATCGTCATATCCTTTTGGAAGCCAATCTAGTGGGGCAGGTGTATTTTCGACAGTGTTCAGAGACCAGCGATGTCGAGTTGGGGAGGATTCACTGAGTATGCACATGTCACGTCTGGCATGAGTTCGATGGGTCTTGATAGTTCAGTCAGGACCACGACTTCATCTCATCCATCAGCTTCTCAGTCGTTTCCAAGTTCGAGTTTTCAAGTTGATCCGGAGGAAGATTATGATGAAGATTGAATTTTAATGATTGATTAAACATGTTTACTACACATTTTATTGCATTCGACTTTTGTTATTTAACTATTGGTTTGTTTTCAATTTTTGTTACAATAGATTTTATAAAATTTTGGTTTGCATTTTAAATCGGTTTAGTTTTTATAAAAACTATAAAGAAAAAAAAAAAAACCCAAAAATAATTTTCGTATAATTACTACGTCATTTTACAAAATATAATGTGTCGTTTTATCCGTTCGTATCAAGTTAAATTAACTTTATAAGGTATCTTCGAGGAAAGAGCTCGTAAGAGGCACGTGAAAGTAAATAGCCAAAAATCAAATTGACTTTCACCTCTGTCCCTCAGTAAAAGCAGGATGAGGCCGGACCGGTCCGGCCTATACTCGGCCCGATCCGTGAAGGGAAACAGCATGACTCATTTTTTGAGTCTGTCTCGTTCATCCACGTATGTATTACTTTCTATCTATATAAAGGAGGCCAGGGAATGAGGAAAGCATACAAATTTCTTTCACTGCCTATCTACTTCCAACTGTAATTTTATTTTTTATCAAGTTTTAAAAATGTCGAACCACTCCTCACCATCTGTAAATTCTTATGAGCCTAATACACCGGATCATCCGAATCGCAAGCCTCTAATGAGAGTATAAATTTACACCCTCGTTTTGCTAATTCTCCAATCCTATTGGAGAAAGGTTTGAATTTTGATAAAATTGATCCGTGGGGTAAAACTCTCATTAGGAGTTTCGGTTGGAAAAAATTTGTCAGTACACCGAGAGGAAGGGTAAATGTCTCGATAGTGCGAGAATTTTATTCTGCGCTAATGACGACATCTATGATAGAGTCTACACAGATTGTTCTGGTAAGAGGAGTGGCTGTTCCCTTCTCTTCATCTATTATCAACCAAATTTTTGAAATTCCACCAGTTTCTATGCCACATTTTGAAATGCAATGGGGACTACAAAATCCCTCTAATCATTTGAATAAAGTACACGAGTCTTTCCAATGTCTGTTCCCGCTTTTTGATACAAATCACGACATGTCTACACGAGCTTTACTTCCACATTTGAAGGCGTGGAAGCATTTTATAAATTCTCGAGTTTATCCCACCTGGGATTTTGGAAGTTTAACTGAGAATGAAATGCTTCTACTTTTTGCTTTGGCATTCGGTGTATTTGTTGATTGGGGTATATTGATTCAAAGGACAGTGTTGGAGTTTGGGATCACAAGAGGTAGTAGGGGGAAACCTATGCCTAATTCTTGGTTGATATCACGTTTGTGTATTCTTCTCAATGGAGTAGAAGAGCTGGAGACGGATGAGATTTTTCCGTCTAGAGATAGTCGGTTTGGATTGCTACCGGTTGATACACCGGGTTGTTCGTCTACTATCTAGAGAGTTGTTATAGTTTGTTAGTAATATTTAAGTTTTAATAAGTTAATTTAAGTTAAGTTTGCAGTCCTTTAGTTAAGTTTGTAATAATGTATCTTGTTTAATATATATGTCTTAGTTTTTTAAGTTGTTGTTTTTATTTAATGATATAATTAGTATACGCTAAAATAAATTCGGAAAAATAACGTTGATAGATAATTTTAATTTTATTTTCGAACCTACTTCTTTACTACTTATTGAACATCGGGACGATGCCACTTCGTAAGTGGGGAGTAGAGTTAGGTTAGAAAATTCATTAAAATTTTCGAAAAAAAAAAAATATAATTATATTATATGTCTAATTTAGATTTTAATAAGATTTTAAGTTTATATAATTGAGTAATTAATATTAGATATTGTTTTTATAAAATTATATAAGTATGATTGATATTTATAAGTAAAATTTTTAGAATCATTTTCAATACGAATTATGAATTTGGAATTGGATTAAGTTTATTGATTTTTGGCACCACAAAAATATAACTATAGCCAAATAACCTACCTCAGCCTTGATTAGAGTGATCAAGACCTCACTCGAAATTGTCAATTATGATTAAATAACCGAGCTTTAGCTATTTTGGTCTACATTTCCTTGAAATACCGCAAGTTTGTACTTACTTATAAAAAGAGATGGTGACGTAAAAGCTAAATTTTGGTATATCTTTGAGATTGGAAAAATTAGATAAGTAGTAGTATATTCGATCTTACCTCATGACACTTGCAACATAGCCGATTTTGGTAATAAGTTCGGATATATTAATTAAGAACGAAGCACCATATTTACACGGAATTAATCAAATATCGTATCTTCCTTATCTGTGATTAACAACTTAAAAATAAAAAGAACAAATCGGATGTAGCTACCAATGATTGGAGTGAGTAGGGTATTATCACGAAATGTCCTATATCACTATGAGGTAATTAAGCTCCCGATTGCCCGATGATAGTAGTCCAGCTAGGGTATTATCACGAAATGTCCTATTCATTGGGAATGAAGGCACAAGATAAATTGAAAAAGGAAAAGTTGAATCATAAGATCTCATGAATTATTACAAGTTTAAGGAAACCGGACTTGTAATTTTCGATCGAAAGAGTAGTACTCCGATCAATCTTGATGAAGCAATGCCTGTAAGTTTGATTTTCTACACACACTCACGCTTTTAGTTCTTAATTTCGAAAAAAAAAAAAAAAAAAAAAAAAAAAAAAAAAAAAAAAAAAAATAGAGAAGAGAGAAAATCTGAAAAAAGATGCTAAGAATATGTTTTTTTCAAAAATATGAAGATGTAGGTACGTACGACTTGCCTCTTTCTCTTTTTGATTTCCTTTTTTCCGATTAACCAACATCTCGAACCTAAACTCTATAAGCCATTTTTGTCAACTACTTTACTGAAATTTCCGATTCCAGAATTTCATAACAGTTGCGATTAAAAAATTCTGATATTTTATTTATACTTCTTAAGTATTACATATATAATTTTATCTAAATAATATTTAATGTTTAAGTTATTTCAGTTATATACTCTTTCTGTCTTCTTAAGATTTTAAATTAAGATAGATAATATATTTATAATATTGATAAAATATATTATAATCTGAAAAATTATACTATCTTTTATTGCCGCTTATTTTTGCTCGAGGACGATCAAAAGCTAAGTGGGGAGTAATTTGATGTATTATTTTTATATGATTAAAAATATGTTATATTATTATGTTTTATCAACGAATTCTATATAAAATATATGAAATTATGGTATAAAGTGGTAGTCTTTATAATTTAGAGTGTTTAGTAATAATAATAATAAAAAGTTGTAATTTTGTACCGATTTTAGTAAATCGGAGTGTTGTGTCAGATTTACGTGGGTATTTGTGATGTTTTATTGCAGATTTATAAACCAAGACCCCGAGAATCGACATTTTGAAGTTTAATCATATCTCCGGAATGATTTAGAGAGTGCCACGAGTTTAAATGGTCAATTGAATAGCTTAAGTGGACAAGTAGCCAATCAATCTGGATAAGTAATAATAGAGAAATATCTTCGACAAACGAATGGCTCATCAAAATGATATTTTCAGAAAAAGTGTTCTTCACAAAAGTTGTAGATTTTTCCAAGAGTATTCCAATGCAATTTAAATTATGAAGATTGGAGGTCTAGAACTTAAACAGTGATCAAGTGGCTAATCGACTTGGATTAAGAAAAAATCCCGTAAAAGCTTCGGAGGAACACGAGGTCATCAAAAAAGCGTTATCTGGAGAAGAGTCCTTCATGAAAGTTGTAGAGTTTCTCGAGATCTTAATTTTGGCATTTCGTTTGCGATTTTTGGAGGTCCAGAACTCGAGATATGAATTTTACAAGTTATATATAATTATATATATATAAATATCTCCTACGCACATGCTGAGTTAATCATGGAAGTGGGGATCATCATTAGTCCGGACCGATCCGGCCTAATACCGGACCGGTCCGGCCTTGGAAGTTTTTCCTATATAAAGGGGCTCATTTGCAGCAGCAGAGGATGTACCATATATATATATAACAGTCTATATATATATATATCTCCTTCTTCTTTTCTTTTTTTAGTAGTAGTAAATAAGGCCTTACGCCGTAATAATGTAGTATCGTTGTAATGCTCGAGAAAATCTCGGAAGTCGGTTTTGCTAAAGAAGTTGTAATGTCCGGAAAATACGATTTCTGAATCAACTGCCGTATTCTGGTAATTTTTCTTAAGTATTTATGTTTGTTTTTGTATTTTTCGTTGTTATAATGTTTTTAGGCTAAATATAATACTGGCCAAAACTATGTAATCGGTTTTATTTCGATCTTTTCGTTAAAGAAATGTTGTTAAGTTAAAATGACTAAAATTGAGTTAATTGAATCTTTTTCTATTTTGATCATATTCAGTTTGACATATTTAGTAGATCTGAGGAATTCATAATCTAATTATGAATTGACGCCTCGTAGTCAGGATTTGAAATAAAAGATAGAAAAACCGGAGGGTAAAATTGGCCGTGTGAACAACGTGATAACGGAATCCGATTTCCTAACCGGGGGTAAATTTGTTTTGGGAGAAATGAATTTTATTATAATTTGTACTCGAGATCGTAATAATGTTAAATCATCAGTTTAATTGAAACTTAAACCGGAAAGTTGAATCGTCCGGCTTTGACAACCGGAGCCTTTAAAATAAAATTGACCGTTTGACGAACGGAATGACTCCTTTTTATCTAAAGGTAGATTTGTACTCGGGACCTGTTTAGATTAATTAGTTTACCGTAACAGTTGTGGATCTTGGACTGATGACAATGGACATATGACAATTTCATACACTCGTGTGAGGAGGAATTGTTTACCTCAGGAGTGCACCGTTTCACTTACTCAATTGGACCTAAAATAAAAGGAGAGATCGAACACATTTCAATTAATCGAAAAGATCGTATAAACCAATTATATAAGTTTTGGCCAGTTCTCTAAAATTATCTATTAGTATCTTGGTACCTATATATTTATATCTATATATATATTTTGCAATTTATGTACATCTATATATATTTATATATCTATATATATTATATTAGAATAACTATTAAATTACATATTTATTTTATGTTAACTAGAATAGTAGTGATTTGTGTGATAAAATTGCGATTTAGATCGAGTTAATAACAGCTCTTTGGTGTTTAACCACACGTAAAATAAATTACCAAGTTCCCTGAGGATTCGACACCTGACTCACCAGACTAGAACTATGATTTGACCCGGTACACTGCCGGTTAGGATCTGTATAGCCTAGAAAAGGTCCGTCACCACAATTTTGGCGCCGTTGCCGGGGAACGTCGCTAATTTCTTTTTATGTGTCTATGGTTACTACTTGTATTAGCTTAAAACTCTCGAGAATAAGTCAACACTTTTCTTATCTCATTTCTATTTTATTTTTCGTTGGTTGTTACCTTTTAGGAAAATTACCAATTTTTACTACTATCAATTTCGTGTTATTTTCTATTTTCGTTAGTTGATGACCAGAAGTGGTAAGGCCCCTCTCGCTCCTTATAAGCCTGACATAAACACTTACGAAAGGCGGTTAAGAGTAGAGAGTAAACGCGGTCATACTAGTCGGGGAAATCCTGACCAAGAATCATCTTCAAACAGAAATACGAGAATGGTGAAATCGGTGATGAAACACCTGAACAAGGGTTGGAACATGCTCTAGGGCATGGACAAAACCCCGTTAACCCTAATAATAATAATAATAGAAATAATCAAAATCGGAACCAGAATAATCGTAATAATCCACCAAACCCGAGACCTATATGTGACCAAACAGTAAGAAGAAACCAGACTAATAATCCCATACTTTTACCTAATGAAGGAGCGAATAATTTCGAAATTAAGTCTCATCTTTTTGGTTTAATTGACGCAAGAGCCCAATTCCTAGGAGAGGATGATGAAGATCCACATCATCATCTCTATCTTTTTGAAGAACTGTGCAATACAACCAAAAGTCAAGGTGCTCATAAGGAATTAACGAGAATGACTATGTTTCCTTTTTCTTTAAAAGGACGAGCCCGAGATTGGTTTATGTCTCTTCCACATCATTCACTTACTAGTTGGGAGGAGATTCAAACTGAATTTCTGAAACAATATTTCACTCCTGGACGAAATTTGGAATTAAAAGTCGAGGTTGCTAATTTTAGACAAGGATCTG
The DNA here is from genome assembly GCA_024500145.1 of Gentiana dahurica var. dahurica. Classification (NCBI taxonomy): domain Eukaryota; kingdom Viridiplantae; phylum Streptophyta; class Magnoliopsida; order Gentianales; family Gentianaceae; genus Gentiana; species Gentiana dahurica. The sequence continues at coordinate 123,594,429 of CM044896.1, forward strand.
AAGAAACACTTGGGAATGCGTGGGAAAGGTTTAAAAAATTGTTAAGAGCGTGTCCCGATCATGGTTATTCCTTAGATATGCAAATTCAACTCTTCTGTCGTAAATTGAGAAAAGACTCACGTGCGGATGTAGATCATGCATGTGGTGGTTCGTTAATGATGAGTGAAGCTCAAACAGTTTACGATGCTATAGAAAAGATTTCCAAAATAACAGAATGTGGGAAACCGGTTCTAGCACCAGAAAAGTAGCTTTTGCAGGAGAATGTACGTCTAATACGGAAGTTCTAGCACACTTGGAGAATTTGAGTAGGAAATTTGATGGTTTACAACAGAATAAGAACCAAAATTCAGAAAATAGTACACCAAATGAATACTCAAGTCATGATAATGTGGCATTAGGGAGTGAAGAACCAACAGGATATTCGAGGGAGGAGGTGAGTTTTCTTCAGCAGCATAGGAATTTGAACAATGCATACTCAAACTCATTCAATGCTATTAGAAGAGATCATCCTACTTATCGATGGTCTGAAAACCCTAGTAAGCCAGGACAACCGCCATATCCAGTCCCATATAGGAATAATAACCAAGTTTATCAAGAAAGTACATCTAATCAGAATTTACAATCATTACCAAGATCCTATCCTCAACATACCACTCAAAGTATACCAGTAACTCAGAGTTCAACTCAACCTGCAGAAGGAGTTGAAAAATGGGAAAAACTAATGGAAAATATGATGGGTGTGGTATCTACTCAAGCTAAGAATATGGAAACGATGATGACTTCTATTGGTACAGTCACTAAAGATATGAGTACAATAAAAACATCTATGAGTGGACATGATACCAGAATGAGAACAATAGAAGCCTCATTAAGGAATATGGAAGATCATTTGAGTAGGGAAGGTGAACGTAACAACAGTAGACCCCCAGGAGGATTACCAAGCAACACTGACAGAAACCCAAGAGAGGTAAATGTTGTGGTTACGAGAAGTAGGAAGCTTAGTGGAAGTGATGGAGTAGAAAACTTTGGGAATAATGAAGTAGAAAATGATTTAGATGGAAAGAATGATGAAACTAAAGATAAAGATGAATTCACTGACGAGGAAGAAGAAATTATAGATAATTTCTTGAAAAGGAATAGAAGTTTGGAACCTGAAAATGAAGGTGAAAATTGGGTAAAAATCCCTAGGATTTTGAAAGACCCTATGGATAAAGATTTAAGGAATTTATTCAAGGAACATGTTAGAATAAATGAGAAACAGGAAGAATCAAAAAAATCTGAAGCAGAGATTGATTCAGGGAACAATTTAAAGGAAAAAATTCAAGAACCTGAAACATGGCGACTAAGTAATACTCAAAGGTTTAAGGAAAAAGGAAAAGAGAAATTGACTAAGGAGCCAAAGGTTATAGATTTAGAATCTTTACCCTACCCTCCTAAAGATCAAATCAAAAAGGCAAAACCGATAAGAAGTATGCTCGTTTCCTTGATACCTTTCGTCATCTTCATGTTAATATCCCTGTTATTGAAGCTCCGATTAATATACCTGCCTATGGAAAGTTTCTGAAAGATATACTATCAAATAAGAAAAAATTAGAGGAATACGAGAATATATGCCTAAATGAAGAATGTTCTGCAATTCTGCAGCATAAGTTACCACCTAAACCGAAAGATCCCGGAAGTTTTACGATTCCATGTGAAATTGGAGGATTTCTTTTTAAGAAAGTCTTATGTGATCTTGGAGCTAGTATAAATCTCATGTCTTATGAGGATTATAAAAAGCTAGGCATAGGAAAGCTTACTAAGATTGAAATGACTCTGCAAATGGCAGATAGATCGATTAAGTACCCTAAAGGAATGATTAAGGATGTACTGGTTAAAGTAGACAAATTCTATTTTCCAAGAGATTTTGTAGTTATGGAAATGGAAGAAGGATATTCAGCGCCTCTTATTCTAGGTCGTCCATTTCTAGCTACAGGAAGAACTTTAATCGATGTTCATAAAGGAGAATTAATTTTGAGAGTCAATGAAGATGAAGTTGCTTTCAATATTTTTAAAGCTATGAACCATCCATATACATCACCAGAATCATGTTCTTTTATAGAAGATATTCATTCTGTCTATGATAATCAGTTACCAACTTTTGAAGACAGGTTAGAAGAATGCTTAACTCTGTCTATCTATAAAGAAGATGAGGAAGACATTGAAATGAAAGAGATAATCCTTTCTCTAGATAAAGGAAGCTTTACTTTTAAGCCACCATGGCATAAGTATTTGGAGTTAGAACTAGAAGGACCAGTTCTTAAATCATCAATAGAAGATCCGCCAAAGAATCTGGAATTGAAAAAGGGTGCTTGTTGCAATATGACACTGTTAAGGGTGATTTTGTACGTTTTATATTGATATATTTTATAATGATTTCCCCCGTATTTATATAATTTGCATAAGAATCAAGTGTTTATATGGAAATATTGAGCAAGTGAGGTTTTTAATGGTTGAATATGAAAACGTAGCGATTTATGTGTTTAAATCATGATTTTATATTATTTTAGGATTGTGTTACGTTTTGGTATGTCTTTCCTACATTGTAGATACACATTGTTGATGGAAAGGATGATTTTAAAGAGATAAATTCGAGTGGAAAAGGAATCAAGCAAGATAAATGTCGGAAAATCAGGATTCCGGGTAGTGACGACCTTGCAACGAAGTTCTTGATATGATAACAACCGATTTGACTCTGGACCTAAAGAGAAGATTTGTAGGGATTGAAGAGAGGATTCTACAGGATTTTGAATCACTCGATTACGACTTACGAGGCCCGAGATATGAGCGTTACAAGTTCAGAAGCTGTTCCAGGGCAGCTAGACGAGCGTCCATAATACCGGACGGGCGTCCGCCACCGACTGAGCCGAAACCGCCTTACTTTTCCCTATAAATACAGCGCGTTTTCAACCCTAAAACATATATTTTCGACTCCTATTGATCCCCAATCATAAGAGAGCAACCCTAGGTCGCCCCAGCCCCTTTTGGGAGGCTGGGGTGGCAAGTTAGATTAGGTTTTATTTCGTTCGCTTTTCTTTTCTTGTTCGAGCATGATGAAAGGCAGCCATGGACAGCTTTGTGAAGCTTCTTTTCAGCAGCACTTTTATTTCTTTTCATGGATGATTTTGTAAGTTTTAGTTCAATTGTTTCTTTTCCTATGATTATTTGTATCGTGCAATTTATATCGGAAGATTATTGCTTGTTGATGCTACCGTATGACGGAAGTCGGTGTAGTTTAGATCACCGTAGGAAAGATTGGATCTTTAATCTATACATAACGGAAGTTCGTAGGTTAAATATCTAGGTTTACGAGAGAACCACAATTTGATTAATTCGTTGCAAGATTTTTCTAGATTTGAATTGAGGGATATCACCGTTACCGGAAAGATGAGATTTTTCATGTATTTGTTTCATTACGTTATTCTTGTTCTCTTTCATGTTTCGAGATGCTATATGTTAATCGAATTTAGATAACGGAAGTTAATAAATTCGTTAGATTGCCATGATAGAGATTAACAATTATTATTCCAACAAACGGAAGTTGAGGGATAAGGTTGTTAGATTAGGATTTAATCCGTATCTTTGCTTCGTATACATGTTAGTTAAGACCGGAAGGTAAACTAATGAATGGCGTGATAAATCGGAAGAGGAAACGCTTCTTTAGATAAGATAATAACCCAAGATAACTAATGAATGAATGTTTGTCTATCTTGTTGATTTCGGTGGGGTGATGGTTGTTGGGAATAGGCTGATCATGGTTTGTTCATGTTTGTTCAGTTGTTAGTTAGTTTTGCTGTTTTCGTAGATGTAGTTTTATTTATGTTTTTATTGCTTTTATCCTTCCTGGCTTTGGATTAACAATCCTCGGTCCAGTTATTTTCCGTTTTAGTTTAGGTTTAGGTTTTAGTTAATAAAGAAGGATTAACTAGATTAGATTCAATATCCCTTTTCCCTGAGGATCGATACCCGTACTTATCCAACTTTACTAGCAACTACCCGGTATTCGGCCGGTTAGGAGGTAGTTTTGCATGGTAGTATAGGTTTATAAATTTTCTTTTGTTTTTATGATGCAAAATCTCCCCAACAAAAGTGGCGCCGTTGCCGGGGAATAGGTGTCATGTTGAATCTAGTTTTGTTAGTTCTCGATTTTGTTACGTTTTATTTTTGTTTTTAATAAAAGTAGCGATAAATAAGTTGAGAGTTTTTATTTTGCCGTGTTTCGATTACCGCTAGGTTAAGAATGTGCAAAAGTTTTTTACTCAACTTGTTTTACGTGAAGTTTATATGTTTATGTGTTACCTAGTCTAACCCCTGTGCTTAATTTGATAAGGCTGCTGTGCTGTGTTCATAAGTATTTAGGGTTTTGCTGTGTTTTTCCTGTTTTCTGTGCATACTCGTTGTATGGACGAGCGTTCAAGGTAGTGAACGCCCGTCCAGTACCTAACTTGCAGGTAAACGCACGTCCGGTTTTATGGACGTTCGTCCGTTCAAATACTTTCAATCCTGTTCTGATTTAGAGGACCAGACGAGCGTCTATACTTTCTGAACGCTCGTCCAGTGTTGAACGCTAGTTGGACGTCCGTCCGGTCTGAAGAATTGCAATCCAGGTTCTGATATTTCTTGATTTAATTTTTAATGCTTTTGTTTAACTTGGATTTCTTTCATTCGAGCTTCTGTGGCTTATTTCGTTTACATAGATGTCCTGAACTTATATGTTTTTACCTTTCCATCTATGACTCCATGTTAGATAATTGATCAATTCCTTATATATGATTCATCTAGGCATGTTATAGTGACTGTCGGTTCTCGTAAGCTATAACTGTTCTTATGGTTAATTAGTAGCTAATGTCGGTTCCCGTATGCTACATACCGCTCCGATGAATCTTTTAAGCTTTTAAGACTTACGTGCTTCCTTTGTTTTTATAGTTCATATGGGTAGCTACTGTCGATTTTCCGTATGCTACGTCCTTTCTCCATATGAGTTATACCTGTTTAGATAGATGACTGTTGGTTTCCATAAGTCTATCACTTTCGATAAGTCTTAAGGCGTGTCGGCACTAGTGACAACACTGTCGTTTATCGTAACCTGTCATTATGTGGTAGACGTTTATATATATGTCGTGTTGCATATCGTGGGCTAGTTTTCTTTCTTTTATTTTATTTTCTTTTTGCATATCATTTAAATGCATTTCATTTAGTTGCATTTCATATAGTTGCATTGTTTTTCTATTTTTCCTTTTATTTTTCTTAAGTGTGGTCACTGTCGGTTTTCGTAATACCACCTAGTTTATTTTTCTTTTTGAGTGTAGTTAACTGTCGGTTTCCGTAATACTACCTCGTTTTTATTTTATTTTTAGGATTTTTCACGTAGATTGCATTGTAATGCATTTTCATATAGTTGCACCTAGCCCTACTATTTTGTAATATTCCATGTATATGTCCATCTTTATATGAGCTTAATCTAAAAATTCTCTAGACTTCCTTTCCTGTGCTTTATATGTTATCTTCCCCCTATCCCCGAGGTATTTCATGTTTGTCAAGTGTGCAGGATCTTTGCAATAGCAATTGTGAGTTTCAGATGATATCCGTTTTCCGGTGGATGGTCCACAGTCTACTGATATCTTCGAGGATTTTTGGATCGGAACGCGTCCGTTCCAGAATTGTTCCCTTTCGGCATACAATCAGCTAAGTTTTCTTTTTCTTTTATTCTGCACAACATGAGGACATGTTGTAATTTAAGTGTGGGGGAGGGGATTAGTCTATATGTATCTACACATTTGCTTACATGATATTATTTCTATGCTAAATTTTAAATTTTTTTTGTTTTGTCCCGAGTAGGCAATCCAATTCAATGTTCGTTATTTTTATAGTCATTTAAGCTGTATATCATATGTTTGATGAGTTAGTTGTTTCACCTGAACTATTTTTCACGAGCCATAGTGAATGATGAGCTATATTTTTAAAGTTATACCCCGTTTTGGATTAGTAGTTTTTGATTATCTTATAAGTCATGTACTTAGTGCTACGTATATATCGTGGGATTTATGATAGTTTGTATTTAGATCCGAAGTATGAGATACTGTGAATATCTGATAGTTTGAATGTGATAAGTAACACGTAACTATTGTCATTTGAAAAAGTTGAGTTAATAGTTGATTAATAAGGGTGTGTCGAAAGCTAGTCGATGATTTGAGTGAGGTAGGGTATACCACGTATGTCCTATTCCATTATGATGACTAAGAGCTCACGACAGTTAGGAAAAGCTGCCTTATGATTGGAGTAAGGTAGGGTATTATCTTGAAATGTCCTATTCTGCTATGAGGGCAATAGCTTCTTCTAATGTGTGTTTAAAGTGAAATGGTTAGATCAACTTAACAATTGATGTGAAATGAATATAAGACTAAGTTATCGTCTATCTTATCCCCAGTAGAAACTGAAAGATATGATGTAGGGATTATCCTCTGAGTATTTCAGAAAGGCCCTAGATTCATTCGATCATATTTTTCGGGATAGGTCATGTTTGTAGGGTGCACCTTATGAGTGTCATTTATTGCTAGTCCACGAGGGGGTATTAGCTAGTTTTGCTTTGAGTTTTTCAAGTTTGGATTTAGTGGAAGTTTTCTATGGCTATGCACACACACGATGGTGAACTTCTAATTCATTGACTATGTGGTATATGTGTTGAGGTGTCTATATTCTTTCCGAGCCTTTCTTTTGTTTTGTTTTGCTCGACGAGCAAAAGATAAGTGTGGGGGAGTTGTTAAGGGTGATTTTGTACGTTTTATATTGATATATTTTATAATGATTTCCCCGTATTTATATAATTTGCATAAGAATCAAGTGTTTATATGGAAATATTGAGCAAGTGAGGTTTTTAATGGTTGAATATGAAAACGTAGCGATTTATGTGTTTAAATCATGATTTTATATTATTTTAGGATTGTGTTACGTTTTGGTATGTCTTTCCTACATTGTAGATACACATTGTTGATGGAAAGGATGATTTTAAAGAGATAAATTCGAGTGGAAAAGGAATCAAGCAAGATAAATGTCGGAAAATCAGGATTCCGGGTAGTGACGACCTTGCAACGAAGTTCTTGATATGATAACAACCGATTTGACTCTGGACCTAAAGAGAAGAGTTGTAGGGCTTGAAGAGAGGATTCTACAGGATTTTGAATCACTCGATTACGACTTACGAGGCCCGAGATATGAGCGTTACAAGTTCAGAAGCTGTTCCAGGGCGGCTAGACGAGCGTCCATAATACCGGACGGGCGTCCGCCACCGACTGAGCCGAAACCGCCTTACTTTTCCCTATAAATACAGCGCGTTTTCAACCCTAAAACATATATTTTCGACTCCTATTGATCCCCAATCATAAGAGAGCAACCCTAGGTCGCCCCAGCCCCTTTTGGGAGGCTGGGGTGGCAAGTTAGATTAGGTTTTATTTCGTTCGCTTTTCTTTTCTTGTTCGAGCATGATGAAAGGCAGCCATGGACAGCTTTGTGAAGCTTCTTTTCAGCAGCACTTTTATTTCTTTTCATGGATGATTTTGTAAGTTTTAGTTCAATTGTTTCTTTTCCTATGATTATTTGTATCGTGCAATTTATATCGGAAGATTATTGCTTGTTGATGCTACCGTATGACGGAAGTCGGTGTAGTTTAGATCACCGTAGGAAAGATTGGATCTTTAATCTATACATAACGGAAGTTCGTAGGTTAAATTTCTAGGTTTACGAGAGAACCACAATTTGATTAATTCGTTGCAAGATTTTTCTAGATTTGAATTGAGGGATATCACCGTTACCGGAAAGATGAGATTTTTCATGTATTTGTTTCATTACGTTATTCTTGTTCTCTTTCATGTTTCGAGATGCTATATGTTAATCGAATTTAGATAACGGAAGTTAATAAATTCGTTAGATTGCCATGATAGAGATTAACAATTATTATTCCAACAAACGGAAGTTGAGGGATAAGGTTGTTAGATTAGGATTTAATCCGTATCTTTGCTTCGTATACATGTTAGTTAAGACCGGAAGGTAAACTAATGAATGGCGTGATAAATCGGAAGAGGAAACGCTTCTTTAGATAAGATAATAACCCAAGATAACTAATGAATGAATGTTTGTCTATCTTGTTGATTTCGGTGGGGTGATGGTTGTTGGGAATAGGCTGATCATGGTTTGTTCATGTTTGTTCAGTTGTTAGTTAGTTTTACTGTTTTCGTAGATGTAGTTTTATTTATGTTTTTATCGCTTTTATCCTTCCTGGCTTTGGATTAACAATCCTCGGTCCAGTTATTTTCCGTTTTAGTTTAGGTTTAGGTTTTAGTTAATAAAGAAGGATTAACTAGATTAGATTCAATATCCCTTTTCCCTGAGGATCGATACCCGTACTTATCCAACTTTACTAGCAACTACCCGGTATTCGGCCGGTTAGGAGGTAGTTTTGCATGGTAGTATAGGTTTATAAATTTTCTTTTGTTTTTATGATGCAAAATCTCCCCAACAGACACAAGATAGAGGGTAAAAATGCTAAATTTAAAGATACGGGTCAAGTCTCAAAGTTGACCCAAACATAGGGGTGTTTTGCTCTAATACTCTTATTTTAATGATTATACTCCCTCCGTTTTCTTTTAACTGTCACATTTGAAGAAAAAATAATTGTCTATTTTTTGGATGAAATTGATAACTTTTTAGCTTAAGGTCAGTCATTTTTTGGATGAATGTTCAATCATTTTTTTTCCAAATGTGACAGTTAAAAAAATAGGAGGGAGTATTATTTTATTTCAATTTCTCTAACCAATCATCTTTTATCTACATAAATTTTAAAAATATTTTAACTTTCTAATTATTAGTTCAATCATTTTTATATTTTAGGGGCAAGGGTCCAAAAGGACACAAAATAGATTTAATTAGACAAATAGGACACTAAGGAATCTTATTTGATTATAAGGACACAAATTAGATAAATAGACTCAAATACCCTTAATGAATTAAAAAAAGGGGGAAGGACACTGAAGCCAGGATGTTTTTTTTTTTTTTTTAAATGCTGAAGCCTGGATGTTTTTGTTTTTTTGTTTTTTACGCTGAAGCCTGGATGTTTTTGTTTTTTTTTTTTTCTGAAACACAAGGTATTGTTTTTTTTTTCTTTTTCTGGTGGTTGTAACTTTAAATTTTTGGGGGAAGGGGCTACAAGGACAAACAAAAAAAATCAAAAATGGGTCCAGAAGGACGTTACTACATGTTGTGTGATTAGAAAGGACAAATTCATAATAAATGGACGAAAATACCCTTTTACACATTAAACTCATAGTAACACTAGATAAAATGTAGTAACAGCCAAGAAACAAGTAGTAACAGCCCATAAAATGTCGTAACATCCAATGGAAAAGTAGTAACAGCCAATAAACAGTGGCTAAATTACAATTTTGGTCCTATAACTAGACACGTTTCTCGATTTTAATCCTGGTTTTTCTCCGGCGACAATTTTAGTCCTGTAAGTGGTCTTTTTTTTGCAAAAATAGTCCTGAACGCCGGAAAGACCACTTATAGGACTAAAATTGGTCTTTTCCGGCGACAATTTAAGTCCTGTAAGTGGTCTTTCCGGCGTTCAGGACTATTTTTGTAAAAAAAAGACTACTTACAGGACTAAAATTGTCACCGGAGAAAAATCAGGACCAAAATCGAAAAACGTGTCTAGTTAGAGGACCAAAAATGTAATTTAGCCATAAACAGTAGTAATAGCCTAAAACAAAGTCGTAACAGCCTGTAAAAAATAGTAACGGCCAATAAACAAGTAGTAACATCCCATAAACAAGTCGTAACAGTCAAAAAAACAAGTCGTAACAACCAAAAAACAAGTAATAACAGCCCATAAAATGTAGTAACGGCTAATAAACAAGTAGTAACAACCCATAAAAAAAATAAAGTTACATCTAAAACTGTAGTAACGTTAAAAAATTAATAGTAACAATCCTAATCCCTAAACTTTCTAAATAAAAAAAAATGCAGCCTGCGTTCAAATCTTGTGTTCAAATCCGGTGCACACGGCCCCAGCTCCGGCGTTCAAATCTGATCGTTCAGCTCCGGCGGCACAGCCGTCACCCCTCTTTCTCCTCCCCAATCCTAATCCCAAAAATATAGCCCCTCCCGGCTTCCCATGGACAATTCCGGCCGCTGGGAATCGTCACCACCAATCGATGAGAAATTTCCTTCGAGTCCACCCATCTTCCATTCTATTCCATCAATAGAAAAAGGGTGCCTATGCTTTGAACGCTGGTCTGAAATTGAATGTTGATGTCGATCTGAAATTGAACATACCGCTTCCCATGGACGATTCTGGTTTTAGTCTTGCGATTGAAATATCGAAATCATTCATATACCAGAAATATTCGTTCAAATCATCATAGTTGCACCAAGCTAAGTGAGGGGCTGTTCCATTTTTGCTCTTTTTGGCTTCTAGAAGAGCAATAGAAGTTAATAAGATGACCACTGAAGCACATTAACAGAAATCTCTAAGAAAAATGAACATGGACTGCAAGTTGAATTACCTTCTCAATCACTGTGTAAATTGGTGTTATAACCTTCCGCAGAAAAGATTCATCATCCCCACCGTAAGAAGGTTTGATGTTTTCTCCGGTGATGACGCTGATGCCGATGCTTTTAGGTTTTTTTGGGAGGAGGGTGCGGCGTTATGATGCGCATAAACCTAATTGAGGCCATTAGCTGTGAGATAATTAAAAAAAAGGGTATATTGGTAAGTTTACACATGTTTTGTCCTAATTAATAACTAGTTTCCTTGGAGCCCGATAAATAAATTAATCTGTCCTTTTGGACAAAACCCTATAAATTTTTTTATTTTTATTTATTAATTGTTTCCTTTTTTTTCCGGACGGTGAAAATTTAGCATTGACCACCATGATACATTGACCACCGCGATGCATTGACCACCGCAAGGAAGTGACACCGTGATGCAGTGACCACCGTGATGCAATGACAACCGTGATGTATTGACCACCGCGATGAAGTGACCACCGCGATGCAGAAAAACCGCGATAAAGTGACACCGCGATGCAGTGACCACCCCCGATACAGAGACGCCGCGATGCAGAGACACCTCCAATGCAGTGACCCCCGCGATGCTTTGACCACCCTCAATTTATTGACCACCACGATACAGTGGCCACCCCGATGCAGAGACACCGCGAAGCAGTGACCACCCCCGATAGAGTGACCACCCCGATATAGAGACACCGTGATGTAGTGACCACCACCGATACAGAGACACCACGATGCAGTGACCACCTCCGATACAGAGACGCCGCGATGCAGAGACACCTCCAATGCAGTGACCATCGCGATACATTGACCACCGTGATGCATTGAACACCCTCAATCTATTGACCACCGCGATACAGTGGCCACCCCGATGCAGAGACACCGCGATGCAGAGACACCGTGATGAAGTGACACCGCGATGCAGACACATCGCGATGTTATAACATTTGACGATGTAGAGACACCGCGATGAAGAGACACCGTGAAGCAGAGACACCACGATGCAGAGACACCGTGATGAAGTGACACCGCGATGCAGAGACACCGTGATGAAGTGACACCGCGATGCAGAGACACCGCGTTAAAGTGACATCGTATTGCAGAGACACAGTGATGAAGTGACACCGCATTGCAGAGACACCGCGATGTAGAGACACCGCGATGCAGAGACACAGCGATGAAGTGACACCGTGATGCTGTGACCATCCCCGATGCACTGACCACCTCTAATGCAGAGACACCATGATTAAGAGACACCGTGAAGCAGAGACACCGCAATGTCTTTTTAGCATTAAAAAAAAAAACATGGCCAGGAAAAAAAAAACGTAGCCAGAAAAAAAGAAAAGAAAAGCACATCCAGGAAAAAAAAGAATCACTTCCAGAAAATATAAAAAAAAAGCGTGGCCAGGAAAAAAAAACGTAGCTAGAAAAAAAAATGCATCCAGAAAAAAGAAAAAAAATCACTTCGAGAAAACTAAAAAAAAAAAAAGAAGCTCGAGAAAAAAAGAGGATAGTTTTGTCTAGTTACTCATTTTGTGTCCTTATAAACAAATAAGATTCCTTAGTGTCCTAAATGCCCATTAAGTACTTAAACTAGTCATTATAAACAAATATCCATATATTTTATTCTCCATTAGTTTTAGGGGGGTCCTAAAGGCACCCCCTTATTACTACTTACACCAATTATTTGATTTTTTTTACTTCTACACACCACCATTTTACTTATTACACCACACAAAAATAAAAAAAGGAAAAAAAATACACTTTAGTCCCTAGACTTTTTAAACTTAAATAACTACATCATCTTCTTCCCACCACCATCCACCCGCCACCCAAAACCCCCAAACCCGTCACCCAAAACCACCAACCACCAACCACCATCAACCCGCCACCCTAAACCCACCCCTCTTCCCTCTTCTACGCTTTTCACACCCCCACCCACAATTTTTCCGGCGACCCCGTTTTCCGGCGGGCCTCCCAAACCACCCATAGCTACCACCTTTCCCTCTCCTCTGCTGCATTTTTTCTCCCCTCACCCAGCTGCAAATCCGCCACCCAGACCACCCCGCCACCCAACAGATCTACTTCTCTCTTTTTTTACCTTTTTTTTTGTTCTTCTTCCACTATTTGAGCCCCTTCACAGATGCAAAAAAAAAAAAAACAAAACGCAGCTGTCCTCACATTTTCCCATCCTTTGCTGCGTCCGATGGGTCTTTATTTTTTTGAAGCATTTCGAAAATTGGGGCTGAAGGAAAGGGGATTGATTTGCAGCAGAAATCTGAACCATTTTGAGGCGAAATCGTGGTGGAAAGGGGTGGTTTTCGCGGTTGAGGGAGGCGGAGCTGATTTTTGAGCAGGGAAGAAGATGAAGGCTTGAAGGTGGAGTTGATTTTGCTGGTGGGGGGGGGGGGAGGGGCGGCTGAGGGAGTGGGATAGGTAAAGTTGGGGTGGCTGGGGAAGGAGGAAAGTGGTGGACGGTGGTGGCTGGAAAAATGAGGAGGGTGAATTTTTGGGAGGACTAGTTTGAATTTTCTAAAAGTTGTGGTGAAAGTAGTAGTTTTTGGGGGGAAGGGGCCACAAGGACAAAAAAAATTAATAAATGGGTCTGGAAGGACAAAGTAACATTTTCATGATTATAAAGGACAAAAATCACAATTGTTACTTTAAAATTGTTATCTCACGTGTTAATGTTACTTTGTGTTTCACAATTGTTACTTCATATTTACTCTATTCCACATTTGTTACTTCATAATTGTTACTTTTGTCCTGATTAAATTACAGTGTCCTTCTATCCCGATTTTTTGATAATTTTGTCCTTCCGGATCAAAATCTATAGTTTTTGTGGTGTATGAAGTAATGAAATAATAAAAATATTAACCGTGGTGCCAAACGTATAATTTTGCGGTGCCGGAAGTAAGGGGGGTGCCGGAAGTAATAAGGGGGGTGCCTTTAGAACCCCCCTAGTTTTATTATCCACTAGTATATAATACCATCCAAAACTACGTTCATGATCCCAACCGGATCCCGAACCAACGAAGCAACAAAACCACCATAAACCGTGTTATGGTACAACGGTGATTTATGGGTTGTACCAAGTGGACGGCTATGATGAATTCTTATACATCATCTCACACACAGTAGTAGTGTATAGGGATGATTTGGATTCATCAGGGTCGTCCATTTGGTACAACCTATAAATCACCGTTGTACCATAATTTTTCTCATCCATCACACGTTTCGTATCTTATCAATCCCGAGGGAGCTGGATCCCCTACGGTGCAAAGGGTCAGGTAATCAGTCCGGTGCATATTTGTGGTGCTCCCACGTCAATTAAACAAACCTCAGCCGCTACTTAGATTTTTATTTCTTTTCCTTTCTTTTTTACCGTTGGTTACTTGCTTTATTTTTTTTTTGTTTATGAATCTTTTGTAAAACACGGATACAAATACAGATATATCGTATTACACAACATGAATACAACGTAGAGACGGATCTATGAATTTGTTTTAGTGGTGTTATCGGAGTCTAAACATACAATTTTTTTTATCCAAAAATTTATTCCAATGGCGGCACTGGAGCCTAAAAATGCATTTTTTTTAATGTCAGAATAATATTTTTAAAAATAAAACTATATCGTTTTATTACAAAAAAAATCTCGGATCTAAGTAGGGTCACGTAACACACCCTGTCCAGTGTAGACCCGCCAATGATATAACGACCTATCTAGTTTCAAAATTAAAAGACACGACACATCGAATGGTGATAAACAATTATCTTTTGTGAATGGTGATAAGTTAAATAAAATATAATACTATTCAAATCATACTTCATGTTGAAAATCATTTTTCATTACAATTTGGATGAAACTTATCTTGTCGTTAAACATTTCTCCGTAAAAAAATTGAAATTATAAAATTAAAATTTTGTGTTAATGTGTCACATCTTGTCGAAGTGTCATATATAAAAATATTGATTAGCATAATTATTTAAGTCAGCCGGCACCTCTCAATGCGTGTCGTGTTAAAAAATGTCGGACACTACGTACTATACTGAAGTGTCGGTGCTTCTTGAATCAAAACTAAACAATGTCGACTATGATCCTATATGAAGAAAACTCACAATTTTAACTCAATTCCTACATTTTTTATTAGTAACTTTTTCAACTCTTAGGTGTGTTCATGTCGTGTTGTGCAATATGTCCGTATTTGTTTCTGTTTATATATATATATATATATATATATATATATATATATATATATAGAATAAAAAAATATGTTTTTTTCGGGCTATGAAATAAATTATTATCAAAAGAAAAAGAAAAAGCAGATAAGAAACATGGTCCAATAACGTTATTTAAAATTATAGAAAGAAAAAAAAGAAAAAAAACTAACAGCTGAGATTTGCGCACCGGACTGATTACTATCGAGAGCCGGTACCAACTTCATGTAATGCTATCGTCGTGTTTCCGGTGTGTGTGTGTTTGGAATATACTTGTAAAGGAAGAGGAGAGATAAAAGAGAGAAAAATGGCTGACACTTGCGTTGACTCTGTTCTTGCTGAGCTCTCTACTCTTGAAGAGAGCCCTTTGATTTCAGAAAACTCTCCATGGGCTGATCAGATGGTGGAAAAGATTCAATCTTGTAAATTTGGCCTAAGATTCTTGAAGATGTTCTTCTGGTCTCTTTTGATGTTGAAGGATACTGATGATGCAGAAATCAGGCAAATTTTAATGCCTGTAAATCATACTCGTGAATCTATATGGGGAATATCAAGAATAAAACTTGTTGTTTCTTCCCCTTTGAAAAATGAAAGAACTGAATATGGATTGTTTATTCTGGATCTGCAAGACAAAATTCAACACTGTAAGCAAATAATTGGAGGATCGTGTGAACTTCTGTTAAATTGCTCGTTGAGATGCAAATATTCTTTTAAGATGATTCAGATTCAGAAATTTCTGGATGTAATTCTCGAGAATCTCAAGGATCTTTACAAGAACAAAACAGATGATGAAATTGTTTTGCTCAAGAATCAGATTGCAACCCTGGAGAAGAAGCTCAGATTGATGCGTGATATCTTTGATCTAACTCCTATGGAATGGAGAGGATTCGAGGAATTGCAAGAGTTGAAGGTTGTTGTCCATGCTTTTGCTCACTATTCAACGAGCTTCGTATTTCTATATTGGGTGAAAGCAGTAGATGAAGAAATGTCAATAAAACTGAATCTTTTGTTGTTTAATGTGCTGCAGAAGATCAAACCGTGTGCCCCTGTTTTTGAGGCCTTTTACTTTGGATTCTTAAAGGAAATGAAGTTGAGGCAATTAGACTCTCTGCTTTTGGGACAGATTATTCAAATCTTCCTTAACCTTCTCCTCGAGAATCTGCTGGATATTTTGAAAGACGATTTTCTAATTCTTCAAGAATCTCTAACGTTTATTATATCTTTTATAGCTCAACCACCTGATGAGCATGGAGAGGATGAAGATTGGATGATGATGACTGCAGAAATGGAGGTTCTTGTCAAAGAAGATTTGTATCGTGTTCTCTCTGTTGATGACATGAAGGGGAATTCATCCAAGGCAAACACATGTTTAAGTGACTTTATGAGGAAGGTTGAGCTAGCAAAGGGTTTAAAAGGGGCTTTCTTTTTTAAGGCACCAGATTGTTTTTAAATGTCAAATTGAGCTAGCTAATAGCGTGTTGACCCTTTCTCCCAATTGAGAATGTCAACTCTTTGAAAATAAAGATGCAGCCACAACAACATGACAGTAGTAAATGTTTTTAGAAGTCAATTTGTGTAATATAACTTACAATTGAGCTGCAGAAGGCCCATAGATCAAGCTCCCATCGGAAAAAAAGAAAGATTGTTCGTTAGTTTTGGAAGTGTTTGCGGTTCGTTAGTTGTTCGACAGTATAAGAGAGGAAAGAAGTAAAGGAGGAGAAAGAAGAAACAGAGGAAATGGATCTAGAAGAAAGAGAGGAAATGGACTTTGCTCTTCAAAGAGAGGAAATGGACTTTGCTCTGGACGAAGAGCTCCCTTTGGGAGTTTTGGAAATGGATTCTGTTCTTGCTGAGCTCTCTACTCTTGAAGAGCTCCCTTTGATTTCAGAAAACTCTCCATGGGCTGATCAGATGGTGGAAAAGATTCAATCTTGTAAATCGGGCTTAAGATTCTTGAAGATGTTCTTCTGGTCTCTTTTGATGTTGGAGGATACTGATGATGCAGAAATCAAGCAAATTTTAATGCCTGTAAATCATACTCGTGAAGCTATACGGGGAATATCAAGAATAAAACTTGTTGTTACTTCCCCTTTGAAAAATGAAAGAATTGAATATGGATTGTTTATTCTGGATCTGCAAGACAAAATTCAACACTGTAAGCAAATAATTGGAGGATCGTGTGAACTTCTGTTAAATTGCTCGTTGAGATGCAAATATTCTTTTAAGATGATTCAGATTCAGAAATTTCTGGATGCTATTCTCGAGAATCTCAAGGATCTTTACAAGTACAAAAGAGATGATGAAATTGTTTTGCTCAAGAATCAAATTGCAACCCTCGAGAAGAAGCTCAGATTGATGCGTGATATCTTTGATCTAACTCCTATGGAATGGGGAGGTTTCAAGGAATTGCAAGAGTTGGTTGTTGTCCATGCTTTTGCTCAATGTTCAACGAGCCTTGTATTTCTATATTGGGTGAAAGCAGTAGATGAAGAAATGTCAACAAAACAGAATCTTTTGTTGTTTAATGTGCTGCAGTTGATCAAACCTTGTGACCCCGTTTTTAAGGCCTTTTACTTTAGATTCTTAAAGGAAATGAAGTTGAGGCAATTAGATTCTCTTCTTTTGGGACAGATTATTCAAATCTTCCTTAACCTTCTCCTCGAGAATCTGCTGGATATTTTGAAGGACGATTTTCTAATTCTTCAAGAATCTCTAACGTTTATTATATCCTTTTTAGCTCAACCACCTGATGAGCATGGAGAGGATGAAGGTTGGATGATGATGACTGCAGAAATGGAGGTTCTTGTCAAAGAAGATTTGTATCGTGTTCTCTCTGTTGATGACATGAAGGGGAATTCATCCAAGGCAAACACATGTTTAAGTGATTTTACGAGGAAGGTTGAGCTAGTAAAGGGCAAGATTCAACAGGTTTATGACCGAACTCGAGATTCATTTTCGTATAATTTCCCAAAGATTAACGGTCTTGGATTTTTCGACTTCTTGTTACAAAATCTTAGCTTCTTAAAGGAGAAGCTGAAAAGAGATACAAATTTTATCCCTTTTGCAAAGCATTTAATTATCAGAATTGAGGAGGAACTAATGTCTTTGAGGCCTTATCTCGATGATCTTTTTGAACAGCAAAAAGCACGGAAAGAACTAAATGATACTTGGTTAAAAGTTATCGATTTGACTTACAAAACAGAATATGCCATCAATTTGTGTTCGGTAATTGGCCATCCATTATGGTATAATATGGCACGTCTGATGGAGGTCCTAGACGAAATTAAGATTCTTAAGAGCAAGCTTAAGAATATTGAAGGTACAAAGACACATGATGGTTTAGAAGTTGCTCTAAGAAGTTTGAAGATTGAAAATCCTCGAATTTAGGTTTCAATGAAGTGATGGTGGGTTTAGAGAAGGAGGTAGAAATGCTAATAGAAAATCTTGTAAATGGATCTAAGTTTCTTGATATTGTTGCTATTGTTGGTATGGCTGGCCTAGGGAAGACTACATTGGCTAACAAGGTTTACAATGCCCCTGCAATTAGGCGTCATTTTCACATTTTTGCTTACTGTATTGTTTCTCAAGTTCATGATGCTAGAAAGATATTGCTTGATATTCTAGTTGATATCAAAGGAAAGGATGACAAAATGTATGATATGATGGAAGAAGATTTGGCAGACATGCTTCGTAAGTGTCTCAAAGGCGGAAGGTACCTTATTATAATGGACGATGTTTGGGACGTTAAGGCCTGGAATGAAGTTGAAAGATCACTTCCAAATGATCGAAATGGAAGTAGAGTTATTTTCACGACGCGTATTCATAATGTTGCTTTACAAGCCAAAAAAGATTGTATCCTTCATCATCTACGTTTTCTGTCTAAGGAAGAAAGTTGGGAGTTGTTGCGAAAGAAGGCATTTCATGCAGAAGGTTGCCCACCAGATTTTTCAGAGGTTGGGAAGATGATTGCAAATAAATGCAAAGGCCTTCCTTTCACAATTGTTTTAATCAAGGGTCTTCTTAGAACGGAAAGAAGTCTAAGTTGGTGGAATAAAATTTCTGAAGCAGTAGGTTCCTATGTTTTGACGGAAGATTGTATGAGCGTGTTAGAATTAAGTTACCAACATTTACCAGAGCATCTGAAGCCATGCTTTCTCTATTTTGGAGCATTTGTAGAAGATGAATTAATTCGTGTGAATAAGTTGACATTGCTATGGATCGCTGAGGATTTGTGCAGAATTCCAATAGGGTAAACTTGAAAAATGTGGCGAAAGAGTACTTCAGTGATCTAGTTGATTGAAGCCTTGTGATTGCTGATGAGAAAAGTTCATACGGTGGGATCAAAAGCTGTCGAATTCATGATCTAGTTCATGAATTCTGTCAAAGAAAGGCTCAAGAGGAGAACATTTTCCAATTAATGGCCAATGACGAGGCTTCTAATTCATCAAGTTCCACTTTACGTAATCCATATCGTGTTTGCATGCATATGAAAGGGAAATATGTCAGTGATGCTACAGATATATGTCCAAATATCCACTCTCTGCTCTTTAACTGTACATGGAAAATTTGTCGTCATGACCGTTATGATCTTAGCAACTTGAAACTTGTTCAAGTGATGGATTTGGAAGAGTTAGATTGCGATGAACGGTATATAAAAGTGATGCGTTCAGCAGTTCATCTGAGATTTATGTCGATTTCATTTTCTCCAAGGCCGCATGAACATGCATTTTCTACACCTACTCTAAACGATTTCATATCCAATCGCTGGAATCTGGAAATTCTGATTCTTAGTGGACCCCATTTTGATAGTTTGCCCGAAGCTTTCTGGAACTTGACAAGGCTTAGGCATGTACGTGTCGATCGGTGTTACATAAGAAATTCGGGTGTCAAAAAACGTGAAGCATACCCCCACCCCCAAATGGTTAACTTGGAAAGCTTTTCATCATTACTTGTCTCCTCAACAGAAGATTTAGAAGTCTTTCTACAAAGGTCACCTTCTCTTCGAAAACTGAGCTTCCGTTGCACCCATTATAATTGGAGTTTACATTTTCCAAAACTGGACTCCCTCAGTAAACTTGAGTCGCTGAATGTTGAATATGTGGGAGAGGCATGTTTACCTTCATTTAACTTTCTTTCAAGTCTTAAGAAACTATCGTTATCATGGTGCAATTTAGACTGGAGATATTTACCAGTGATTAGTAAAATGCCTTGTCTTGAGGTTTTGAAGCTACTAAATAATTCCTTTGTTGGGCCTAAGTGGGACTTGGAAGATACAAAATTCCCAAAGCTTAAGTTTTTGAATCTCTCCTTTTCAGATTTGGCTGAATGGATTGCGTATGTAAAGTCTTTTCCCAGCCTGGAGGTACTTATCGTGGATGGTTGCTATGAGCTGAATAGAATACCACCCTGTTTTGGAGAAATGCTTACCTTGAAGAGGATTGAAGTTTATGGATCACAAAAATCTGTTGCTTCTTCAGTTGTTGAAATACAGGAATTGCAAAAAGACTATGGAAATGAGGAGCTTCAAGTTATTGTTTCACAAAGTTTTTAGGCTCTAGCAGGCAATGAAAGCTAAATTGTGGCATTCAAATGTCATGCAAGTGTTTCTCCTTTGATTTCTCTGCTCCTCGATCTGGCCATATGAATTGAAAGTAGACAGACAGATGCCTATCTGGGAAGGGATAGCTCTTTCTTGTCAATTTTAAAGTTATAGTCGTTTGTTTGATATATTAAACGTTTGATTAATTGCTTTGAAGCCTTAAAATGTGTGGGGAGTAATGTTTGTTTCAATGCTCTTTTGTTGTTTGCTGTTGCAGGATATACTGTTTATTTTACGACTTCTTTGATCCTGTTTTTTTTTTTGTTTAAAACTCGCTCGGTATATACTACGACGAATTGTCCCTCAATTTTTCTTTACTTGATTTAAAAACTTTATAGCTCAAAGCCTTGTTGTGTAATTGTACATCTTCTGTGGTTGTTACAATTTATCCATCAGCAACTATTCATAATAAATAGAAGACAGATGCCTATCTGAGATTAGCTCTTTTTTGAAAGTAGGATAATGGGATCTTGAAAACAGATAGAAATTTACATACTTGACCACTCAATGAAGAATCTATTACAGCTCCAAATATTAAATTGGCACTTGGATCTACCAGATCATATATTACTTCAGCTGCAGCATTGACCTGTTAGATTTTAGTGCAAACCAAACAGTACAATTAAGTAGATCAAGAACACGTAATGAATCATGTAAATTGAAAGTAGACAGATGCCTATCTGAGATTAGCTCTTTTTTGTTTACAATTCGCTCGGTATATATTATGAATTGTCCCTTAATTTTTTTTACTTCTTTTTTTTTTTTTTTTTTTTTTTTTGCCCAAGGACGAAAGTATTCATAAACAAAAATTAAGTTGTACATAACCAAACCGGCGTGCATCCGTGCCAGTAGATTCCTACGTCAGATCTGAAAGAGTAAGCAGCAAGATTATGGGCTAACTTGTTGCTTTCCCTTCCACAATGCAAAACATGACAGGAATCAAAAAGAGAGATCAACGACTTAATATCTTCTAATACAGATAAAGAGTCAAACGGGGGTGGCCTGTCAAGCTCGCAACAGTTAGCTAGAGACAGATTATCAGAAAAACAAATTAAGTTCTTAATGCCCATGGAAAGACATCTACTGAGGCACCAACGTAAAGCAAGAGCCTCTGCTGCAAAGACGGAACTGGTTGCCGTTCTTGGGGACGCCCAGGCTTCCAAAATCGTATCTCCCTCCCGGAAAAGAGCCGCACCAAAGCCAGCGAAGCTGGAGCCAGGCTTCCAGGCTGCATCGACATAGGCCCTGACCACGTCCGAAGCAGGGTTTGATCGCTGCAAGTCAGGAGAGGAAGAAAAAGTGTTAGTATTTGCCCTCTCCTCGTGATGTGCCCGATCAAAGTCTAGCCACGCCTCGTTAGCAAATTTTGCGGTCTCCTGCGGGGACCAATACATAGAGGAAGAAGAGGAAGAAGGGGCTTCTCTGTTTTTGGACGAAATCCATGGAAATGGATGGGGATTTATGTTGCAATTTGCAAATATGAGGGATAATATCAGGCGGGCCCGTTGAAATTTTGAACAGGTTCGTTATACTTTCAATGAGTAGTTTCATTTTGGGATGTTTCTAAAATTCAACGGTGCTTTTATCCACTCCGTGACATTTTCCACGGGCTCGTGGAAATTTCAACAGGAACTTAAAAAAAAATGTCGGGTCCGACCCGACCTGACATGAAATACAGGGTCCTACAGAGACTTGAATATATAATTTCTCCTCTTCCGCATGACCAACATCTATCAATCGAAGGAACAGTGGGAGAAAGACAACGGCATGACGTCTTTTGCATTGGAGGGTGGAAGTCTTTGCGTCAAACGAGGGCTGTGGCTGCTTTATCCATGGTAATAGCTTGCTTCTTGTCAATATCGTTTCTTCACCTACACCCCTACGAAAATCCACCAAATCTACACTTCAAGACTTCTTCTCTTTCTTTATTATATTTCATCTGCTCTCGGTTATTTTCTTGCATCTTACAATTGCGCTTTCTCGTTACCTTGCAAATAGCTATGCGATTTCTACAGAATTTGGTGAGCCAATTTAATATGCCCAATTTTCCCATTTAATGCTGTTGCTTTTAGTGCTCACCAAATTTGGGTTATAAAATGCGTTCCTCGCTCCATGCATGTCGTTTTGTCAAACCGCTCATGCTCTGGATGTTGTTCATGGTTCATAGGCCAGAAAAATGAGGCCCTTTTGGTTCTTTTGTAGTGCCTTTTCTATACAGAATGGAAAAAGCTTCCGTTCTTCCGGGTGTTCCACACATAAATTCGTTGTTTATAGTCTTTCTAAAGGAATTTGAGGATTTCTTTGGTGCCAAAAACTGTGTGTCGTTTTCCTTTCGTGCTTAATTACAAGGAAAGGTATGAGTTGATTTTTTTAGCATTGGTTCTCCTTTTTATACAATGCAAAAAAAGGCTCTGCTCTTCTTCTGGTTTGTGGTGCTGCACATGTGATATCGGGAATTTATCGACTGTACACGATAGGTTTTTGCTTTGTTTACTGCTGTTAGCTTTGGTTTTTGATTCGGTGCTTTTACTGTTTTCTATCTTCTTTCTTGTACTGTTTCTCCAGGATTTAAAACAATATGGTTTGGGTAAAGATATATGCTTGTTTTTTATAGGCCTTCAGCTTTGTCCTCATCTCTCTATTTACTATATATGTTGTCCGGTTGTCGAATCTGAAGTTTGTCCTGTAACATTGATGTGTGATACGTGCTTGCCTGTAATGGTAGTGCTTCGCCTTGAATGCAAACAATCATTCATGTGATTCATAGGTTAGCACCAATGGTTGATGTTGTGCCGTGTGTCAGCCTGGCTAGGTTTACGGTCTACGATTTGTCTTGCAATAAAACACATCTTTACACATATCCTTTCACTTTTGCTCCAGCACTTCTGCCGCTTACTTTCGCCCTTGCCTTTCATTAAATACGGTGTTAGTTAGGTTGCTATGTTACCTGTATGTAGGAAGAGAGGTGTAACACATGGTAGAAAAAAGGGCAAATAGCCAAAATAGTCCGCGAACTATTATGTTTTTCCCATTTTAGTCCGCGAAGTTATTTTAGTACCATAACAGCGAACTTTGTTTTCTCCTCACCGTGAGTCCGTTTTATAAAATCCGGTGCTTTTTGCATAGTTGGCCGTCGCCGGAAATTTATAATTGGGGTAAAATTGGAAATAATTTCCAATTTTATCTTTTTCGCAGAACAAAAAATTAAAAAACTTAAACCCTGTGACCTGCTTCATCGTCTCTCCAAACTTCAGTCTAGGGAAATTTGTTTTAAATTAGAGAAATATGAAATCGAAGCTAAAGAAGAGAATGGAGAGGATGAAGAGAAAAGCTAATGGAGTTTTCTTTTCTTTTTATTATATAGCGACAAAGAGGTTAGATTATCATGCTTATATTTTTGCTACAGATTTAAGTTGTAGCAGTACAAGAGTACAAAAGCAAAGGTTCAACCCAATCGGATTCCGGCGTTCTACACCACAGGTGCCGCCATGTCAGAGCTCCAAAACACCATTGTTGTGGGCTTCAACTTTTCAATCTTCATCCTCTTCATAGCTTGGGTATCGCCACCTGGTTTATCAAATCGCATATGAATCGATGAAAACTAGGCCAATTTCGGCCGATATATCGTCTCGTTGCATTATGTCGGTTAAAATCGGCCGATTTTTACCTATATGAATCTGATTCAAGTCTATAATGAGACGAGTCCGTAACTTTGTATCAGTGCCTACCGAGTCAGCAGAGACTTTAAACCATGGATCAAAAGCAAAACAATGCAGCTGTTTGGAGCTCTTTGATGTTTTTTATGAACACATAGTTGAACAAAGCAGTTGGGAGTTGGTTATTCTCTTAGAAAAAGTAGCTAGTACATTTAGTTGTGTTGCAACTACTTTAGTATAAGTAAGGAAGTAGAGGACAATCAGAAAGTACTTGGTTCTTTATAAATTTTATGACAAAAATGTGTTTGATTAGTCTAAAATCATGACCCAATGTTCTTACCTTATGCAAATCATGCTTGTTTTTCATTGATTGGACGCGGTTTATACGTGAGTGTTTTTGACTGCTTTGATCTGTTCATATCTGTGATGTTTTGAATTTGGAAAACTACCTTGGTTCTTGCTAAAAAAATCCTGCCAAAAATATTATTGATCTTGTGCGTCCAAAATCAAATTCTGAGATTACTTAGTAAAGGATCTGTCATTTGTTGTATATATTGCAGTAGCTGTGGTTTTGGTATTTTCATGCGCCTTGTTTATTTGATTCAGCTATCTAATTGGTATGTGGTGCAAGTTTGTAATCTATTGTATCTTGTTGCAATATGATACCGTTTGGCTATTTTTGGTCAGTTTTCTATTTGGAGTATGACCATACACAATCTTCTCAAGTGTTTTTTTTATGGCCAATGGTCCCCCTTACTTTGGAGAAATAAAGATTGAACAGAGGACAATAACAAAGTTGATTGACAAACAAAGGAAACGTATAATATGGAATCGTTTGTGGCATATATAAACAAGTCAATTGAATATATGTAAGGCAATACACTAATATTAATCTTCCACATCACAATCCAACATATTAAACAAAAGATATAATTGTGCTCATTAACAATTCACAGGTACATTCATGAGCAAATCCAAAAATATACTACTACTCCATATCTTGACATATCACAAAAAATACATGTCTTCATCTGCTATACCAATCAGAGACCTCCATTCAACACGATCAAACTGGATTTGTAGCGTCAGCCATCACAAAATCAAAAGGATTCATCTGCAACAACAAAATCATATTGTCAATTCCAACAACATTGCAAAATTGCCTACCGCATATGGGCCGATAAAATGGATGGTACAAGAAAAAAAAAACTCTACATGATAGCATAATTAATCAAATATAAAAGAAACTACAAAGGAATGAAAGTGACAACTTAACCATATAACTGATACTTTACTAAGACCATTTAGCTTATTATTCCGAAAAAATTCATAAAAGAGATAAAGTGCACTTCCTGTTTAACTCTCAACCAATGAAGTGGAACTCAAACTCCCAATAGACAAAATTCAACGTTTCCTTCATAATGCAATTTAGTTAGTCTTCATTAAACAACATAGTGTAACTACTGTTAATAGATTCACCGTAATAATAATGTAAAGTACTCACTCTATTCATGGGTTGGACTTTCTGAGAGAAGCAGCAACTAATTCTTCAGCACTTTCTCTATGATTCAAGCCCGTAGAATGCTGTGAATTATGGACCTGACCATGCTCAATTGTTGTGTTAACAGTCAGACGACAAGTTCTTTGATTGTGCCCCGGTTCACCACAAGATCTACATTTGTTCAATTGAGGTGGTGGACCATGTATAGTGCCATCTTGACCCTCCAAGACACAAGTCCTCACATTGTGTCCTTTTTGGTTGCATCTAGTGCACTTAAGATTTATCCTTCCTTTCCTAGACAACCTATGAACCGCGCCCCTCTTCTTGCCAACCTCATCTGGTTCTCTCACTCTAGCCTTCTTGGGTCTACCAGGAAGTGTAATTTTATCTGGAGGCTGCACATGATTTTTTTGTGATGTTGGCCAGTTATTAGGACCATCAAGTGGGGGTATAACATGCTTATATGCTTTCAAGTACATGTCTCTAGTGTAGCACAAATCCACATATTGTTCAGGAGGTTGCCCGATCAAGCGAATGCCAGAGACTGCATGAGGACAAGGGATTCCAGTCAATTGCCATTTTCTACATGAACATGTTCTTGCATTTAAGTTAACCCTGAATCTCTCTCTATGTACATTTTCAACCTCTAACTCTCCATTCCCACACAATATTGGAGCCCACTTGGATGATTCATCTTTTATAACCTCTAGTTTTTTCTGAATTTTAGGACAAAGGAAGCCATGTTGTTTTTCTATCCATTCCCTTTTGCACTGCATTCTCCTCAACAGATATCTCCTTATTCTTTCAAGCATCCATATAATCGGTCTCTCTCGAGCATCAAGAATAACTGAGTTAAAACTCTCACACAACTTATTCAGTAATATATCACACTTTGCGGAAAAATTAAAGTGAGATCGAGACCAGCCCTCCACACTCTGTCTTTTAACGCCAAGCCAGGATGCAATTTCCTAAAATTAGAGTAAAGATGCCTTACACAATGTCTATGTTCCACATCAGGCAACACTTCCGCAATAGCTGGTACCAATCCCTGAAATGTAACATAAATAATATAATTAAACACGCATTAAAATAATCAACCAAAAGTATCATGCCAAATTACTTAATAAATCATACCTTTTGTCTATCACTAATTATTGTCCATTTCTCTTGCTGATGAATATTGAGATCACGAATGATATGATTTATAAACCAAATCCAAGAATTCTTGTTCTCGGCCTCCACAACAGCATATGCCACAGGGTAAATACAATCATTAGGATCCATTCCAACGGCTGTCAACAAAACACCCCGATGAGGTCCTCTCAAATGACATCCGTCTACCCCAATTATTGGCCTACATCCTTCCACAAATCCTTTTTTACAGGCATCTAGACACATGTAAAGCCTTTGAAATGTATTTGAGTCATCTTGTAGTTTAAGAATTATGGTAGACTCGGGGCTAGTTCTTCCAAGCTCTTCAATATAGTCCCATAGCCTAACATATTGATCCTTGTAAGTTCCTTCAATCAAACTTTTAACCTTTTCCTTTGTTCTATAGAATTGATTCTTTGTAATGTTTACATTGAGATCTGTTGAAGTAATAAGCGTGTGTGTGTTTTAGTATTGTGGGCTGCCGTAATAGGTTATTGGGCCATGTGTGTGGTCGTAGGGTTTTGTGTCTTATGCAACAAGTTATTATTGTAATCGTGTTTGCTATATATATATCAATAAAGTCGAAGGGAGGGATATCGATTGTATATCCCGTATTTCTTTACCATGCTTTTCTCTAACATGGTATCGGAGCCAAAATCATCTCAACTTTCTTCCCTTCGACTTTTACCCTAAAAAAAAAAAAAACCTACGGCACCATGTCAGCCAGTGGCGCTATGGTGGAAAAGAAATCTGAAACCCTTATCGGAAGTATCTTCTCTTCCTCTGTATCGCTGCCAGCCATCACATCTGTCAAGTTGAATGGCAGAAACTACACTTTATGGTCCAGGTCAGTCGAAATCTACTTGACCGGACGTGCTATGGATCATCACCTTCTACAGGACAAAGCCGAGAAGGAGGATCCAAGGGCTGCGTATTGGCGACAGGATGATGCGCAGATCATGTCACTCATGCTCAACAGTATTGAGGAAAAAATTGGTTCGACGTTGTTATATCTGAAAACAGCCAAGGACATGTGGACACGTTTAAAGCAAATGTATTCTGGTTCAGATAATGTGTCACGCGTTTACGATGTGTGTAAACAATACTTTCAGTTGGAACAAGGTGCTAAGAATTTGGAGGAATATTATTCCCAGGTCATGAGCGTCTGCGAAGAGAGAAACTTGTATCAACCATTGACAGCTGATGTCACACGCATGGAGCAGCAACGCGCCGATATGGATGCAATTCGTTTCCTATCAGGCCTCCGATCTGAGTTTGAACCAGTTAGAGCCCAAATTCTGGGGGGGACACAGCTGCCATCCCTGCCAGAAATTTTTTCACGACTTCAGAGAGCACAAATTGATACACGGAACACACGGGAAAACGAGCATTATGCAGAAAGTGTGGAGGAAAAATCTGCAATGGTGGCCTCATCTGTTGGGGCAGGTACACGTGGTGGACGAGGTGGAAGGAATTCTCGTGGTGTCCGGGGTGGCGCTAGAGGAGGACGAAATGGTCGAGGATCCATGAGATGTGATTATTGTGGGAGAACAAATCACACAATGGCAAGTTGTTGGGACCTCCACGGGAAACCCACGGATATGGCCAACTAGGCTGTAGGGAATCCGGCCACACCACAGTCACAGCCGAAAAATGAAGAAACAAAAGCTGCTCCAACTTTGAGTGCTGGTTTAGCACAGTCGGGTAATGCATCCTCCACTTGCTTAATGACCTCTAAGAAGAGTAAGTGGATTCTTGATTCAGGGGCCACGGATTACATGACTGGTTCGGTTAATTCCCTTACTAATTATCATACTGTTGATTCGAAAAGTGTGACGTTGGCTAACGGATCTTTAGTCAATGTCGTCGGAGTTGGTACAGCTAGTTTGAACACAGACATTGACCTTCCGTCCACTTTACATATACCACAATTTCCTTTCAGTTTATTATCTATTAGTAAACTTACACGTGATCTCAATTGTTCTGTGACCTTTTCCCAAATAATTGTGTTTTGCAGGATCTCAAGACGGGGAGGAGGATTGGTACGGGTCATGAAGATAGAGGCCTTTACCACTTTACTGAAGATAATTTAAGTTTTATTGCTCTTAACGCCACCACTGAGTCAATAAAGTGGCATTGCCGCCTAGGTCACCCTCCTTTAAATATTTTAAAGCAGCAAGTTGATGGTCTTGGGAGTATAGATAATTTACCTTGTGAATCGTGTCAGCTTGGTAAACACAAAAGAGTGTCGTTTAAAAATAGTGATCATCGTCGGTCTAGTCCATTTGAGTTGATTCATTCTGATGTATGGGGTCCATACCATATTGTTTCAAATAAATTCAAGTATTTTGTGACATTTGTTGATGATAAATCTCGTATGACTTGGCTTTATCTTATGAAATCCAGAACAGAAGTAATCAAATGTTTTCACCTTTTCCATCAAGAAATTAAGACTCAGTTCAATTCCCAAATTCGTGTGGTCCGTTCAGATAATGCCAAAGAATATAAGAGCCAGTTCACTCAGTATTTGTCCGAGAATGGTATCATTCATCAATCTTCTTGTAATTACACTCCGCAACAAAATGGAGTGGCGGAAAGAAAGAACCGTCACCTCATTGATGTTGCTCGTACTTTGATGATCGGGATGAATGTTCCCAAACGTTTTTGGGGTGATGCTGTCCTCACCTCTTGTCACTTAATTAACAGAATGCCTACCAAAAATCTTGCGGGGGAATCTCCCTTCTCCATTCTCTTTCCCTCCGAGTCTCCTTTCCCATTAACACCTAGAATCTTTGGGTGCATATGCTACGTTCATAACTTGGGACCCGGGTTTGATAAGTTTGACCCTCGGGCAACCAAGTGCATCTTCTTGGGTTATTCACGCACACAAAAAGGGTATAGGTGTTATAGTCCAAAACTTCAACGGTATTTTACGTTTCCGGATGTAACCTTTGATGAGTCAACCCCGTTTTACTCTTCTATTTCGGACATGGAGTTCTTTAATCCCATCGATGATCACAGTCATGAGTCCAGTCCCTTACCCTTACCCGAGACTGACCTCCCTGATAGTGACCTTGAACGGCCTCCCGAACCCAACCAACCAACAGAGCAAGATTTGAGTACCAAGGATCTTACGAGTGGACCGTTGTCACCTTTCCCTCTTGCCTTTCAACGAAGGCAGAAGTTCGATGTTGCAGTTGATGGTGTGCCGTCCTCCTCCTCCTCTCGGGATCCGGATCAGCCTGCTCCACCACTGCCTACTCCATCCAAGAGCCCTCCTATTGCTCTTCGGAAAGGTACCCGGACCTGTGTTACTAAGCATCCATTAAGTAACTTTGTCTGTACTGCCCGTTTGACACCATCATATTCATGTTTTTTGACACATATATCTAGTGTTTCGATTCCTAAGTCTTTGCAGGATGCATTATCTGATGATGGGTGACGTGTGGCTATGGAGGCAGAAATGGAAGCATTGGAAGAAAATGGTACATGGGAGCTTGTCCCTCCTCCGGCTGGTCAGAAGATAGTGGGGTGCCGTTGGGTGTGCACAATTAAATTCAAACCCGACGGCACCATTGAACGCCTTAAGGCCCGGTTGGTAGCTAAAGGCTATACTCAAACTTATGGGGTGGATTACGAAGAAACGTTCTCTCCAGTCGCTAAAATGCCTACTATACGCATTCTTATTTCTCTTGCTGTTACTAATGGTTGGGCCTTATACCAGTTGGACGTAAAAAATGCATTCTTGCATGGTGATTTGCAGGAGGAAGTTTACATGGAGCAACCCCCGGGGTTTGTTGCTCAGGGGGAGAGTGGCTTGGTTTGTCGATTGAAGAAGGCGTTGTACGGCCTCAAACAGTCACCACGAGCATGGTTTGGCAAGTTTACTGAAGTGGTTAAGCAGTTTGGATTGCAACAGTGCCGCACAGATTATTCTGTCTTTTATGCCAACTCTGTATCTGGGACTATTTTCCTTATTGTCTATGTGGATGATATCGTGATTACAGGAAGTGACCAAACAGGTATTGCACGACTCAAGGAGTTTCTTGGAAAAAGGTTTCGGACTAAAGATCTTGGTACCTTACGTTACTTTCTTGGGATAGAGGTCGCCAGGTCAAGGCAGGGGCTCGTTATGTGTCAGAGGAAATATGTGCTTGACTTGTTGCAAGAAGCTGGATTATTAGGTGGAAGACCGGTAAATACACCGATGGATCCAAATCAAAAAATGTTGAAAGACGAAGGAGAGCTTCTCGAATTCCCTGGCAAGTATAGGCGGTTGGTTGGCAAACTCAATTATCTCACTATTACACGACCGGATATTTCATATTCAGTGAGTGTATTAAGTCAGTTTTTGGAGGCCCCACGGAAACCGCATTGGGATGCAGCATTGCGAGTTTTACACTACTTAAAGCAAGCTCCAGGCCTAGGGATCATCTATAGGCCAAATGGTCATCTTCGGGTTGAAGGTTTCACGGATGCAGACTGGGCTGGATCACCTTCAGATAGGAGGTCAACCACTGGTAATTGTACGTTCTTTGGAGGCAATTTAGTGTCGTGGAAGAGTAAGAAACAGTCAGTAGTGGCAAGATCAAGTGCTGAGGCCGAGTATCGAGCTATGGCTCTTGCATGCTGTGAGTTGACTTGGATACGGCATTTTCTAGAGGAGATTGGGATGCCGGTTAGTGAACCTGTACCTCTGTATTGTGACAATCAGGCTGCGCTATATATTGCCACCAACCCGGTGTTTCATGAGAGAACGAAGCACATTGAAATAGATTGTCACTTTGTGCGTGACAAGTTATTGGCACAGGAAATTTGCACTCCGTTTGTTCGAACAGGAGATCAACTGGCAGACGTCCTCACTAAAGCTGTATTTGGTCAGCGTCAGATGTTTATTTGTTCCAAGTTAGGCATGTATGATATACACGCTCCAACTTGAGGGGGAGTGTTGAAGTAATAAGCGTGTGTGTGTTTTAGTATTGTGGGCTGCCGTAATAGGTTATTGGGCCATGTGTGTGGTCGTAGGGTTTTGTGTCTTATGCAACAAGTTATTATTGTAATCGTGTTTGCTATATATATATATCAATAAAGTCGAAATATATATCAATAAAGTCGAAGGGAGGGATATCGATTGTATATCCCGTATTTCTTTACCATGCTTTTCTCTAACAAGATCAATGCGCACCTTGTCTTGAAAATCACTTAATTTCATACACATGTTCGCTTGAAATTCATTCAAGTACTTATTTGCAAGGTACTTGCTAGTCACACCTCTATGGTAGAATGACCTTCCACAATTATGACTTGCCATTATAGACTAGACTCTAAAAGTGGGTTCGTCGTGAATTTTACAAGCAGATACATACCAATCGCAATTCGGAGCTGCACAGAAGGCCTTGATCCTATCCCGGCTATTTTTTGCGAATTTCACCAGTTTACCATTTCTTATTTTGTGTTCCCTAATTGCATCTTTGAATTGTTTACCATCTCCAAACTGCATTCCTATCTCAAATACGAGATTGTCTCCAGCCACTTCAGGCCTATACTTCGGATATTTAGACCTGATTGTACCTTCACTCTCAGATTCACTGCTTGGCAATGAATCTGAACCAAATGAGTCAGATTCTTCTACCACATCAGCATCTTCGCCTTCAAAAATGTCGAATTCTTTATGACAAAGTATTGTTCTCTCATTTTGCTTATCCAGTGCTCTTGTTGAGTTGACTTCCTCGTTTTGACCAGTGTCAAAGCCATCAAATTTTTCATACTCTCTGTCATCATTCTCACTAAGATCTAATTCACTATCGTGGAAAATTGCATCATTATCATCTTGGTCAACTTCCATTCCATTATCTTGCACGTTCGATGCTCCTTCAAGTACACATAATCAACCAATTAATTTATCAGGGCAAAGACCCACAGAAAAAGAAAAAGAAAAAGAAAAAGAATTCTACGAAAGCATAAAATGTAGAGTAAAAATACTGATTAGCGAAATAATAAGTGTAATTTCACATAATTGCTAACAGATTGCATTCATAATTTCAGAGTATGAAAAAGATATTTTCCAACTATAGATGCTTGACACCAAATCCTATATCTTGGTCAAATAGCAGTCAGCAACAAAGATGCATTGTGATGAGACGATGTAGTAGCCAAATCACATGAAACAGACGACTTATTTTGCAGGGTAATAAGACAATAAATATATACATAATTCAGCCACAACACACCAACAATAGTTTTTGATCAACATTGACAAACAAAAACATGATAATCTATCCTCTTTGTCGCAAAAAAAGAAAAAGAAAAAAAAACCTCCTTTAGCTTTTCTCTTCATCCTCTCCATTCTCTTCTTTAGCTTGGATCTCAAATTTCTCTAATTTAAAGCAAATGACGGTGGGAATTAAACTTGACAAACCAATTCGAGCATGATTTCAGTGTATATAAAGATCTCTTCTTTGTTTTGGTTCTGTACTCTTTCTCATGCCCTATGGCCTAGAGTGAATAGTGAAGAGACGATGAAGCAGATCACAGGGTTTTAAGTTTTTTAATTTTTTGTTTTGCGAAAAATATAAAATTGGAAATTCCAATTTTACCCCAATTATAAATTTCCGGCGACGGCCAACTATGCAAAAAGCACCGGATTTTATAAAACGGACTCACGGTGAGGAGAAAACAAAGTTCGCATACTGTTATGGTACTAAAATAACTTCGCGGACTAAAATGGAAAAACATAATAGTTCGCGGACTATTTTGGCTATTTGCCCTAGAAAAAAACAAAATCCTCTTCTGCTCTCCTGTTGCATGTGTTGTGTTGCACTTCCTTCAAGTATCAACATAGTAATTCTTCTTTTTTTGGCTTATTCTACAGGATTATCAGTCAGGATACTTACAACAAAAGTTTCCTACCTACGCTCAGGTATGTGCTCTCTTTTGCCTACTTAAACCACTTTTGTTTATGTTTTGTTTGTGCCACAATTAACCTATTAGGCTGCTTTTCTTGTGTCAGTGTTTAGCCTGTGTACTGTCGTTCACGACAGTATAGGCAGTCTAACATGCTTCCTATGCACCATTTGTTAGCGTTCTTCTTTGCGTTGTTGCTTATACTGTTAGAATATTCATGTTGCTTTACGGTTCCTCATGTGTACTTTTATTTAGCCCCAACGTATTCCTTTGCACACGCATCACTATACAGCATAAGGAAGCCTTTAGCCCACATTCTCTTTTGCTACAGTGTAATGCGCACTAAAGGATCTGCACAGCCTAGGCCTGGATACTTCGATGAAAAGAAGAATAATGCTGCCTTATATGTAGGTCAGATTAGTGAGCCTCCTCTGAACAACACTTGCATGCTTGCTCTAGGTGCTCATGCTAAAATCCAACCTAATTTTGCCTCGGCCAGCAAAACCAAAACACAAAACAAAAAGCCACCACACCGATGCTTTCAGAAACAGAGTATGTTGGATGGGAAACCATGTTGTTCTGCTGAACTGCAGTGCCTTCCAACAAAAATGCTAGAGAAACAGCTTGAAACCAATAGCCATTCTTCTACCAAGAAAAGAAAAAGAAGAGAAAGTAAGCTTCCACATTTAAATTTAGATCAAGGCAGTAGGATAGATGAAGAACCATTTACCCAAGTCGAGCTGCCTTGCCTTCCAACAGATGTTTCCCAGAAACATACCCATCCTAATGCCGCGTTTGGTTCCAGGAAAACAAAAAGACAAAAAAGAAAGCCGCCATAATTAGCCTTAGACGAAGCCACTTCTATTGTTGGGGAACCATGTAGCCCTACTACTCTGCCTTCCATTCCAACAGAAATTCTGGACAAACAGAAGTATAGGCAGGCAGCTGCTTTAAAATGGAAAAATAAAAGACGTAACAATAAACGCTCTGTTAGG
Source organism: Gentiana dahurica var. dahurica (assembly GCA_024500145.1). NCBI lineage: Eukaryota > Viridiplantae > Streptophyta > Magnoliopsida > Gentianales > Gentianaceae > Gentiana > Gentiana dahurica. Next base: position 123,629,055 of record CM044896.1, read on the forward strand.
GCAAATACCGACTCCTCAGGAATAAACAAAGGTACACATTTATTAGGCAATATTGCTACTTCTGTGGTGTTGCCAAAGAAACAAAGAAATTGCTCTCACTGTGGAGCTAAGAAGTTTGCACATGAGACAACAAACATGTGTTGTTCTAATGGAGCTGTTACACTAGCTTTAAGCAGCATGCCTTCTTTAATGAAGATGCTACTCACAGCTGATACACCTGATGCTAAGATGTTTAGGTGTTCAATACGAACCTACAACAATCACTTAGCGTTCACATCCCTAGGTGTGAGGTACGACAAAGAACTGTCTCAAAGGAACAAATGTGTTTACACATTCAGGGTGCAGGGGCAGGTCTACCATTTTCTAAATGACTTGGTCCCTGTTGATGGTTCCTTGAAAAACTTACAGCTCTACTTTTACGACACGGATTACGATGTAGCCGTTAGATTAGAGGCATGCTCTAGATTGTCTGAGTCTGTCCTTGAAAGTTTGCTTCAAGTAATTGAAGAAACCCATATGCAAGGTTTTTCCAGGCTCTTAGAAGTATTCCAGCCATAGAAGATAAATTTATCTTCTTGCGCTCTAACCCTATGCTGAACCAGAAAGTGTATAACAAGCCGACTGTTGAACATGTAAGCTTGATAATGAACGAAGGAGATGAGAACAAGAATTCATTGAGTAGAAACATTAGAGTGTACACTGAAAGCGGGAATCCAAGAACTATTAATTACTACTACGGCTGTTATGACCCTTTGCAGTATCCTTTGATGTTTCCTCATGGAGAAATAGGTTGGCATCAAGGAATAGAAAAAAATGGTGCGAAGGTCTTGAAAAAAAAAAGGAAGAGGCCAGTGAATGAAACCGATCTAGACCCTTCATTAGTCCACACAGCAGAAGAGTTGTTAAGGAATGAAGAAGAAGGTTGTTTCCAATAACTAGGGTGTGTCTTTAAGCATAAGAATCCTTCTGAATAAACTCACTCACTGTTGCTGTTCTATTTTGCAGCTTTGCATACACGCGTAGAACCTGAAAGTTATGTTTCGGTTAGAGAATATTACTCTTACAAATTCCAGATTAGGGATCATGATCAATCGTGCCTTCTAAGTTTTGGCCGGTTGTTCCAGCAATTTGCTGTTGACATGTATGTGAAGCTAGAAACACAAAGGTTAGACTTTTACCGCTCGCAACAAGCTGAAATAAGGCAAGATTATTTGAAAAGCGTTGTTGATGCAATCGCAGCAGGGGAAACAGATTCAGGAAAGATTGGCCAACGTATAATCCTTCCTGCAGGGTTTACAAATGGCCCAAGAAACATGAGACACAAGTACATAGATGCCATGTCATTGGTACAGAGACACGGGAAACCAAATTTGTTTTTAACAATGACCTGCAACCCTAACTGGAAAGAAATAAAAGAGCACCTGAAGCCTTCAGAAGAAGCACAAAACAGACTGATTTACTTGTTCGGGTCTTTCACCCAAAGCTTGAAGAATTAAAGTGTGAGATTCTTAAAAAACATGTATTCGGAGAGGTTGCTGCGTATACATATGTCATTGAATACCAGAAAAGAGGCTTGCCTCATGCATACTTCCTCATCATTTTAAAACCTCATGCTAAACTGTTTAGGCCTGAGGAATACGATAGAGTTGTATCTGCTGAGTTGCCAGACAAAGCTGCACATCCTTACCTGTATGACTTAGTCGTGCGCCATATGATGCATGGACCGTGCGGAATCTAAACCCCACTAACGTATGTATGCAGAATGATAATACCTGCAGGAGTTCCTACCCTAAGCAATTCTGTGAGGAGACAACACACTGCAATGATGCGAACCCTAAGTATAGGCGCCGAGACGATGGGAAGAAGGCCAAGGTTAGGGGTATTTACCTAGATAATCGATGGGTTATTTCTCATCCTCCATATCTGGTTGCTAAACTAGACTGTCATATTAACCTTCAAATATGCTCTACTATAAAGGCAGTGAAGTATATCTACAAATATATTTGTAAAGGAAATGACAAGATTCTGTACCGAGTTACTGGAAACTGTACTCAAGAAACAATTGACGAAATAGAACAATTTGTTTCAGGCCGCTGGGTATATGCTCCAAAAGCATTGTGGAGAATTTATAGGTTCAATATGGGTGACATGAGGCCTGCTATTGTTAGGCTTCCTCTATATTTAGAAAACTACCAGCCACTTGTGTTCAAAAAGAAACAAAAGCTGATAGATGTTTTAAACAATCCAGTACAGCGAAAAACAATGTTGACTGAGTTCTTCCACATGAACATATTTTCTTCAGATGCTAAGAGGCTAAACTGTACGTATGCTGAATTCCCGTACCATTTTGTTTGGGTTGCAGGCGACAAACGCTGGAAACTTAGAGAGCGAGGTGACTCTATAGGCCGAATTGTAAGCGCCCACCCTTTAGAAGGAGAGCGCTACTATATGAGAATGCTTCTTGAAAACGTAAGATGCCCGTTGTCGTTTGACGACTTGAAAATTAACAATGGCGTTAAGGCTGCCACGTTCAGAGAGGCTGCGCTGAGCCGTGGCCTGTTACAAACCGATAACAGCCAACAACTTTGCTTAGAGGAGGCTGCGCTTTTCCACATGCCGTATGAACTTCGAAGGCTGTTTGCTAATATAATGGTTTACACATGTCCAGCCGATCCTAAAAAACTCTGGCTGATGTTTGAAAAACAACTATCAGAAGACTGCATTAAAGACAAATCCTTGTCAACCCATGAAGTTCAAACAAAAGTACTTAAACAAATTCATGGGTTCTTGCAATCTATGGGAAAACACTTAAAGACATTTGGCCTTACAGAAACAGAATTAAACTATGAATGTGTAGATGATTTAACTAAAGAGATTCAAGCAGAAAGAAACATACAAGTCTCAGTTACTGACTTACAATCAATAGCTTACTTAAATAAAAACCAAAGACATACTTATGCAGTAATTACAGACAGAATTTACCAGAATGCAAAAGGTGCTTGTAGATGGTCCTGGGGGAACTGGGAAAACATTCCTCTACAAAGCACTGTTAGCTGAAATGCGTTCCAAGGGCTATATAGCACTAGCTACTGCCACCTCTGGAATTGCAGCATCTATTCTCCCAGGAGGTAGAACAACCCATTCAAGGTTTAAAATCCCAATCGATGAAAGCGAATGGACGACCTGCAGAGTGTCCAAACAAAGTGGCTTAGCCATGTTAATTAGGGAATGTAAGCTACTAATTTGGAATGAAGCGCCCATGGCTAAGAGGACTGCAATTGAAGCATTAGATGCTTTGCTTCAGGATTTAATGGACTCGACTGAACTCTTTGGAGGTAAAGTTGTGGTTTTAGAAGGTGACTTCAGGCAGACTTTGCCAGTCGTTAGGCTAGGCACAGTCAATGACATTATACTTGCTACACTTGTTAGCTCAAAAATGTGGCCTAGACTAGAAAAGCTTACTTTAACAGAAAACATGAGAGCTCTAACCGACCCAGAATACACAAAATTCTTACTAGCCATAGGAGATGGAAGTCTGCCAGACAAGAACTGTGCCACTGTAAAACTTCCAAAGTCAATACTCTTGAAAACAACGAACGACGAGGAATCTCTAAATGAACTTATTCATAAAGTGTATCCTGACATAAACAATTCATTATGTGACACACCGCAGTATATGAACAGAGCGATACTAACAACAAAAAATTCATTCGTTGATGATATAAATCAAATAATGATACATAGGTTCCCAGGTGACGTTATTGATTATTTCAGCTTCGATGAAACACTAAATCCTAATGACCAAGGGCAATACATCGATATAATAAACAGCATAACAGCAAATGGTTTGCCACCCCATCATCTTATGCTCAAAGTAAATGCACCAATTATACTTCTAAGAAATATAGATCCTTCAGAAGGGTTGTGTAACGGGACACACTTAGCCTGTAGAGCCTTCCAGAAAAATGTTATACATACTCAAATTGTCTTCGGTGAGTTCTCGGGAAAACATGTATTCATCCATAGAATTCCTTTGCAACCTCCAAAAGATGACCATTACCCTGTCCCGTACAAGCGCACTCAGTTTCCTGTTAGACTTAGCTTTGCAATGACTATCAACAAATCTCAAGGACAGACATTATACTACGTAAGCATTTATTTAAAAGAGCCTGTACGTAAGCCAATTGTATGTTGCTTTGTCGCTAGAACTTCTGCTTGTGTACAAGTACTGATAAAGCTTCCAGTTTATGATGACAATGATGCCGAACAAACGAAAAACGTTGTATTTAAACAAATACTTGCCCGAACTTAATACCTGGATATTTATGGCTCACTTTGCATCAACAGCCTTCCCAAACATAGGTACTGCACTTTAGTAATCTAAACATATGACATTTACCTGTTTCCGTATTTGTATTGCTTATATGTTTTGCTTCTTGCATTTCCGGTCTTGCAAGCTTTAGTGTTTAACAAGTTAGGAACATGTCATTAAATAATGCTTTCAATAAATTCTTGCTCCTTTTGTATATTCATAGGTTCTTTAATGCATTCATATGCAAAAAATAACTGTATAGACTGTAATGCTAAAACATTCTGTCTTTGCCAGGAAAAATGGCAAGACAAATAGTAGATGCCGCTGATGTTGTACCTGGGAAGAAAGGTTGGACCTGCATTATCCAGGTTATTGAAAGGCATCCTGTCCTCTATAAGGCTTTGGATTACTACCCCTTTCAGAAAAGATATAGGCACTACCTGCTCACCAATATGAAAGTAAGCCATGTATGCATTTCCACTGCTTTTTTGCAAGAAAAGTTTTTTTTCAGCTTCTGACTCTCCTATACATCTTGTATGCAAGTAGGGAACAAAAGTTAAGGCCGTGCTGTTTGATAAAGACATCGATTTCTTCGAGCGCTCGTTGCAACCATTTAAGAGATACAAGGTTTCTAACGCCAATGCCACTGTGCAAGCTGAGAAGTACCAACTTGATGGTTATAAATTCTCCTGGATCATTCAGGCAAAAACACCTGTTGAGCCAATTATTGACAAAGAACCATATGTTCTGCCATGCACCTTTAAGTTTGCAGGTTTGCTGAGTCTGATGCAAATATAGGTAAATAAAAATACATACCGCTGTCTCACCGTATTATATGATTATTGTATCTTGGTGAGAACCCAAAATGTTCTATGAAACTCATTACGATAAATATTGGGAAAAACAAACCACAAATTATTCCAAGTTCGCTAACACACATTTACACGTTTTTATTTACTAGCTGTTAGAGGCCTCATTGTGCATCGCTTTCCAGTTGCTGACATTTCAACCACTGAATGTGCAAAAGATTATGTTCTTGTTAATGAGGAATAAGTGTACTTGTAAAACTCAAAAAATACCCTATTTAGGTAAAAATGATTTTCCTATACACCCCTCTTTTTCAGAATTTTATTTATGCCCATCGCCTTAAAATTGTACGGTGCCGCTCTTATGTTTGATGGTACCGCCTAAATTGCCTTCTCCACCGTTTTTCTTTTCGGACGGTACCGCAGAAGAGGTGGACGGTACCGCTCAAAATTTAGATGGTACCGTCCTTATTTTGAAATTACCGTACATTCAACATTTAATCAGATTTTTGTTTTTTTGCATTTCCCTGCCATTTCAATGTGTTTTTTGTGCAGAAGACAAGGAACCCTTCATCCTCTTTCACCCATTCTTCTACCGGTTAACCACCCCTCTTCTCCTCGCTCCTCCACCCTTTAATCTCCATTATCGTCCTCAAATCGTAAAACACCATTATTGGCCTCAAATCGTCCCCTCAACCATTTTATTCCCAAAAAAAAAAGCAGAACCACCAATCTCTTCCCCCTTCGTCCTCCTCCGCCGGAAAACCGCAGAGATTAGACCATTTTCTAATAAGATTTCCAAGAATCAATTGAAAACGAAAGCACGGTTCAAGAATCAATCGAAGATTCATCCATGGTAGAAAGCTAGGAGTTTCCAACTACACAATGAATTAAAGAAACCTTGGTGTTTTGCAAAGGTGTGTATGCATGTTGATTTTTCACTTGATTTTTTTTATTTATTTAAGCTTTACATTTTCAATTTTTTAGTAGTTTTTTATTATTGTTTTTTGATTACGGGATATGAACTTATATTATGAATTTAGTTGTTAAAGAATCGAACTTGCTGTGATTTTGTTGTTATTGTTTCTGGAAAAGTACTAATTAAGAGTGCTTAAATATTATGAATTCAGTTGTTACGAGGTGAACATGTTGTCGTTTTGTTGTTGTTGTTTTTAGTGAAGTCCTAATAGGCCTAAATTTTTATGATTTTAGTGGTTATAGAGTCGAATTTGATCTGTCATTTCATCCATTTTTTTTGCTCAAGGAAATGATGGAGGCACAATGTATATCCGGATTCGTGCTAATAGTTATGGTTTAAGTTGCTACACCGAGTCGAAATTTGCTGTCTTTTTGTTGTTGTTCGTGGAAAGGTCGTATTAGAGCTAAAATATTATGTGTTTAGTAATTAGAGAATCAAATTTGCTCTGTCATTTGACTCATTTCCTCCATCTTTTTCTCAAAGCAATGATGGAGGTAACATGTTAAACACAATTTTAAAGAGTTGGCAAGTATACATAAAATGGAAATGGCTTAGTATGTCTATGTTGATCTAGGGGAACATGTGAGCTTAGAAGCTGTTACTTTTTTACCTGCTATGTTTTTTTGTCGATCTTATGTATATTAGGTGACAAATGTTTGGGTTAGCAGCACGTTGTACCGATTCTTAGTTAAAAAGGTTTCGTTTTTTGATTATTGGATATGAACCTGCTGTATTATATATATGATTGATTGTCTTATGTCGGGTATAAGTTAAAGTGGAATGGAACATTTAATTGGAGTAGGAAGTGTTAAAAGACAAAGTCCCACTCCCAAGTAAACTTCTTCCTAATGTTAATTTTTGGCATACCTGTTTTTATCTTCTTCGTCTAGCTAGTTCTCATAAGGAGGCCTAAGTAAGTAACTACCATCATCTGCTTGTATCAATGAATTGTTTTCTCTTTCTTACGAGCACAGAGTATTTTTAATGGTCCATAATGTTTGTTGCATCTTTTTGCGGGGTTCATGAATATCACATCAAAAATATTGAGGCCTTCCATGGGGTCATATTCATGAAGTATGCGTGAAGTATTTTTGAAAAACAACATACACCATTTCTTGTATTTTATAACGAAAACATTCCATCTTTCGTATTTTGCAACACATATATAGTCCCGAAGAATGTGGCGTTATCCTATTTTGTAAAGCGTTTTTTATTTTTGTTTGTTTGTTGTTTTGATGCATTCAAAAAATTCAACTCCCTCCAACAGCTTTTGAAGCTATATATAGTTTTTGCTACCTATACCTATTTGTAGTTGTGTTTTTCTCTCATGCACGTGTTTTAATTTAGTGAAATGATACTTTTGAAAACAATATTAATTAATATATAATTTATTAAGTATTTATTCCTCGTAAAATATAAATATGTTATTATATATAATTATACAAAATAATATTAGATTAGATAGATGATTGATATTTTTTTTGTAGGATTTAACGATAGATGATTATGTTTAACGATTGATGCTTGTGGATCTCTTCAATATGATAAATGGCTTTATTTTTGTGGTAAAAATGATTGATAAATGAAGATGGATTTAACATTAGATAGACGATTGATTTTTTAAATAGGAATTACATTTATAATTTAATAATTACTTATAATTATTATATTTATTATTGAAATAAATTAACATGTTCATTGAATTTTTAAATAATTATGTCAAAAAAAATTCAACATGTTGCTACAAGTTGATAAAAAAAACGTGTTGCTACAAAAAAAAAAACGTGTTGCTACAAAAAAAGGTAATTAAATTTATGGATAGTTCCTACAAAAAAAAAAATTATGGATAGCTATATATATGGAATTTAATTAAGGCTTATGATTGATTGATTGTATATATGAAATACTACACTACATTAAATTTATAACAATTTTCAAGGGTGGAAACACTTGACGGGGAAAACACACCCGCTCTTTTATAATAGTAATGATAATGATAATGATATACCTATCTAGCTAATATAATCCTACCTGAGGTGTGGTTGCAATGAAAATTCAAATTTGCTTTTCACCAAGTAATTTAGGTATCCAAGTAACCTAATATCCCAAAGTTGTCATCAGTCCACAATGTAGTCACCTTCGGTACTTTAGGCTCGGATCCGAGGAACCTAATCCCAAAGTTGTCATCAGTCCAGTCCACAATGTAGTCACGTTCATCTGTCATATACGATAACAGAATCCCACCCATGTTTCTTCCTCCCTTATTTCTTGAATTTTCAGATTCAATGCCAGCTATCAAATAACAACCAATGAAATCAAAACTGGGAAGATAATTGAATTTAGAACCAAAGGGGAACAATTTACACAGCCAAATACGAAGCTGGGATACATATGTGTATATATATATATATATATTTGAAAGAGTTTACAGCACATTCTAGACACTTAATTACATTACCTCCCAAACACTAAGACTAAAATTTCCATTACTTCCATATGAATGCAATGCACGAGACCTTTGCTGTAGTTAGTTCAGAAACTGAAGGTCGCGTTTACAATGAAACAGGATTATGTACATGAGAAAGTCCTTTGTTCTGAATCTCATATGCCATGCATTTTTAGTATTGCGAAACCCCCCATACAACATCTTTTGACTAATGAAAGATTAAACACACACACACACACACACACCGAAATATTAAGCTTTCTCAAGAATCTCAACTATGACAGAGCAATCTACTTAGTTGATCTAATAATAATCATGACACATTTTATCCAGGGAAAGTTGGAAGAAAATGACTCAACTGCTGACTACACACTTCAACTGAAAGCTTGTATTTTTTGTGTTCTCAGTGAAAATTAAAAAAGCTCATTGATGGTTATATCCATCGTCCTCAATGCTTAAGATCCAGCGTCATCGCAATTTGGGATTAAAAAAACAAATTGAACATGCAAACTTAACTTAGATCATCCACGCATTTCTTCAGGCATCTCCAAAGGAATCCTGTACTCGATGAAGGTAGAGATTGGAGATGGCTGCAAAATCAATAGTTTATATCAACCATGACCTCAAACCATTCTCCTAACACAAAATCCTACCCTCCACCCTCTTAGCACAGATTACCGTTACGTCAAGTATCTGGCCATATAACCATTGAGATAAAAACTTGTACTTCATGATTAATCCAAATTATATAACAGCTTATTACATTAACACATTTAGAATTAAACTTTGTTACCACATAAGTTTCTGTGAACAAACAACAGCTTATTACAAATTACAAAAACAAAAAATAAATAAAGACTGAACTTTTTTAGAAGTAACATAATCGAAGTAATTAACAACTAATCTTAAGACATCCTAAAATAAAATAAGAAGACACTCTGTTCGCACACCAAATCACTTAGTTAAATCGGGAATTCAAATTCTAGCATATTGAACATGGAAAAAGAAACTGAAACTCGTAGGAAGTTTAACATCAAATTCTCAAATAAAATCAAAGAACACCAAAAATCCAACCTTTTTCGAAATTCTTCAACAATACGCTCTGAATTGAGATTCTCGGCATGCAGTCGATCTGATTGAAACTAATAAGCGCATAAGAGGGGTTAGGGTTTTGTATACACCTTTGAAAAATACGTATGTGACGATGACAAATAATGTCACCTAGATAATCCGGGCCCTAATTGAATCTAGTAGGATGGACACACACAAAAACCCTAATGCCTAAAGAGTGAGATGATGTCGTTTTTGGTGTTTGCGGCTGAGTCTAAGAATTTATCTTAGATTGTCTACGTATCCTGTTAGGTTCCAGGAATCAAGCCTTACGTAATTCCTGGATTGTGGTATTTATAATGACAACACATGCCCTAACCCTAATACTAGGTCGGTGTGAGTTAATGTCATATTTACCCTTAATGGGCCTTAACCCTTGCCCAAGTTACCACACTGTTAATGGGCCTGGACAGCTGGTGCGGACTCTGTCCTCCATGTCGATATTGCCGACCTGCGGTACTCGACTCTGGGACTCATTGTCCTACACTGCTCGATTGTCGATCGTCGTAGCCTCGAGTCTGGGCATCGACATAAGTACCTTGGTGTTAATTCATAATGTGAGGACCAATCGATAGACGACACGTGGAGGGGTGAAACCATGTATCGTCATAAGCCCTCCAGACTTGAGAGAGGCGACTCCCGTTGTCCGAGGTCGAGTCTGTCACATGAATCGTCTCCGAGTTGGGTCATTCTTTGGGCGGGAAAAAGCCCGCCATTTGCAACCCTAACTGCATGTAGCCACATGGCGTGATGTCACAGTACACAAACGCTTCGTATCCCGCAAATCATAACGCGTCATTTCCTCGATTTTCGCAATCTCCAGGGGGTTATAACTCCCTGCCCTTGGCGTCTTTTCAAATCATTTGGGGATCTCATCAAGCATAAAAGGAGAGAGAGACAAAAGTTGAAGCAGAGCTAATTTGCCATTTTCATATCACAAACTCCAAACACCAAGTAAGCAATTTCATTAGTTTTCTTCATCTTTTTCTTTGAATTTATCCATGTCCAGTAGTGCCACCGAATCTGATAGGGGTAGCGAAACGCCTTCCCGTAGCCAAACTCCGGCGCCTGTTCTTTCTGATCATCTTCTCTGGCAAGATTCCGGTGAAGCAGAGGCCACCTCTCCTTCTGTTCCCAACCAACCCAAGAAGTTAGTGACCAGGATGGATGGTAAGGGTCCCAAAGGCTGTCTAAACGCCCTTTCCCCTGGAGACATCACCAGGCTCTGCAGGAAATGCAATATCCCTAGCCCTCAATTTGAAACTCAACTCCCCTCCGGTCATCACCAATTCGCCGACGAGCCTCCGGAAGGGTTCTACACTGTCTACGAGGGCCAACTCTTGAGTGGATTACGATTTCCACTACGTCCGGCCGTCCTCGCGGCTCTAGATCATTATGAGATAAGCGTCTCCCAATTGGCCCCGAATGCCGTCAGGATCCTAATGGGATTTATCATAGCATGTCGAGTCGCGGGAGTCTGCTTCTCGATACCCCTTTCGGTATTATTATCAGATCGCTGCCACACCCGACAAGCTGTGGTACACCTTCCAGAGGAGGCCGAACCGGCATGAGTTTGTATCCAAGGGGCCTTCATCACACGGGGAGTGGAAGCCCCGATTTTTCTTTCTTCGACATGGCCTGGAGAACCCCTACGTAGGGCAATGGAGGTCGAGGAGCGTGAAGAAAGACAAACTTGGAAATTCTCTTGTTCCTCCCGAGGCCCGCCTACTAGGTGGTTTTAAATTCGAGGTGTGCACTCGAGACTTGAGTCTCCTTTACAATCTAGCCCACCTGGAGGAGGCTGGACCGATCCCATACGCAAACCTTCACGCCCAAGACCAAGATGTTGGTCCCAGAGAAGGGTGAAACTATAGTCAGAGGGGGGTGAATGACTATAGTGGAGTTTCAAAAACTTTTCTTTTGTTTAAAAGCTTTTGGGCAGCGGATAAGTCCCTTCTTACTATGTTGTTTTCAAATCAGTTTAGACAAACACAGATATAAGTTATGATCTAGGCAATTTAAATAAATGTTGTAAAGTAAATTGCAGAAAGTAAATTGACACAAGGCTTATAGTGGTTCAGGGTGGTGTAATCCCTTAATCCACTCTTCTCCTGTGATGATCGGAGGAATTCACTATTGTTTTCACAGATACAATAGTATGATTGTCCCTGGCTTCCCAAGCTTCACAATCTACAAGACTATCACTCATTGACTGCAACAGCTTCAGTGATTCAGTCTCTTTTGCTGCTTCTTGAGATCAAAATCCTTCAACAGCTATCACAGATTCAACTCCTTCTCAGATTGCCTCTGATTCAGATGCTTCAGTTTGATGTGAATGTGATTCACACACTTGCTTGATCAATCTCAGTGCTGATTATGACTTTGTAACTCTGATATCTGAGTTGATCACTAGATGTATCCTTGTAAGTTCAGAGAGAAGGCCTTTCAAATTGACAGAGTTTCTGCTTGATTTTTCTTTTCAGATCATTGTTCTTCTTTGTCTGTCAATGCCTTCTATTTATAGCCTTGAATAACCTTGATTTTGAAATTCCGTCCGTTGGCTATATTAATGAGGGAATAATCCTTGATTTTATTCTTGATTCCCCCTAAATTGCATTCTCCTTGATTTCAGTGATCGGATTCTTTCTTCAAACGTATAGCAGAAAATCCGTCCTTGATTGATCCTCTATTGATTGTGCATTTAATGCATGATCTTCTGAATCTTCAACGTATATTAAATCTGATCTGGTAAGTGTTACTCCGCCATTTTCAGAACGGTCGAGTGATCCTTCCGACTTAGCCGATTTAGATCTTCCTTCACCGTTTTGTCTTCACTCAGCCGAAAGTCAGTTTACTTTGCCGATTCACTGTTTTCTTCTTTGCTTCAGTTTAAGGAGAATCTTTGTACTTCACTGATCCTTGATTGGGGTGAGATCAGTGTACACCATATTTGAATATTAAGTTTCATCACTTAAAGTGTAACTTGGACTTATCCAAGGTCATCACAGACTTCCTTGGTTATAAGTCAGACCATTAATGTCTTCATTGCTTCTCTGCTGGTGCTTGACTGGCTTCACTCTGCCGAATATCTGTTTTTACTTTGCCGTCCTACCAACCAGTACAATACTTGTCTGACTCAACTTATACAACATGTCAGACTCCAAGTAAAGACTTATACAGAGAATTCTAACTTATTTCAGGCTTGCTATAACAGCTAGTATGGCCATCATCAAAACATAATAAAATGTTCCTAACAATTTCCCCCTTTTTGATGATGCCAAAACCCTCATAAGCCTGAACATAAGTGATCCAAATTTTTCATAAATAACAGAACAAAAACTCAACAATTTTATTCATCCATCACAGGGCAATAAGATATTGCATCTTTTTATTTAAAGACAAAGGCAAATAGAAGTAATCTAGAAATAATTCAAATTGAGTGTAAGGCCTACTTCTTCACATCTTTAAACCTGATGCCTTTGCCTTTGCTGCCCTTGCCCTTTTCTGTTGGGCTTGCCTTCTTTTCACTGGAGCTTTCAGGCTTAGAACTTCCTTCCCCCTTTTTGGCAGCACCAAAAAATGCTTCAAGATTTGTCGTTTCTGTATCAGAATCAGGGAGAGGACCATACACCAGAGTGCTTGTCCGAGCTATAGCTAAGAGGAGTGGAGTGGTTAGTATTATATGAGCCGTAGGCCTTATGTAAGCAATCCAAGCAGAAGATTGAAAGATGTCAGCGATGTCATGGTCGAGTATCTAGTAGCCTTGTCTGACGTGGCCTCACCAACTTTGATTAGAAGGTCCAGTTGCTTGCCAGAATGCTCCATTATCTCATCCAGATGCTGAATTTGTTGAGTGTGAGCATTGAGAGTGTCCACCAAGGGCTTAAGATTGTTGTCAATTGTCTCAGCATGGAATTCAAGATTGGTTTGGACATGGTGAGGGATGAGTTATTGTAGATTGCAAAGCAGGTTTCCTTGCCTCTCAATGACCTCATCTTGGATCTTGATATGATTGATAAGGGCCTCAATCTTGTGGTTGAAGGAGGTTGCTTCACTCCTTAAGGCATTCTTCAGGTTTTGCCTGCTGTAATATTGTCTTTCCATGTCCACAATGAGGGGTTGAATGTCCAGATTGAAGACTCTCTCTGGATCAATTTCTTCTCGTGCCACATGGACATCCTCTTCATCCCCATCAGTTCCATCCTCAGCATCTTCACCTTGCTTTTTCTCATTTTCCACTTCAATTTCTCTTTCTTCCTTTTCCTCTTCTTCCTCTTCCTTTTCATTTTGTGCTTCTTCTTCTTTTTCTTCCATCTGTTCTTGTTCTTCCTCATTAGACACTGGGTCATTTAGAGGTTGTTGTTGAGTGTGGACTTCTTCATCTGCCACTGTTCCCCCTTGTGCAATTGTGGGGGAGTTGACAATTTCGGCTGAGTGAGCTTTATCAGCTGGCTCACTGAGCTGTTTGTCAACTTTACCAATGCTTTTGAAAAGCACTTCTTGAAGAGTCAGTTCATCATCAGAAATCCCCAAATCTTCTTGATTTGCTTCAAGATTTCCACCTTCTGAGTGTTCATCCTCTGACTCATCTTCTTCCTCATCTATCTCCTCCTCTTCAGATGAAGTGATTTTATATCCTTCCTCACCTTCCTCCAGGTAGGTGATTTCCTCTTGTTGCTTTTCTTCTTCTGTTGCTGTGTCATCACTGATTGTCACAGGTTCAATCAAGTTGCTGGTTCCAGGCAGAGATATGTTTGCATGTGTTGTCTGGGATCTAGTTCTTCGTCCCACTCATGATCTACTGCCTTCAGGCTGTTTTCTTTTGCTCCCAGCAATGGGTTTGGGCTTCATGGAAGCCTTGATGTAAGTAAACATCGTCTTTGACTTGTGTGGAGACTGCAAATTGGTGGGTTGTACTTTCAATTCGTTGAACAGGTGTTGAAGAGGAAACCCATATGATTTCCTCTCCCATAAATCGCCCTTTTTCTGTAAACCCTTGCTTGGTGCCGTTATTGATAAATCAATTTCCTTTTGAATTTGATCCTTCAGTCGATTGAAAACGAATGTTGCCCAGTCGAATTTGGTACCTTCATAGATGATGGCCATCAGTCTGATCCGAACCTCAGTCAGGTTTTCCATAGACCCTTTTCTGCCTTCGATATTCTTGGTGATGACTGGTGCAAATTCAGCAAACGGAAGTTTGAGCATTGATCTTGGTAGATTGTATGTTTTGCTGTTTCTTCTGGGGTTCTTGGCTATTTCAGCCCAGAATTTCTGGACGTCAATCGTCACAAACTTGACATTAGCCGGACCTATTATGGGAAGTTGCAGGAATCTGTTGAGTGTACCAGGCGTGATGACTATTTCCCTTCCAAAGATAGAGCTTTTTATGCAATCAACTTCAGTCTTCTTTGTGCTGGACACAAACTTGGCATTTTTCCAAAATGCTATTAGATTTTCATAGCAGATTCCAGTGATTGGGGGGGTTTAGGAAGGTCATCAGCCCCAAATTGGAATAGCAGTCAACCAAGCGTTGAGCTTTTGCATCATTATCACAAAACGCGAGATAGTGTTCTGGTTTGAAAAATGAACCAGTGATGATTGATTTTTCGTAGTACTTTTCAGTGGGAGAGATTGTGGAAGATGAAGCCATTGATATTTAATTGATGTATCGAGAGGAGTTCTTCAAGTTTTCAGTGAAAATAAAAAATAGGGTTTGTAATTTGCAAGAGAGTGTAAAGATTTCTGAAAATCTCTAAGTATCGTTTATATAGGGTGATTTTGAGTAGTGTGAACGTGGTTTTGAATGTGGAAGGATTTTATGACATAATGACGTGATTTTGTGTATGTAAATCGCGATATTCGAGCGTAATGGGGGAGTGGTTTGAGGTAAGTAATGATAGAGCCCGGGAATCGAGGCGTTTATAATTTAAAAAGAATATGGTTACCTCCATGATCATAAGTTGATCTCCACGTGTGTAATCTTCCACAGAATAATCTTCCATAATTTCCTTATTCTCCACGTGTAGTAAAAATTGATTTTGTTCACACTTTAATTTGTCCAAGTCTTTAATTCGGTGAAGTGCCTTGGCTGGTCACTTAGCCGATGTAGAGAATTCTTCTCTGAGCTGCTCCATTTAACCATTCCTAACAATCAGTTAAGTTAACTTCGCTGGATACCAGTGCCTTACCTGCTACATCTCCTGTAACGGCAAATGTTTAACCAGTTGATGAAGTCACTTAGCCAATTACTCCAGTTAGCCGCTCTTTGGTACTTAGTCAACTTCAATCATTCCTAACTCAGTTCTCAACATGCTAAATCTTTCATAACTGAGTGGTTTAGTGAAGATGTCAGCCAATTGATCTTCAGTGGGTATGTATTTTAGGATGACATCTCCCTTTTCAACATGATCTCTGATAAAATGATGTCTCACATCAATGTGCTTTGTTCTTGAATGCAACACTGGATTTTCAGTAATAGATATTGCACTTGTATTATCACACATGATTGGAATTGTTTTCTCTTCCACTCCATAATCCCTTAGTTGTTGTCTGATCCAAAGTACTTGTGCACAACAACTACCTGCTGCTATATATTCTGCTTCAGCTGTTGATGTAGATATGGAGTTTTGCTTTTTACTGAACCAAGAGACTAGTCTGGTGCCTAGCATTTGACATGTTCCAGAGGTGCTTTTTCTATCTATTTTGCATCCAGCATAGTCAGAGTCTGAATATGATATCAATTTAAATCCTCCATCTTTTGGATACCAAATACCTACATTGATAGTGTTTTTCAGGTATTTGATTATTCTTTTGGCAGCTAGAAGATGTGATTCCTTTGGTTGAGCTTGAAATCTTGCACATACTCCTACTGCAAATGCTATATCAGGTCTACTTGCAGTTAAGTATAGTAAGGATCCAATGATTCCTCTATACATTTTCTGATCAACATCCTTTCCTGCTTCATCTTTTCCAAGTATGACTCTTGCACACATTGGTGTGTCTGCTGTGCCACTTGTATCCATCCCATACTTGTGTATTAAATCTCTTGTGTACTTGGCTTGACTAATGAAAATACCATCCTTCATTTGCTTTACTTGAAGGCCAGGGAAATAATTTAATTCTCCCATCATGCTCATCTGAAATTTGCTCTTCATCAGGTTTGCAAATTTCTCACATAACTTTTCATCCTCTGATCTAAAAATGATATCATCAACATATATTTGTACTAGCAATGTACTTGTTCCTTCCTCTAGTTTGAATAGAGTCTTGTCTATAGTTCCCTTGTTCAATCCATTCTTGATCAGAAATTGTGATAGTGTTTCATACCAGGCTCTTGGTGCCTGTTTGAGTCCATAGAGGGCCTTCTTGAGTTTGTATACTTTGTCTTCTTTTCCTTTGATTTGAAATCCAGGAGGTTGTTCTACATATACTTCTTCTTCCAAAAGTCCATTTAGGAATGCACTCTTGACATCCATTTGATAGACTTTGAAGTCTTTGAATGCAGCAAATGCTAGAAAGAGTCTGATTGCCTCCAATCTTGCTACTGGTGCAAATGTTTCATCATAATCTATCCCTTCTGCTTGAGAATAGCCTTTTGCAACTAGTCTTGCTTTGTTTCTGACAACTGTTCCTTGCTCATCCATCTTGTTCCTAAATACCCATTTTGCTCCAATGATGTTGGCCATATCTGGTCTGTCAACAAGTTCCCAGACTTCATTTCTTTCAAATTCATTTAGTTCTTCTTGCATGGCTGTGATCCAATCTGCATCTTGGATTGCATCATCTATTGTCTTGGGTTCCACTTGTGATAGAAAACATGTTAGCATGTGCTCCAGTTGTCTTCTGGTTCTAACTCCTGTGTGAATATCTCCAATAACTTGTTCTTCAGGATGGTCTCTCAGCCAATTTAGATCAGGTTGAAGTTGTTCTTCACTTGGTGCTTACATACCTTCATGCTGAGCATGAACTTCAAATTCTGGTGCTTCTTCTGTTGTATTGATATGTGGCTCCTCTTGATTTTCAAAATGATGATTCAGGATAGAAGCTGATATGGTTGTATTTGTATAGATTTTCCTTTGTGCTGCTTCCTCTTCTTGATCTTGAAGGTCTTCACCATTTGTATTTGGTTCATAAAAAACTACATGTATTGATTCTTCAATCACCAATGTTCTTTTGTTGAGTACTCTGAATGCTTTGCTGGTGTCTGAGTATCCCATAAAGATTGCTTCATCGGCCTTTTCATCAAAGGTATGCAGCTGGTTCCTGTTCAAGACAAAATATTTTGATCCAAACATATGAAAATATGAGATATTGGGTTTTCTACCATTCCATATTTTATATGGAGTCTTTCCATGATATTTGTTGATGATTGATCTGTTTTGTGTATGGCATGCTGTGTTTGCTGCTTCAGCCCAAAATCTCTTTGGCAAGCATGCTTCAGCAATCATTGTTCTAACTGCTTCTTTGAGAGTTCTGTTTCTTCTTTCTGCTACACCATTTTGTTGTGGAGTTCCTGCTGCAGATAATTGATGTAGTACTCCATTTTCTTCATAGTAGGTTCTGATAATTTCATTTAGAAATTCAGTGCCTCTATCTGATCTGATCTTGATGATTTTCAGTTCCTTTTCATTTTGGAGTCTTCTCAGCAAATCTGGCAGCTTTTTGAGTGTTTCTTTCTTCTTGTTCATGAAAATGTTCCAGGTGTACTTTGAGAAGTCATCCACCACTACTAGGGTGTATTTCTTACCACTTACACTTACTGGTGTGACTGGTCCAAACAGGTCCATGTGTAACAGATGTAGAACTCTGGTTGTAGATTGATAAGGCTTTGACTTGAATGACTTTTGATTTGTTTCCCTTTCTGACATGCATCACATAGGCTTTCCTTTTTGAATATGATTTCTGGCAGGCCTTCAACTAACTTGTTCTTTGATAATTTGTTGATGGTCTTGAAATTTAGGTGATTTAATCTTCTGTGCCAAATCCAGCTTGTTGATTGTTTATTTTTGACAAGCAGACATGTTTTTGCCTTGGCTGTTCTCCAGTCCACCACATACATGTTGTCTTGTCTTCTACCTGCAAGAACTATTGTGTTGGTTTGGCTATGAATCACTTTGCATCCTTCTTTGTTGAAGTGCACATTGTAGCCTTTGTCACAGAATTGACTGATGCTCATCAGATTGAAATTAAGTCCCTTGACATATGCCACATTTTGAATCTTCAGATTGTTCTTGAGTATTATGCCTTCCCCTTAATCTTGCCAGGGTTTTCTTTGCCTCCAAATGTGACTTTGGGTCCATCAAAAGCTTTGAAGTCAGTGAGTCATTTCTTGTTTCCTGTCATGTGTCTGGAACATCCACTGTCTATGTACCAGACATCCTACAAAACAAATTAATTAAGTTTAGGTACCCAACACTGTTTGGGTCCATACCTGTTAGCAGTCATGCCTCCCATACCAAGTGTATATCCAAAGGTTCTTCTTTTTGGATAATTAAAGTCATCAACTTCATATGTATAAGGCATGGCAGAATAGCTTCTAATATTTTTACTGAAGGTATTCTGATACTTTTCTCTACCTTTTGGTGTATTTACATCCTTCTTCACTTTCCAATATGCAGTAGGAAACCTTTCTTGCTTCATGTGTCTAGGAACATATCTAGATTGGTTTTTTTTAAACACATGATGCATTTTATGGAATGGTTTCCTCTTGTATAGGTGCAACATTCCAATCATCCTCTGAAGGATAAAGTCTGCCTTTACCTTTCAGAAGGCTATTGTTCTTGGTTGACTGAAATGAGGATTTGGTCTGCTGTTTTACTACACTAGGTTTTGACTTCACCGGAGCAGGATGATTTGTCGGAACTATGGTCTGTCCCTTTCTAAATTTTGGTCCAATGTTGGTTCTGGATTTAGAATTGTGTTGACCATTATTCCTACTCTCATCCTGACTGTTGTAGCCAAGACCAGATCTGGATCCAAACCTTTTTGAGGGTTTGTAAGCTGGTGCATTTAGTGGTGCAGTGGTTACCTTTACCGGTGGGGAGATTTTCTTAACTGATCTGTCAATAACAGATGTATGATCATCTGCTTTTTGTTGATCATTTAAGTAGGTCTCCTTACTGGTTAATTCATCTTTTGCTTTATCCAGTTCTTTCTTTAGTCTTTTATTCTCCTTTCTTAGATCCTTGCATTCCTTTTCCAGAATTTCATGATTCATTTCAATTTTATCAAATTTAATCATGAGATTTTGGATTAGGTCTGCTGTATCCAATGGGAGACTAGAAGATTGTGCAGTGTTAGATGTGGATGCATTTGATGAGGAACAGGAACTAGATGTTACCTCAGTTTCACCTGATTCTTTAGCCATTAGACATAGGCTTGTTTCCTCAGTGTCTGAACTATCATCTTCATCTTCATCTAATTCTTTGGTCATGAGGCATAGACATGCTTTTTCATTGTTTGCGCTATCTTCTTCATCACTGTCATCTGTCTCATTATCAGATGATTCTTCATTCTTTTCACTGTTGGATTCAGCCATGAGTGCCTTCTTGCTTTTCCTCTTTTCAGATGCTTTGTATTTCTTCTTTTCATCATCTTTGTCATTTTCTTCAGGACAATCAGCCTTGAAGTGACCCTTCTTGTTGCAGTTGAAGCATCTGTATTCATCATCTTTCTTTTTCATTTCTTTATTTGAGCTTGACCTCTTGTTTGATGATGAATTTCCTTTGAAAGGCTTCTTTTTGCTGAACCTGTCAAAGCGTTTAACTAATGAAGCTACATGTTCTTTAAGTTCATGTGTCTCTTTGCTGATGCAATCGGCAAAGTTACTTTGCTGGGGTGCAACCAGTGCAGTGATTTTGTGTGTCTCTGCCGGAGCATCATCTTCACCGTTCAATTCGAATTCATGAGCTTTTAATTGGGACATCAGTGTCAGAGTGTCAGTGCTTGCAAGATTTGTTGTTCCTCTGATTACTGATGTTATGATCTTCCATCTTTCAGGTAGTCCTCTCAAGATCTTCATGCATACTTCTTTCTGGGGATATGTGTGTCCAAGCTGCTGCAGTTCACTGATAATGCTTGAGAATCTGTTGTCCATTTGATCAATGGATTCACCAGCCTTCATTTTGAAGTTCTCAAATTTCTATTTTGCAACAGATAATTTGTTTTCTTTAACTGCTTCAGATCCTTCATTTATCAATGATAGCTTGTCCCACATCTCCTTTGCTGTTTTGCAGTCTTTGATTCTCATGAACATGTTGCTATCTAGGGTCTTCAAAATCATGTCTTTTGCAACAAAGTCCAGATTTGCTCTTCTCCTGTCATCCTTGGTCCAATCCTTTTTAGGTTTATCAATTTCCTTCCCTTGATCTGCTCCTGTGCCTACCACAGTAGTGATTATGATTGGTCCATCATTAATTACATCCAGCATCTCTTCATGAGTTGCTGCAAGATGAGATAGCATTCTTATTTTATATTCATCAAAATTATTAACATTAAAAACAGGTACTTTTGACAAGAAGTTTGAGGAATCCATAAGTGCAAATGAAGATATAAATGTAAATGTATAGAAAACTCAGATTTGAAAACTGCTTTGAAAATATGTGATCTCCTTGTTACCAGAAATTAGATCCGAACAGGTTCTGATACTATGAACACTGCTCCGATACCAATCGTTGGTCTCAGAGAAGGGTGAAACTATAGTCAGAGGGGGGTGAATGACTATAGTGGAGTTTCAAAAACTTTTCTTTTGTTTAAAAGCTTTTGGGCGTGGATAAGTCCCTTCTTACTATGTTGTTTTCAAATCAATTTAGACAAACACAGATATAAGTTATGATCTAGGCAATTTAAATAATTTTTGTAATAAATTGCAGAAAGTAAATTGACACAAGGCTTATAGTGGTTCAGGGTGGTGTAATCCCTTAATCCACTCTTCTCCTGTGATGATCGGAGGAATTCACTATTGTTTTCACAGATACAATAGTATGATTGTCCTTGCCTTCCCAAGCTTCACAATCTACAAGACTATCACTCCTTGATGCAACAGCTTCAGTGATTCAGTCTCTTTTGCTGCTCCTTGAGATCAAAATCCTTCAACAGCTATCACAGATTCAACTCCTTCTCAGATTGCCTCTGATTCAGTTGCTTCAGTTTGATGTGAATGTGATTCACACACTTGCTTGATCAATCTCAGTGCTGAATATGACTTTGTAACTCTGATATCTGAGTTGATCACTAGATGTATCCTTGTAAGTTCAGAGAGAAGGCTTTTCAAATTGACAGAGTTTCTGCTTGATTTTTCTTTTCAGATCATTGTTCTTCTTTGTCTGTCAATGCCTTCTATTTATAGCCTTGAATAACCTTGATTTTGAAATTCCGTCCGTTGGCTATATTAATGAGGGAATAATCCTTGATTTTATTCTTGATTCCCCCTTAATTGCATTCTCCTTGATTTCAGTGATCGGATTCTTTCTTCAAACGTATAGCAGAAAATCCGTCCTTGATTGATCCTCTATTGATTGTGCATTTAATGCATGATCTTCTGAATCTTCAACATATATTAAATCTGATCTGGTAAGTATTACTCCGCCATTTTCTGAACGGTCGAGGGATCCTTCTGACTTAGCCGATTTAGATCTTCCTTCACCGTTTTGTCTTCACTCAGCCGAAAGTTAGTTTACTCAGCCGATTCACTGTTTTCTTCTTTGCTTCAGTTTAAGGAGAATCTTTGTACTTCACTGATCCTTGATTGGGGTGAGATCAGTGTACACCATATTTGAATATTAAGTTTCATCACTTAAAGTGTAACTTGGACTTATCCAAGGTCATCACAGACTTCCTTGGTTATAAGTCGGACCATTAATGTCTTCATTGCTTCTCTGCTGGTGCTTGGCTGGCTTCACTCTGCCGAATATCTGTTTTTACTTTGCCGTCCTACCAACTAGTACAATACTTGTCTGACTCAACTTATACAACATGTCAGACTCTAAGTAAAGACTTATACAGAGAATTCTAACTTATTTCAGGCTTGCTATAACAGCTAGTATGGCCATCATCAAAACATAATAAAATGTTCCTAACACAAGAGAACCGTAGGGACTTTCCTTGTTTTGCTTTCGTATTTGTTATTCAGTCGAGTATGATAACTTGTCATTTGTTGATCAAGACTAGCCTATTCTTTTTGTCTTGCAGTGGGAAGGTTCTCCAAGATCACTGATCCTACACATCTTCCACCATCGGTGGTCGTAGCTGCTCCGCCTTTCGGGGATCGGGCTGCGCCTGAAGTGCCTGTGGCTGAAACCAGGGCACCTTCTTCTTCTAGAGAGGGGGGGTGCTACTCAGCCTGAGCCTACCTCTGCTACCGTCGAGTCGACGGTGCCGGCTCGATCATCAAAGCAACCTCCGGCCTCTAGCAGCTTATCGGTCCGTTATGGCTCGCTTTGGGACGAGGATGAGGAGGTGCTAGTCGATTTGACTCCACCTGTTGAAGTAAACGTGGAGGAACAAGCAGCGCCGACCAAGAAGAGGCCAACCGCTGCCGAGCTAGTGAGGGAGCAACACAGGCAGGCAAAGAGGGCCAAAGTTGCTGAAGCTTCCTCCGAGCCGGAAGTCGATGCCAACTGGGTTGCTGGTGATTGCGCGACCCTGGAGGACAAGGCTCTATCCGGCCCATGCTCTTCGGAAGTCGGCCCGCCTCGTAAGTCGATTGCCTTTCTTTTCCCTAAGCGTAGATTTTTCCGAGGCCTATGCCTTGTTTATTATTTAACATCTCTTTTCCTTTTTTGTAGAATAACCTTCTCAGTCGAGAGGCCACTCGACGTCTGGCCAAAACGGGTGAGTCAGAAGAGGACCTGCGGACGGAAAACGGCAGATTGCTGTAGGACAATATTGCAAAGGGTGCCGCCATCGCCTCTTGCTGGACAGCCTGTATCCTTTCTGGAGCAAAAGATATTTTTTTTCTATTTCACTGGTTTTCTGGTTGGGTCAATGTTAAGCTTGTGGACAGCCAACTCTGTTGACAGTCCAGGCATATCACTTGCTTTCCATGCAAACACATCTTTGTAGTCTTTCAGAATCTTGATCAGAGTCTGCTTCTGTTCAGCCGGTATCCATGATCCTACACTGATTGTGGATTCGGGATCAATTTCAGCTAACATTACTGACTCCACGGGATCATTCGACTGCCAACTTTTCTCTTCCTCTGGAACGATATCTTCCATTGTCACCTGCTGCACTTTCATCTTTCCACTGATTGTGGCTGTGTAGCAATTCTTCGTAGCATCCACATCCCCCTTAATAGTAGCTTCTCTTTCGAATGTTGGGAATTTCATACTGTTATGTGCTGGTGATACCACAGCTCTGAGATCGATCAATGCCGGTCTACCCAATATCACATTGTATGCTGATGAAGCTTTTACCACCACATAATTGACTATCAGAGTCCTGCTCTGTGATCCTTGTCCGAAAGTTGTTAATAACTTTAGCATACCCACAGGATGAATCGGAGGTCCTGTGAATCCAAAGAGAGGAGTTGACGCAGGGGTCAACTCCGAGTCTGCTAATTTCATTGCTTGAAATGCACTATAATACAACACGTTTACTGCACTGCCTGTGTCTACACAGATCCTTCTGACCAGATTCTTTTGTATAACCGCTTCTATTACCAACCCTTCGTTGCTCACAACAGCTGGTAATGCATCTTTCGGGCCATACTGAACGGTTCCCATCACCTTTTGTTTCTTAGCTTCTCCTCTTTTCCTGCACTGCCACTTTTTTCTTACTGGGCAGCCTTGTTAACACCTGCTGGTCCTCCAATAATTGTATTGACCGTATTAATTGGGGCATTCTCTCTATGCCCATCAGCATCAGGAGATGGATCTCTGTGTCTCATTTGATTATATCTGTCTTGATTGTTGTTGAATTTCTTAAATTCCCTCCTTCCCCTAGGGTTATCTCCTTGCGTTCGATCGATGCATTCATCGATCTTTCCTTCCATGGCTGCTGCATCTATGTCTCTGATCAAGTCCCTGCACTGCTCAGAGTCATGTCCAATGTCTTTATGATACTTGCACCACCTTGTATGTTCTCTTTTTTCTCTTGGTCCCCTCAGGGGAGGAGGAATTTTGGCAATTCCTTTTTTCTCCATTATTGCCAGAACTTGATCACGGGATCTATTTAGAGGAATAAGGTCTCTGTCCTGCAAAGCACCTTTTTTCCCTAACCTATCAGAAATGGGAGCGGTTACCCTATCCCAAACTGATTTTTTTTTCTTATCCGATCTATCCTCAGTTTTTCCTTTCTTAGAATCCCTGTGGGATTCCTCTCTCTTGGCTCTGTTAGCCTCTTCTCCTTGACAATGTCTGTATGCAATTTCCAGACATTCTTCCATTGTGCTTGGATTCTTGCTGCTTAACTTGGCATGTAACCGCCCTTCTTTCAGACCTGCCACGAAGGACGCCACTAAGAACTTATCATCCAGATCCGCTATCTGAGATGATTCTCCATTGAATCTTTTGATGAACTGAAATACTGTTTCATCATTTTTCTGTCTGATTGTCAGCAAATATGTGCGGTTTCTCTGGAAAGGCCTTGCTGCGATAAACGCATGCATGAATTTCCTGGTCAGAGTGGGGAAGTCTGGTATGGATCTGGGGGTCAACTTGTTGAACCAATCTCTTGCCTTCCCTGTGAGAAGAGTTGCAAATGCCCTGCATTTCATCTCTTCTGGTGCGTTGTACAGACTCATATGCTGGATGTATTTATGCATATGATCATATGGATCTTTGGTACCATCATATGACTGGATCTTTGGAATCTTAAATCCTGGAGGGCAAGGAAACGCATCAATGTCCTCGGTAAAAGGAGATACCATTCTGAATTCATCTTGTTTTGGTTTAAGGATAGCATCCAACTCTGCTCTGGCATTATCACCACCTGGGTGAGTAGCAACTACCCTTATACTAGATTCTACTTCATGTTTTTCTTTCTTAGCCGTATGACGAGGAGTAGGTGTTTCTGAAACATCTCCATCCTGATTTCTGGCTTTCAACACTTCTTCAAAAATGGCTTTTATCTCTTCTCCTTTCAGATTTGCTAAGTTTTCCACCAACATCTGCCTGATTGCATTTTGTGTGCTGGTTTGTCCTTCTTCCATTTGAATTTTATTTCCAGTTTGTTGATCGTTTTCTTCTCGGTTTGCTTCCCTAGTTTGATCTTCAACCGGAGGTTGATTTTGATGCTTCTTCCCCTGATTTTTTGCCATTTTTACCACAACAAATCTCACTAACTAGAATCTTGCCCTCCTTCTAGCGCCAAATGATGTTGCTCTAAAATTATAATCGGGTAATTGAAAGATTCGAGTTAGGAAAATGATACAGAAATAGGTAAAATTTGTATAAGCTTGGACTGAACTCTTTGAGAGAGCTGCCTACGTTCCAATTCAAGTGTCAAATCGGAATCAAGTCTCCATCGTAGTTCAGGATTCACCTTTTATTCTTGTAGATCGTGATGATAACCTTCTTCCCATAATGGGGAGTTATTACCGGTTATCTTGGACACTATCAGACGTGGGGCTCTATCCACGTTATAAACGGTTATGTCTTATGAACTCCGTATTCTGGCGGTTGCATGACCGTTCTGTCCAGAGATCGTTCTGCTCAGCTAGTTCTGCTCAGGCCTGCTCTGCTAGTTCTGCTCAGGGGTTGGCGGAGTCCTGCTCCTCCAATCCCATTGTCGATATCGGATTGTGAGATGGGCCCGGCCCAAGAATAAATAATCCGGCTCAAATGGGCCCATGTATAGTCACTTTAGATGGATGTGGCTTGTTGATTTCAGGTAATATGGTTTTTTTGTTGCTGAATCCTTTTCGATTTCTTTTTAGGGAAGAATCCACAGCTTTTTCATCTTTTTGCCGAAATGTCGAATCAAAGGACGCTTCTTGCACTCTAGGTGACTGTGATGCTACTCCTCCGACTAAATCGACGGCTACTGATTCTTTTCAGTCCGGCAAACCACCAATCGCACCGGAAGAAGCCCTAGCTCCGGCAATTTAGGTTTTCCGCCCTTCTATCATTTTTCGCAGGATGTCGACAACAATAGATCCACGGGGAGTGAAGCCCTGAATCCTGGTAAACCTTAATTTTTTTTTTCTTATACAAATTTATTTTTTGGGTTTATTTCTTATGCTTTATACCATGAATTCACGTGTACCAATCTGATGTAGTTTGATTAGTTTCTTTTTCTGCTTTACGCATTTCCTCCATTTGATTTATTTCAGATTGATTACATAATACTTAGGGTTTCCCGCTTTCAGGAATTGATATGGTTTAATGAACGATCTACAATTACGCATCCACAATTTCATCCTTCAACGACTACTTTTGGTTTAATGTTCCGAAAATGTTTCTACTTTTCCTTTTTGATTTTTTTTACATTTATAACTTAAACATCAGGGTTCCTTTGCTTTCAGGAAGAGACGAGCAATTGGTATTGTCCGAAATAATACTGTCTACACAATTCAAGAAGAGTGCTTTGGTGCTGCTATTACTTCGTTGGTGTGCTGCTTTGTTCTACCCTGTAAGTGTTCATTGATTCTGCCAAACTTTCTCCTATTATCTCCTTGGTTATTTTTGTTCTGGACTGAAGAACATGTTGGGAATCTCTTCTTGGCTGAAATTTTGTTCGATTTTATTTGACGTAATCGTGTTATTATAACTCTCAAATTAACTATTTTTGTGCATATTGAAGCACGACTAATCTTGAAATTTTCATTAATTGCTTACAAGTATTATAGATGTCATATGGCCAAGATTTGGTTTATCTTAAAAAATTGAGTTTAACAAACAAACTGACTGAACAGTTCATGAGTTGTATTTTTTATAATACTCTGCAGAATCTGTGATATGTTAAATGACTTAATTCGACCAATCTGCGTAGACGATGGCATTTTTCTTTTATGAAAACATAGATGATGCTGTTTAAATTAGAATAAACTACACTTGAATAATTGTCAATACATAGTGAATATGCTTCTTTTCTGATTGGGTACTCAAGTCTTAAGCTGCTTTGTTGATGTTCAGTATACAAACAGAGTTTCAGATGCACTTCGAGCTATTAAGGCATGCCGGTGAGGATTGACATGCTGCAATGACAGAGGGTTCGGTTGAATCTCCATTATCACCCTTACCGGTGTTAGTTTTTGTCTTTCGGGGGAAGTTCTCTTTTTCTTTACCACTTTAGTATGAATAATTTGTGAGTGTTGAGGATTTGGAGTGTTGGTTTTTCACTTTTTCAGGACTTCTATCATGTTTAATGTAACATGGAGAAATGTGTTTGCCTCTGTTTATAATTTGTTTTTTCCCTTTCATAAACACATACTTGCAAATGATGGCGCAACTACCTTCTTAAGCATTCTTTTGCATTCATTAATGTTCTGAAAACGTTAAGAATGGGCAGCAAGGACGGCAAGAATGGGGCCGTGGTTGTGGCTGTCAACCGAAATCCGAAAACTTTTTCAAGGGCTTTGATGTGGAAACAATGGTTGAGGCCTTCAGCGTGGATTAAGAAACCGCAAGAAAACTTCAATCTCAATTTGATCAAAGAGGGCATATAGTGAGAGTGGATCAAGGCCTTCAAGTGTTAAGGCCACCTATGGTACCTACAGCAAGAAGAACAACAAAGCAGAGGAGACAATGGTGTTGAGGAGACCATTTGCACATCAAGGGCTGGACAAAACATTGACAACCCTTCCAGGGCCGACGTCTTCAATCCAAACGGTGGCCGTTTTACACGGAGTGGTGTAAGCAACAAGGGGACAAGGATGGATACAGATAGTGGACCAACGAGGACAAGCAGTGTTCGACGGAGAGCTCCTAGAAGGGCAGGCTATTGTGGCACTAATGAACTTTGCGGTTTTAAAACAAGTAGGAAACCAAGGATTTGAATGGTTAGGATTCAATACCAATGACAATTCAATGATCAACACCCTTTTTTGACATGTTCTGATCAAAATTTCATAGTACTATCGAATTCTCAGGTCAGACGCCTTTGATCTTTTTCTTCTGTCGATTGATCCTTCCAATTCGATTCTTTTTGCAGTATATCTGAGAAGAGCCGCCATAGAGAATACATTGCTGTTATGCTATCTACATTTTATAATTTTGTAGATTATTTATTTTATTTTATTGTTTTTTCACTATGTTTCTTAAGACCACTAACAGTGTGAAGACTGGAGATCTAGGGGTTTGGCATTTATGAACATCAACTATAAGCAGTGAGGGATGCGATTGAGGAAATGGATGGTGATGCTCGTTCATATGGAGACAATGACGGGGTTTGTTCCATCCCGCGTTTGCTGGATCGAGCATAAAAGGAAGAGAATTTGAAGATCCTACTACAAAAGCACATATGAAAGCAACGGCGGCTCGAGCTCTTTGGCATCTTTGTGCAGGAAATCTAACTATATGTAGAAGCATAACCGAATCACGAGCACTTTTGTGTTTTTCAGTACTATTAGAAAAAGGGCCAGATGAGGTTCAGTATAATTCAGCTATGGCACTGATGGAGATCACAGCAGTAGCTGAAGAGCATGCAGATTTACGTCGTTCTGCTTTTAAACCGAATTCACCTGCTGCTAAAGCAGTTGTAGACCAGCTATTGAGAATCATAGACAAAGAAGAACCCGACCTCCTTATTCCTAGCGTTCGGTCTATTGGGAACTTGGCTAGAACCTTCAGAGCAACAAAGACAAGAGTCATTGGCCCATTAGTAAAGCTTCTAGACGACAGGGAACCCGAGGTAATTAGTGAAGCAGTAGTTGCATTGAACAAGTTTGCTTGCGACAATTTCCTACATTAAAGCGATAATCGAAGCAGAAAGGCCTAAACATTTGCTTCAATTGGTATATTTCGGTGAACAAATGGTTCAAGTTCCTTCATTGATTTTGCTAAGCTACATTGCAATTCATGTCCCGGAGAGCCAGGTACTAGCTCAAGCAGAGGTCCTAATTGCATTGGAATGGGCTTCTAAACAGGAAATGCTGATGCAAGATACTACAGTTGAAGAATTAGTGAATGAAGCTCTGGTGTTTTTAAATTCCATTGAATGATTTATCTCTCTACATGTACTACAGTACAGTAGATAGTGTTATGAAGGTGCTGGTACATTTGATTTCCCAGCTTTTTGATGTATTTTTTTCATCGTCGTTTTCTTAGCACGGTACTAAGACTAGCCAATATAGCTTCTTCCAAGCCATGGCCTTGATGAAATCCATGATTAAAAGACTGTTTTGTACCAATCTATATGCATTATGATTCCTGAGATTAAAATTGTATACCCGTCAATATTGTCATTATTTCTTTGTGGTTATCTTATTTCGCATACTTATCACATCCATCCTCACATAATTCCTGAGATCTACAGTGCATCATCTTGATGTTGAAGTGGAATCTTTTGGTCATTATGTATGTTTCTACCTGGCTAAGATGGTAGTTTATTAGTTTGTTTAATCTTTGAATTTAACCTCTCTATGTGCAGAATTTCTTCTGTTATGCTCATTTTTTAGTTTTTTTTTATTCCCTTTAAATTTCCGGTGGTTGATACTTAAAACCATTGCAACCAGCATCATTATAACCCATTTTTGTTCACTGCATAAATATCGCAGAACCCACACATCTTTTACCTTCAAATGCATTGGACAGATTCATATAAACTGTGATCTTTACCGTTTTCTTTGTTTACCGGAAAGGCAAAGCAATACCTGTAAGATCTTTAATTTTTGGTTTACTCTTACATCTTATTTATAAACACAGCCTTTGGATTTATTGACGGCCACACTGTTTTAAAAAAGTTAGCAAGAATCAAGCGCAACAGAGAGGAGAAGAATTTGCAGAACTATCTACTCCATAATGTAGGAATTTGGAAATTTTAATGGAGACATTCATTGTGATATATTCATTTTTTGTGCATTCGTTTATCATGTTACTTTTTTGTTTATGTTTTGGTTTGTTTAATATGGCTGCCTTCATTATCGATTTACAACTGAATTATATGATGACCCCTTACATTGCTTAGAACTCTAAAAAACGGTTAAACCCTAACCGTGAGCCCCCCCCCCCACACCCGATCCCACGAATGTGGGACATTGCTTAGAACTTTATGATCCAGCGTGGAGGACAAATATACCACACCACGATGTTGCATAATACTATGAATTTTGGTTCAACACAACACAAATTGTTCCTGTTTCACCGAAATAATGGTGCAGATTGGAGATAAATGATGGCTTGAATCTTCACCGTTTGAAATTGTAAGTATTATTTAGGAATCTATTTATTAGCACCCCTTGCATCTTCAATGTACTAACACAATATTGAGAAAATATTATTGGTTTTATTCACACTTATAAAGGAATGATACATACAGTGTATATATAGGTACATACAATAAATTCTAGAATCTTCTACTATAAATACAAATATATATTTTAATAAATACAAATGTATATTTGGCTAATACCACCCCTCAAGTTGGCCGGGGTAGAAGGCCCAACTTGCGACGTTGAAGAAGAAACGACGTCCGCGGTAACGATTTCGTGAGACAATCGGCAAGTTGATCTTGAGAGTGGATGTGAGTGACACGAAGCTGACCTCATTGAACGATCTGACGAATATAGTGGAAATCTATCGCAACATGCTTCATACGGGTGTGCAGAACATGATTAGAACAGAAATGAGTAGTCCCCAAATTATCACAATAAATAACCGGCATCCGAGAACATTTAACACCAAGATCACGCAGTAAGGAAGAGACCCAGGTAAGTTCAGCCGCCGTAGCTGCGACAGAACGATATTCGCTTCAGTAGATGATCGAGCAACGGTATCCTGTTTCTTCGAGCTCCAGGACACATGATTGCGCCCAAGTAAACAATATAGGCACCGGTGGAGGACCGGTCATCACGATTGCCTCCCCAATCCGCATCCGAAAAGGCATGCAAAATGGAGGCAGACTGACGATAAAGTTGAATACCAAAGTGAGGAGTACCAGCAAGATAGCGTAAGAGACGCTTAACGTGTGCCCAGTGAACATCCGTCGGAGAGTGCATGTACTGAGAAAGGCGATTAACCGCAAAGGAGATATCCGGACGGGTAAATGTCAAATACTGAAGACCGCTAACCGCCATACGATACTGGGACGGATCATCCAAGGGAATGCCACTCAAGTGAGTAAGTGAAGTAATGTCGGAAGGTAGCGGGGTGGCAACCGAATTGGCATCCTGTAACTTGAGTTTAGTGAGTAATTCAAGGGCATAACGCTGCTGAGACAATAAACATCCATCTGCATTAGGGATAACTTCAACCCCAAGGAAGTAAGAAAGAGGACCCAAATCCTTCAGCGCAAAGCGAGTACCTAGAAGACGAATAAAATCCTCAAGAGCAGAGTCATGGTTACTGTTATGATAATATCATCGACATAGACTAACAAGTACATAACAGCAGAACCCCGAGAGTAGATAAGCAGGGAAGTGTCGGCATAAGAATGACGAAAACCCATAGAGGTAAGAAAACCACGAAGCTCCTCATACCACGCCCGAGGAGCCTGTTTGAGACCATAAATGGCCTTACGCAGCGGCAAACATAATCAGGACGGTTAGAATCAACAAAACCAGGTGGTTACGCCAAATAAACATTCTCATGAAGGGTACCCTGAAGGAAAGCATTATTAACATCAAGTTGCCGTAAGCACCACCCCTGCGACAGAGCTAAGGATAAAACAATGCGGATCATAGTGGGTGTGACAACAGGACTAAAAGTTTCATAATAATCAACACCAGGGCGTTGGGTGAAACCCTTGGCTACTAAACGAGCCTTATAACGGTCAACGGAACCATCAGGATGATATTTGATGCGAAAAACCCATTTAGAGCCAATGACATTATACGAGGAATCAGCAGGCACGAGGTCCCAAGTGTCGCTGCGCACTAAAGCGTCATACTCTTCCTGCATGGCTGCCCGCCACTCGGGATGTTTGAGGGCTTGAGTAATATTGGTGGGTTCGGAGGAAGCGAGGCGAGTGGAAAGATTCAGTTTGCATATAGGCTTATGGATATTATCCTGGGCTCGAGTACGCATTGGGTGAGTGGGACGAGGTGAGCAGGGAGCAGGGGAAGGGAAGAGGGGGGAGAGGAGGACGAAGATGGGGAGGAAGATGAGGAGGAGGTGGTGGAAGGAGAGGGGATGGAGGGCGATGATGGGGGTGAAGGAGTCGGGGAAACAAGAGGATGGGATGGCAAAGGAGAAGATTGGTCAGGGGAGGAGTCAGCAACAGGAATCGGATTAGGAACCCAAGCCGAGGCTGGGAGCGAGGGAGGTGCCGGGCGAGGTAGAGATGCAGCCGGGAAGACAATTTCAACGAACTTGACATAACGAGAAACATATAGACGGGATTCAGATAAGTCATAGCAAAAGTACGCATGCTCAGTAAGAGAGTATCCGAGAAAGACGCAAGGTTTCGAACGAGGTTCCAGCTTGTGATGGGTATACGGGCGGATCCAAGGGTAGCAAAGGCATCCAAAGACACGGAGAGAAGAGTAGGTAGGTGCCGTGTTGAATAATTTTTGATAGGGTGATTGCATATTGAGAACACGTGTGGGCATACGATTAATTAAATAGACAGCAGCAGCGAAGGCATAAGGCCAAAAAGCGAGGGATAAGGAAGCATGAGAAAGTAGGGAAAGGCCGGTTTCAACTATATGCAAATGTCTATGTTCGGAAAGACCATTGTGTTCCGGTGTATGAGGCGGAGTAGTAAAAAAGCTAATACCAGATTCTGCAAAGTAATCACGAAGAGTGATGAATTCACCACCATTGTCGGAATAAATAGCATTAATCGTGGAGTTAAAAAATTTCTCAACAACTAGGCGAAATCGGGTAAAAGTACGAGCAACATCATATTTGCGAGCTAAGGGATAAAACCAAATATAACGAGTAAAGTGGTCGACAAAAATAAGATAATATTTAGAACCATCAGATGACACAATTGGAGATGTCCAGACATCAGAAAATAAACATTCAAGGGGACGGGTAGTACGTAAACTAGAGTGGCCAAATGGCAATTTATGACTTTTATTCTGCAAACACGCGGAACAATGCAACCGAGAAGTAGAGAAATGCGGTAAAGAAAAATTATTAAGTGTAGATAGCAAAACAGGATCAGCTGGATGCCCTAAGCGATGATGCCATACATCTGGGGAAGCTTTATTGGTAGAGAACGTAAGAAACGATTGAGTAGGCCATTCATATAAACCATCCTTAACTGGTCCACGGAGAAGGATTTGATGAGTCTGAAGATCCTTCACAAGAAACTCAGTGGGTAAGAATTCAACAGATACACAATTATTTTGACATAACTTTGAAATGGATAATAAATTACGAGAAATAGTGGGAACACACAAAACATCATTTAACTGGAGGGAATTAGAAGCAGAGTAAGGTAAAAGAGTAGAACCCGTATGAGTGACCGGAAGAGGGGAGCCATCACCAATTAGCAGATTATCCGAGCCCAAGTAAGGTGAGTGAAGTGAGAGATTGTGAAGGTCAGTGGTGACGTTATGAGAAGAGCCACTGTCTAACAACCAAGGAGACGATGGTGGAGCAGTTTCAGCCGGTTGGAAGGCAGCATGGGCTTGGGGACGGGGCTGTCGTGGGGCGGCAGGAGCTGTGGGTATCGGGGAAGTAGGACAAAATTTAGCAGAGTGACCATAATTAGAACACAGCTGACACCGACCATGCCATGGACGACGAGGCCGACCATAGGCATCCGGACGAGGAGGGACAATGGGGCCTGGGGGTCGTTGGTGGGGAGCGGATGCAGGCCGAGTGGAAGGATTTGGAGGATATGGTGTGGGGGAGGGAGGCTGTGGGTGACGCCAAGGCTGCTGAGGAAGGACGGCGGGCCAGAAAAGGGGCGGGCAGCAGTGGCAGCAAAAGCCGACGCCAGTGCTAAAGGGCGGGGAGGAGAAGACGTGTGGTGGACCTGAAAATTCAACAGTTTTTCAATCAATTCCTCAAGTTCAATGGGTTCAGCTCGTACCTGAATAGCACGGGACAGCTCATTATATTCAGGGCCCATTTTGTCCAGAATCAAATCCACCAAATCATCCAGTTGAATAGCAGCACCAAGAAGAGCCAATTCATCGGCTTTAGCTTTAATGGCATAAACAAAATCAGACACCGATTGGTTACCTCTGTTCATGTCCTTAAGAGACTGTTTAATTGCGCGTATACGACCCCGACCAGGCTTAGCAAATTGATTATACAGGTTGTCCCAGGCTTCACGAGCCGAATTGGTGCGAGAGATGGTAGAAGCAATACCTGGATTGATAGAACTGATTAGCAAATTGAAAATTAGACGGTCTTGTCTTCTCCAGGTGTCATAGGCTGGATTAGGCTTCGAAGCAGCGGTGCCTTCGCCGGGAATGGTTGCAGCCGGTGGTGGGGTAGTGCCGGTGACATACCCAAGGAGACCATTACCTTCAAGTAGAGACTCAATCTGAAGCTTCCACAACGAGTAGTTGGTTGAATCAAGACGAACCGTGGTTTGGAGATTGGAGTTGAACCCAATAAAAGAGGAGCTTTGGCTAGAGGCTGCCATAGATGCCATCGAGAAAGAAAAGGAAAAACAGAGGAATCGTGAATTGAAAAAAAAAAAACTGGAACACGGTGGCTGGTGGAAAAAAAATAGGGATTGACGCAGGAAGAGTATATTGGCTCTGATACCATAACACAATATTGAGAAAATATTATTGGTTTTTATTCACACTTATAAAGGAATGATACATACAGTGTATATATAGGTACATACAATAAATTCTAGAATCTTCTACTATAAATACAAATATATATTTTAATAAATACAAATGTATATTTGGCTAATATGTACATTCTGTTGTCTCATGTGGTAGTTGTATGTCCTATATTTACAACATTGGTTTTACTAAAACTATAGAAGAGAATGAGATGTTGATATTTTCTGCATATCTCATTTATTTGATGTGGTTCTTAGTGTTCTTATTAGAAATATGAATGTGAATGGATACCCAAATGTTGGTGGAGCAGTTGGCTAGCGTTTAGCTCTCATAGAGTAATATGATCGGATACAAAATGATATAAAGCTACAAAAGACCAGGCAATTGCAACTATGGATTTAAAGATTGTCTCATGAAGAATTAACAAACCCAATTAGTGTTGCTCTGTCTATTAGCAGTAAGTTTTTTGTTTCTTCTTTTAATGAAAGTACATAAATATTGATATGGTAAATGTTCGTATCTCTTTTAATTGATGGTCAATGAGAGTCATTTAACCGCAATGGAATTAATCGGGTTATATGACACAATTTGTTGTATGTGCACACTGACAGGAAATTGTGCTTTAATAACTTGATGGTGGTCTCATACAAGAGTCGAAGAAAATGAAAAAGCTGACACACAATGGTTATTTTGAAGTGTCTGACCTGACACATATTTAGCCAAGTTCTTTTTATCCAGCCAGATCTATGTTTTGCAGCTGATTCATGAATTATGTTCAATCCAAGATTATTATAGGTTTAAAGTTAGTATTCACCCCTGAAAATAAGTTATTCTTCACTGGATCAAATTGTAGTCAACTCTTAAAGTTCAACTAATGTTTGGTCAAAATTGTTTTACGTTAAACCAAAGTTATATATATTTTATCCCTCCATCTTTTTGATTATGAAGAAGAAAATATTTTATTACTACTAAAATACCTTTTGTTTTGGAATAACATACGATTTGTTTTTATTTTATTACGTTACCCATAAGCGTTAGAGATAACGTTTTAACTTAATTTTCCTAAATTTGTATGGATCTTTGATAAATTCAAATATAGTTATTCCTTATAAACATTAAATCGAAACTATACATTCAGTAGGCTAATTTGCATTAATTCATGCATTATGCATTATTTCATAGATATATATATATATATATATATATATATATATATATATATATATATATATACAAAGACAATGGCGCCTGTTTGGTTTCGGGTTGGATTGAGTTATGAGAGAGAAAATAAAATAAAATAATGTAAAGTAATGATTATAAGGTTGAAATGTTGTATTAAAATTTGTGTTGATGAAGAAATGATTGGTGAGAGAAATTTTAATGAAATATTATATTGATAAAGTAATGGTTGAATAGTGTAGGTGGTGAATAAAATAAATTGATTAATATTATTTTATTTGTTGATGGTGAAATGATTGGTGAGAGAAATATTAATAAAATAATAGTAAATAAGATAGTGGGTGAATAAAATATTAAGTTGGATCCAAATGGATCCAGTCCAGTCTGAGGGGTTTGTTTTGGAGCTGACACGTGTCGCTTCCTGATTGGTCCGCCCTTAAAATTATTATTATTATTTTTTTTTTTTTGGTTTTTCTGTCCAAATAAGCGAGTCTTTATTCAAAACAGCCCCCATTTGCCGTTTCCCTAAATTATCAAGAACCCTAATCCTTCACAAAAAGCTCCAGCCGTTTCTTCTTCATTGAAAATAGAATCACTTCGTAATCCATGGAAATCAGCTTGCTGATTCATCTCCTTCCTTATCCGATTATTCGCACCTTTATTGTGATGATTCGTTGGTCAGACAACACGTTTCAATCGAAGAAATGTGATGGTCGTTGATTTGAAGCATTGAATGTTGATTCTATCACTCTGATACCGCGATGTAGAAGAATCGTATGATAGCACGATTTGTAGAAGAATCGTAAAGGTAATGGAGTCCTGGGAATCTCCTCCTCCTTTTTTTGGGGTGAAATTGTTGTATCTCTCGCTGGGTCAGTTTCCTTTCTGCTTTATAATTTGATTTTTATATTAATCATGTGAACTGATTTGCAGAAACTATAAGAGCTACGACTCTGTCTTCATCGAAGCATTGGTGCCGTTTAAGCAATGAAATCGGGGATTTCATCCCACCCCACCCCAAAAGAAACAAAAGAGACTTCCCTTGTTCCCTTTTCTTCCCATGCTCGATGGTCCTCTTTATTTCCCAACTTTATTTGCTGTTTGTTTCCTTCCTGATTGAGATTATATTTAAAGAATGGAGGTAAAAAAGGCACTTTGCAGTCCTTTGTTAAGTTTAATGTTATTTGGGGTTCCATTTTGGTTTTGCATTTATTTACATTTTTTATTTAGTGATATGGTGTATCTAAATTATTAGATAAGAAGATCGATTCTGAACGAAGGCGAATATGGTTGACCTCTGAAGGCGAAGGATCAAAACTGATCAAAACTGATCGACGTTTTCGAAGGATCAAAACTGATCGACCATATAAATTCCAAAACGCGAGGTCAACGCGAGGTCAATGATTTGGGTGTTCCAAACTGTAAGATCCATTTGTGATATGGATGTTTCGAATCCTTACATTCATCTAGCCATACTACTCGATCGAAGCTCATCTACAAAGTGTGCTCCGACTTCTGTTGCTTAAGAATTTGTTCGCCCAAGCTTTTTTTCTCCTCTTTTCCCATGTGATTTTGTTTCACAACTCTTTCTTATATATATATATATATGTGCAACATTGATATGTTTGTATTTAAGGATGTTTTTTTTAATAAAGGCTTTCTTACAGACATAATCAATTAAAAAATTCATCCTATCCTATGTGTGTGCAGATCAACAGGGGCGTCAAATGAAACTGGTTTCTTCATATCTCTGAATTTTGCGGATAGACATCGGATGACAGCAGCAATATCCTTCCTTGAGCAGCAAATGCAATTGATGTAGGTGTTGTTTTGAAATAGTTCCAGAAAATTAGTTTTGTGATTGATTTTGATGTTGTATTTGTTGTCCTATTATTCAATTCCTGTAATTTTGGATCTTGATTGCTCTATTATTTCTGATTCATGAGGAGCTAGATTAACTTGAAACCCTTGGTAATTTAGTCTAACATTCTTTACACCTGTTTTGCAGCTCTTAATCTGCTTAAATATCCCTCATCCGTTGTAAGTTTCTCACAGACTTACTGGAAGTTTGAGGTACTTTTCGTTTCTTCTTCTCTCACACATTCATGTGAGTTTTCACACTCTTCTTGCTGTTTAGTTTTATGTTTTTATGATCCTTTTGTCTGTTGAGTGAATGCTTATATGTTGTTGAAGGAACTCTGCATAAAGTTGAATGCTTCATTGCCTTTCTCTCTTCAATCCGAAACCGATATGCGTCTCCTCCTATTATATTTGCATCCTGCTAATTTTAAATTTTTTGGGAGGGTCAATTGATGTGTTCATATCGATTGATGTATTAATGAGAGCCGTTTTTATTTCCTTTTTCTAAAAGAAGCTTTCCTTTCCATTTTTTGTGTGTTCTTTTTCAATATGAAAAAAAAACCTTTTTACTTTTACTTTATATAGTTGTGATGATGAATCCGAAAATGTCTGATTTGGAATAATACTAACATAGTATTTC
This sequence comes from Gentiana dahurica var. dahurica, assembly GCA_024500145.1. Lineage (NCBI taxonomy): Eukaryota > Viridiplantae > Streptophyta > Magnoliopsida > Gentianales > Gentianaceae > Gentiana > Gentiana dahurica. The sequence goes on from CM044896.1 coordinate 123,668,188, forward strand.
ATATTCTTTCTGCAATTGTTATATCACATTGTTTTGCTTTTTACCTGATATGGATACAATTCTATTTTTAATTTGGTAAAGGTGTCGTGTTGAAGAAGGTGTTGCTTCTGTTGGACCTCTGGATAATAATCAAATGCATACACAGGCTCATACAACCTATTTCCCTTTGGGTAGTGACTCTTAAACACTGATAAGCAACACATTTGTCTTCTACCGGTTTTCTTTTGTTTGTATGGCTTAATATATTAATTCTTCAATCATGCATGATTTTAGCTTCTCAGATGTTTTCATCATTTTTTTCTCACTGATTAACTCACACTTTTGTCCATTGTTGATTAGGTCACTCAGTTGGCTTTCAAAATGTTGAAACACATACGAGAAAATTGCACTTGAAAAAAGATAAAACAGAAGCAATCTAACAGTAAAATAAGGCGGAAATTGATAAAAACACAGAAACAAAGAGAACACGGTGATTTAACGTGGTTTCCAGCGTTGTGCCGACTACTCCACGGGCAGAAAAGGTGATATTTTATTATGCACAGAATTACAAGGTTTTCACAAGTGTGTGAATAACACTTTGAACAGACACACTTTGCATTGATTACAACTTCGGTATTTATAGGCACAAATCCCAAACCCTAACCGCCAAAGATTTTTGTCGGAATTGTCATAAATACCCCAGATGTGGACCCCAGCTCCAGCTGTTATCCACCAGACGAAACTCAGCTTCAAACTGACTTTCTCAGAAAACTCACTTGTAATCAACAACCTCTGATGTAGAACTCAGCAAACTCAGTTTCCACCAAAACTCAGTTTCCACAAAAACTCAGTTTTCCCTTAAAACTCAGTTTCCACAAAACTCAGTTTCTCCAAAACTCAGTTTCTCCAAAACTCAGTTTTCACAAACTCAGTTTCCACAAAACTCAGTTTCTCCAAAACTCAGTTTTCTCAGCTTTTCCCAAAACTCAGTTTCACTTCACAAAACTTAGTTTCAGCTTTCAGATTAGTTCCACCAGTTTTAGAGATCAAGTCACAAAACTTAACAAATCTCCACCTTGACTTGAACTCTCATTCAACGTCACCAGATTGCATAATTCAGATGTACTTGTACCAGATGCACTCGTCAATGACAGGATGTACTTGTACCAGACTTCTCCACAGAATCCACTCAGCTGACCTGCCCTCAACTGAGTTTCCAGAAAACGGATTATAAGCTTTGAATGTTAAGCAAGTCCAGACACAACTGAAACTTGCTTTGTTGAACTGGTTTAGTAAACATATCAGCAGGATTTTCTTTGGTGCTGATCTTCTTCACTACAACCCTCTTCTCATTTCTCAGAAAATGATATCTCACATCAATATGCTTGGTTCTCTCATGATGAACCTGATCCTTAGCTAGACAAATTGCACTCAAACTGTCACAATAAATCTCAGCTTGATCCTGATGTAGCCCCAAATCACTGACTAGACCCTTCAACCAGATTGCTTCCTTGGCTGCTTCAGTAAGAGCCATATACTCTGCCTCAGTTGTTGATAAAGCTATTGTTGCTTGCAGAGTTGCTTTCCAGCTGACAACTGAATTCCTCAATGTGAAAACTTAACCAGTCATTGATTTTCTACTGTCCACATCACCTGCATAATCAGCATCACAGTATCATGTGACCAAACTCTGAGTATCACCTCCATAAATGAGACCAACATCAGTTGTACCCCTAAGGTACCTGAACATTCTTTTCACAGCTTTCCAGTGTTCCTTTCCAGGTTGAGCCATAAACCTGCTGACAACACTGACTGCCTGAGCCAGATCAGGCCTAGTGCACACCATGGCATACATCAGACTGCCAACTGCACTAGCATAGGGAACTTTTGACATAAATTCCTTCTCCTCAGCTGACTGTGAAGCATAAACTGACAAATGAACATTTGACGCCATAGGAGTATCTATTGGCTTTGCATCAGACATACCATACTTGGCCAAAATCTTCTGTATATAGCCATGCTGAGATAAAAACAATTTCTTCTGAATTCTATCTCTCCAGATCTCCATCCCCAAGATTTTCTTGGCTGCACCCAAATCTTTCATTTCAAATTCAGCACTAAGAAGGTCTTTCAGATTCTGAATATCAGACTTCTCTCTTGCAGCTATCAGCATATCATCCACATACAAAACAAGATAGATGTATGATCCATCTTCCAGCTGACTATTGTAGACACAACAATCATAAGGACTTCTGCTATAACCCAACTGGATCATGTAACTGTCAAACCTTTTATACCACTGTCTCATGTATATCTCTTTGTCTACCTCACCATGTAGAAAAGCTGTCTTCACATCTAACTGCTCAAGTTCAAGATCTTGTTGTGCCACCATTGCTAGTAACACTCTGATTGAAGTATGTCTGACTACTGGTGAGAATATCTCATCAAAGTCCACCCCTTCTTTTTGACTGAACCCTCTAGCAACCAAACGTGCCTTATAGTTGACTCATTCTGCCTCAGTCATTCCTTCCTTTTTCTTGAATATCCATTTGCATGTAACAACTCTCCTATCAGCTGGATGTTTAACAAGATCCCAAGTCTGATTCTTCAGTAATGACTCCATTTCATCTCCCATGGCAGCAAGCCATTGAGATGACTCAGAACATGTCACTGCTTCCCTGTAAGTAGAAGGTTCAAAACCATCCACCTCTTCTGCAACTTGAAGTGCATATCCAGCCAAATCTTCAAACCCATACCTTCTGGGAGGTATCCCAACATTTGATCTTCTAGCTCTGCTGACAGCTATACTTTGCTGACCAATAACAGTTTGACACTCAGCTGACCCCTGTTCAGATTACTGGCTTGGATTCAGTTCTGGTTCAGTAACCAGATCAGATGAAAACTGATCTTGTTCAGCTGAGTGTTGCATCTCAGCTGACTCCACCTGAAGCTCCACCTAACTGTCAGTTTTCTCAATTTCAGCACTGGTTTTAGTTTCAGTAATCCTCCCCACTGATGAACTGAGCATAGAATTTTCATCAAAAATTGTATCTCTGCTGAGAATAACTCTGTTTTCTGCTGATGACCAAATTCTATAACCCTTAACTCCATCACCGTACCCCACAAACACTCCTTTCTTGGCTCTTGGTTCCAGTTTCCCTTCACTGACATGATAGTAAACTGTGCTTCCAAATACCCTTAGAACTGAGTAATCAGCAGGCTTTCCTGACCACATTTCAACTGGTGTCTTGAAACTGATCCCTGTGCGAGGACTTCTATTGATTAAGTAACAGGCTGTGCTTACAGCTTCTGCCCAAAATCTTCTTGACAAACCAGCATGAGAGAGCATGCATCTTGCTCTCTCCAGAAGAGTTTGATTCATTCTTTTAGCTACACCATTTTGCTGAGGAGTATTCCTGACTGTATGATGTCTGGAAATACCCTCATTTCTGCACAACTCATCAAACTCATTCCAGCAGAATTCCAGACCATTATCTGTACGAAGCCTCTTGATCTTCTTCCCCAACTGATTTTCAACTAGAGCCTTCCATTGCATGAAGCTCTTGAATGCCTCACTTTTGTGTTTCATCATCACCACCCAAGTCTTTCTTGAATAGTCGTCTATGAATGACACAAAATATCTGTGGCCACCCAATGACTCCACCTTTGATGGCCCCCAACAATCAGAATGAATGTAATCAAGTGATGACTTTGTGCTGTGTATCCCTTTTGAGAACTTGCCCCTATGAAGCTTCCCAAACACACAATGTTCACAAAAGTCCAGATTCTTGACCTTACATCCCCCAAGAAGATCTTTCTGAGAAAGAATCTGCATCCCCCTTTCACCCATGTGACCCAGTCTCATATGCCACAGTTTTGTCAACTGTGACTGATGAACTTCAGCAGATGCTACAGCACCAGACCCAGACACAACTGATCCTTGCAAAATATACAAGGTTCCCTTTTTGACACCCCTGAGAACTGAGACTGAGTTTTTGTAGACATTCAGTTTTCCACCTTCACCCTTAAAACTGAATCCCTTGCTGTCTAAAAGACTGAGAGATACCAAGTTCTTGGTCATCTGTGGAACATGTCTAACTTCACTCAACATACAGAATTTACCATCCTCTGTCCTCAACTGAACTGAGCCAATCCCAACTATCTTGCAGACCTTGTTGTTTGCCATAGCTATATGACCACCATCTATCTGTTGATAACTTGAGAACCACTCTCTGTGTGGACAAATATGATAAGATGCTCCCGAGTCCAGAATCCACACATCAGCATGATGTGCTGATTCTCCAGCTACTAGAACCATGTCCTCCTCTGAATCAAACTCAGCTGCTACAACAGCTGTTCCAGAACTGTTCTCCTGCTGTTTCTTTTTCTTTGGACAGTTGGACTTCCAATGTCCCTGCTCCTTACAGTAATTGCAAACATCTGTGGATTTAGGACCTTTGGACCCTGTTTTCTTGGATTTCTTCTTCTTCCCAAACTGCTGCCCATGCCCTTTTCCACCACTGCTGCTGACTACTAGTCCAACAGCCAGACTGTCTGCCCCAGCTGCCTTATGTCTCAGCTCCCTGGCATGTAAAGCTGACCTTACATCTTCCAATGCAACCGTATCCTTCCCAACTATGAAGGACTGCACAAAGTTCTCATATGAAGCTGGTAGAGATACCAACAAAATCAGAGCTGCATCTTCATCCTCAATCTTCACATCAATATTCCTGAGATCAAGTAATATTGTGTTCAACTGATCAAGATGATCTCTCAGCTGAGCCCCCTCATGCATCCTTAGACTAAATAGCCTCTGCTTTAGCAGCAACTTGTTGGTCAATGACTTAGTCATATACAGTGTTTCAAGCTTTGACCATAACTTAGCAGCGGTGTCTTCCTCAGCAACTTCTGTGATAACATCATCAGATAAGCACAACATGATGGTGGAATGTGCTTTCTCCTCCAGACTGGCGTAATCTGCTGCACTGGCATCTCCTTTACCGGATAAAGGAGTCCACAATCCTTGTTGTTTTAACAAGGCCCGCATCTTGATTTGCCACAGACTGAAACTGTTCCTCCCCGTAAATTTATCAATCTTTACGTTAACTGCTGACATCCTTCTTTCTAAAGAACAGACCTTTGATCACAAAATCCTAGCACCAGTCACCGGTCTTGGTGAAGATCAACTCCGTTCAACCTGCAAATCTCTCTGAATCTTGAACCTGGCTCCGATACCAGTTTGTTGAAACACAGACGAGAAAATTGCACTTGAAGAAAGATAAAACAGAAGCAATCTAACAGTAAAATAAGGCGGAAATTGATAAAACACAGAAACAAAGAGAACACGGTGATTTAACGTGGTTTCCAGCGTTGTGCCGACTACTCCACGGGCAGAAAATGAGATATTTTATTATGCACAGAATTACAAGGTTTTCACAAGTGTGTGAATAACACTTTGAACAGACACACTTTGCATTGATTACAACTTCGGTATTTATAGGCACAAATCCCAAACCCTAACCGCCAAAGATTTTTGTCGGAATTGTCATAAATACCCCAGATGTGGACCCCAGCTCCAGCTGTTATCCACCAGACGAAACTCAGCTTCAAACTGACTTTCTCAGAAAACTCACTTGTAATCAACAAACTCTGATGTAGAACTCAGAAAAACTCAGTTTCCACCAAAACTCAGTTTCCACCAAAAACTCAGTTTTCCCTTAAAACTCAGTTTCCACAAAACTCAGTTTCTCCAAAACTCAGTTTTCACAAACTCAGTTTCCACAAAACTCAGTTTCTCCAAAACTCAGTTTTCTCAGCTTTTCCCAAAACTCAGTTTCACTTCACAAAACTTAGTTTCAGCTTTCAGATTAGTTCCACCAGTTTTAGAGATCAAGTCACAAAACTTAACACAAAAAGATGTTATCCCAAAGGTAATGTTTTGCCCTTGCTTTCGTTTGGTTCACAAACTTTCATTCATTAGTGTTTTAAGGTACATAATTGGATTGGACTAATCAATTAAAAACTAATTATGGATTTGGACAATTGATATGTTATAGCACTGTTAGTGGACTACATCCAGTAGCTGAACTACATCTCCATCAGAAGAACACAAGAGTTTTTTCTTATTTTTTTGGGCATAGCGATTCATTAGTATATAAATTTGGGCATAGCCATTGATTATTAATTATGTACTGAAACATGTTGTCACACCGGGTTCACTTTAGAAAATAGCTATCGTGATTGCAATGCTTAAAAGACTCATTTCTTTACAGAAACATGCCCCAACAAATGCTTGATGTTGAGATACTGCTTGGGAAAAAAGGTTGGACTTGCATTGTCCAGGTTATCGAAAGGCATCATTCCAGATAATGTTCTTTTTATGATTTCGATAGGTCAAATTTCTCTTCCACCCGCTTGAATTTTTTAAGTTTTATACTTATATCAGTAAAAACTTTTCTGCTACAAATATATTTCAGCATTTCCTTTTAATTCTGGAAAAAAATGGTAATCTTACAGGTTTCCTCCAACTGCTGCTACTGTCATATTTGTATCTGATTCTCTGCACACCTCCTTCACATCTACACGTAATATGAAGATGCTCCATGAGTACTTTTTTTTGTTGTACTTTTTCCCTGGTTTGGTCTATTGTTCCAGTTCTTCAAATTCATTTTACCGTTTGTCTGCATTTCCTTTACTTGGATTCTGTCATGCTTGTGGTGGACTGGTCAGCTTTATACTGTCAAGTATATTGAAAGAGGCCTAAGGGTTTTGCCTTTTCTTGTTTTTTCCTTCTTTTTTTTTCTTCTCACTTTTGACTCTATTAACATTATATTCATTTGATGTCTTTTTTATTTCTTTTACTTGGCTCACAGATTGATGACAATGTTTAGAGGACAGAGGGTGATCATGAACAGGTCTTAAAACACCCCAATATAGTTAGATTTAAAGAGCTAATTAATACACTAATATTCGCTTTTTTGTTCTCCCACTTTTCAACTTTTGATGTCTATGATCATGGTTTCATGTTGGGTTTTGTTTAATTTTACCGGATTAATTGTTTATACAAAGGAGTTTAAATCAAATATTGTATAAAATTGCATGTTAAAAAATCACACAAAAAGCGCAAGTTTTTTTTTTTAATTTTATTTTTTGGGTCATGAATTGCAGTTTTTTTATACCCCATAAACTTGCTTCCACCCTCCCTCTCTCTCTCAAAATTCATCATTCACTTATAAGATGTTTACTCATCGTTGTGTTTCTCCTTTAGCTGATTGATGATACATGTTTGAATTTGTGACCGATCATTGGGAGCGAAGAAAGAAAGAATATTTCACGAATTAAACCCTGAGAAATTCTATCTTTAATCATTGATGCTGCAAACTATGATGTTCTCAGGCTCTAAACTGTGAACACATATTCAAATCAGAAAAAAAAACAGAGTAGGTACGATTGTACGAATTTGGGGTCGGATCATGTTTGGTATTTAAAAGTTATACTTTTGTTTGTCTGCAGGTATTTTTAACACCAACTCACTTAGCCGTAGTGATGAAATATGCAGCATGTGGGAAACTTTTCCAAAAAATATGCAGTGCTGCAGATTCAGTGAAGATGAGGTACTTTCAGAATAAAAAAATTGTTCCTCTCCTTGATTTCCTACTGAAATTTCCTTCGAAATCGAATAATTAAGTCGATTTCTTATATGTTCTGTCTTTTGTTATGATATCCACTTGCTTCAGGCAAGATTTTTCATTCAACAATTGGTATCAGGAGTAAGCTACTGCCATTCAGTTGCGCTGCCTGTTTGATTTTGTACAAAGATTTATCAGTTCTCCAATTCCATTATCTCCCGTGTTATGTTTTCTTCCATAACAACAACGTCCTTCATTTAGGTTTACACAATGTATGCTCTTAATAATAATAGCATCGTAATCATCCCCCGTATTACCATACATACTAAAGAAACTAAATATGCTAATAAACACATCCATATCATATTCAATACCTGGATTGGGCACGCACCGTGCATTGCACGGTGAAAAGCCACTAGTATATATATATATATCCTAATATCTAATACAAAGCCAAGGGGCACTTGCTGGTGGGCTGACACGTGTCATTTGAGGTTTTTTTTTTTTTTCCCTCTCCATTTTGGGTTTTTATGCTAGGTTTTATCGAGGAAGACTTCCCGACCTTCTAACTGCTACCGTCCTCTCTCTGGGACTAGCAGTTCAACTGCTCCGCCTCAAACAACAACTGCTACCATTTGCATTAATATTCAAGGCATAAACTCTAAATCAAAAAATCAAGTCTTCGATTCGCACCTCATTCAGAGAAGTTTTCAGTTCCTTTTTATCCCGTGTTAATATCGTTTTATTAAATTGATATGTTTCAGAAATTTGCCCTGATTTTGTTCCAAAATTGTTTATGGAAGGTTCGATTGTGCAATCTTTACACGATTTGGTCCTGCTCGAATCACTGCAATGTATGAGTTCACACGAAGGCTGATTTGAGCATTTATTTTGAAGGATTCGAAATAAAGGTGATTTCATTTCTTGCTAATTTCAATTCTATCATTTATTACTGATATAGAATCGACATCTGCCCTGATTTTGTGCTTAAATTGTCTACGAATGGTTCAGCCTTGATAGAGGGCGTCTGATGCTGAAAAAGGAAAGATCTTGGGGATATCATCAGCCTACATCTTCAATGATCTTTCACGTGATGGCTGGCTTCATAACCGTTGAAGATGGTACTATTAAATTTTTAGTGTTGCTCTTCTTGCTTCTAGATTTTATGCTTAATTTCACTTTCTGTTAGGTATTTTATGTGTTCCATCACCTTTCTGTATATTTTTTATACTCTTTTCTTTTTCTTACTACCTTTCTTTTTCTTACTACAGTATTCTTTTATCGTACATGTTTTTACGGTTGCTTGGTTAATCATGTGTCTTCCAGTTAAACACTGTTGTCCATTTGTATGTGTCTTGGTTTGAATGTGGAGAATGCACTTCCAGAAATGATATGGTTTTTGTACTAGATTGTGTACTGACTCTTCTGCCTTGCAAGGTTACTTGGAGGTTGTCCTGGCTGTCTAGCTCCTGAATTTGGATCTTCTTGCAATGGCTTCTTCCTCCCAGGTATTCTTGTGATCGTTTTGCTATTTAATTACATTTGCATATGTGCCCTTTTTCACTTAATTTATGTACTGTTCTTGTGCTTTGCTTTAACTTAGTATCTACACCTGTGTTTTTTTCATCATACATTTGGAAAAATAATCGTTGTCAAGTGCTTGGTCTTTTAAAATGAAACAAAACAAAACTCTAAACTCTAAACTCTAAATAATTGTTGTCAAGTGCTTGCTCTCAACGCTTTCTGAAGGTGTCAAAGTGCTTTTGGTCATGTTATTAAGAAAACATTCTTTACTTTAGTGAAGAAATAGAACAGACTTTAGTGAATGTTTTGAATTAGAGACTTTAGTGAATGTTTTGTAATTAGATAGTATTTGAATCAGAGGCTTTAGTGAAGAAATAGAACCTGATGAAATAACTTTTTCTACCAAACAACAGACTCATAGGTAGTAAACTGCTTAAAGTTTTCATAATCCTTCTCAGTTATTTTTTCCCTGTGAATGTTGTGAAAGTAAAAGAATAAGATTATAACAAAATGGAGGCTTTATTTCCACCACATACTACAAGAAATTTCTAAGAATTTCTCTGAGGATCCGGAATTAGGGATGATGAAACTTGGCATCCTGGATGGCAAATGAAAAAAAAAATCCAATTTGCAGCCAGTGTATGCTGCATTTTTTAATATGAAAATACTATACAGCTGGCCCTCAAAACTAAGAACATTAGGTCATATTAAGTGCATGTCCGTTAAATGTGCATGGCTTGCTCTACTAAATTTTTTGTCGTCTGCATTCAGCTTCTCTTTATTGTTCTTAACCGGTAAGCTCATCTATTGTTCTTCTATGTCAGGCCTTTTGCATAACCACACCAGCTTTCTGTCTATGTCAGGCCTCCTACTTTTGGAAGGCTATGAAGATAACATGAAATATGTTTAATCTAGGCGTTCGATTGGTATCCTGGCATGGCGACCTTGACTGGTGAAGCCCTTTCGGGTTTTGCTTCGTGGCTCGCAGTCATGGAATACCATGTGTTGTTCGCTGTCAGAAATCTGAGCCTTCAATAATGAACATTTATAATATTTGATTTTTGAACATTTTTCTATTCAAAGTTATCATCTTTTGTGTTTTACCTGAAGGTTGAAGTTGGTATGAGGTGGAGGTAGAGTTCTTCATTGGAACGTTCATGAGTGGCTAACGTTGTTTTATGGTGAAAGGAAGTTAAAGCGCAAGTACACTTTCCAGGTCCTTGGCCGAGGAATTTCATCCTTGCCTCTGCCTTTACCGTAGACAATACGTCGGCGTTTTTTTTCTGTTTCACCGTAAAACAGGGCTAGCAAAGTAAACTTCATATTTACTTTCCGGGTTCCTGCTTGATAAATTGTTAGCCTTACCTCGGCCTTTACCGCAGCTGCCGCTTTGACTCTCTCCTCGCTTATTTTTTGTAAGTGAATGTTGTCAAGGTAAAAGAATCACACGCTAAGAAAATGGATGATTTATTGCCACCACATACAATAATTATTGTCACAAATCTGAGCCTTAAATAGTCAGCATTTCTAATATTTGGTTGTTGAACATTTTTCTCTTGAAAGCTTCATGTTTTGTGCTTTTAGGTGAACATTGAAGTTGGTATGAGCAGGTTTTGCTTTCTGACTGGGAGTATGGTTAGGGTTGCAGCCTTTCCCTTGGTTTTTATAAAATATTTCTCATGCATTTATGTATTTGAAGTATACGGAGAACATAATTTATGTTCATTCCTATATGGGCTCCTGGGTATTTGAAAGCTAACATCTTTGGTATTTTCAGGTGAAAGTTGAACTTGGTATGACCAAATCCTGCTTTCGAACAGCCCCTATGGTTAGAGATACAACTTTTTCCTTATTTTTGTTGATTTTTCTCATGTTATTATGTGTGAGAAATATTCTCCAAAATAACTTTGAACGATATGAGGTAGTTGATGATTCTGATCACAGGTTTCGATGACGTTTACGGTTAGGATTGACCCCTTAATCCAACAGGTCTAATGAAATTTTCTGTTGGTACTTAATTGAGCACTCAATTTTTTAGCTCTAATATTAATCTTTGGATATACTTTTTTTTAAAGCAGAGGCCCAAAAATATGGTTTTTACTCCTACCGTCTGCTATAATCCTTCAAGTAATAAATTTACCTTTAGTGGACTATGTTTTCTATTTTCCATCTTACATTTAACCTTCTTTGCTTCACTTTGAATTGTTTAGCAAAGGTTTGTGTCAAAATGTCTAGCAACCTTTGTTCAGGTAATATCTCATTCTCCCGTTCTCCTTTTCTCATTGATTCGCCTTGAACTGAGGACTATCTATTCATTTAGTCACCTATATAATGTTGCATATTGTAATTTGGTTGGTTGTCGACACAAACATCACTTGACGTTGAAGTTCTTTGAAGTGATTATAAGTTTTTGGGGTGCATATGTTAGATTTAGCCGAAGTCACCATAATTTTTTGGTCATCTGATTCATGTCAGGAATTATTTTTTCCTTGCATATAATGTTCAGTATGTGTTGGATTTAGCCGAAAATAACATTTTTCTTTCTGTGAAGATTGGATGTATTTTGCTTGGTAGAAAAAGTTGTTTAAGCACACAACAGACTCTTTTTACCAAACAACAGACTCATAGGTATTTGAAATGAAAAAATATTGGCATGTATTTCGCTTTAGTTTTTGCATCAAAACATTATTACTGATGATGTAATATTTTGTTGGTTTTGTAACCTATTATAATTCATCTTTAAACATATGTAGGAGTTGTTATAGTATTGTTTCTACTTTCATTTAATAACGTCAAAAAAATCAGTATACGTAGCGCTTATATATTAGAAATCTTATAGATGAAGGGTGTACATATTTGCTAAGGTGAGAAATACAAGCTAAAATTACCTTAGAGCTATTATGTAATATCATTTTTCCCTGGGTTATTTATTCCTAATTTTAAGTGTTTTCTTCAAAGCTTTTTCAATATTCTTCCTTTTTATTTATTGGAACTTCTAATGTTTGTTATGATTTTGGTGTATGAACATGTAACCCCCAAACTTTGAGGCAGATGCAACTCTCATTTTATGTGATGCAGTCAATTTGCAGGTCTTTTCTGCCATCTACAATAACAGTAGAAGGAATGAACAGAAGTGTTCAGCGTCTTTCCTGCTAATCTTTGAGAAGACTGCACTTTCCAAGCATTCTCGTTGTATGTTCTGTGTGTGTGACATTCATATATGATTTTCTGCTATGAAAATTGTACAAGATTAGCTTTCTGATATACCTTCGTGGGCTTATTAGTTGTCTTCTCTAATTCCAACATTTATGCTATGAAAATTGTACAAGACACTATTTTTCAGGGATATTTTATTGATAATATCTCACATATTAGCTCCCAATTGATCTTGTCCTTGTAAAAACTCAGGCTGCTCAAACTTGATAAGGAAATTCATCGAGTGGTTTCTTCATGTATCCATGTTTGATCCCATCCATTTATTTGGATGTGCAGTAGTAAAGGTATTGCGCTTTGAATTAGCATGTTTAGACAATATACTCCTCACAAAATGCTTCTCACTCTTTAACTTCTCGGTTTTGATCTCGGCCTGTTTCATCTCTTCTTTTTTATACAGTTTTTGTTCGTCTCCTCTCAGCCATCCATATGAAGAAGAATTTGTAGATATCTTGTTAGAACCTAGGAATGAAGTAAGCTAAACATCCGTGCTAGAAAATAGTAACAAGACATGTTCATTCTGGTATTACCGTAATATCCATTCACCTTTAATATATGTCACACTTTTTATAAGTTACAACTTCAAAAACACTCTTTCGCATTACTGATGTGAATTAGAAATGTGTTTCTGTACAACACCTATTACTTTGTGGTTTAAAAGTTCTTACATAATCACTTAGCTTATTACGCAACTCATTAATGCTAATCTATACTTGTTCATGTGTAATTGTTCTTTTTTTGGCAGAACTTTTAACAAAATTTCAGCTGCAGTGGACATAACTGTGTCTAACCTTGCACAGTTTAAAAACACTAGTATATATATATACCAGGCTTAACTACCTCTTAGAAGTAAATTCAGACACGTAAGAAGTGAGACGCAAGAAGAAAAGTACAGGACTCTTGCCTTCTTCTATTTTTTGCATTTTAAAAAAAAAAATCTAAGATTGCCTAATCAATTCTAAGTTGTATATTTATGATTGCGCCATATTTTCCGGTGATTTTTGAAACTGTCGAATAAATCGGTTGCATATCTTTAGGAACCGAATTGGATATGAAACTATTACTACGTTTCAACGCATTTACTACAAGATTTAGGATAAAATAATTAAATAAAAATATTTTAACTTTCTATTATTAGTTCAATCATTTTTATTATATTTTATTACCCACTAATTTTATTATCCACCAGTATATAAAACCATCCAAAACTCTACGTTCGTGACCCAAACCGGATCCCAAATCAACGAAGCAGCAATACCACAGTAAACCGTGTTATGGTACAACGGTGATTTATGGGTTGTATCAAGTGGACGGCTATGATGAATTCTTATACACCATCTCACACACGGTAGTGGTGTATATGGATGATTTGGATTCATTACAGTCGTCCACTTGGTACAACCCATAAATCACCGTTGTACCATAACTTTTCTCATCCATCCCACGTTTCGTATCATATCAGTCCCGATGGAGCTGGATCCCCTACGGTGCAAAGGGTCGGGTAATCAGTCCGGTGCATATTTGTGGTGCTCCCACGTCAATTAAACAAATCTCAGCCGCTACTTAGATTTTTTTCTTTTCTTTTCTTTCCTTCTTTTTTACCGCTGGTTACTTGCTTTATTTTTATTTTTGTTTATGAATCTCCTGTAAAACACGGATATAAATACAGATATATCGTATTGCACAACATAAATACAACGTAGAGATGGATTCATGAATTTGTTTTAGTGATGTTATCGGAGTCTAAACATACAATTTTTTTATCCAAAAATTTATTCCAATAGCGTACTAGAGCCTAAAAATGCATTTTTTTAATGTCAGAATAACACTTTTAAAAACAAAACTATATCGTTTTATTAAAAAAAAATCTCGGATCTAAGTAGGGTCACGTAACACACCATGTCCAGTGTAGACCCGCCAATGATATAACGACATATCTAGTTTCAAAATTGAAAGACACGACACATCCAATGGTGATAAACAATTATCTTTTGTGAATGGTGATAAGTTAAATAAAATATAATACTATTCAAATCATACTTCATGTTGAAAATCATTTTTCATTACAATTTGGATGAAACTTATCTTGTCGTTAAACATTTCTCCGTAAAAATTTGAAATTATAAAATTAAAATTTTGTGTTAATGTGTCACATCGTGTCGAAGTGTCATATATAAAAAATATTGATTAGCACAATTATTTAAGTCATCCGGCACCTGTCAATGCGTGACTTGTTAAAAAAATGTCGGACACTACGCACGACACTGAAGTGTCGGTGTTTCTTGAATTAAAACTAAACAATATCGACTGTGATCCTATATAAAGAAAACTCACAATGTTAACTCAATTCCTACATTTTTTATTAGTAACTTTTTCAACTCTTAGGTGTGTCGATGTATTCATGTCGCGTTGTACGATATGTCTGTATTTGTTTCCGTGTTTTATATATATATATATATATATATATATATATATATATATATAAATTTTATTTTTTTGTCAGTAAGACAAAATTATCAAAAAATAGAAGGACATTATAATTTAATCAGGACAAAAGTAATAATTATGAAATAACAAATATGAAGTAACAAATGTGGAATAAAGTAAATATGAAGAATAATTGTGAAACACAAAGAACATTAACACGTGAAGAATAATTTTAAAGAATAATTGTGATTTTTGTCCTTTATAATCATGAAAATGTTACTTTTGTCCTTCCAGACTCATTTATTAATTTTTTTGTCCTTTGAGGGCCCTTCCCTATATATATATATATAATAATAAAAAAATATGTTTTTTTCAGGCTATGAAATAAATTACTACCTCCGTCCCATAAAAATGGCAATATTTTACTATTCACACAGATTAAGAAATTCAATTAATGTGTTGTATTTTAATAGTAATAGACATATATACCCTTATTTTATAATTAATGATTGCTTTGGAATATGAATGAATGTACAACAAGAAATGTTAGGGTATGGGTATGTTTGGAAACAAACATTAATGATGTATTGATTTTCTAAATAAACACTTTTAATAAAACAAAACTATTTTCAAATATAAACACTTATTATGGGACCGATGTACTATTATCAAAAGGAAAAGAAAAAGCAGATAAAGAAACATGGTTCAACCCTCTCAAAAAAAAGAAAAGAAACATGGTTCAACGTTATGTTATTTAAAATTATAATAAAAAATAAAAAATAAAAAATAAAAAAACAAAAAAAAAACACTTGCGGCTGAGATTTGTGCACCGGACTGATTCTCGTCTTCCATTTCCCATCGTCGTGTTTCCGGTGTGTGTGTGTTAGCAATATACTTGTAAAGGAAGAAGAGAGATAAAAAGAGAGAAAAATGGCTAAAACTTGCGTTGACCCTGTTCTTGCTGAGCTCTCTACTCTTGAAGAGCTCCCTTTGATTTCAGAAAACTCTCCATGGGCTGATCAGATGGTGGAAAATATTCAATCTTGTAAATCGGGCTTAAGATTCTTGAAGATGTTCTTCTGGTCTCTTTTGATGTTGGAGGATACTGATGATGCAGAAATCAGGCAAATTTTAATGCCTGTAAATCATACTCGTGAAGCTATATGGGGAATATCAAGAAAAAGTCTTGTTGCTCCTTCCTCTTTGGAAAACGCAAGACTTGAATACGGATTATTTATTCTGGATGTGCAAGAAAAAATTCAAATCTGTAAGCAAAGAATTGGAGAATCGTGTCAACTTCTGTTAAAGTGCTCGTTGAGATGCAAGTCTTTTAAGATAAGTCAGATTCAGAAATTTCTGGATGTAATTCTCGAGAATCTCAAGGATCTTTACAAGAACAAAACAGATGATGAAATTGTTTTGCTCAAGAATCAAATTGCAACCCTCGAGAAGAAGCTCAGATTGATGCGTGATATCTTTGATCTTACTCCTAAGGAATGGAGAGGTTTCAAGGAAATGCAAGAGTTGAAGGTTGTTGTTCATGTTTTTGCTCAATATTCAGCAAGCCTAGTATTTTTGTATTGGGTGAAAGCAGTAGATGAAGAAATGTCAACAAAACTGAATCTTTTGTTGTTTAATGTGCTGCAAAAGATAAAACCTTGTGCCCCTGTTTTTAAGGCCTTTTACTTTAGATTCTTAAAGGAAATGAAGTTGTGGCAATTAGACTCTCTTCTTTTGGGACAGATTATTCAAATCTTCATTGACCTTCTCCTCGAGAATCTGGTGGATATTTTGAAGGACGATTTTCTAATTCTTCAAGAATCTCTAACGTTTATTATATCTTTTTTAGCTCAACCACCTGATGAGCATGGAGAGGATGAAGATTGGATGATGATGACTGCAGAAATGGAGGTTCTTGTCAAAGAAGATTTGTATCGTGTTCTCTCTGTTGATGACATGAAGGGGAATTCATCCAAGGCAAACACATGTTTAAGTGACTTTATGAGGAAGGTTGAGCTAGTAAAGGGCAAGATTCAACAGGTTTATAGCCGAACCCGAGATTCATTTTCGTATGATATTCCAAAGATTAATGGTCTTGGATTTTTCGACTTCCTCTCACAAAATCTTAGCTTCTTAAAGGAGAAGCTGAAAAGAGATACAAATTTTATCCCTTTTGCAAAGAATTTAATTATTAGAATTGAGGAGGAACTAATCTCTTTGAGGCCTTATCTCGATGATCTTTTTGAACAACAAAAAACACAGAAAGAACTAAATGATACTTGGTTAAAAGTTATCAATTTGGCTTACAAAACAGAATATGCCATCAATTTGTGTTCGGTAATTGGCCATCCATTATGGTATAATATGGCACGTCTGATGGAGGTCCTAGACGAAATTAAGATTCTTAAGAGCAAGCATAAGAATATTGAAGGTAGAAAGACACATGATGGTTTAGCAGTTGATCTAAGAAGTTTGAAGATTGAAAATCCTCGGAATTTAGGTTTCAATGAAGTGATGGTGGGTTTAGAGAAGGAGGTAGAAATACTAATAGAAAATCTTATAAATGGATCTAAGTTTCTTGATATTGTTGCTATTGTTGGTATGGCTGGCATAGGGAAGACTACGCTAGCTAACAAGGTTTACAATGCCCCTGCAATTCGGCGTCATTTTCATATATTTGCTTATTGTATCGTCTCTCAAGTTCATAATGCTAGAAAGATATTGCTTGATATTCTAGCTGATATCAAAGGGAAGGATGACAAAATGTATGATATGATGGAAGAAGATTTGGCAGACATGCTTCGTAAGTGTCTCAAAGGCAGAAGGTACCTTATTATAATGGACGATGTTTGGGACGTTAAGGCCTGGAATGAAATTGAAAGATCACTTCCAAATGATCGAAATGGAAGTAGAGTTATTTTCACGACGCGTATTCATAATGTTGCTTTACTAGCCAAAAAAGATTGTATCCTTCATCATCTACGTTTTCTGTCTGAGGAAGAAAGTTGGGAGTTGTTGCGAAAGATGGCATTTCATGCAGAAAGTTGCCCACCAGATTTTTCAGAGGTTGGGAAGATGATTGCAAAGAATTGCAAAGGCCTTGCTTTGACAATTGTTTTAATCGCGGGTCTTCTTAGAACGGAAAGAAGTCTAAGTTGGTGGAATAAAATTTGTGAAGCAGTAGGTTCCCATGTTTTGACAGAAGATTGTATGAGCGTGTTAGAATTAAGTTACCAACATTTACCAGAGCATCTAAAGGCATGCTTTCTCTATTTTGGAGCATTTGTAGAAGATGAATTAATTCGTGTGAATAAGTTGACGTTGCTATGGATCACGGAGGGATTTGTGCAGAATTCCAAACGGCAAAACTTGGAAAATGTGGCAAAAGAGTACTTAAGTGATCTAGTTGACAGAAGCCTTGTGATTGCCGATGAGACAAGTTCATACGGTGGGATCAAAAGCTGTCGGATTCATGATCTAGTGCATGAATTCTGTCAAAGAAAGGCTCAAGAGGAGAACATTTTCCAATTAATGGTCAATAACGAGGCCTCTAATTCATCAAGTTCCACTTTACGTAATCCATATCGTGTTTGCATCCCTATGAAAGGGAAATATGTCAGTGATGCTACAGATATAAGTCCAAATATCCACTCTCTGCTCTTTAACTGTAAATGGGAAATTCGTCGTCATGACCGTTATGATCTTAGCAACTTGAAACTTGTTCAAGTGATGGATATAAAAGAGTTAGATTGCGATGATAGTTTTATAAGAGAGATGCATTCAGTAGTTCATCTGAGATTTTTGTCATTTTCTTCAAAATGGTTGTTTATTAAATTTAGTCTAAACCATTTCATATCCAATCGCTGGAATCTGGAAATTCTGATTCTTAGTGGACCTCGTTTTGATAATTTTCCCGAAGCTTTCTGGAACTTGACAAGGCTTAGGCATGTATGTGTCGGTCCGTGTTCCCTAAGTAATTCGGGTGTCAAAAAACGTGAAGCATACCCCCATTCCCACCCCCAAATGGCTAACTTGGAAAGCTTTTCAACATTACTTGTCTCCTCAACAGAAGATTTAGAAATCTTTCTACAAAAAGGTCACCTTCTCTTCGAAAACTGAGCTTCCGTTGCAGCACCGATTGTAAACTGAGTATACATTTTCCGAAACTGGACTCTCTTAGTAAACTTGAGTCGCTGAATGTTAGCTATGTGGGAGAGGCATGTTTACGTTCATTTAACTTTCTTTCAAGTCTTAAGAAACTATCATTATCATTGTGCTATTTAGACTGGAGATATTTACCGGTGATTAGTAAAATGCCTTGTCTTGAGGTTTTGAAGCTACTAGAGAAATCCTTTGTTGGGCCTAAGTGGGACATGGAAGATACAGAATTCCCAAAGCTTAAGTATTTGAAACTGCGGTTTTTAAATTTGGCTGAATGGATTGTGTATGGCGAGTCTTTTCCTAGCTTAGAGGTACTTATCGTGAGTAGCTGCATTCGACTGAAAACAATACCACCCTGTTTTGGAGAAATGCTTACCTTGAAGAGCATTCAAGTTTATGCTTCACGTCAAGTTGCTACTTCAGTTGTTGAAATACAGGAAGTGCAAAAAGACTTTGGAAATGAGGAGCTTCAAGTTATTGTTTCATAAAGTTTTTCGGCTCTAGTAGGCAATGAAAGCTAAATTGTGGCATTCAAATGTCATGCAAGAACTTCTCCTTTGCCTCCTGGAAAATCGAATCTTTGGGTTTTAGTCATTTCCTAGGTTAACTTCATCTTCCTCATGGATCAGACATCTTTTCATCACCATGTATCTTCTCAACAAACAATTTAGAAGACCTCTTACAAAGGTTACCTTCTTTTCGAAAACTGAGTTTTGTTATACGAGACTGGACTATCTTGATGAACGTGAGTCACAGATTGGTTTTCATTTTCCAGAACTGGACTCTCTTAGTAAATGTCCCGAGCTGCCTTTTAACATTCCTTCAACTCTTAAGAAACTATTGTTATCAAATGCCTTGTCTTGAGGTTAAAGCTACTAGATGGTGCCTTTCTTTGGCGTGAATGGGTCGTGAAAGATACAAAATTCCCGAAGCTTAAGTTCTTGAAACTGGAGATGTCGTCTGGCGCCATATGAACTGTAAGTAAACAGATACCTTTCAATGAAAATTATGCATCTACAGTCTTTCCATATTTAAAGGGGTGGCTTCTTTCAGGCCTTTAATAGACTGAAAATAAGAAATTCAAGATTTTGTGAAAAGGGCTTTGTGAAGTTTGTTCCAATTCCATTTATTTCATACCATTCTCTTGTTACATCTTTGCTTTTGGAACAAATTCAAGTTTGCTTTTTTTTTTATTTAATATCGTTCTGTGTAATGTCCTGCAGGCAGGCATCTTTGCTTTTATTCCCAATGCTTACGTTCTTGAGACTGGAGTTCTTAGATTTGCAAGAATGGATCGCGTATAATGAATCTTTTCCGAGTCTGGAGGTACTTATCGTGAATGAATGCTATCACCTGGAGATGAGACACAAGTTTATATCGCGATGTGTGGGCGAGTAATGGGATATCGAAGACGGAGGTTTTTGCTCCTCAGAGTTTTGCACATAGGACATACAAAAAGTTTAGTGTTGTGGAATGTTGATGCTAGTCAATCCCAAACTCCCTTTATTTGAGGCATTGTGCTAACCTTAAAAGGTATTCCGAATGGCATTGCCGATATACCCTCCCTTCAGAGTATTGATTTATACTGCTGCGCTAAACCTTCGGTGGCCGTCTCTGCCCGGAAAATTCAGATCCTCAAGTTGCAGCAGGAAGCACAACAAAAGAACAGCAAAACTTTCCAGTTTAAGCTTGCTGTGTACACTCCAGATCAATGATCACTATCTTTGTGACCTCGATCCATCCGGTTGCTTCTTTCCCAGGTTAATTATATTATAGTTCCTTCTAATTACTCCTTGACATGCGAATTCGGTTGTGAAAAGTTCTGTGTGTGTTTGCATGCCGTCAGTTGTTGCATGCATCTGATCCTCCCGTGTGTGCTCTGCATAAATTGCTAAGTTTTGTAGTCTTCTTTCACTGTTACTTTCAGTTCCATTTGGTTTTGTTTCACTTGCTACCACTTATGGGTGACGACCTTATGTTTATGTTTAAAAATGAGGTCGTTGGGGATTTGTATAGACGTGTAAACTCGAGTTTTGGCATAATTTTACAGTTTCACTTATGAGACGACGACTCTTTCAAGTATATATGTTAGTACTTGACCTTATGTTTATGTTTAAAAATCAGGTCGTTGGGATATGTTACAAACTTGTGTTGGTGTTTTGAAACACGTCCATTTCAAGTATGTGATTAAGAAGTTAGGCGTTGAATATATAATCTAAATTAGCTTTTGTTTCTTTGAGTAGTTTCCGGTACTCTTGTATTCTTATGCAACATGACTTGTGAATTATTCATCCCCCATTTTTCGAGCTAGGTTAGGTCTGCTGCGAAAATGCAGGTTCATACCATTTGCAAGTGAATGTTTATTTTGTACATTACAAAGTCGTCCTTGGATTCCGCATGCTTTCTTCTTCCTTTTGGTTCGTGTGGTCGGATGGTTTTTTTTATGGTAATGTATTTTATGTTTTTTGGCAGGTTCAGGACATGAATGGGTCAATTACACCAAATATTACAAAATCGTAGAGGTGTTTATATTCAAGGGAGAACATACCTACAATATATTTTCATTTTATTTCAAGAAATAACGCTTCATGTTGTTGTATTTTGAAGTTGAAACATTCCACTTATGTATTTTGCAGCAGAAATATAGTCTCTTGGAAGGATAATCAAACACTTAGCTGTGTAATTATGGTATTTTTTGTTTTTTCGCCTGTTACTTTCAGAAACCAGAGTTTCATGTAAAGTTTTCTACCGTTTATACGGTTATATTAGGGGCGGATCTATTGAGGCCTTCGGGAGGCGCATGCCCCTCGATTTTCTAGAAATCTATATATAATATACAGAAGAAGAGATTTAAATCAATTGTGCCCCAAACCCGGAAAATACTCGATTGACCAGCTCCAAACCTAGAAAATATAATTATAAAATTTATTAAAAAACCATGAAATGAGTTTAAAGAATATTAACTCCATCGGTTACAAAACCTTTCCACATTTCCTCGACCATATTCACTCTCTTTCCAAAAGTCTACTAAATTGAACGTCTCATTTTCAATTTTCATTGTTGATTATCAGCCATTACCTAGGACATAACAACAGTGTTAACATGTTGATTATAATGTTTTTTTATTTGTTTGTGTTTTCTTTTTATTTATTTATTTGTTTGTGTTACATCCGGATTATTTTTTTTTTTGTTTTTGTCTGCCTTTTCAATTCTCTTCTCAAATTCAATGCAATTTTAAACCGGAAAACTTACTCAGCCGCCGGTTCTACCGGAGACAAGTGGGCTTTCCGGTCATATTCCATTTTCGGGGTAAGCAAATAATCTATAAACAACTTCACAACAATTTTCAAGCCTTTTTTTGTGTGTGTGTGTTTGGTGTAAGCAAATAATTCTACAAAATGACTTTCGTATTGCTTCATAATTGGATTATTGAATTTTTAACTTTTAGATGAGAGGGTTTTTTTTTTTTTTTTTTTGAGAACTTATGAGAGTTTCTGACTTTAACTTGATTGAAATTATACCATGCTGCATCTACTTTTCCCATTTCTTTTCACAGGTTGTGATTTCTGATTTTTCCCATCTATGGTCGAAATTAATGATTATTATTTCAATCGTTTGAAGTGTAAAAGCTGAGACTATAAAGCTAACGGAGCAGAGAGAGGGAGTCGAGATGGAATTGAACGACTTTCCTGGCCAACTGGTCCCGGAACCTTTTTGATTTTGAAGTAAGTTGGTTTTTTGTCTTTTTATACTGTGTTACCTTTCTGGCATTGAAAATTAGTTGAATCTAAGAGTGAAAATGTACGTGGTAGTAAATTAGTAATGGATGAGATTGTAATATATGGTAAAAGCTACTAATTTTGTGTGTTTGTGTATTCTTTTTTTACTTCATTTGTCACTAATCATCTTATCCCTTTTGTTGTTTCTAAATATTTCAGTACGATTTCTATTATTTTTGGTAATTAATGTTTGTTTATTCCTTTATGAAATTCCATCATCTTTTTGTTGCAATTGTCGTAGATTGATGTTGTTATTTTTTTAAATTTTTTTCCCCAAACGACGAAAGCATGCATTAATAAAAAGTTAATTTACACATGCCCATACAGGAGTGCACCCGTGCCAGTATACTCCTACATCAGATTTGAAAGAGAAAGCGGCAAGTTTATGGGCTAACTTGTTGCTTTCTCTTTCAGAGTACAAAACATGGCACGAATCTAAATAAGAAAACATCAGCCTAATATCATCTAGGAGAGTTGCACAGTCAAAAGGGGGTCCATGTTCACTACAGCTAGCCAAAGTCAAATTATCAGTAAAACAAACTAAGTTCTTAATCCTCAAGGCATGACTTCTATTAAGACACCAACACAGAGCCTGAGCCTCCGCTGCAAAGGCGGAACTTGAAGACGATCTAGGGGATGCCCAAGCTTCCAAAATTGTACCATCCTCCCGGAGAAGAACCGCTCCATAGCCAGCAAGACAAGAATCCGACTTCCAGGCTGCATCGACATAGGCCCTAACCACACCTGGCGTAGGGCCTGCACGCTACAAGACAGGAGAGGGGGAAAAATCATTAGAAATAATCCTCTCCTCACGGTGTGCCTGCTCGAAATCCAACCAAGCCTCATTAGCGTATTTCGCAGTGACATCCGGGGACCAAAACACAGTATTAAAAGATCTCATGCAACGAGCCTTCCAAATGAACCATAAAATAAAACAAGAAAAAATTATACGGTCGCCCCTGGGGGTTTTTACTCGATATCTCGTCCCACCAGTGGCAAACCGAAGCATTGGGCCTCGAAAAGGCGCCCCGGGAAATGCCTGCAAATTTCCAAACCAATTGTGCAAAGTGACAAGTAACGAAAAGATGATCAATAGATTCTACATGATCCCCACACGTCAAGCACAAAGAACTATTAAAGCCAAAGCGCTTGTGAAGAAGCTCCGAAGTAGGAAGAATACGCTTGAAGAGCTTCCAGAGGAAATATTTTATTTTAGGGGGTAGCGATAGCGCCCAGATTCTCTTCCAGAATTTTTCGTGAAAGCTATCACCACACATTGAATGATGATTATGGGTAACCAGCCTTTGCTGTAGGCAAACATCATAGGTTGCCTTAGTAACAAAGTCCCCGCATTTAGTGAAAACACAAACTCTCTTATCCGAGGTGTCTTTAAGACTTATTGGAATTTTAACTATTTGATTAATATCAACTTGCCAAAAGGATTCCGCTAACTTAGCCATATTCCAAGTATTATTAGATAAGAAATCACTAACCAGAGACTCCCTACTATGAGAAGAAGCTTGAGAGTTAGGCAAAAAATTAGGATTCTGAATAATCCAGGGGTCGTCCCAAGCTTTAATAGACTTTCCATTACCGACTACAAAGCAAGTGTTGTTTTTTAAGAAACTTTGGGCCGACATCAGGCTCTTCCAGAAAAACGAAGCAGAAGTTGGGGTTTTACAGGAGAAAACAGAGGATTTATAAAAATACTTACCTTTTAAAACCTTAGCTACCAAAAGCTCGGGGTGACAATGGATTCTCCAAAGGGACTTAGCCAATGCGACAGTATTAGCAATCTCTAAAATTTTAAATCCGAGACCACCTCTCCCCTTAGGAAGACAAAGCGACTCCCATTTTATCCAATGATGACCCGAGAAATCCTTGTTATCATTACCCCATCAAAAATTGGCCATAAGAGAGTGAATTTTATGAACGACTCCCTTAGGAAGTTTAACAACTGACATAGATAAGTTAGGAATGACAAATAACGTTGATGATAATAAAATCGCTTTTCCACCCTGGCTTAGAGACTTAAACTTCCAACTTTCCAGTTTTCTCTTACATCGCTCGACAGTAAAGTTAAAAATTTGACTTTTAGCCCTACCGACTACCAAAGGGAGACCCAAGTACTTAGAATGACTTACCTCAGTTAAACCGCTAAACAAAGCCAAAATGTCGTTAGGATTTCCAATTTTCAACATTCATGTTCACCAAATTGCCATCTTTTCATAGGTTTTCAAGTAACAGTGCTCGGGTCATTAATTAAGAGGACTAGGGCATGCTGTTGATCATTTATAGTTATTCAAATAATCCTCTAAAATCACATTAAATTAGTTATATTAAACATAACTAAATTCAAATGTGTTAAGAAAAAAATCATTCCGTACAAATTATAGTCCTACAGAATATTCTTAAATTATATTACATTTGAAAAATAACTGATATCACCTATGTCAAATAATATGAGATAATCTTAGATTAAGTCATCTTTAACAAATTAGTCAACTCATTTAATGCCAAATATTCATACATTAACTTACATTTTAAAAAATAACTGAATTCAAATTTGTCAATTAATACGGAATATTAGCATAAAACCAACGTATTTCACTTTCAAATTCACTATCATTTTCACTTCACTGGTGAAATGTCTTTTTTGACAAAAAATTCACTATCATTTTCAATTTCATTAGTGAACTGTTTTTTTTTGACAAAAATATTTTCTTATAGTCCTAAAATCGTGATAGCTTCATAAATGTGTCTTAACACTATCATTTTCACTTTCACTTTCACTAGTGAACTGTCTTTTTTGACAAAAATATATTTCTTATAACCTTAAAATCGTGATATCTTTTTAAATGTGTTCTAATTGATAATTAACTAAATAAAAAATAAAGAAACACAATGCATTATTTATAAAATGCAGCTGCATGTACAGCTGCAAGTTGACAGTAGTAAATACTTTTCAAAGTCAAATCCGTAGTACGTTCTATCATTCCTCATTATCCCATCGGGAAAAAAAGGGAAAAAAAAAATCAGAAGAAGAAGAAGAAGAAGGAAGATTGTAATCATTCTCGTGGGCAATCAAATCACCGACAAGTTTTGCCGATACTCTCAAAGGTAAAACGTTCCGATTGCATTTTCCTGTCCGTTGCTTTCTGTGTGTTTACAGTGGTGTGTGTGTGTGTGTTGCATGTAATAATGTTGAGGTTTCTTAAAAGTGTGAAAACGGTTCGAACAAGTTGCATCGACACTTGGGTTGACTCTGAAATTGCAGAGCTCTCTCAACTTGAGGATCATCTCACTATATTTTCAAGGCATTCCCAATGGGCTGATGATGTTAGACAATACATCCGTACGGACACACAAGTCTGTCCGTACGGACAACTTACAGAACGTGAACAGTAAATCATCCGTACGGACACAAAAGTCTGTCCGTACGGATGGCCTGCAACAGTCGTTACATTTATTTGTTTTTATATTAGGGTTTTATATTTACTTTTGTATTTCCGTTTATAGCCCTTGTGGCTATCTATATAAACATCTTGTAATAGCTACTCTAGGTATCAATCAATCAATATCAATATCAATAAACAATGCATTATGATGTTATAATTCTAATATGGTATCAGAGTCATCGGTCCTAAACCCTAAAAAAAAAAATTCCGTCTTTTTTTTTTCAGCCTCTCCTCTGCCGCCACAAAATTCTTTTTTTTTTTCAGCCTTGCCACCGCTGCCACCTTCAAGTCGCCGTGATGACTACTCCCTCCTCCCCTTCTGATTCTTCTCCTTCCCTCACTGCCGCCCTTCCTCCTAAACCCTAAATCCTTTTTTTTCCGTCTTCTTTTCTCCTCTCTTCTAGCAGCCGGCATCCATGGCTCCAGCGCCGTCCCTTGCTGCATGGCTACCGCAAATCTCTCCCTCCTGCTAACACGGGTTTATTTTCTGCACGGGTCACTCCCAAAATATTTTATTTTCTGCATGGTATATCCCAAAATATTATATTTTCTGCACGGGGAAAATCCCAAAATATTTTATTTTGTGCATGGGTATATCCCAAAATATTTTATTTTCTGCACGGGGAAAATCCCAAAATATTTTATTTTCTGCAAGGGTATATCCCAACTACTAGACAAACCCTAGCAGCCGCCGCTGCTAGGTCTCCTGCCGCCGGATCTTCTCTTTGCCGCCGCTGCGATGAAGACTCTCTATCCAACTACTAGACAAACCCTAGCAGCAGCCGCTGCTAGGTCTGCCGCCGCCGGATCTTCTCTTTGCCGCCGCTGCGATGACACCTCCCTCGTCCTGTTGAGGGATGAAAACTTCTCATTGCTGCCTTTATTTCCAAGCTTCGACTTTGCACAGCGCCGTCCGCTTGAGGGGGCGTGTTAGACAATACATCCGTACGGACACAGAAGTCTGTCCGTACGGACAACTTACAGAACGTGAACAGTAAATCATCCGTACTGACTGATCGGCTAAAACTGGGTGTCCAATCTTACCGGCAGTGTACCGGGTCAATTGTAGTCTAGTAAGTGGTCAAGGTCGTATCCCACAAGGATTGTGAGGTTGAACACCAAAAAGCTATTATTATCTTGATCTAAGTCGCAAATTAACAATAAGGTAAATTTATCTAAAATCTACTACTACAAAGGGTAATAAAATTATAAAAAGCCTAGCCAAGACAATGCATTGATCAAATATATCTCTACTAGTATCATGGGAATGAACTACCTACCAACCTTCCGTTAGTGTTCATGTGTGTGTTACTGGTGCACTCCTAATGCTAACAATTTCCCCTCATACGAGTGCACGAAATTGTTCTATGCCTCCTCCTTGGTAAAACCTCAATTAAACCTAATGATTTGACATGATAATCTCTCGAGTACAAATAATCTTTCCCCGGATAAGAAAGAGGGTTCCGTTTGTCGACGGCCAATTTTACCTTCCGGTTTTCCTATTCCTTCTCCCACACCTAATATCTCCGTTCGGTCTCAACTAAGTGTGTGTGTGCTAGTGTTAGATGATCAATCCAACACCAACAAGCAATACAGTGAAAATAGGAAAAGATAACAACAACACAAAAAGCTATGAAATACATGAATTAACATTCCCAATCAACATAATAGAGATTAATAATTATCACAACAACATCATCTTGGCTAGTTACAAATTTAGCTACTCATTACTACAATTACTAATACATTGAAATTAGTATTCATAGCAATAAGATTATCAAAACAAAAATAAAACTAGAATGTTACCGATTACAACCGTTGAATTTCAAAGGAAAAGCTTCAATCATCTTCGTAGAGCATTCATGGAGTCGATTGATTTTGGTGTTGAGCTTTATCCAATTAACTACCCCAACCGGTTGAGTTAACATTCAAAGAAATAATTTTGAGATGAAAATAGCTAAATATTGTAACTAATTTTCGGCTCTAATAGCCTTGGAATATTTTTGCCTGCAAGAGGAAATAAAATAAAGAAGGAGATATATATCCCTTTCTTCCCTCTTTTGATTGTGTATATATAGAAAATTTCTCCTCTGATCGTGAATAGTAGATGGGAATAATTAAAGGGCCCCATTTCCGGTCTAGGCCGGAAATTCCCGGTCTGAGCCGGACCTTGGCATGTGCAATTGCCATGTGCATTAAATGCTCAATTATTCTCCAAATCTTGCCAAATCGGTGATATATTCCGGCGTGCGCCGGTTTCTTCCGGTCTGCGCCGGATCTTGTCAAATCTAAGGAGATGTAACGGAATTTTTATAAAATTTGTTCCGATAATTATTTTTCCGTATCCATCGAGCTTTATGTCACGAACCCAAGGCGTCACCACGTGGTATCCGTAATAAAACAAAACGAGAAAAACCACGGGTAATTCTTATAATAAAAATAGGCCGATAAGCCTATAAATATGTCAAAATAGTGAGATTTTATTATATCTACTATATATAAAAACAAACCGTATTATCATGATATTTATTATATTTGATATAAAACTATCACTAAAAACTTAGGAAATGGGATTAAAAATGCATTAAAATACATCATCTGGTTGACATACATCAACCACTCCCCACTTAGCCTTTGATCGTCCTCGAGCAAAGAAGCGATAAAATGATTAAAGCCACAACCGTTAGTTGTACAATATCAAGAAATGAAGGTTCAACTAGATGATGCAACCAATCAAAATTTAAAGATTACATGTTATTCTGCTATCTAAGAGAGTAGTGTAGTGTGTGGACGGACATTCCTCAACTTTTGTTACTATTCAACCAATCGAGAAATCATGCATACTGAATTTAATAAATGCAAACCATAAGCTTAAGAGTGATACCAATCTCCACTAATCGAGGTATTCGGAATCAAGAAGATAGGTCGGGTAGGACTTGCAAGCTTGTAATGTCAGGCTCGGGTATTGGCTAATCGAAGGGATAAAAAGGATATAACAAGAACAACTGCAAGATAGCAAAGTTTTATACCTTCAATTCCACTGTTTTTCTGAATTGACAACTCCAATTCTCTCGCATAATTGCCAAAGACGTCTCCTCAACAATAAACGTAAGATATGAAGTATCTTTTCATTTGATTTATCACCCGAACTCGCCTTGCTTGAATTTGTCGAACTCGTCCTCCAAAACTGCCTTCTAAAACTTACCCTTTATCAGAAATAAATATATTGTTGTGTTTTGTTTTTTTGTTTTTTTGTTTTTTTCTTTTCTTTTTCTGAAATAACATAAAATCAAATCTAATATACATACATCAACGGTCTCCAAACTCGATAGATATCACCTCAACTTTTGCGCCAATAAAATTGTCCAACCTTCAACTTCCAAAGTTATCTCCGCACAATACACAGAAACTTGCTAATCTTGCGGGACATGAAGGGAATGTAGACCAGAATTAGGCTAAAGGTCGGATAATAATGCGGTTAATTACGAATGGCTAGTTCGAGTGGGGTCTCACCACTCTTCAAAGGCTGAGGTGGGGACAGGTGGAAATTACGTTCGGGACGGCCATTTGGCTATAGTTTTGTCAAAAGAAATGCCAGGGCCGTCATCCCTAACTTCGATTCCAAAACACCTTTCTATTTCGCCTCGAAAGGATATCAAACCTAAGTTCTAGTTGCTACTGAGGCATATATGCATAATTTCACAAAGTTTGCATATTTAATAAAAACTCAGAATATACGTGTTCCACAGATTCACACTACTGTCAAAGATTTGCAAGATAAAATGTACCTTTAATTTATTAAGGTTGTTCATTCTTGAAATATTCATTCTATTAATTGCAAAGCCAAATGTTGTGCCAAAAATTATTTATTCTACTAATCATGCTCGAAAATTAATCAAAATTTAAGCGTTTCTCGAGTATTTAGTGAAATTATCCCTTATTAGACTAACTACGTCTCCACTCCCCACTTACGAACTGTCATCGTCCCGATGAGAAGTGAGTAGTAAAAAGTAGTTAGGAAATAAGGGAATCAAAAGTAGTCAAAACAAGTACCGGGATGCTATAAAAGGGTGGGTGGGTGGGTGGGCATAAACAAGAAATGAAATGACAAGCAATCCCAAGTACTAGCAAAGTATCAACCAAAATGTAGACACAAAAGGATCATTGGCCACACCGGGCCTCACAAAAGAGCAAAATATTATACCAAACTTTTTCTATCAACCTTAGTCCAAGAAATGATGCATTTGAATTTTCTCTTTGCTTTCTCTCGGGATTTTCGGATAACCACCTAATCGTTCCCGTTTTAATGACATTCAAACATTCATCCCGAGACTCGGTGAAACAAAATGAAAATCAATCCGAAGTATTGGCAAAGTATCATCCAAAGTATGAGTAATTATTATATTTAACATTTTTACGGGCTGCCTCCCGGTAGCGCTTTTGTTTAATGTCGTTTGCTCGACAGACTTAAACAACCATAATGATGATGATTAACTAATATAATATACTAAACAAAATGGGATACTTCTAACAATTACTCACCAAAGCATGTAACAATTAAGCACACGATCAATCGAAATTAAATGCTTAAGGAATAATTAAAAAGATAGTACCCGTGATTTTACTATATTTATAGTCTATAGCTAGACTTTTCCTTGCTTAGGTCTTTAATGCACTGGTGGTGGGTCATCCTCGCGCACCGCATCCTTCTTTTTTATCAATACCGGTCTCCAACATAATGTAGACGAATGCCACCAATCCCAACGATTCTTGATCTCTTTCTTCGATTTTCGAGCTTTTGGTTTGTGAGCTTTCACATTATCGCTCACGTCTTCTTCAACTACCTGCGTGTTAGTACGATCCACAACAAGGGGACACGAAGTGTCCACAAAAGAACAAGATTCTAGTGTAGTGCATGGATATTTCAATGAATTGTAGATGTTGAAGACAACGCGCTCATCATTCACTCCTAAACTAAGCTCTCCCTTACGAACATTGATTATAGCTTCCACCGTTTCTAAAAATGGTCTACCGAGGATAAGGGGTGTAGTGTACCCTACCTCCATATCCATAACAACAAAATCGACGGGGAAGTAAAATTTATCAACTTTCACTAGTACATCCTCAATGACTCCCATTGGACGTTTTATGGATCTATCCGCAAGTTGGAGAGTCATCTCCGTACACTTAATCTTGCATATGCCAAGTTTCATGAAATCATTATAGGACATGAGGTTTATGCTCTCACCTAGATCACATAGCGCCTTCTCAAACAAAAGTCCCCCAATATCACATGGGATAGTAAAACTCCCGGGGTCTTTAAGTTTAGGAGGAAGCTTGTGTTGAAGCACGGCGGAACACTCCTCACTTAGACACACTGTCTCATATTCTTCCAACCGTTTCTTTTTGGATAGTATGTCTTTAAGAAACTTACCATACGCCGGCATATTAGTGAGTGCTTCGATGAAAGGGATATTAATGGTTAAGTGCCGAAAAGTGTCAAGAAAACGTGCATACTTCTTGTCCAACTTCATCTTTTTGATTTCCTCTCTCGGGGGATAGGGAAGTGATTCAAGATCAATTAAAGTAGGGTTCGAATGTATACCTCCCTTACCCTTGTCGTTTGATGAAGATGGTGAAGCTTCCTTGAAAGTTTGTGCATTGGGTGGACGCAATGTGTCATCATTCTGCACCTTTTTCTTCAAAATCCGCTCTGGATGTTGTTCTTCCCTGTCGGGTTGAACCGATGTGAGTTTTGGTTGAGCCGGATGAGGTTCGGTTTGAATCGGCCCTTCCAAACTTGATTTCTTTCCAACATGCTCATTGAACAAGGTCCTCAAATCACTCAATCTTGGATTTTTCAATAGCCTTGGAACCTTTATATGTTCTTCTTCTTCCTTCACCTCAACATAGCCATCATTTTTCCAGGAATCATCAATAATTTCTTCCTCTTCTTCACTCCACTCTCCCTCTTTCTTGTCATTCAAATCTTCTTCAACATCATTGCTTTCCTCATTATGCCCATATGACCTTCCACTTGAGTAATAACCTGGACTCCTCTCGGGTTTCTCTCGGTGTTGCTTAATAATCCACCCGGGGGTCTACTATTATTTCTCTCGCCTTCCCTAATCAAAAGATCTTCAATACCTCTCATTGATGCTTCCATCATTCTCATTCTTGTATTTAGTCCCACAATGGATGTTTTCAAATTGCCAACATCTTGAGACATCATACCAATAGAAGTCATCATTGTTTGCATATTGGCGGCTTGAGGGGACACAACTCCCATCAAGTTTTCCATCAAAATTTTCAAATGGGAGACATCCTCCATTGATTGAGAACTTTGTTGAACATGGGCTTGTTGAGTAGGAATTTGTTGGTAAAAAGGATGTGGTTCAAAAACATTGGTGTGAGTGTTGTTCAAATCCCGATGTTGTCTCAATAAATTCATTTCTTCTTGTGTAGATACATCGGAGTTTGATAATTCTTCAATATGAAAAACACCAAATGTCACATCATCACACTTTCTACGCTTCAACTCTCTCTTCCCCGCTTGTAATTCATCCATACTTTCATTTATCACCGCCAATTCTCCCAAAATTTCTTTCTTATTTGAATTGTGCTCATCCCCAATGGCAACTTCCATTTCACTTGGGCCGGGATCCCACAATTTCTCATTTCTTGTCACTCTTTCAATAGCCTTATAAACATCTTGGGCCGTGCTCATCATAAGTGATCCATGACATGCCGAATCAATTTTTTTCCTTGACAATTTATGCAAACCTCTACAAAATAATTGGACTTGCATGTCCAAAGTATATTCGTGGTTCGGACACGCCCTCAGAAGCTTGTTAAAACGGTCCCAAGCATTGTCCAAAGATTCAATTAAATCTTGCTTGAAATTAGCAACTCTTACCTTCAACTCCAAATATCTACCCGGTGGAAAGTATTGCTTCAAAAATTCGGTTTTTATGTCATCCCATGATTGCAAGTGATGGTGGGGAAGTGACATAAGCCATTCCTTTGCTTGACCCTTCAATGAAAAAGGAAATAATGCAAGACGGGTAAATCTTTGACAAGCACTATTTTGGAATCCCGTATTGCATATTTCTTCAAAGTTATAAAGATGTGAATGTGGGTCATCATGGGTCTTTCCATGGAATTGGGCTCTACTCTCCACTAGACTGAACATATGAGACTTGATTGAAATTTTTTTAGCATCAATGTGAGGTAGCCGAATAGGATTATGAACTTGATTTTTTCTTTGAGTGGCTTGCTCACAAAGCGGTCTATATTGGTAGAGTGGATTTAGGGGTGGGTCATAAGGATATGGTTCATGGGGTGGTGGAGGAATTGGTGGTGGTGGTTCATGGGGAGGTGGTGGAATTTGAGGATATGGTTCTTGTGGTGGTGGTGGAGGATAGTCATTTGAATTTAAGGGATTTTGTTCAAAAAGGGCATTTTCGTGGTTATCCCATCCTTGTGCATTTCCTTGCACCTCGTCCATTTCCTCTTCTTGGTGTGATGTCTCTTGTGAAGATGCTTCACCAAGATCCAATTCACTACGAGCTTGGCCAACCGTTATCTCAAACAAACCATCCTTAATATAAGTGTTGATATCCGGGATATAAGGAGTATCGGGGACCTTACAACGTAGAGAATGGTTCATCAACTACAAGATAGAAAATAACAAGAACACAATTAATAGCACTTGGTGACTTACCAAAGAGGTAAGCACCAAAAAAATAGAAACGAGATTAGAAAAAGATTGACTTATTCTCAAGAATTTTGAGCTAGTATAAGTATCAAGCGTTACACAATCCCCGGCAACGGCGCCAAAAACTTGATCGGCTAAAACTGGGTGTCCAATCTTACCGGCAGTGTACCGGGTCAATTGTAGTCTAGTAAGTGGTCAAGGTCGTATCCCACAAGGATTGTGAGGTTGAACACCAAAAAGCTATTATTATCTTGATCTAAGTCGCAAATTAACAATAAGGTAAATTTATCTAAAATCTACTACTACAAAGGGTAATAAAATTATAAAAAGCCTAGCCAAGACAATGCATTGATCAAATATATCTCTACTAGTATCATGGGAATGAACTACCTACCAACCTTCCGTTAGTGTTCATGTGTGTGTTACCGGTGCACTCCTAATGCTAACAATTTCCCCTCATACGAGTGCACGAAATTGTTCTATGCCTCCTCCTTGGTAAAACCTCAATTAAACCTAATGATTTGACATGATAATCTCTCGAGTACAAATAATCTTTCCCCGGATAAGAAAGAGGGTTCCGTCGACGGCCAATTTTACCTTCCGGTTTTCCTATTCCTTCTCCCACACCTAATATCTCCGTTCGGTCTCAACTAAGTGTGTGTGTGCTAGTGTTAGATGATCAATCCAACACCAACAAGCAATACAGTGAAAATAGGAAGAGATAACAACAACACAAAAAGCTATGAAATACATGAATTAACATTCCCAATCAACATAATAGAGATTAATAATTATCACAACAACATCATCTTGGCTAGTTACAAATTTAGCTACTCATTACTACAATTACTAATACATTGAAATTAGTATTCATAGCAATAAGATTATCAAAACAAAAATAAAACTAGAATGTTACCGATTACAACCGTTGAATTTCAAAGGAAAAGCTTCAATCATCTTCGTAGAGCATTCATGGAGTCGACTGATTTTGGTGTTGAGCTTTATCCAATTAACTACCCCAACCGGTTGAGTTAACATTCAAAGAAATAATTTTGAGATGAAAATAGCTAAATATTGTAACTAATTTTCGGCTCTAATAGCCTTGGAATATTTTTGCCTGCAAGAGGAAATAAAATAAAGAAGGAGATATATATCCCTTTCTTCCCTCTTTTGATTGTGTATATATAGAAAATTTCTCCTCTGATCGTGAATAGTAGATGGGAATAATTAAAGGGGCCCATTTCCGGTCTAGGCCGGAAATTCCCGGTCTGGGCCGGATCTTGCCATGTGCAATTGCATGTGCACCATTAATGCAAATATTCTCCCAATCTTTGACAAATCTGTGATATATTCCGGCGTGCGCCGGTTTCTTCCGGTCTGCGCCGGATCTTGTCAAATCTAAGGAGATGTAACGGAATTTTTATAAAATTTGTTCCGATAATTATTTTTCCGTATCCATCGAGCTTTATGTCACGAACCCAAGGCGTCACCACGTGGTATCTGTAACAAAACAAAACGACAAAAACCACGGGTAATTCTTATAATAAAAATAGGCCGATAAGCCTATAAATATGTCAAAATAGTGAGATTTTATTATATCTACTATATATAAAAACAAACCGTATTATCATGATATTTATTATATTTGATATAAAACTATCACTAAAAACTTAGGAAATGGGATTAAAAATGCATTAAAATACATCATCTGGTTGACATACATCACTGACACAGAAGTCTGTCCGTACGGATGGCCTGCAACAGTCGTTATATTTATTTGTTTTTATATTAGGGTTTTATATTTACTTTTGTATTTCCGTTTATAGCCCTTGTGGCTCTCTATATAAACATCTTGTAATAGCTACTCTAGGTATCAATCAATATCAATATCAATAAACAATGCATTATGATGTTATAATTCTAACAGATGAGATGATTGACAAGATCCAATCTTGTAAATCTGGCCTAAGATTCTTGAGAATGTTCTTCTGGTCCCTTTTAACATTAGAGGATACTGATGAAGATGAAGAAAGCAGGCGAATTTTGAACCATACTGTAGCTAAATGGGAAATGTCAAAAAGAATTAAACTTGTTGTTACTCCCCTTTTTGACGATGCAAATGATGATGTATTAGGAAACTGGATTGTAGATATGCAAAGCAGAATACAGCAGTGTAAGCCATAATTTGAAGAATCGTGTGAACTTCTTTTAAAGAGCTCATTGATCAAATGCAATTCTTCTGCTTCTACGAAGAAGAAACTCATGACTGTGAAGTTTCTGGATGCTATTCTTGAGAATCTGAGGGATCTTTACAAGTACAAAACTGATGGTGAAATGGTTTTGCTCAAGAATCAACTTGCGACCCTCGAGAAGAAGCTAACATTGTTGCAGAGTCTCTATAATCTCACTACAAAGAAATGGAGTGGTTTCGAGGAAATGCAAGAGTTTAAGGTTGCCATCCATGGTTTTGCTCAGTATTCAACAAGCCTAGTATTTCTGTATTGGGTGAAAGAAGTAGATGAGGAAATGGCAACAAAACTTAATAATCTTATGTTGTTCAATGTGTTGAAGAAGATCAAACCTTGTGTCCCAGCTTTTAAGGCCTTTTACTTTAGATTCTTAAAGGAAATGAAGTCTGGGAAATTGTACTCTCTTATTTTGGTACAGATTATTCAAATCTTTCTTGACCTTCTCCTCAAGGATAATCTGGTGGATATTTCGAAGGACGATCTTCAAGAATCTCTGATGTTTCTTATGTTATTTCTAGCTAATCCTAATCCACCTGACCAGCTTGCAGAGGATAAAGAGTTGATGACGATAACTGCAGAAATTGAGGTTCTTGTCGAAGAGGATTTGTATCTTGTTCTCTGCGCTGATGACATGAATGGAGAAGGGAATTTCTCTAAGGCAAACGCATGCTTAAGTGACTTTACGAGCAAGATTGAGCTAGTAAAAGGCAAGATTCGACGGGTTTATGACCATATCCGGGATTCATTTTCGTATAATCTCCCCAAGACCAATGGTTTAGGATTTTTCGAGTTCCTTGTACAAAATCTTGGGTTCTTGAGGGAGAAAGTAAAAAGAGATGCAAGTTTTATCCCTTTTGCAAAGCATCTGATAATCAAAATTGAGGAGGAACTAATGTCTTTGAGGCCTTATCTCAATGATCTTTTTGAACAACAAAAAGAGCATAAAGAACTAAGGGATTCTTGGTTGAAAGTAATCAATTTGGCATACCAAACAGAATATGCCATCAATTCGTGTTCGGTAACTGGCCATCCATTATGGTATAATATGGCACGTCTTATGGAGGTCATAGACGAAATTAAGGTGGTTAAGAGCAAGCTTAAGGAGATTGAAGGTAGAAAGACGCATGATGGTGGAGTCCTCAATTGTTTAGCAGTTGCTCTAAATAAAGTTCCAGAAGATCCTTCGGTTCTAGATTTTGATGAAGTGATGGTGGGTTTGGAGAAAGACATAGACGTAATGGTTGAAAACCTTATAAGGGGGTCTGAGTTTCTTGACATTGTTGCTATTGTTGGTATGGGTGGCCAAGGGAAGAGTACCCTGGCTAAAAAGGTTTACAATACCCCCGCGGTTAGGCAACATTTTCACGTGTTTGCTTATTGTATCGTTTCCCAAGTTTACGATGCTAGAAGGATAATTCTAGGTATTATCAAAGGGAAGGATGACAAAATGTATGATATGACGAAAGATGATTTAGCTCATATGCTCTATAAGTGCTTGAAAAACAGAAGTTACCTTATTGTAATGGACGATATTTGGGACGTTAAGGCTTGGGATGAAGTTAAAAGATCACTTCCGAATGACCAAAATAGAAGTAGAGTTATTTTCACGACGCGTATTCAAAAGGTCGCCTTAGAAGCCAAAAACAATTGCATCCTTCATCACATGCGTTTTCTATCAGATGAAGAAAGTTGGGACTTATTGCAAAAGAAGGCATTCCGTGCAAAAGGTTGCCCACCAAATCTTTTAGAGGTTGGGAAGATGATTGCAAATAACCGTAAAGGCCTTCCTTTGACAGTTGTTTTAATTGCAGGTCTCCTTTTTAGAACCGAAAGAAGTCTGAGTTGGTGGAATCAAATTTCTGATACAATAGGTTCTTATGTTTCTAAGGAAGGCTGTATGGACGTGTTAGAATTAAGTTACCAACATCTACCAGAGCATCTGAAGCCATGCTTTCTTTATTTTGGAACATTTGTCGAAGATGCATTAATTCGTGTGAATAAGTTGACGTTGCTATGGATAGCAGAAGGATTTGTGCACAACTCCAACATGGAAAACTTAGAAAAAGTAGCAAAAGAATACTTATGTGAAGCCTTGTGGTTGTTAATGAGAGAAGTTCCTACGGTGGGATCAAAAGTTTTCGGATTCATGATCTAGTGCATAAATTCTGTCAAGAAAAGGCTCAAGAGGAGAACTTTTTCCAATAAATGGATAGATATGAGGTTTCTAATTCCTCAAGTTCCACCCCACTTAATCCATATCGTGCTTGCATCCAAATGAAAGGGAAATATCTCAGTGATACTACAAAAATATGTCCAAGTGTCCACTCTCTACTTTATAGTCGTAAATCGGGAATTTATCGTCATGACCATCCTGATATTAGCAACTTGAAACTTGTTCAAGTGATGGATTTGGAAGAGTTAAAATAGGATCCCGGTTTTATCAATGTGATAGCTTCACTAGTTCATCTAAGATTTTTCGCGACTTCGTTTCTTTACGAAAGTCGGTCCATAGTTCCATCTTCTATATCCAATCTCTGGAATCTGGAAATTCTGATTCTTACAGTTACAGGAAGCCGATTATGTCGGTTGGAGTTGCCCGAAACTATTTGGAACATGAAAAGGCTTAGGCATGTGGATGTTGGTCTGTGCTACCTAATAAGTGATTCGGGTGGTGTCAAAAAGCATGAAGCAAACCCCAAACTGGTTAACTTGGAAAGCTTATCATCACCGCATATATCCTCAACAAAAGATTTAGAAGACCTTCTTCAAAGGTCGCCTTCTCTTCGAAAACTGAGCTTCCATTATAATTACACAACAGAATCGGATAAGATTTCTCGTTCTCAAAGGAGGGCCGCCTCTGCTAGTAAACTTGAGGCGGCGCCTTTGAAGGATTTTCGTTTTCCAAAACTGGACTCTCTTAGTAAACTTGAGTCACTTAAGGTTACCTCTAAGTCACAGCTACGTTTAAGTCCGTTTAAATTTCCTTCAAATATTAAGAAACTAACATTATCAGGTGGCTTCCTACCCTGGACGTGTTTACCGGCAATCAATCAAATGCCTTGCCTTGAGGTTCTGAAGCTACTAGATAATGCCT
This sequence comes from Gentiana dahurica var. dahurica, assembly GCA_024500145.1. Lineage (NCBI taxonomy): Eukaryota > Viridiplantae > Streptophyta > Magnoliopsida > Gentianales > Gentianaceae > Gentiana > Gentiana dahurica. The sequence goes on from CM044896.1 coordinate 123,707,417, forward strand.
TTGTTGGGCTTGAGTGGGACACGGAAGATACGGAATTCTTAAAGCTTAAGTGTTTGAAACTGCAGGATTTAGATTTGGGGAATTGGTCTGCGTCTTGCGAGTCATTTCCTAGCCTGGTGGTACTTGTCGTGAATAAATGCTTCGAGCTGAATGAAATACCACCCTGTTTCGGAGAAATGTCTACCTTGAAAAGGATTGAAGTTTACGAGTCACACAAAGCTTGTACTTCAGTTGTTGAAATACAGGAAGCGCAAAAAGACATTGGAAACGAGGAGCTTCAAGTTATTGTTTCAGACAATATGTTGCACAACTAGGTAATGAACTAGTTAACATCTTTTTGCTGCTTTTTTTTTGTTTGTTTGGAACAAATCAAGTATACTACTTTTTTCTCTTTCCAAAAGTTCTTGTATATTATATAAGCAAAAACATAGCTTGATCTGGATCCAATACGCGACACTTTCAACTTCTGTTTTGTACAATGCTGGCTATTTTTTGGAATCCCTGTAAATCATGCCCACCTTCTGTTTCTTTATTATTTCCAGCCTCATGTGCCTTCAAAGGCTTCAGAATTGCCCCCTTTTGTACAAGTATTTACTGTCATTACTTTCATTGTTTTTTATTTGTTGTTGTTGGTGTTGTTTGTTGTAGGACATACAGGTTATTTTCCGAGCCGAGTTCTTTTGACCCTTGTTTGTTTACAGCTCGGTATGATGCGATTTCCCCTTTTCATTTTTGCTTCGTTTAAAACTTTACAGCTCAATCCTTGTTTGTGTAGTTGTAGATAAGTGGCTGTAAAGAAATGGTAATTCATACCATTTTCGTTAGAATGATTATTATGTGTGTACATTGATTACAGTAATGTATGTTTTAAATCTTTGCAGGTTCATTACATGTATTGGTCGATTACACCGAACATTCCTTTTGGAGGCATTCCATTGCTGAGGTCGTATTCAAGAGCGAACATACGATATATATGTATCTTTTTTCAATAAATAGCATTCCAGGTGTTGTATTTTGAAGTGAAACCATCCCACTTGTGTATTTTGCAGCAAAAAATATTCTCTTGGAATGATACTTGAACACCTAATTATGGTGTTTTTAAAAACCTTTTTGTGTATATACTTTCCATAAACTAGGCTCTGATGTAAAGGTTTCTACTATATCTATATACGATCATGCATAGGTTTTGGTAGCTAAAAGGGACATGAGATTTGATCCATTCACTATAAATAATTGCAACTCTGTTTCTTTTCTACTTGTGTACTTAGTTGGAACTTGGAATGTTGTACGTAGTGGATGCATCATGTCTTTCTAAGGGTCGTAAGCCCGGAGTCACTATTTCCGTCTTCTATATCCAATCTCTGGAATCTGGAAATTCCTGTTTCTTACAGGAATCAGAGTATTTCAGTTAGAGTTGCCCGGAACTATTTGGAACATGAGAAGGCTTAGGCATGTGGATGTCGGTTGGTGCTACCTAAAAAGTTTGGGTGTCAAAAAGGGTGAAGCATACCCCCAAATGGTTAACTTAGAAAGCTTTTCATCACCATGTATCTCCTCAACAAAAGATTTGGAAGACCTTGTACAAAGATCACCTTCTCTTAAAAAACTGGGCTTCCATTATTACGGATATTCGGATGACATGTTTCGTTATTTTTACCAAGAACAATAAGTCGACTTGCTTTTTCCAGAACTGGACTCTCTTAGTGAATAGGTGCGGTTGCTTGAATATACCACCCTGTTTTAGAGAGATGCATACCTTGAAGAGGATTGAAATTTATGGTTCACCCCAAGCTGCTACTTCAGTCGTTGAAATACAGGAATCGCAAAAAGACTTGGGAAACGAGGAGCTTCAAGTTATTGTTTCAGACATTGGTGTGTACCGCTAGGCAGCAGGTAATGAAAAGCTAAACCGCGGCCTTCAAATTCTCATCAATGTATTTCTCTTTTGATTTCTGCTGCCCCCTCTGGCCATTGAATTGCAAGTAGATAGATGCATATTTTCTCGTTTCTATTGCATCGGTTTTCACTATATGACCGCTATTAGATTTTTGCCTTTTTTTTTTTCCCGACAAGGTAAAATGTACATATTGGGAAAGTTTATTAACTCATAGATATCGGAATCTCGTATCTGTATATCCTGAAGAAAAACATCGATTTGATTATCCTCCTTGTGAATCAACTGCAACCAACTTATTCCCTGTTTTTGTACTAATAATTTCATTTGTGGCTGAAATAAGCTTCATTGAAACGTGATTGATTTACGAAGTTAACGTTTTGCAGAATGGCGTATGTTGTGACCTTTTTCCTTGGGTTGACGATTCTAATATATGTGGAGAACAAGAATCGAGTACTAGCTTGATGCAGAAAATAGAGAAACTTGAATGCAAAATCGAGGCTCATTTACATGCGTAAAATACAGTGCAAAATTAAACAGATTGAGAGCACCGTTGAGAAGTTGAGGGGAAGGAAGCACTAAAGAGGCGAAGAAAATGGTGGATGATCGTGGATCCGGATCCTCGGCGTCGAGGAGCCCAGCTTTCCCCAGCTTTGAGGACGTGGAAGCATCGGGGCCGCTCGATCCAGAAGCAGGAGAGAGAGCACACACTTTTGCACGGTGTCGATCACTCCACGTCGACAAAAGCTGGGTTCATGCTGGGGAGCAAAAGCCGAGGATCCACTCTCGATGATCGTCGTATATAGACTTGGGTGGCAACAAATGTCGTAGTCGTACCTTTCGGGGTTTAACACGAGCCCTTTGAATGACACGAGAAAAACACTACATGATCTCCTCTTCGTGCTGATCTTTGTGGTATGACTTGTCTGAAAATCCAACCAATTCAACACACGAATTGATATAATTTTCCAAAGCTTGGTCTATTTTTCTGATAAATAAGCGGCTGGCCAAGAAGAAATAAGCGGCTGGCCAAGAAGAGGAATTTGCGTGAATGGCCAAGAAGAAATATGTGGGAAGGTTACTGAAAATCTTTTAATAATTGGGATTGGTTGGAGTTTAGGAAGATTTTTTTTTAATAATATTCCTAATTACTAATAGCTTCTCCAAGTACACTGAACTTAGACATCAAGCATTTTCTAATTTTTATTATAGTAATAATAATGATAATAATAATAATTAAAAGAAAATAAGACTTTTTGAATGTGGCTTGATTGACGAAATTACCCCTATACGAAGATGCCGGATATTATATCAAAATCTAAAATTCATTTACGTGGAGACAAACAAACATCGCTGGCTTTACATCTTCTTTCTTTCTTATGCAACCCAAGAAGAAAGAAAGAAAAAAAAAATCTAAAATTCATTTTTATCTGTCGTGGTTATATTTTCAATATATATTTTAATACTCTTTCCGCTTTTCAATATTATTTTTCAATTTTCTAGGCTCATTCAATCAATAAATCTTTCATATTCAACACACCACTACACATTTCAAATTTTTTTAGTATTTTATAATGAAAATCAAATACAATTACTCATTTTCTTAATTTGTGTGTTTTTCTCAAATGATACAGATAATAAGAAACAGAGAGAGAGAGTAGCATAGAATAGTTCTTGTTGGTGTTCATGTTTTTTGGTGACTGATTGCGGTGGCGGGAGCTTCTCCGGTGCAGTGGGGGAGCCAGAATGTTCTTATTTGATTGATTGTTTTATTATTTGGCCTCAAATCTCATTTATGATATGAGTAGTAAATGTTATTCAGATATAATTAAAATTAACCGTTGACTTTAATTTGACTAAATTAATAAAAATAATCAATACTTTCTTAAAATTAGAAAATATTCAATGTAATTGAATAAATGAGATAAATGGAATTATAAGATAATATTGATCCATAACCTATAAAACTTGATATTTTGTATGTAAAATTTGAGCTCGACTCGACTTTTTAAAAACTTCATTAATTTCATCTCGAGCTTCAATTTAAAATAGGCTGGCATTATTTCTGGTGAAAAATTTGGTATTACCAAGGCTTAGACAAGATACAAATGTAAATAATTTGCTCTGGCAATACCAAAATAAACAATGGCAATACCACTCACCTTTAAAATACTTGAACTTGATTTCAAGAATATTTTAAATCTCAACTTGTTTAGATTAATATTTGACTCGACTCGTTTATACTCCTATTCTAAGCAATATTTTGTATTTATTCATTCTGTTCTGAAATAATTGGGGCAGTTGTTGAAAAAATTTGTTCCAAAATAACTGAGACAGTTACATTTCCAATGCAGTATTTATTGTGTTTTTCCTACATCTACCATTATTTATTAACTAATGAGAGAAGAACTACAACATTGCATTAATTATGGATTAAGTGTTTTTTTAGTCTTTTTAACATTCAAATTAAAATATCAACTCACCTACTTAATATATGTGTTCTTAGCACCTGGCTCGGTTTTTTCAAAATAATAAAGGAATATAGTTCATCGTTGCCCGTTTGAAGTCCAAAAGTTGAAAATAATTTGACTATTTAGGATGATGCAGGCACAGATTTAGTCCTCCGAATTTATCCACATAATTATTTTGAGCCACACACTTAGAGAAATTGGATACTATAGAAGACACGTGGCATGATCCGGTTGAATTAGAAAAATCTCTCTTTTACAGCGGGAGTGGACGCCATTGTTGCCCGCATCGTCGGAAAAAAAAAAGATTGTACGGATTTTTCTCGTCTGCAGCAAACACTGATTTGATAAGATGGACATGTTTAGGAAGCGTTTGCGGTCTGTGTTTACGCTGTGTAGCTGTTCACGTGTGAAGGAGACTAGTAGAGATAAAAGAGAGGAAATGGGTGGTTTGTTGCAAGTTTTGAAAGTGTTTGACTCTGCGATTGAAGAAGTTTCTTCACTTGAATCCCGCCATTTGATTTCACAAGATGAGATCCAATCTTGTAAATTGGACCTAAGATTCTTGAAAATGTTCTTCTGGTCAATTTTCACCTTAGACGATACTCATCATGATGATGCAGAAATCAGGCATATTTTAGTTCCTGTAAAGCATAGTCTTGAAGCTATAAATGGAATATCAAGAAATAAAATTGGTTCTCCTTCCGGTTTGGAAGACACAAAACTTAAAGCCGAAACCTGGTTTCTAGATGTGCAAGGTAGGATTCAGCACTGTAAGCAAGAATGTGCACCATCGTGTGAACTTCTGTTAAGCTGCTTATTGAGGTGCAATTCTTATGAGAACAAAATGCCTCTGGAATTTTGTTTTCTGGATGCTATTCTCGAGAATCTGAAGGATCTTTGCAAGTTCGTCAAAACCAAAGATGGAATTCGTCTTACCCAGAATGAAATTCCAACTACAACCCTCCATAAGATGCTTAGATTGTTGCATATTCTCTTTGATCCAACTCCCGAGGAATGGAGTGGGTTCGAGGAAATGCGAAAGTTCAAGGTTGCTGTCCATGCATTTGTTCACTATCTAGCAATCCTGGTATTTTGTTATTGGGTGAAAACAGGAAGGGCAGCACATTTGAGATTGAGAGTCTTGTTGATTGATGTGTTGGAGAAGTACAGACCTTGTGTCCCTGTTTTTAAGGCATTTTACATTAGATTCTTAAAGGAAATGATGTTGAGACAGTTAAACTCTCCTCTTTTGGGAGAGATTATTCAAATCTTCCTTGACCTCCTCTTTGATTCTCTGCATTTGGTCCATTTTATAAATTTTCAAAATTCTGTAATGTTTGTTATATCGTTTTTAACACATCCACCTCGTCAGCATGCAAAGGATAAAGAGATGATGATAGAAATTGAGGTTCTTGTCAATGAGTATTTGGATCCTTTTCTCTTATTTGATAGAAGGAAAGGGGATTTCTCCCAAGCATTGAGTGATTTTAAGAGGAAGGTTGAGCTATTAAAGGGTAAGATTCAACATGTTTATGTCTCAATCCGGGATACATTTTCGTATGATTTCCCCAAGATTAATGGTCTAGGATATTTCAACTTCCTCATACGAAATCTTGGGTTCTTGAGGGAGAAGATTAATAGAGATGTGACTTTTATCCCTTTTGCAAAGGATGTGATTCTCGAAACTGAGGTGCAACTACTGTATTTGAGAACTTATCTCAATGTTCTTTTTGAACAGCAAAAAGAGTATAAAGAATTAAAGGATACTTGGTTAAAAGTTATCAATGTGGCATACCAAACAGAATATGCCATCAATTCGTGTTTGGTAGTTCGCTATCCATTTTGGTATAATATGGCACGTCTTATGGAGGTCCTAGACGAAATTAAGGCCGTTAACAGCAGGCTTAAGAAGATTGAAATTAGAAATACGCAGGTCATTGGAGGTCTTCATTGTTCAGCAGTTGCTCTAAATAAAGTCCCAAAAGATCCATGGGCTTCAGGTTCCAATGCTGTGATGGTGGGTTTGGAGAATGAGGTGAACATAATAGTTGAGAATCTTATAAAAGGGTCTAAAATTCTTACCATTGTTGCAATTGTTGGTATGGCTGGTATAGGGAAGACTACAGTTGCTAACAAGGTTTACAATGCCCCCGCGGTTAGGCATCATTTTCACATGTTTGCTTACTGTATCGTTTCTCAAGTTCACAATGCTAAAATGATATTGCTCGATATTCTATGTGATATCAAAAAGAAGGACGACAAATTGTTTGACATGGAGGAAGAAGATTTGGCAGACATGCTTCGTAAGTGTCTCAAAGGGCAAAGGTACCTTATTATAATGGACGATATATGGGATGTCGAGGCCTGGGATGAAGTTAAAAGATCACTTCCGGATGACCAAAATGGAAGTAGAATTATTTTCACGTCGCGTATTCGTAATGTTGCTTTACAAGCCAAAAAAGATTGTATCCTCTATGACCTTCGTTTTCTGTCTGATGAAGAAAGTTTGGAGCTGTTGCGAAAGAAGGCATTTCGTGCAGAATGTTGCCCACCAGATTTTTTAGAGGTCGGGAAGGTGATTGCTAGGAACTGCAAAGGCCTTCCTTTGGCAATTGTTTTGATTGCAGGTCTCATTGCAAAAACCGAAAGAAATCTAAATTGGTGGGATAAAATTTCTAAAACAATAAAATCTGATGGTTTTACGGAAGATTGTATGGATGTGTTAGAATTAAGTTACCAACATTTACCAGAGCATCTAAAGCCATGCTTTCTCTATTTTGGAGCATTTGCAGAAGATACATCAATTCCCGTGAACAAGTTGATACTACTATGGATTGCAGAAGGATTTGTGCAGAATTTTAACAATGAAAACTTGGAAAAGGTGGCGAAAGAGTACTTATGTGATCTAATTGACAGAAGCCTTGTGATTGTCAATGAGAGAAGTTCCTATGGTGGGATTAAAAGTTGTCGAATTCATGATCTATTGCATGAATTCTGTCAAGGAAAGGCTCAAGAGGAGAACTTTTTCCAATTTATGGATGGTTACGAGGCTTCTAGTTCTTCAAGTTCCACTGTACGTAATCCATATCGTGTTTGCATCCATATGAAAGGGAAATATCTTGGTGATGCTACAAAAATATGTCCAAATATCCACACTCTACTGGTAGTCGTAAAAGTGGATTTAATCGTTATGACCTTACTAAAGTTAGCTACTTGAAACTTGTTCAAGTGATAAAGTTAGAAGAGTTAGAATGGGATAATTTAATCCGAAAGATAGCTTCACTAGTTCATCTAAGATTTTTGGCGATCTCATTGGTTTCCGAACATTTATCTTCTGAAATTACTCTAAAGCTATCCGATCTATGGAATCTGGAAATTTTGATTCTCACGGGAAGAAGATCATTTAAGTTAGTGTTGCCCGAAACTATTTGGAACATGACAAGGCTTAGGCATGTGGACGTCGGTGGTTGCTACTTAAGTAGTTTGAGTGTCCACAAGGGTAAAGCATACCCCCAAATGATCTTCTTGGAAAGCTTTTCATCACCATCTATTTCCTCAACAGAAGTTTTAGAAGACCTTCTACTAAGGTCACCATCTCTTCGTAAGCTATGCTTCGATTATGATTCCTTAGGAGAAGAATGTGGTAAACAGGGTTTCCAGTTTCCGAAACTTAGTAAACTTGAGTCACTAAATGTGTCCTCTGTGGGAGAGCCATTTTTACGCTCGCTTGACTTTCTTTCAACTCTTAAGAAACTAACATTATCAAATTGTTTCATACACTGGAGGTATTTACCAGCGATCAGTAAAATGCCCTGTCTTGAGGTTCTGAAGCTACTAGATTATGCTTTTATTGGGCATGTGTGGGACATGGAAGATACAGAATTCCCAAAACTTAAATTTTTGAAACTGCATAACCTAAATGTGGGTGAATGGATTGTGCATCCCGAGTCTTTTCCTAGCCTGGAAGTACTTATCGTGAATAAATGCGATAAGCTGAATGCAATACCACCTTGTTTTGGAGAAATGCCTACCTTGAAGAGGATTGAAGTTTTTGAATCCGATGGAGCTGCTGCTTCAGTTGTTCAAATACAGGATGTGCAAAAAGAATTTGGAAATGAGGAGCTTGAAGTTCTTGTTTCGGCCCCATCAAAAAAAGAAAACTTATTATTACATATATCTGATGACGGTATGGCTTGATTTGTTTCGTTTGATGGAATACTCAACATCCTTTATTTCTTGTTAGGTTAATAAATATATAATCTAAATCCTAGTTGAGTTACTGACCAAGATAATAACAATCATATTCTAATTCAAATTCCAAAGAAATGGGAAATCATTACTAATACTACCGATATACGATAAGATAGTTATTTACTCTCGTTCTGAATATAAAAATAAGGAGGAGGAATTAGGAGATTTCTCATTAATTGTGATCCGTTTCTCAGATTCTTGTGATCAAAATGACGAGCTGAAAGTGGAGATTGAAGTAGCATCACTTTGTGCTTAATTCTTGAGGTAAAAATCTGATTCTTTTTTATTTATAGAGTTTGGCTTTGATGCCAAGAACATGGTTTATCTCGTCAGATGTTACTTTAGCCCGACTGCTCAGGAGCTGAGTTATGCAGAAGGAATGGCTGTCTGCTCAGGAGCCCCGTCCATAGAGGGACATGATTTCCTATTTTCTCGTATAGGTCAGAGGACCATTAATTGTAGCTGGTTGGTGACCTTGACCTGATGAAGGCTTTCGTCAAAGAGCACAAAAATCGACACAGACGACAACGCTGTTCTTCATCACCTTCCTAAGCCGCCCAGATTTAAATATCTAACAGGCAGAACAGAAAGACTCTTATTTTAAACTAACTCACTCAACAAGACTGAGATTGATTACAAGTAAATACTAAAAGACTTAAACTTTACACGTTTGAATTTGATGTGATTACATTACCGTACCTATGACCTAGTCGTTAATGTTAAATCACAATATTTGTTTAGTGTTAAATTAAGACGAAAGTGCACTTGGATCCATTGGAAATGTTGTTTTGTCCCCTAGGTGTCATGGATACTCATTTTCCAAGCCAACACGCTAAACCTTTGTTCAAACTGCTGATGGGAACAAAAAAGTGTTAAAGAGTGTCTTGAAAACCATAACTGATGCATAGACAATCGGTTATCAAGTCTTAATTAAGGGGAAGGTTAATTATGTTTTTTATGCTTGTCATATGGATAAACACAGCTATGGGGTCTTATTTTGTCTGTCAGGAACCCTGTTATTCGAAAAAGTAGCTGTTAAGTTAGTTGGGTGACGTCAGAAGGTTCAGGTTCCTAACACGGTGTCACACATACCCTTGGAAAGTCTTTGGATTTACGGCTTTTTCAAAATAGCAAATTGAAGAAATTGGGGATCTGTGGACAGTTAGCTACCGTTATCCTGGCTAATGGTGAATCTGCTTTGTTTGAGATTCTTGTTAAACTGGTTTTCCTTGAAAATTTGAAGTTGATCAATGAAGACACTTGTCCGTTACATGTCCACTCTCGTGAAACTAATTTCCCAAGAAATCTAAGGAGGTTAACTCTGATGAATACCTTTCTAGACTGGAGTGCAATTTCAACTCTAGGAAAGTTGCAGAAGCTCTAGGTTCTGAAACTAAAGGATAATGCAGAAAGGTGCGAAGTTTATAGTACTCGGACTTAAACCCTAGCCGACTAAACAACACCTTCAGGTTTGATTTATCCAAATGAGAATCAACTCCATATGAGAAATTCACTTCAGATGAGAACCTCTCAGATTCAGATGGGATCCTCTGTTGTCTCTAGATTCAGACTTGATTGAGCTGAGATTTAGATGTGATCAACACATTCAGACTTGGTCACCAGACCAGACACGACTACCAAATTCAGACGTAATCACCCTAGTTGATTGCACTTCTACTGAGTTCTTCAGATTCAACTCCAATCAACCAGATTCAGATTTCAATATTTAATGCACGAGATCAAGGCACTCTTACAATTACAATTATGATTTAATTGGCCTCGACCTCAATGAAAGAGTCAAGAAGATGGTTGGTGACCTTGACTTGATGAAGGCTTTCGTCATAGAGTATACAAAAAACGACACCAACAATGATATTCTTCAGTAGCTATAGCTAATGATGTAAGAAATGTGGTGTACCAAGCTGAAGACGTCAATGAAGATTATATCGTTTGTCAGACTTTGCAGTTGAGGAGAGGTGTTGGGTCCAAAGCACTTCATCTGGTTTGTGTTGTTTATGATCTTGTGGATATAAGGAAAGAGATTGAAGATGTGAGTGCAAAGGCAAATAAGTTCAGAGTTCAGCACATGCAGCCAAGACAATTCAAATTCATTCAGACAATATGTCGAACATGTACAAGGTATAAAGAGATCAGCACAACAATTTATAGATAAAAAATAGATAAGTGTACGAATCATTATTATACAAATCTTTCAGAGCACCAAAAGTACATATACAACATAAAGAGAATCGTCATCAAATGAGAAGTAGCACACAAGCAAACCAATAACATAATATTGAAAATCAAGAAACAAAGCAAATCAAGAAAACAGAAGCAACAGTTTATCAAATTTTCTCCAGAAAACAAGAGCTGAATGCAACAAAATATTCCATGACTGCCTGAACTGTTGTCACATCCTTCGGAAGAGTCGTCTTCAGCCTCATTTTCTTCACAGTGACCGACCTGTTATTCGAACATATACGACGTTACCCATAAGTGGTAGAAAGTGAAGCAAAACCAAATGGAACTGAAAAATAGCTGTAAAAAGACTACAAATTACGCAGAGCACAAACGGAAATAAAGAACTATATGATTAACCTGGGAAAGAAGCAACTGGATGGATCGAGGTCACAAAGATTAAGAGTTATCATTGATCTGGAGGGTACACAGCAAGCTTAAACTGGAAATTTTTGTTGTTCTTTTGTTGTGCTTGCTGCAACTTGAGGACCTGAATTTTCCGGGCAGAGACGGCCACCGAAGGTTTACTGCAACAAAACAAATCAATTGTCTGAAGGGAGGGTATATCGACAATTCCATGCGGAATAGCTTCAAGGTTATCACAATGCCTCAGATAAAGGGAGGTAAGCATTGGGAAATGACTAGCATTAGCCTTCCACAACACTAGTCTCTGTGTATATCCTATGTGCAAAACTTTGAGGCAGCGAAAACCTCCGTCTTCGGTATCCCATAACTCGCCGTCAAATGCATTATCCTTCAGTTTCAGAACCTCAAGCTTTTGCAACTTTCCTAGAGTTGAAATTCGACTCCAGTCTAGAAAGGTATTCATCAGAGTCAACCTCCTTAGATTTCTTGGGAAATTAGTTTCACGAGGGAGGACATGTAACCGACAAGTGTCATCATTGATCAACTTCAAATTTTCGAGGAATTCCAGTTTAGCAAGAGTCTCGAACAAAGCAGTTTCAGTATTAGCCTGGATAATGGTAGCTAAATTTCCACGAATCCCCAATTTCTTCAATTTGGGATACCTCTCAAACAATTCTGCCGTGCAACTTTTAGGAGAGATAGTGCAAAGTGTTTGTAGGTTCGCATTAGCATTCGTCCCTTTTTCCTTACCTTTTTCCAAAGATGCAGAAGCATTCGTTTGTAAGTGCCTTAGGAGGGCCAACTTCGAAATATCAGCTTTAATCTCAAGGGTGCGAGATGTTGTATCAATGATAATAGTTTGCAGGTTTATTAGGTTGGAGAATTTCACCGGAATTATCTTCAAGTCACAAGACATGGCGATGTATTTAAGGAGAACCAAGTCCATTAGTTCAGTGGGGAAACGGGTGAATTTCAGGGATTTGACGTCCAAAACTCGGAGACGTTCAAAGGCTTTAGGAATGGATGATAAGAGATCTAGAGGCACAGTTGTTTCTTCCTTGGCGAAAGTCAAGAATGAACAAACCCGGTCACCGGTCGGTTTCGAAGCAAGATAGTTTTTGACATTTGAATTCACACAGATGCGCCGGTAAGATTGTAATGCTTGATGCTCAGCTAAAAAGGCAGATTGATCAGACATTTTAATCTCTTGGAACAGACTTTGTTTCAGAGCCTCTTTTTTACAAAAGTCTCTCAATGTGTCATGAATACGACACGTTTTAATCTGACCATTTGACCTTCTTCGCCCCACCATCACTAAGCTCCTATCCACCAGATCCTCCAAGTAATCCTCTGCTATATCCTCCAGGGTCATATCTCCGTCTTTCTGTATGAAACCTTCAGCAATCCACAACCTCAGTAGTTTCCACACCGGAATCTCTAAGTCTTCACGGAAAACTCCAAGGTAAAGAAAGCATGCCTTTTTGTGATAAGGCAAGTGTTCCAAACTCAATTTTATCATTTCATTGAGTTGTGTCTGATCTCGAGCAACATAATCACCAACACTCTTAGCTACTTTCTCCCACCATTCAGTCCTTTCCCGGTGATTCAAGAGAATACCGGCAACAACTACAATTGCCAATGGAAGTCCATCACATATTTTTAAAATGCGTAACTCATAACTCTGAAGCTGACGAGGGCATTCATTCTCCCCAAAAACTTTTCTCCTTAGCAATTCCCGACTCTCATCACCTGTCATGAAACGTAAGTTGTGAGGATCCTTGGATGGATTTGCATGAGAAGCCACAGGCTTGTTTCGACTAGTAATTAGAACCCTGCTCCCCTTCTTGTTGTTAGGAAAAGCAACTTTAAGATCATCCCATGCGGCTTCGTCCCACACATCATCCAAGACTATCAAGTACTTCCTTTTACCCAATTCCTCACAAAGTTTGTTGATTAGTTCGTTATCTAGCATATCGGGGGTGATTTCGCATTTAAGGGCACGTAGAATGTTGATAAAGACTTCTCTTCTCTCATATTCCCGAGAAACATTAACAAACACACTAAAAAAGAACTCATATTCAACTTTTGGGTCTTTTAAGACTTTCTTAGCTAGAGTGGTCTTTCCCAACCCAAGCATTCCTATGATTGATATGATTTCTAACTGTTGTGATCCCCCCGTGAGTAGTTTAATTACGGCTTCGGCCTCATCCTCAAAGCCAACCACATTGTCCTCCTCCACAACTTGAGCCTGTTCAAATTGAGACAAAAAAGAAGAAAGATCAATCACACAAATAGCTAATGCATATGATAAAAGACAAATCTGAATTGAAGGTAAGTAAAAACAGAATTTATATACCTTTGGAATATTATACAAGCAATTCTTCTTCTTTATTTGTTTTAATTTTTTTCTCTTTCTTTTCTATTATTGTTATTATAGTTTTACAACACGAGACTATACGTCTGAATCTGGCAAAGCTATATGGGATCAGCTATGTGATGGGCTGATGATCAAAGTGTTCAAGTCTTGAAAGTCAGCTGAGTGAAGTGCAGCTGAGGTCCGTCTGTCAGCAGAGTGGTATGCTGAGCTGTTGAATGCTACTGAGCTTTTTTGTCTGAATTGATTACTTGGCTGAGTTGAGTCACATTTGAGGCATTTATGGGAACTTCGACGGTGTCATAATGGCGGTTAGGGTTGGTTACCAAGGCTACAAATACCCAATGATTGTAATATATCAATGTAGTGTGTATCATGTGCATAATAAAATATTTCCGTTTCTATACGTAGAGTAGTCGGCATAATGCCGGAAACCACGTTAGATCGATGTGTTCTTCTTTTTTTTGTTGATTGTTTGTTCGTGTTAGACTGCTAATGTTCTATTCTTTGATTGTCATTTGTTACAACAAAATGGTATCAAAGATTAGGTTTCAAGGAATATCCGCAGTTGAGCATATTTGGTCTTCACCGACACTAGGTTTTATGATCAAAAGGCCTATTCTTTGGAAAGAAAGATGTCAGCAATTAACGTGAAAATCGACAAGTTTACAGGGAAGAATTGCTTTAGTTTATGGTAGATCAATATGTGGGACCTGTTAAAGCAACAAGGGTTGTGGACTCCTTTATCCGATAAATGGGGTGTCAGTTTCGATCAGATGGTCAGTCTGGAGGAGAAGGCACATTCAACCATCATGTTGTGCCTATCAGATGATGTTATCACAAAAGTTGCAGAGGAAGACACTACAACTGGTCTTTGGTCGAAGCTTGAAAGTCTGTATATGACTAAGTCATTAACCAACAAGTTGCTGCAAAATCAACGTTTGTTTAGTTTGAGGATACATGAAGGTATTCAGCTGAGAGATCATCTTGATCAGCTCAATATTGTTTGATTTGAGGAATATTGATGTTAAGATTGAGGATGAAGATGCAACTCTAATCCTGTTGGTGTCATTACCAACATCATTTGAGAATTTTGTACAGTCCTTTATTATTGGAAATGATACAGTGGCTTCCAGGGAGCTGAGACACAAAGCAGCATGCATAGACAGCCAGGCAGCTGGCTTGGTAGTCAGTAGCACCAGTGGGAAAAAGGCATGGGCAGTCTGGAAAGAAGAAATCCAAGAAATTTGCGTCCAAATATCCTAATTCCATAGATGTCTATAATTACTGTAAGGAGCATGGGCATTGAAAGTCCAATTGCACAAGAAGAAGAAGCAGCATGATAGCAATTCTAGAATAGCTGTTTTGGCAACTGGGCATGACTCAGATGAGGAACTGGTTCTGGTAGCAAGGGAGTTAACACATCATGCTGATGTGTGTATCCTAGACTCTTGAGTATCCTATCATATTTGTCCACACAGGGAGTGGTTCTCAACTTGCGAGCAAATAGATGGAGGGCATACTTCTATGGCCAACAACAAGGTATGCAAGATAGTGTGAATTGGCTCAATTTAGTTGAGGACAGAGGATGATAGATTCTGCACACTGAAAGATGTTAGACATGTTCCACCGATGACCAAGAATTTCTCATCTCTTAGTCTACTGGACAACAAGGGGGTTTAATTTCAAGAGTGAAGGTGGAGTGTTGAATGTCTACAAAGATTCAGCGGTGATGCTCGAGGGTGTCAAGAAGGGAACCTTGTATATACTGCAAGGCTCTACTGCTATTGCATCATCAACAGTTCCCAGTCACAGTTGAACAAGTTGTGGCATATGAGACTGGTCACACGGGTGAAAGAGGGATGCAAGTTATTTCTTCAGCAGGTATTCATGGGGGATATAAGGTCAAGAATATGGACTTTGTGAGCACTGTGTGTTTGGGATTACATAGGAGAAAGTTCCCAAAAGGCATACACAACACAAAGACGTCACTTGATTGTATTCATTCTGATTGCTGGGGGCCATCAAAGGTGGAGTCATTGGGTGGTCACAGATATTTTGTGTCATTTATGGATGACTATTCAAGAATGACTTGAGTGGTGATGATGAAGCACATAAGAGATGCATTCAATAGTTTCAAGCAGTGGAAGGCTCTAATGGAGAATCAGACAAGGAATAAGATCTAGAGGCTTCGAACATATAATGGTCTCAAATTCTGCTGGTCAGAGTTTGATCAGCTTTGTAAGGATGAGGGTATTGCCAGACATCATTCATTTAGGAATACTGCTCAGCAGAATGGTGTTGCGGAGAGGATGAATCAAACTCTGCTGTAGAGGGCAAGATGCATTCTCTCTAATCAGATCGTTAGGTGTGAGAGACATTTTGGTAAATGTACTTTGCGCTTACGGCTAACATATTTGGAAACCTATCGGGTCACACACATATGAATAACTAGTCAGAATTAATTTGTGGTTATAACGATAACCGGATGATGATTTGTTTATGCCTACTATAAAGTGTTATAGTGGAAATTAATATTGTGGTAGTTATTTATAATGAATAAATAAGTACAAGATATTAATTATAGTATTATATTATTATGTATTAATATTGGATATATATATATATGTGTGTGTGTGTGTGTGTGTGTGTGTGTATGTGCGTGTGACATGTATATATGATATATATATGTGCACATGTTTAATAAATATATATTTAGTAATGTAATATATTAAAGATATTTCTAATATTATATATTAATAAATATCTTGGAAAGTATTTAATATAAGATATTAAATTTATGACATATTTAAGATTAAAGAAAAATCCTTAATGAGATAATCAATCAAATATCTGACTTATTTATTAAATCCTTATTGTATTGGGAAAATAGTTCTTGTTCCCCACACCACTCTAAGACTCTTGTGGAGCCACCTACCATATAAAATGGGAGGGATGCCAAGCTCTTTTGTATCACAATATTCTAGTGAAAGAAAGATAGAGGTTCTCGAGAGACTTTTGTGGGAAGAAGAAAATGCGATCTAGCAGTCGACTTTTTCCGGTAGCAGTCCTTCAAGGATTCCGGCGGTTGTTCGTGTGGATTACCGCTAGAGGCCGGTCACTTGGACGGCTTGGTGTTTGGACCATCAACCGTAGACGATAAAGCTTCGATCTTTTAGACCATTCAAGGTAACTTTCTCGTTTACTTCTTTTATGCTTGTTGCTTAAACAAAGTTGATCTTGGTAAAAGGAAATCAAATTTTAAATTCCGCTGCGTCTGATTTCCTAACATTCAATACCATTTTATGGACAAAATGTGTATAAGCAATATGTTTGGAAATGATGAGATTATATAAGATGCATCATATTACACAAATTCATTCCCTGAAATGAATGTGACAAAATTAAATAATTAAGATGCATGCAATGATTTTGAATAGATTGGTAACTGTGGTTATGACAATCTTTTTTTGTGAAAATTAATATGTAAATTCCACAAGAATTGAGTTGGTGATTCAAGAACATTGGTATAACCCGATATATTGTATCCATAATTGTGATAAATGATATAATATCTCTAAAAGAGATAATATTTCTTCACAAACTGAAAAAATATTAAAGAAGTTTGTTGATACCCGTATAA
This sequence comes from Gentiana dahurica var. dahurica, assembly GCA_024500145.1. Classification (NCBI taxonomy): domain Eukaryota; kingdom Viridiplantae; phylum Streptophyta; class Magnoliopsida; order Gentianales; family Gentianaceae; genus Gentiana; species Gentiana dahurica. The sequence continues at coordinate 123,724,654 of CM044896.1, forward strand.
GAGGATCTCACATTGAAATGTTCAATGTCACGGGTTATCGTAAATTTTATAGATATCGATTGTGAAAAGGTGTTGTCCGTGAATATGGGGAGAAAAATCTATTATGAATTACATGTCATGACAAATATTGACATAAATGAACAATGAGTTCACATAATATTCATTGATATAAAACCCCCGAATGATAGAAATTATGCAAATTTCGCATAATATTTTTCTAAGAAAAATAGAAGAAATACCAAAAATCCATTGTCTTACTTTAATATTTTTCATAAGTAGCGACATATTTGTCTCTTTAATTGCTATTATTATTTATATCTTCCATCCAGAACCTAAGCAGATTGTCAAAAACACTCAGACTAGGAAAAAATGGAATAAACAATTGAGGTTGAGTTTGAATCGAAGGTTTTTGGTTTGTTAATGATGAAATAATTATCAATTATATTCTCCCATTATTGATAATATTAAGTTCCGCTAATCAGTATCTTTGCAATAACTTTGAGTTTGTATGTGCCATGACCGCATATATACATGAGTCATTAGACACAAATATTTGTATGAAAATCCTTGATGGATTTCATAAATGAAATATTATAACAATCGCAACATGCATATTGTTAAGTTGTAAAGGTCTGTAACATTTATGTTAAATGTAAAAAATGACCAGTTAAGTAGATTTATGTCGAGGAAGGAATATATAAGTAACTCATGTTTAATGTCATGAATTTTATAGAATTATGATGCGTGATAGTGAAAATATATGTGAATTGCGATTGTATTACTTCCCTCATTGTTTTCATGCTTACAGTGTTGATTGTGTTGAATGTGTTGTACAAAAAAGTAGTGAGTAGTAGTGGATCCAGAAATTAAATTCAGTGGTGTCACCGGAGTCTTAAACTATATTTTCTGTCAAAAAATTTGTTCCAGTGGGGTGACCGAAGCCTAAAGCAACATTTTTTAGCGACAAAATGAAATTTTTTAACAACAAAACTATATTATTTTAATACTAAAAAAAATTCTCGGATCTCAATGGGGTCACGTGACCCCACCCTAATGAATGTGTGTCCGCCCCTGTAAGCGGTGGCAAAAATCCCGTTTTTCCCGACCCGATTTCCGACCCGTATAATCCCGACCCGAATTTATCCCGACCCGAATTAATACGGGAATGGGATCGGGTTCAAAACCCAGTCCCGTAATAATCCCGATCCCGACCCGAATTTTTATTTTTAATTTTTTTATTAATATTTATATTTTATATGTAAATATCATAATATATCTCAAGATACCCAGTCTACGGCGGAGCATTTTCCGCGATTTCTTCGTTTCCTTGACATCAGTTGAACTATAAACTTTTGTTTTGACTTTTGATTATGGTGTATGACTTTGAAAGTTTGCATTGTGAAGTATGTAGTGTGTGAAGTAGGAACTATGAAGTACGAACTATTGTTTTAACTTTTAATTTTGGTGTATGACTATGAACTATGATCAAGTTATTGTCGTCCTTTTTATATAAAAACATGAATATATTTTAAGATCATATATTCGGGAATTCATTCCCGACCTTCCGGGATCCCGAATATCCGGGATCCCGATTTTCGGGATCTCGAATTTATCGGAAACGGGTCCAGGAAGAAAAATAGAATCCCGAATCGAATCGGGTCGGGATCGGAAAGGTGTGTTACGGGACGGGTCCCGACCCGATGCCACCCCTACTCACTACTATGACAATATTTAGCCTCTACATTCAATCATCTACGTGCATCCTAGAAAAGTGGTGATATACAAAAAGTACGCTCTAGTAAATATGCTCACTAAGACCATTCTTACATCTATCCTTGGAGAAATATGTTTGTAGTACTGAAATGCGTAAATTTGAAAGACTGTTTTTGTCAGGAGGAGCGACAACTTCAAAACTATTTTGTGGATTTGATACTAAAAACCAGTGATTGTACACTTTTTCCTTATAATTAAGTTTTTTTCCCATATGGTCTTCTTAGTTAAAGGTTTTATAACGAGGGAGTCAGTACAACACATAAAAACGTATATGAGATGAACTATTTTATTTGTCTCATTTTTTCTCAGTAGGTTTTTCTAGCAAAGTTTACAGTACATGAAATATACGTTATGCAACTCGATTGAGAAAATCAATTCAACCATTTATTAATTGAGACGTCTATAATCAACTGAAAAAATCATCCAACTGTATTACATGAAGACAATGCAACTTGTATATCTCAATTGAAGGGACGATATATTAAAGAAGATAGAACAAAACATATTTCACATAAATTCTTCTTTACTCCTGACCTATAAGAGAATAGGGAGATTGATGTGCAAGAGATTCAATCAACTAATAATCTGGCGGATTTATTGGCAAAAGACCATGCCGACTGCAACATTTGAAAGATTGGTGAATGAGCATTGCGAAACGACGCTTGAAAGGTCTAAATTGATGCTTGGTTCAGGAGGAGTAAACACATATAAATATGTACATTTTTTTCCTTTAACAAGATTTTTTTCCACTAGGTTTTTTTCTTAGTAAGGTTTTAATGGGGCGTATCATATCTTTTGTATGTTGAATAATAGAAATCCCATGGGGAGTGTTATGTAAAATATAAATTGTATGGATTATTTATTATTCAAGACCATTTACGTAGATTTTCTGGTTCAATTACTTTATTTTGTTTACACTGTAATTTCTAGGATAAATACCTCATATACCTTTGGAATAAGATACAAGCAATTTTTCTTCTACATTTTGTCTGTCTTTTCTCTCTTTGCTTTCTTCTATTATTATTATTATTATTGATTTACGACAATTTTTATTTTTAATAAGTTCGCTTTCTTTTTTTGCAAACCACTAAATGGAGTAAGAATCATGTATTAGTGTTAGAAAAGATAGATAAAAGGCTGTGGAAACAATATTTATTAATCCTCTGAAAAAAAGTATATTATTACACTGCAGGTCTATTGCCCTTTTATAATAAAAATAAACACTCAGCCGCCTCAAAACCCTAGGCAGCCGCATTCCATACTTAGCCCCCAAGTAAAACTGAAATAAACTTCACAAACCCTAATGCCACACGGTTTGTGCCCTAATTAATAAATAAGACAGAAATAACCTTCCTAATTCAACACCCCCCTCAAGTTGAGCATAGATATCAATCATGTTTAACTTGGACACATAATCATCAAATTGCTGCTTCATTAATGCCTTAGTAAGACCATCAGTTGCTTGCAAAGGTGATGGTAGGAAAGGAATACATATCAGCCCCTTCTCTAGCTTCTCTTTGATGAAATGCCTGTCTACTTCCACATGTTTAGTCTTGTCATGTTGCACAGGATCATTTGCAATGGCAATGGCTGCCTTGTTGTCACTGAACAGCTTCATAGGCATTGCCAAAGGCAGATGCAGATCATCCAGCACCCTTCTCAGCCACAACTCTTCACATATGCCCTGTGCCACAGCTCTAAACTCGGCTTCAGCTGAGCTTCTAGCCACCACATCTTGCTTCTTGCTTCTCCAAGTAACCAGATTGCCCCAGACAAATGAGCAGTATCCTGTGGTAGACTTCCTATCTCTAGAGCCAGCCCAATCAGCATCAGCATATACCTCCACACACCTTTTATCCACCTTTTTGAACAGCAACCCTACTCCAACTGTTCCCTTTAAATATCTCAGAATCCTCACCACTGCTTGATTATGAGACTGTTTTGGGGCATGCATAAACTGACTCACCACTCCAACTGCAAAGGAAATGTCTGGCCTTGTGTGAGCCAAATAAATCAGTCTGCCAACTAACCTTTCATACTGCTCTCTGTTAACTGGCTCCTCACCATCTCTGTTAACTGGCTCCTCACCATTAGCTTGATCCAATTTCACATTTTGATCCATAGGTGTACTAGCAGGTTTACACCACAACATTCCTGTTTCTGTCAGCAGATCCAACACATACTTCCTTTGGGACACCACCATCCCCTCCTTGGACCTAGATACCTCCATTCCTAAGAAATATTTCAAAACCCCAAGGTCTTTGATTTCAAATTCCCTAGCCAGATTCCTCTTCACCAGATTAATCCCATCCACATCATCTCCAGTAAGGATGATATCATCCACATATACTACTAGGACCACCATCTTCCCTTCTTTGGACCTCTTCACAAATAAGGTATGATCTGAGTGCCCCTGCTTGAATCCTATCTTTAGGACAAACTGCCTAAACCTATCAAACCAAGCTCTTGGACTTTGCTTCAACCCATAAAGAGGCTTCCTCAGTCTACAGACCTTTCCTCCAAATTGACCAGCAAGTCCTGGGAGAGGATCCATATATACTTCCTCCTTGAGTGTCCCATGAAGAAATGCATTCTTCACATCAAGTTGAAACAATTGCCAGTCAAGGTTCACAGCTATGGAGAATACAACCCTCACAGTATTGAGCATCTCCACTGGTGAGAAAGTCTCAGAGTAATCAATTCCATAGGTTTGGCTGTAGCCCTTGGCTACTAACCCAGCTTTATATCTTTCAACCTCACCATTAGACTTGAACTTAATGGTGAACACCCATCTACACCCCACAGCTTTCTTTCCCCATGGCATATTCACCACTTCCCAAGTGCCATTCTTCTCCAAAACCCTGATTTCCTCCTGAACATCAGCCCTCCACTCAGGTACAGATAGAGCTTCTTGAATATCCTTTGGAATTTGATGTTCAGACACACTAGTAAGGAAGGCTTTGTGGGATGATGACACATTTTATAGGTTAAGTAGTTTTGTATAGGGTATCTAGGATTTTTAGTGCAGGCCCTTGGTGGTTTTCTAATTGCAATAGGGACATCCAGTAAAGGATCTGGACTATTTACCAGGCCTGTTTTCTAGACTGTCTTTTAGGCTTAGGAGTGGATGGTTTATCAAGTTCTGGGACCAAGGGTTCTGTATCATGTTGTGCATCAATGTCTGGGATTAGAGGCTCAAGGTTTGGAGACTCAGATTCCTCCATATCATTTGATTGCCCAGGATGTGTTGGTTCAGGCTCTTGGGCAGTCCCAGTGGAGATTCCACATGCTGTTTTGATTTAGGATAGGTCCTAAAATATGTTTTTCCCCAGAATCTTTTGAGTAGAACTGGGAGTTTTAAGGGTTTGGCCACTCACACGAGGTGACTTACCTCCTATTTCTCCCAGATATTCCAGTACTTGTTCACTATTGATGATTTCCACAAGATTTGGCATACTAGATTCATCACCCCCAACCACAATGTACTGAAAATCAGCCACATCTTCTTGAGTCATAAGCCTCCCTGAAGATGGTGCTTGTCATAGTACATTGTGTTCTCAAAAAATGTGATATCCATTGTTTCTATGACTCTTCTTTTACTAAATAAAAAACCTTATACCCCCTCTTATTGGCAGAATACCCCAAAAACATGCACTTAGTGGCTCTAGGATCCAACTTCCCTTGGTGATAGGTGTGTGCAAATGCTACACACCCAAACACTTTGAGAGGAAGATCCTGGACCAGTCTAGTGTGTGAAAAGTTTTCTTTTAATTCAATTAAGGGAGTTTTAAAGTCTAGAATTTTAGAGGGAAGTCTATTGATTAAATAAACAGCAGTGAGAAGAGCCTCACCCCACAAGAATTTAGGGCACTTAGAGGACAACATGATGGATCTGACCACTTCCAGGACATGTTGATTTTTCCTTTCTGCCACACCATTCTGTTGGGGTGTATTAGGGCATGAGCTTTGATGGATCATGCCTTTTTCAGAAAAAAATTTATTCAAAAGATTGTTATAGTACTCAGTTCCATTATCAGTTCTTAAAATTTCAATTTGCGTATGAAACTGAGTGCTAACCATGTTACAAAAATTTTTAAAGGCTTTCTCAACCTCAGACTTCTCCTTTAACAGATAGATACAGGTAACTCTTGTGTGATCATCTATAAAGGACACAAACCATCTCTTCCCAGTCATAGTTAGGTGTCTGGAAGGACCCCAAACATCACTATGAATAAGAGTAAATGGTTTAGTGGGTCTGTAGGATTTTGGAATATAAGTGCTCCTCTTATGTTTAGACAAGACACAAATTTCACATTGAAAATCAAAACTCTTTTTATTGATAAACAGTTTAGGAAACAATTTATTCAAATAACCAAAGCTAGGGTGACCTAATCTAGTATGCCACATCATTATTTCATCACTAGATGACAAACTAGAAGTACTAAAACAACGATTTTTAGGAGCCAATTTATTTTTTGAACTATCCCCCTCCTCAAGGATGTAGAGTCCTCTTTTGATCCTAGCACTGCCAATCACCTTCCCCAAATTCACATCCTGAAACTCACAAACAGTAGGAGAAAAAATTAATTTACAGTTGGCCGCTGAGGCCAACTTGAAAACAGAAATTAAATTGCAGGAAAGTTTAGGGACATGGAGGAAATCATGAAGAGTAATAGAGGCAGTAATTGGTACTGAGCCCTTTCCAGCCACTGCTGAAAAAGACTCATCCGCCACCCTCGCTTTCTGATTTCCTCCACATGGAAAATAGGAACTGAATATTTTGGAGCAAGGGGTCATGTGATCTGTTGCACCTGAATCAAGGATCCAGTGTGCTCCAGTTTGGGATTCAAGGGCTGTTAAAGCAAATGACATACCTGACTCAGCAAGGGTACATTGTGGCTTGGAGGGCTGGATGTGTGTCTAACTTGCCAGCAGGTTACTCAGTAGCTCTATCTGCTCCTTAGTCAATGAAAGTTGTCCAGGACTCGTCTGACTTGGATCTGATGACACTTGGTTGCCTCTTATCTCACCAACATTCCCAGATTGACCTCTTGGCTTCTAGTTGGCTGGCTTGCCATGAATTGCCCAACAATTGTCCCTGTTATGCCCCTGTTTTTTGCAGTGGTCACACCACAATTTCTTTTTCTTGCCTCTGTCATCACTCTTAGCAGTCACCAAGGCAGATGATTCAAGGTCTTGCCCCCCAGTTTTCTGATTTTGAAGGGAATCCGATCCACTGTGCATAACCTTCCTCCTTGCCTCTTCCCTTTTGACTTCTGCGAACACTTCTCTCAATGATGGGAGGGGCTTTCTTCCAAGGATCCTACCCCTTACCTCATCCAATTCATAATTCAGCCCTGCCAGAAAGGAATAAACACTTTCATTTTCCTCTCTTTTCTGAAATTTGGTGTTGTCCCCTACACAATCCCATGTGTCCTCATGACACATATCCAATTATTGCCAAGGTGTGACTATCTCATTGTAGTAAGATGTCACATCCTTGCCTCCTTGCTTCAAATTCCACATTCTGGTTTTCAGATGGTAGATCTGTGAGGAGTTCTCTAGATCGGAATACAGCTCCTTGACTGCTTTCCATATGTCTTGGGTAGTTTTTAAACATATATGGGGTCTAGCTATAGTCCGCTCCATTGAGTTGATCAGCCATGCCTTGACCATGGAGTTTTCTGTTTGCCAAGTGCTGTGCTTGGGATCATTGGCAGCCGGTTCCTTGATTGCTCCAGTCAAAAAACCTAGCTTGCTGCGTCCATCAATGGCTAGCTTGATGGTCTGTGACCATTCAAGGTATTTTTTGCCATTTACTTTACCGGGAACCAGCAGTAGGGAGGAATATGGAAGTTTCCTTCCTCGTTGTTTGCTCCACTGTTCGAAGATTGACCAACAGCCGGGTTGATCAACTCCCCTGTGAAAGCTGAGTGGTAAGTCATCTTTGTAGGGTTTAATCGAACCTACTCTCTGATACCATGTTAGAAAAGATAGATAAAAGGCTGTGGAAACAATATTTATTAATCCTCTGAAAAAAGTATATTATTACACCGCAGGTCTATTGCCCTTTTATAATAAAAAATAAACACTCAGCCGCCTCAAAACCCTAGGTAGCAGCATTCCATACTTAGCCCCCAAGTAAAACTGAAATAAACTTCACAAACCCTAATGCCACACGGTTTGTGCCCTAATTAATAAATAAGACAGAAATAACCTTCCTAATTCAACAATTAGGCTTAAATGATCTTTCAAATACAAGCGTTTTCGACGTAGTTTTGGAGAAAAATCCACTATTATATCATTTTCACATTTTGAATGTGTGTGGAATGATCAACTTGTATTTGAGAGATCTCTCGATACTAGTATGTGTGAGAGCAGTGAGAGACCTACATACAAATAAGGAGTGTCAATTGCCCCCCTTTATCCGAGAAAAATACACTAGTATATGTATTAGGGGAATGATGGAGAATGACAGAAATATTTCATCAATTGAGTAGAAGGACAGTCTTTTGAAACTTTTTGCATAAAGGACAAAACTATTTATTCACTGTCGAAATTCACTGTTTAAATTCACTGCCGAAATTCACTAATTTTCAAAATTCATTGTCGAAATTCATTAATTTTCAAAATTCATTATCGAAATTCACTGATTTTCGGGATTCACTAGGGAGATTCACTGATTTTCACTGTTTGTCTTTCTCGCTATAAAAATTATGCAGTTGTCCTTCTCCCTATAAAAAATATGGAAAATTAGGGATAAGGACACAATCTGAAATATTATTAAGCAACAGGACAACTACATATTTTTTATAGGAAGAAGGACAACTGCATAATTTTTATAGCGAGAAGGACAAACAGTGAATCCTGAAAATCAGTGAATCTCCCTAGTGAATCCCGAAATCAGTGAATTTCGATAGTGAATTTTGACAGTGAATCCCGAAAATCAATGAATCCCGACAATGAATTTTGAAAATTAGTGAATTTCGACAGTGAATTTCGACAGTGAATTTCGAACACAAGTGAATTTCGAACACAAGTGAATTTCGATAGTGGATAAATAGTTTTGTCCTTTATGCAAAAGTTTCAAAAGACTGTCCTTCTACTTAATTGATGAAATATTTTTGTCCTTCTCCCTCATTCCCCCTAAAAAATATATAGCTGTCATGTTACTTAAAAATATTCCAGATTGTGTCATTATCCCTAATTTTCCATATGTATTATGCCTATAGTTTGCTTCTTTTAATTTTTTTATTTGCTTTGAAAAATGTTATCGACACTTATCCAAGATCCTGCGTCCAGCATTGTTTGAGAGAATCTAAACGGCACAATAGACTATCAGCCAAAATGATGATCAATTACAGCTGCTCCAAGGATCTCATCTCAAGGTCGGAGTTTTAGTTGTTTTTAATTAAATTAAAAAGCAAAAAGACACCAAAAAAATAAAATAAAATAAAACGAAATCAGGGGCCGAGGAGACCGGGAATTCTACTGCAGAGACTATTTTGTTTCTGACTGGATCTGTGTTTCCATTGGATACCAAATGAAACTCTCTATGTATAAAAAAAGTCTCCGCGATAGAATTTTCCGGAAAGGACATATGATATGTTGTTACCTTTTTCTTCTTCTTTCCACCTTGGCCAACTGCTGCTGCATCCTCAGACTTCTTCAACTTCAAACCAAGAAGTGCCTTTTCTTGATTAAAAATTTTTGCGTCTGAACTCAGTTTTTCAATCCGTCTCAATAAATCCCGACGACTACTTGAAAAATAATCAAACGGATGAACTGCTTTGTACGCTAAGCCTACACCTTTCCTTTTAGCCTGAGTAAGGATATATTCTTCAATGACGTCTTCAGCATCGTGCACCATATTTCTAACATCATTAGCTAGCTGCTGAAGAATAGCGTTGTCTGTGTCGTTTTTTGAGTACTCTATGACGAAAGCCTTCATCAAGTCAAGGTCACCAACCAGTGTCTTCACTTTTTCATCGAGCCCACTTATTAATTTAGAATAGTAGATGATAAGTTCTTTCAGATTTTCTAGGATGAATCCCAGTGCAGCAAGTGGGATTTGCTCCGCCATTGCAGAGTTGGTAAGCTAAACTTTCAATATTAGTTGAGCTTTCTGACAAATTAAGGTGCAAGAGAAAATTAGTAGTGTGTGTAGTTTCTTTACAAAACTGGGTTTAGCAAAAAGAGTTAAATAGAGAGATTACAGCGACCCCAGTAGCAGGCCTCAATTACTTCTTCTAAACACATCGTTTTCCGTTTTAATTATATTTTTTTCAACACCTAAAAAGAAATTCACTCCAACAAACATCCTCTATACAACCACAAATAAACAACTTGTTGTTATTATTATTATTATTATATTTTTATTATGTGCAGCTTGCAAATAAATTTGTAAAGTAATGAGGCCCGCCTGACAACTTGCAGCTTACCAATTTTGGATGTATGTCAAGACACCACAAAAAAACACCCGAAATAAATTTAGAGGCTGAAGTTGGGGGGACTGCTGTTGGACACCCTTAGCAATGTCAAGTCTTTTCACAAGTCTACTTAATAGCTAGGTCAACTCTTTGCTGAGTCAAGCAATTGCAACTACCCTTTTGTGTATGCAACTACCCTGAACATCACCTTAATTTTAAAAATCCACATCAAACCAATTTTGATAGTATTACTTGTATTTAATTCGAAAGTGCAAAGTAACTCTAAAGAATGTAAAAAAAAAAAGTATTATTTTTTGTAGTATTTTGATAAATAAATATTTATCTTAGTTAATAGTGACTATTCATTACGTCAATAAATATAGGGAGTTACAATATTAAAAATCCACCTCTTAAGTGATTTGATGGTTACATGTGCAAAGTCATGAGGGGAGGGACGGTTCTTTGGAAAAAGAAAGAGGAATCAAAGAGTTTTATCTATGAAAGAAAGAATGTGAAGAAAAAAAAAATAGAAGGAAGGAGAAAGAAATAGTGGAAGAAGAAATGAGGATGAGGGCTTTGGAACATCTTCTTAATATCAATTAGCAAGCACTAAGAGAAACCAATTTTATTGAGTCTTGAAGAAAACGGTAAATATTTTAATAATTACTTTTTTTTTCCAGTATGAATATATATATATATATATATATATATATATATATATATATATATATATATATATATATATATAGTTGCTTTATAAGAGATTTATTGATTTAGAATAGTATTTGATATAGGAAATCGAGATGTGGAGTTTCGTTTCAATGATGGATTAGCGGATTTGGTTTGAGGTAAGAAGTGTAGTATCAAGAGTATTTTTTTTAGTATTCATGTTTTCGAGCATTTCATTCTTGATTGATTTGTTTAAACGATCCCTACAATTTTAAGAATAATTAGATAATGACCGAGCATTATTACAAGATACATAATATATCATAAATAAAAACTAACACCGTGGTAGAGGTGGATTTCCAGAAAATTGATAAATTTGTATAGTTATAGATAACAACTTGTTGGTTCATGTTTTAAGTGGCTTTATGAATATTTTATGGGTTAAAACGAATTATCATTCTATTTTTATATAACTTGAGTATTTGCGAAATAAAAGATTTTCAACATAGTCCGTGTATTATTGTATTAAGTGTGTGTGTATATATATGTATGTGTGTATATATATTATTTTCAAAACGTATGAAATGGTTAAAAGATATAATAGTTTATCAACCATATAAGTATTTTTAAAGAGTTTTAATAAAAAAACAAAACCAACACTACTTTTAAATGTATGTTTTAGAAAGATGGATGCAAATCCTCTTTTAAGATGTCCAAGTCGGTTTTTAGAACCCTATCAATATTCCTGGAGATAATATGTTTAAAGATTATAATGGATTGTCAAACAAAAAGTAATAACCGAAGTTATACAGTTTTTCAGAAAGTTTAGTGTCTTTGCAGTAGTTGTATTTTTAGAATAAAAGACACTACAAGAAGATAAGTATATATAATAGAATTTAAAAGATATATTTGATAATGTTACGGTTCCCTAGAAAAACACCCCACTCCTGGGTCAGAGAGAGAATTCAGATTTCAGATTTGGTGCAGTGAGTTCTCGAGAATCCCCGGCATCAGGTATTGCTCATGGGCTATAATACGGAGTACAATTATATGCCGGAGCCGGTCAGGAAATCCGGTCTGCAACCTCAGACAGTTTCAGAGTCCCTTTGGGACACAGATCAGATTATAACCGTATCATTATCAACATTACAGTAAATTATTAACTACAATAAATAATATCAGTTACAAGAATTAATATCATATACATATACGAGTGGTAGTTTTATAACAATTTAATATATAATTTATTCTACTACAATGATTATTTTCAGATAAGCTATACTTCTTATTTTCAGTCAAATGTTTCTAGTACATATAGCATGCAGTAGTTAACACTACATATATTTTCAGTAAGCATATCACTATTTTCTAGACTAATAGTAAGGAACTCTGAAAGCTTGCTCAGTGGCTTCCTTAATTTCCTCTTGATGCTTAGGCACTCCTTACAGGGCATTCGTGCTCACTCCTTCAGTTATTATATTTTTCAGATGAGATTCAGGGTATCGAGAAGGTGAAGAGACAATGTCAGGCTCGATATTCTAGATAGATTTGTTAGAGAAGACATGTGGAACCACGTATTCATAGAAGAGAGAGCAATGATCCTGATTATCCACAGTGGAATGTTGGTGGAAGTGAAAAGTTACAGATTATAGGAAGGTGAATGGTCCATTATGTCTTTTGAGATTCTTTTGATGATGTAAAAGTCAGGGCAGAAACCCGGTATTATTATATCAATGTAATATGATATTATTTATATTATTGTGATTTTAGTTTTCTGATTTTCCAGCAGTAGGCTTCGTGATTCGAAATTTCGGTTTCGGATCATGGCTGAACGATTCAGATCCGGATAATTCGGGAAACTCCGGGTTGGGTCGTTACAAATTTTGCCAATACATTGTCTTACCAATTTGGCCAAACAAATCCTTCAAATGACACCCTACCAACCCACTTGGGATTTTTCTTTTCTTTCTTTTCTATGGTTAAACTCTAACTACAAGGGTCCTCATGCCTTATGTCTCACGGGATTAGTAGAAATATTAATCAGGTAACCTAGTTGCTCATAGTCATGAACTTGGTATTATACCAAATAACTAAAAGAAGTCTGACGAAACAAAATTCGTCGGGTATAAAATATGGGTCCTTGGATCTAGTGATAACTGGTGAGGATGGATGATTAAGGAAAATATATGAAGGTGAGAGAGAGTTTTTGGGGGAGATTTAGACTGAGCCTGAGAATTTCTCCAGGATGCCTACGTATCCAATGTGTATGTTGGAATCAAGACTGCCGTAGTTCTTTGTGGATGTTTATATATGGGGCGATGCAGAGGCGGAGCTATGTGTAATGGGGTGGGGTCACGTGACCCCACTGAGATCCAGGGATATTTTTTTAGTATTAAAACGATGTAGTTTTATTGTTAAAAAATATCGTTTTATCTTTAAAAAATACAGTTTTAGGCTCCGGTGACCCTATTGAAATAAATTTTCAGTATAAAATGTAGATTTTGACTCCGGTGACCCCATCGAGATAAATTTATGAATCCGCCACTGGGGCGATGGTGCTCTAGGCCTGCGTGGGCCGTGTCCAATGTGGACTCTATTTTCGTGTTATTCAAGTTAGAGATAATTCTGGGATTATCCATTGATTTTAGGAGATAATTGTCAAATATCCGTGTTTAAATGATAAGGACCGGAGCCTTAAAGACTTAGGATTCTTCCCATAATTATCGTATAATTATTATCCTTATTATATTCTCTAACCGACTTGCGGCGAGATGCTAGAGCCGGGCGGACCAGGCTGCGTAGACCTGCTCCTCGCCGGTCCAGACCGAACTGTGGTGAACAGGGAGATGACCTAAACAACCTTCCTTCATGAGGACTCAGTTCGGCCCTTAGGCTTATGATAGGGCTCCTGGCCCTTACAGTTAGGGTATTAGGTCTATTCTTGTCATTATTTGGGATGTCATGTGCCTGTCACGTGGAGCGGTGAAATCTGGTATCGTCATAAGCCCCCCCAAATCCAGCTGAACTCTTGAGGTCAGGACGGATCTGAGTTAGATGTTGGGCTGGTTTGACTTGGTCGAGCCGCAGCTCGGTCTTTCCTTAACATGGTGGATATAGTCAACGATGTCAGGTGGCAGTGTCACGTTATAACTTCTGCCTTCATGTTCTTTTTTTGAAATACAAGGCGTCTTCCACCCATTTCAAGTGACGGTTTTCGAGAACAGGTTGAGGCTTATAGCCCCCTGTCATAACAACAGTTCCATTACGTTTTGGCAGGCATAAAGCACTGTTATACCTGACGATTTCAAACTAAGTATTCATAGCTTATTTCCCCGTTTAAATCTCCCTTTCCTTTTACTTCTTCTCGACGAGGAGAGCTAGATTTTCGAACCCCACGAGTGTTTTTGTAGAAAATTCCATGGAAAAGGAGAATGGTCTTGAGGTAGAGGGTGCCTCAACCGATTTAGCCGGTGCTTCCTCCTACCGTTATTTAGAGAATTTTGACCCGGCAACCCGTCTGTGGATTCAAGAGGGTACCCAACGTCTTATGGGTAGTTTCGGGAGAGCTTCCGTTCTTGACGAACGCATCCTGGACTACATACGTCAGGAGTATAACATAAATCGGGGGATTTCTACCCCCACACTTCCGGAGGAACCCCGACCATATGCCTGTCATCCTACTGAGGGGTTCGGTGCCATCAAGGAGGGCCAGTTAAAGGGTGGATTATGGCTGCCCTGGTGCCCGGCATTTCTGGTCTTGCTTCGATGCTACAAGATCGGTGCTGCACAAGTGACTGATAACGAGGTTAAGAGTATAATCGGGTTCTCCAACCTCTGCAGGATGGCGAATGTTTGCTTTACGGTCCCTCTGTCTCAATGCTTCCATCACATCCAGAAGAATCTAGGACCGAGTGGGTGGTACACCTTCCCTCGCCGTCCCGAAGTTCAAGCCTCTATTGCTGATGGTGCTTCTCCGGCCAGTAACACTGGAGAACATGATTCTTCTTTTTAAGGTGTGGGAATCATGTTGAGTTGAGCCGGTGGGTAATGGCCACTCTGGACAAGGATCCCAAGCCCGACTTGGGGGGATTTCGCCGATGTGCATACCATTCGTAACAACAACTTCTTTATTCTTGATAAGGAATTGTCGTCAGAGCTGCTTGACGCAGCCCGGCTGTACGATGATGGGCCGGAGCCCTTTGAGCCCTTAAATGTTACGGAGCATGCTTCTTGTAGAAATCTAAACTCTAACCTTTTATTTTTATTGTATCTTCTGACTTTCAAGGCCTGACATTTATCTCTGTCCCTTTGTTTACAGTGATTGCCCTGTTGTATCCACCCAGCGCTATGGGATGGGAGCTGATCAGATCGAGAATGTCTACTGAAGGGACAAATTCTTACAAGCGTCTTCTTTCCCGGACTGGGGATATAGCTATTAACGTGGTGCCCTTTAGTGCTGTCATGACTGGGTCCCAACCAACTCATCAGGAGGAGAGTGTTCCCATTCCTTTGACTCTGAGGACAAACATTACAGCCCTTACCATTGAAATCCCGGAGAAAGGTGGTGAATAAGAGGACGAAGGTACCCCTCTGATCAGGCGAAGTCGTTCCGATGCCGGTGATCGGCAAAGGAAGATGAGTAGAACCGAGGCTTCTTTGGATCACTTTCCTGGGTTGATTGGCCCGGATGGTGAAGCCGAGGAAGGTAATGACGTTGAGGATGAGGAAGAGCCGGGACTGACCCTGTTTTGGAAATGAGCAACGAGCAGTTGGCCAATGAGGGCATCAGCCTAATCGAATACGTAAGTGGTCTCGGCGCCCTTCCCTGTTTTATTACTAGGCTTTATATTTTCTAAAAGTTTAAATTGTTTTTGTCTCATGGGTCTCATATTGAAGAGGGGACCTATAAGAGACTGGCTGCTGCAGCCTCCTGCACGGAGAATTTGAGGAAGAGGATTTATGTGATGGAGCGGGGACTAACTGAGCGTGAGCAGCTCGGTCAAAACTTGCAAGCTGCGGTTCAGGAGAACGAATCTCTCAAGCAGCGGTTTCAAGCTCAGGAAGCTGAGCTGCAAAGATTGGGATCCGCCTATAAAACTTCCCTTGAAGCCATGCATGGGGAGTACTTGGCTGAGACATCTGAAATGGGGCAGATTATCGCCAAACTGAGGGAGGAGAAGAATGCCTGAACTTGCTGCCACCCCTTCTCGTGTACTTACCGAGTACAAGGCTTCTCTTGGGTTTAAACAGGCCTTGGACCTATTGCTTGCCCTGCGGCTTGTGAATTTTGTTGAGTATTTTGTGTTGATGTATATCTTATAATTACTCTACAATTAATTATGTCATTTAATGTTTTATATTTCTTAAGTGACATGTGTTTGAAAATTATCAAGTCACTATAAGCTTAATATTTCTATATTTTATATGTGGCTAATTTTTTTTTTTTTTTTATATTATGGATACTAGATCAATATCTTATGAATGTCACTCTAAAGTCTCATATGTGACATAAGTTTCTTTATAATTATTTTGTCTAAGAATGTGTATGTCATATTAAGAGTTCAATTTTACAAGTGTGTCAAATGATTTTGTATATGGCATCACTTTTATCTTATAATGTGATATAAGATATTTTATTATATCTTCTTATCTTATCATTTTATCTATATTTATTTTATATATATATATATATATATATATATATATATATATATATATATATATATATTGTATTATGCTTTGAGTATTATTATTATATTTCAATACTTCACTGTCGGGCCGCCCTCTTTTTATCCCCAGCCCTTTAATTCCTATTAACCCATTAGCCCTTTTCTTCTTACCCAAATATATTTATTCTTATCACATAAAATTTCAAAACCACATTTCCTATTTTATTGCCTAGAAATTTCCCTACTACTTCCAAAACCCCCAAAAGTCTCCACCTACTAATTTCCCCCCTACTTCCAAAGTCTCCCCAAAAGTCTTTCCATCCTTATCACTCCACCGTCCTTGTCTCCTCCCCTTTCTTCAATGGTAAGTTATTGTGTAGTGTCTCAACACGGTGTGGAGACACCGTGTGACACCTTATACACCACACACTTTCATTTTGTATTTAAACTATGTGGTTCTGATCATTTCATCCACCACTTCACCTTAAATTCCTTCACCACACAATAACTTCCCTTCTTCAATGCTTTGCCTATTCTGAAGCAATCTTTCTCTAACGGTTGCCGGAAAAAGTTACACCAAATCATCAATTTGGAATGAGTTTTGCACCAAATTTTTTCCATCAACTTCAATGATTCAACATCAAAAAGGAATATTCTTGGAATATTCTATCTTAAAACTAGTTATGGGTTTGGCAATCAAGACTATAACACTATTGGTGAGTTTAGTCGCTTGATGGGAGATATAGACCCGGCTGATCCCGATATATCGGACTATTAATTGTTGTTATTGCGTAACTTCTATTAGTTATTGTTGTTTATGTATGACGTGTGTGTTTATTTTTTTTCATGTAATTTCCTCTGCTTTCTATTATTATGTATTTTAATTGGGTTGTATTTCTATTTTCAATGAAATAAATCTATGATTTGTGTCTTATAGTTGAAAAAAATCCCTTTCTTGTAGAATGCCTTTCTTCCCTGACCGATCTATAGTTGATGCAGCAGCTTGGTCCCAGACCGGTTTCCTCTTCCTGTCAGGATTCTCTTCCGTCCTTTCTCTTTTAGACTCTCCCTTCTCTGATTCTCGTTTCAGTCTATTTTCCTCTTCACCCTAACAATACGTATATGCAGCGTCCATGCATTCTACTGCTCAGCTTCGCGTATAGCTGCCCTTCTCGGAGCCCGGCCATAAACGAAGTAATCAACAGCGAATCATCTACGCCCTGAACCCGCACAGCCTCCTTATTGAATCTTTTTAAATACTGGAGGACATATTCCTCTTTCTTTTGTTTGATTTTATGAAGATGGGTCGCATTTCTCTAGAAAGGTCTAGCCGTAACAAAGGCCTTAAGGAACATCCTCCCTAGGTCTTCGAAATTGGAAACTGGCCTTGGTGGGAGTTTTCGAAACCACTCACGGGCCCTGCCCGTCAAGAGTGTGGGAAACTCTTTGCACTTCATCTTGTCTGAAGCGTTGAACAGACTCATCTGAGTGATATATTAGAACAAATGATCTGATGGGTCCTTAGATCCATCATAGGGGTCCAGGTTGGGCACCTTGAAACGTGCAGCTTGATCATACTCATCTATCTGCCTTGTGAACGGTGAGGCGAAGTAAAAGTCGTCCACTTTCTTGCCCATCATGGCATTGATCTCTGCGTGGGCCGCTTCCCTAACTTGAGCATTCAGCGGTTTCTTTCTCTTATTTGAGACAGAAGCCTCTTCATCATGTTTGACTTGATTAGGAGGAATTTTTTCTCTAGTCTCCTCCTCAGGATTATCTTTTTATGATTGTACTGCCTGGAGGATGGCCCGTCTAGTAGCGGGATTGATGACCAAAATAGTAACGACCAACCTTAACCGGCAGAGTACCGGGTCGGAAGCACTATAGAGGTGAGCAAGGTCGTATCCCACGAGGAATTTATCGAATACCAAAGTCGTTTTCGGATTTAGTTTAAGTCAATCACGATGTTTCAAGTTTAATTATGCTAAAACGAAATATAAACTAAAGATATCAAAGAGAGAAAGAGACATAGCCAAACTATGATCCAATTGATTACTTTCACCCCTCCAAATTGATTAGCTCGGGAATGGGATTAACCAACCTACCAACCTCTACTTATATCGACTCATTCATGGGTGCAAACTCCTAAGCTAGTGTACGACGCCATACAACAATCGAACACCCTTTGCCCGGTTCAACAATCCGCCTTTAAGAATTTAATTGACCGAAACAAGATTAACGTACTAGAGTTGCCCGATTTCACAACCGATTGAACCTCACTCCCTAATCAATCTAAACAACTCAGTTGATTATAAAGAATGATCTTAAAACCCCTTTTCCCACACCCCTTCGCAACATACATTTATAAAAGTGGTGTGTGAGTTCATGAACTAGGTGTACAAGCTAATTCAAGCATTAAGAACAAGTTTTAAGACATGAATTCGTCAATATAACAACAATTAAACACTACCCATTCCCAATTTCATCAATTAGAGGGTGATTTCTTCAATTTTCACATAATTTGGCTATGAGAAATTTAGCTACTCATAATAAAACTAAAAACAACAATCAAAGATAGAATTAAAGTCATAAATGAAAGATAAACTGAAATTAATTACCAAAATCGTAGAGAATCGGAGTTTACATCAAGCTTTTTCAACACCCATGTCAATTGATGAAGAAGAAGGCCCAAAATCAGAAAATCCAAGTTTAGAGAAGAAGCTTTATCTAAAATCTAAGCTAGATTGTGTATAATTTAAGTAAAAGATGATGAAAGAGTGAATCTAGGGAAGAAGAAGCGAAGAATTCGACCTAAAGGGGAAAAACGTAAGATATGAAAGTGAAAGAGTGTGTGAAGAATGGCTAAAAATCTGTGCAACCCGTATTTATATTTTCCAGAAAAATGCAGGAAAGGTCATTTTGGCGCGCCCCAAAACTGGTTCTGCGATTCTGGTAACTCTCTGATCACTTTAGCGCGCCCCAAAACTGCTTCAGTGACTCTGGTAACTCTCTGTTTCAACTTGGCGCGCCCCAAAGTCTTCGGCGCGCGCCAAAATTCCTGGACAGATACACCTTCAGTAATCTGGAAATATCTTTGCGTGTAGAGCTCCGATTTGAGTGATTCAAAATGCATTGGAAAGCTCATTCAATTATCTACAACTTTCATGATGACCACAAGTCCAGAAAATGCATGAAAAGGGGAGACAATTGCAGATAAAGTGAACATATGGTAAAAGCACCAACCACCTTTGATCCGTTTCCATCCCCGGGCTTCGGTTATGCCACTCTAAGCCTCATGCCTTGTCTCTCGGGCTTATGAGTCACCTATTTCCTGCATTTCCATAGCAACCAACATACCAAGCATAATTCCACAAGATAAATAGGGCTCGAAAAGGGTCAAAAACATCGTAAAATGCCGAGGTTTTCCATCAATGTGACGGTTCAACTCAAAGTGATTGCTCAATGTGTTTTGCCCTATAAATGGTCTAAAACTACCCAATACAAGCCAAAAGTGTCATAAATGGGGGTTAAAACATGCACCGAAGCATAGTAAAGTTGACTCTCATCAGGGATCCATGGCCGCCAATTTCTCCTTAACAACTTGTTGTTCCGGACTTAGGGAGGTTTCTTCTGACTGCTCCGTCTGGCTTTCTGTATCAACATCTTCGTCATCATGGTCACTTTTTTGATTGTTTTAGGCGTTTTCTGTATTTGCGGCTGCAGCAGCCTTTTGGGCTCGTGTATTGGGTTTTGGTGACATGATGATTAACTTCAATCCTTCACAAATAATTACTAGTAGAGGCCCTCCTTTTACGTAGACCTGCACCTCGCCGGTCCTGACCGAACTACGGTGAACATGGAGATGACCTGAACAATCTTCCTTCATGAGGACTCAGTTCGGCCTTTAGGCCTACGATGAGGCTCCTGGTCCTTACAGTTAGGGTATTAGGTCTATTTTTGTCATTATTTGGGATGTCATGTGCCTGGCACGTGGAGCAGTGAAATTCGGTATCGTTAAAGTCGTTCCTTTACGAGGTTTGAATCTTCACACTCCAGGTCCATCTGCCCTTTTAATACCCCCAAGTCATTTACCACCAGGGGCGGATGCACCCTACAAGTAGGGGGCACTCGCCCCCCTCGGATCAGGAAATACATTACTATATATGTTATGTGTTTTTTTTCACCCCCATTAAATTTATATTCCCCCCTATCGTCTAAATCTGATAAGGTGACATAAAACTTTTATAATGTAAATGAAAATACATAGTTATTATCAAAGTGATATATTTAAAAAAATATTAATCGGCTTCGGAATATTGGTTTCCTCCGAAAACATTGTTTGTAGTGTTTTAAATCTTTACTGATAGAAGTAGAAGAGTTAATGTGTTCGGATCATACGATATATAATAGCTTTTTCGCGAAATGTATAATCGTGTTTTTTTTGCGATGTAAGTAGTGTTTTTTTCGAATCGTAGGAAACTGAAAAAAAAAAAACACTACTATATATTTTTTTGATTGCAAAAAATATTTAAAATTATCGCTCCCCGTCGTCCGGGATTTTGCGTCCGCCCCTCTTTACCACTAAGTATGTCCTTAGGACTCTTTCTTTCTTTTCTAATAGCTTGTTCAGGATGCGTACGAAAGAAAGCTAAAAACACGTATCAGCTAGCCCTTGTGAAAAGAAAAAAGTCAAAATGGACACAACACATTTTACAGCCTTAATTACGTTTGGGTTATCATCTATCAAATTCCATCAGTTGTACACTAATTTTAGGGTGGTCCAGGTGCAAGTTTTGGACTACAAAGTCAGCACTTTCAAAGGGATATTTTGGTGGAAAGTTTTTACAGGTAGGGGCCCAATGGTGGAAGTTGAATTCCTATTGGTTTTGGTGCACCAACTAGAATTTGCACCAGGACCAACATAAAATTTGTGTCAGTTGAAAGTTAAGTTCAACTCATCCAACGGTTTAGATTGGGAATCGCCTCCTTTCATCATTCTCATATGATCGATATCGATCTGCGTATAGACGGTATAGTCATTGGATTTCACGATTGTTGTCCTGGTGGATTAGTCCGTGTAGGTTCTGTTCTATACATGGGTACATAAAGAATCTATATATATAATACTAGTCAACAACCCGTGCATTACACGGAGACGTATGACAATGTGATTACATTCAATTAATATGCATAATATGTACCACAAAACAAAAACCCTTCAAACTTATTGTAATGCTAGCTATTAAAATTGTCTTATTTAAGATTAGTATTCGTTTCCGAGTCAGACAGAGTCAAAGACAGACAACACAACATGTCCAAAAGTTATATCGATGCCAATAATTGTGGTTATATTTATGATTTTAGCATTGCACGGGAAAACATATATTTTAAAAGAAGAATCTTTTTTATGGATGAAAAGAATATTTTATTGGCTTTGTTACACATGAATGGAATTGAATGGAATAAAATAATAGAAATGAAATGGAATAAATTAATTCTATTACTGCGTTTAGAATATGCAAGATCTGAATGAAACAAATTATATAAAAGATGACACATTGAGTGATGGGTAGAGCATGGTAGTGAATTAAGGTTGGCTGGAGTATGATATAGTATGGTTCATAAGGTTGGATATAGGCGAAGGGGTGGGTTAGCCCTACGTCATACCTCATTGCTCCTTACCTCTTCTCCCACCCTGCCCTACCCACCGCTACCATACCATACCCACCACCATATCCTACCCTACCCTAATCACTATATCTTACCTTCGACATCCTACCTACCTTACTCATTACCTACTCTACTTCACTATCACCCACCTCTACCCTACCCTACCCTACCTTACCCATCATACCTCACCATCTCTACCCTACCCTACCCACCAACCCACCGTACCCTACCCTATCCACCATTCCACTCTACCCTATCTTACCCACCACACCACCCAACCTTACCTTACCCACTACCCCAACCTATCCTACCCTACTCTACCGGCACTACAAACACTACCTCAACCACCACTTCACCCTACCCTAGCATTCCTCACCTACCCCTACCCTACCCTACCCACCATTCTACTCTACCCTATCTTACCTACTACACCACCCTACCTTACCTTACCCACTACCCCAACTTACCCTACCCTACTCTACTCTACCCTACCAACCCTATCTTACCCACCACTTCACCCTACCTACCCTACCCTACCCATCACCACCCTTACAAACCCTACCCCCACCCCCCCCACACACACACACACACACCCCACCCTCATTTAGGGAAATAAAAACATAAAAGATATCACATGGTTTTGAAGGATGGACATAGTGAGTATTGTTGTAGCCTGAAATTTATGCATGGAATAAATAGAGAGAAACAACAATATTGTGATATGGGAACGATTTTCCAAGTTCTATCGTTATATATTGAGACCAACTGTACACAAATTCACAGGGGAGCAAAAACTGCATGCCTAAGTAAAAATCGGAATCACGGCTTCAGTAATAAAATCTTCATTGCTGCCTAACTAAACAAAATTAAATGGACCACAAACATTCCATTGAATTGTCAAAAAAAAAAAACATTCCATTGAAAAATATAGGAGATAAATGTAAGGACTTCTGAGCTGAAAGGAGAGGCAAAAACCATGCTCAAAGCCTGTTCATAAGGGAAGAGAATATACGTGTATAAGGTAATATAATTTCGGATATATCATAATAAACAACTACACAATAGTAAAGTATTCGGTTTTTCTGATATATTACTCAGGTATAGATTTGATGAAGTATGATGCACATAGAAATCCGCCAAAAGCTGCAACAAAAAAAAATTGATGTTCTTCACCTGATTGATTAACTTCTTGGACATTCCTCTTCAATTTTTCGTTGAATTTATGGTGAGGATCCTTCATGTCCAGTGTCCCCTTCACCATTACCGTCACTTTCAGCATAACATCCTTTTCACCAATACCAAGTCCTTTTCCGAAACTGTTGGCTCACGTTCTACCCCGCAGTTGGTAAAATGCAAAAATATTAACTATCCAAAAGGAATAGATAATAATTATGAAGGTCACCTTCTGCTATCAAATGAAGGTCAGTTAGCAGCTACATCTAGCAAGAAAGTAACATCAAACAGATAATTTAAAAGCAAAAAACTTATGCAAAATTGAGGAATGCATAAAGAAACAGTGATATACATTTGAATGTTTTGGCAAAACGGCCTGTTGAAAATATTAGCAACAAATCAAATAAGGTACATTGTTAATCAAACACGATTCAAAAGATTTAAGCCTAAAATAGTTTAAGAAGCATATTTTTCTCAGAATATAGAAAGCATCATGAGTGACGTACCAATTACAGTGATAATTAAATGACCATCCTTCATAGCAATTCAGCCACACTGTTTAGGTGAAATACCCAAACCTTAATTGTCAAATGAAGCAATAAAGTACAAAAGCAATGTTAATATATATGTGGAAGCTAACCATCACAATGGCAAATAGGAAGTGACAATATGGTTTTGTTGGAGAATTTTGAATAAAAATTAATAATGGAGGGAAAATTTGAATGGACATGTGACAACTGAGTTACATCGGTTCGGTGAAAGATTGCAACCACAGAAGGGTTGCACCTGTTCGTTTGAATCACCTTTTGAAAGGTCGCAACCCTTAGTAAATAACCTCCATCTTCTCCTATAAAATCATAGTACATAAGTGAAAATAACTGCAATTTTTCATAAGAATTTCATTCCTTTAAAAGGCCTGCTTCATGTTTTTCATGGCATCCAAAAATAAACTTTGCATATATTTTTGAGTCAAGGAGAGATTTACAGAACATGATCGGTTCGCCGTCTTCTTCTCATTGAACTGCAACAACCCGAAGAAGGAATGACTGTTGTATCTTGGGAGATGATTACTGTTACCGTGTGCACATAATCGGGGCAAAAACGTCTTAAGGACAGAGTGCTACACTCGCATCAGTCAATAAGTTTTATGTCCTATTTTTTGCTTTCGTTTTGCTTGAATTACGTGTTAAACAGCATGCTAGATTGATAATTTTTCTTTAGAAATACAATTTCATTTTTTTTCCTTGAAAAAAAAAGATGTAAAATAAGATGCAAAGGTAATAAACATGTGTCTAAAATGGATACAATTAGATGAGATAATGTATAAGCTTTTCGAATGAATGAATGATATAATAGGTATAAAGGTGTTTGGCGGGTGTCAATGTGTCTGTTCACCTTATTTTTATGATTTCTTGTGTGCAACTTGTTGTTGTTTGGTGTGCATGCCTTTGAGGACGTTCTATGTTAACTTGCAATGTCTAACTTCGACTTCTGGAAGCATTGACTCAGCACCATAACTGATACCCTCTGCGGGGAGAAGGTGGGAGCACCGGAGGCAATGTTTAGGCCTTGTGGGACATTGACTTAGTAGTCATTAATCATTTTACAATGTGCTAGGTAGTGTAATTAGAATATCTAAGACTAGAAGTCCTTAGGAAACATTTTTAGAATATCTTACTAAAACATTTACCAGTATTCCATTCTCCTTCCAAATCCAACACTTGAACAAGTTTCAAGTTGATGACATAATGATAGTCACTAAAATATATTTTACGCCTATCAAGTAGAGAGTGGATACTTGGACATATTTTCGTAGCATCACTGAGATATTTCCCATGCATATATACACGATACGGATTACGTACGGTGAAACTTGAGGAATTGGAAGCCTCGTATCCGCTCATTAATTGGAAAAAGTTCTCCTTTTGAGCCTTTCCTTGACAGAACTCATGCACTAGATCTTGAATCCGACAACTTTTGATCCCATGTCACAAGGCTTCTATCAACTAGATCACATAAGTACTCTTTTGCCACGTTTTCTAAGTTTTCCTTGTTGGAATTCAACACAAATCCTTCAGCGATCCATAGCAGCGTCAACTTATTCACACGAATTAATGCATCTTCAGGAAATGCTCCAAAATAGAGAAAGCATGGCTTCAGATGCTCTAGGAAATCAACTTAATTCTAACACGTCCATACAACCTTCCGTAGAAACTTAGGAACCTATTGTTTCAGAAATTTTATTCCACCAACTTAGACTTATTTCGGTACTAGCAAGGAGGCCTCCAATTAAAACAACTGTCAAAGGAAGGCCGTTTCAGTTTTTTGCAATCATCTTCTCAACCTCTGAAAAATCTGGTGGGCAAGCTTCCGTACGAAATGCCTTCCTTAACAACAACTCCCAACTTACCTTTTGATAGATTGATGTGAATAACAAAAGCAATTGTCATTAAGGAATAATGTGTGTACAATGGGTTTATATAGAGAGCCAACAAGGCTATAACCGGAAATACAAAATAATGTAAATAATATAATCTAATACGCTCCCTCAAGCGGACGGAGTCGAGCGAAGTCCAAGCTTGGAAACGAAAGTAGAAAAGGATAAACGTGGCAGCGGCTTGGTGAGAACATCAGCCAGCTGATCAGCAGTAGCTACATGAGCAACGCGAACAAGTCCTCTCTCAACATGCTCACGAATGAAGTGATAATCGATAGCAACATGCTTCATGCGCGAGTGAAACACTGGATTGGCACTTAACCGAAGAGCACCTAAATTATCACAGAAGATCACTGGTGTAGTCTGAACCGAAAAACCAAGATCGGAAAGCAGGTGGGTCAGCCAAGCAATCTCTGCCGCAGTGTCAGCAACACATCTATATTCAGCTTCGGTGGACGAACGAGAGACTGAGGTCTGCTTCTTGGAGCTCCAGGAAATCACATTCCTACCCAAAAATACGATATACCCAGAGGTGGAAGTATAACCAGCTTCCCTATTCCCCCCCCAATCAGAATCAGAGAAAGCATGCAGAGCCAATGGCGAATTCTGATATAACTGCAGACCCATAGTGGCAGTGCCAGACAAGTAACGCAACACACGTTTGACTAACATCCAATGATACTCAGTCGGTGCATGCATAAACTGAGCCAGCTTATTAACGGCGAACTGAATATCAATCCGTGTAAAACATAAATACTGCAAAGCCCCCAAGATTTGACGGTACTGAGTAGGGTTGGAAAAAACTGGAGAGACAACAGGATCACCAGAAAAGGCATCAGCAGGCATAGGAGTGGAGACTGGCTTGGATTCCTCCATATGAACCTGAGACAGTAACTCACGAGTGTACCTGGTTTGCGTGAGGAGCATGCCCAGAGCAGAGTGTGTCACCTCAACCCCCAAGAAGTACGATAAGAGACCTAGGTCCTTAATAGAGAACCTAGAGCCAAGCTGATCAATAATACCCTGAACCTGCTCAGCAGAGCTACCTGTAACAATAATGTCATCGACATAGACCAAGAGCATAGTAATACTTGTGGACGTGCGACAAACAAACAGCGACGAATCAGCAACCGAATTAACAAAACCCACAGTAAGAAGAAAAGTTTTGAGTTCATGGTACCAGGCACGAGGTGCCTGCTTAAGGCCATAAATTGCCTTACGAAGCTTACACACAAATGTAGGTTTTGTAGCATCCTCAAACCCAGGCGGTTGACTCATATAGACATCTTCAGCTAGTGTCCCCTGCAGGAAGGCATTATTGACATCGAGTTGGCGAAGACACCAACCCATGGAAACCGCAATACTAAGAACAATGCGAATCGTAACGGGCTTAACGACAGGACTAAAGGTCTCAAAGTAATCCAAACCAGGCCGTTGGGTAAATCCTTTGGCAACCAGGCGAGCCTTGTACTTGTCAATCGAGCCATCCGGTTTGCGCTTAATTCTGAACACCCACTTACAACCAACAATATTCAAATCAGACGACGGGGGAACTAGAGACCACGTATCATTGCGAAGAAGCGCACTATACTCGTCAGACATCGCAACACACCACTGCGGACACTGCAAGGCCTGCTTAAGGGTAGAGGGCTCGGTTTCAAGGTAGCGGTTTTGTAACTGAGCTTGAAGGTTGAAGATGGTACGCGGTTTGTAGATTTGGTTGCGAGAGCGAGTTGTCATAGAATGTTGTGGTGGTGGGGGAGGGGGCGGAGGAGCGGAGGTGGAATTACTGCTGGAGGAAAGGGATGAGGGAACAGGAGATGGAGAAAAGGAAGAGCTATCGGATGGAGGGGAGGGGCTCACGGGTTGGGCACTTGTGCTCTCGGTTGGGGGGTTGCCGTGGGGGGAGGGTGATGGACTGGAACAGCAGCGGGTTCATAGTGTTCAGGGGGTAATAACGCAGACAGAGGGGGGGCAGAAGGGTCTGCAGGAATGGTAGCAAAGGGGAATATATCCTCCACAAAGCGAACATCGCGGGATGTATACAGACGGGACGCAGATAGATCATAGCAAAGGTAGGCACTTTGAGTGAGAGAGTAGCCAAGGAAGACGCAAGGTTTAGAAGAAGACTCAAGTTTGTGACTATTATACGGTTTAAGCCACGGATAACACAGACACCCAAAGACTCGAAGTTTGGAATAATTAGGGGGTTCCGAGAAGAGTTTAAGGTGAGGAGAGAGCATGTCAAGATTTTTGGTAGGCATGCGATTGATGAGATAGACAGCTGCACTGACAGCATAGGACCAATAGGTGATCGGCATGGAGGCATGAGAAAGGAGGGTTAAAGCAGTTTCAGTGATGTGCAGATGACGGCGTTCAGAGATACCATTGTGCTGAGGTGTGTATGTGGGGGATGTGAAGTGAGAGATGCCATGGGTAGCAAGGAAGGGGCGCAGTTTAACATACTCGGTTCCATTGTCGAGTAAAGAGTTTTAATAGGAGTATCCAACAATTTTTCGACATATGATTTAAATTTAACAAAGGTGGAATAAACATCCGATTTATAAGCTAATGGGTATAGCCACATGAAGCGAGTAAAATGATCAACAAATAAAACATAATACTTGAAATCATCAACTGAATAAACTGGGGATGTCCAAACATCTGAATAAATGACCTCCAAAGGTTTAACGGTACATAATGTCGAATCAGAAAAAGGGAGCCGATGGCTCTTATTACAAAGACAGGAATCACAATGAGTAGAAGAAACAGAAGATAATTCTAAAAAATTATTCTTTGCAAGATTTTGAATGACAGGAAAAGCTGGATGGCCGCAGCGACGATGCCAGGTAGCAGCAGAGGCTTTGGACGCAGAGAAGGCAAAGAGAGCTTTGGAAGACCACAGATAGGCCCCATCACTGACTTGTCCCTGGTGGAGGCATTTGCCCGTCTTCAAATCCTTCACCAAAAACGAGTCAGGTAAGAATTCAATAGATACAGAATTATCACTACAAAACTTTTGAACCGAAAGCAGATTGCGAGAAAGAGAAGGAACACAAAGGACATGATTCAATTTAAAAGAAGAGAGAGAGGTAGAGCCAATGTGAGTGATAGCCAAGGAGCTACCATCACCAATGACTATACGATCCGTACCTTGATAAGGGGAGTGAAGAGAGAGCAGGCTAAGCTCCTGCGTCATGTGGTGAGAAGCACCACTATCAAGCATCCAAGGAGCGGAGGAATCGAGTATTGCACAGGATAACTGGAGGAAGCATGATGAGCAACATGAGCGTAGGGAGGCTGAGGAGGCCGTGAGCTGGCTTGGTTGCGGGGTGGACGGGGAAGATTGTTGTAGAGGGGATAAGTGGTGCAGCGAGTAGCAACATGACCCTGAACACCACAGAGTTGACTGAAGCCTTGATAGCCTTTGGAGTTACGAGTAGGGGTACCCTTGGAGGAGTGGGTGGAGGAAGGGGAGGACGGTTGGGCTCTCGGGTAGGGGGTGGGGGTTGCGGCATGAGGGGTTGGGGGGGCCGAGGTGGTTGGGAATAGGGTGGATTGGGAGAAACATGCATAGGGCGAGGTGGATGGTAGGCGGGGAAAGCAATATACGCAGGGGGTGTAACAGACTGACCTTGTGCAAGCGACGCCTCATGCATTAACAATTTTTCATGTAACAATGGCATAGCAATAGTATCATCACGAGCTTGAATAGCACTCACAAGGTCCTTATAGTCACTTCCAAGATTTTTCAAAATAATTTCAACTAATTCATCATCAGGCACTTTAGCATCTAGAGAAGCTAAATCATCCGCAACAGTTTTAATGGCAGTGAAATACTGAGAGATTGACATTGTACCTTTACCAATAGAATGTAAACGCAGCCTGAGATGTCTGACACGACCCTTACTCTGTTTCCCATACGTATCAAGAAGAGTGTCCCAAGCATGTTTCGAATCGGTCGTATGTTGAATCGTAACCATATAGTCCTTGTCAACCGAACCCAAAAGCAAGTTATGGATCAATGCATCCTGCTGTATCCAGTGTAAATAATCCGGATTGGGGGTGACGGTGCCGGCGGCAGTGGAAATTGTGGGTGGCGGTTTGGGTGTAGCGCCGGTCACATAACCCATGAGTCCATGACCTATGAGTAAGGTGGTCAACTGAAGCTTCCAAGCCGTGAAATTTTTGCCATCGAGCTTGATTGGGGCGTTGACCGCCGGGTTAAGGGAGGTGACAGCAGTGGCGGCTGAGAGAGAAGCAGCCACAGGAGCACCAGAGGTGGCGGAGGAGGCAGCGGAATTGGCCATAACGGCTGCTTGTGATCGGCGGCAGCAAGCAGTTTGGCTGCGGCGATGAAGAGAAGGAGGACGACTAGGGCAAAATTTGTTTAGAGATCAGAGTCTCTGATACCATGATAGATTGATGTGAATAACAAAAGCAATTGTCATTAAGGAATAATGTGTGTACAATGGGTTTATATAGAGAGCCAACAAGGCTATAACCGGAAATACAAAATAATGTAAATAATATAATCTAATACCTTTTCAGACAGAAAACGTAGGTGACAAAGGATACAATCTTTTTTGGCTTGTAAAGCAACACTATGACGCGTAATACGCGTCGCGAAAATAATCCTACTCCCGTTTTGGTCATTTGGAAGCGATCTTTTAACTTCATCCCACGCTTTAACGTCCCACTATAGTGGAATGGATTTGCTATAGACTTTTAATGCTTTGTTGTTGCTTGTATGCCTCCCTTTGACTATATCTTGATAGCTAGTAAGCTGCTTCTTCTTCTTCTTCATTAAAGGTGACGTATATCTAAGGATATAGTATACATTTTCTGGACAATAACATTAATTTTTAACCTTTTTGTGACTCTCAATATAGCCGATATATAAACATGCATTTTACAGCCTTACGGTCTTATGTTTAATTTTGAGAATGAATATGAATGAACATAAGCTAGCTAGACATTCAACAAATTTACAAATACCCTAAGCTAGCTAGACATTCAACAAATTTACAAATACCCACAATTTTGTTGAATTCCTCAAAGTCCAAGGTCCGGATTCTCGGCTTTGAGAATCCCGGCTTTGGGGAGGTGGCCGGATCATGTTCGTCCATTCCAATTCGGGAGAGTGAACACACAAAAATTGGGTGGCCGTGATCCGGCCACGTCCCCAAAAGCTGGGGGAGAAGCCGGACTCCAAAAGCAGAGGATCCGGTTCGGTCTTTGAGATGCACCGACAATAGAGTACGTAGGACTGTTGTTGAACACGGGGGGGATCCATCGGAGACAAAGATGATTCATACCGACATTAAAGCTTTGTTTGTGATGGATGCACCGACAGTAGAGTACGTAGGACTGTTGTTGATTCATACCGTATTCTAGCATGCATTTATGCAAAAAGAACATTGCTCAACACACATACATAGAAATATATTCCAACATAATTATCTATCAATTATCAAGTGAGAGCTGCTTTTCATGCAATGTGCATATATATCAAGTGACCAAACCCAAACATATTACCTGATAATAAAATTTACAAATATAAAAAAAGTAAGAGGAATCTTTTTGTTGTTACCATCACGCCCACTACAGCTTGCCGAGCTAAACCCAAAAAGTGCTGTTGCTGCAGATTGCCCTCCAGAACATCCCATCTCCATTATGATATAATAATTAAGGCTAAATTACAATTTTAGTCCTCTAACTAGACACGTTTTTCGATTATGGTCCTGGTTTTTCTCCGGCGACAATTTTAGTCCTGTAAATAGTCTTTTTTTGCAAAAATAGTCCTGAACGCCGGAAAGACCACTTACAGGACTAAAATTGGTCTTTTTGGCGACAACTTTAGTCCTGTAAGTGGTCTTTCCGGCGACAATTTTAGTCCTATAAGTGGTCTTTCCGGTGTTCAGGGCAAAAAAAGACCACTTACAGGACTAAAATTGTCGCCGGAGAAAACCAAGATCAATATCGAAAAACGTGTCTCGTTAGAGAACCAAAATTGTAATTTAGCCTAATATAATTAACATACATATCCGATTCGCCGATTGTTCTCTCTGAATCTGCAAATTGGTTGCTGCATTCTGAAAGTCTTGCATCCATTAGCCATTTTTCTCTGGAGGGGAGCAGCAAAAATATCACAATAAAAGCTGAAACCTAGGATAACCAATGAAATGTCACGATGAAGATTGACACCGAGCAGGAGATTTGCATTCATCCGTGAAGATGACTGCAACTGAGGTGGAGAATCGCATCCCCATCTTCTCGAGAAAATACAGAAATGATATTCCATGATCTGCATGAGTTAATAAAATTTTCCAACTTGTACATTTACTTCATAGGAAAAGCCAAAATCTAATAGCAGCAATTATTTGTTGAAAAGAAGTATGTAAATCACTAGTTAAGGAGTGGCAAATAGGGCAAAGTACAAGAATTACTGACTTAAACTCTGTACAACCAAGTCGATTTTGAAGAACGAGTTTATTACATAACAGCATGAAATACAAAACATATGACAATCCACCGATTTTCTTCGCCTCTTTAGTGCTTTCTCCCCCTTCCTTAACATCTTAAACAGCGCTCTCAATCTGTTTTAATTTTGCATTGTATTTTACGCATGTAAATGAACCTCGATTTGATTTGCATTCAAGTTTCTCTATTTTCTGAATCTTGCTAGTACTTGATTCTTGTTCTCCACAGATACTAGAATTGTCTGCAAAAACGTTAACTTTGTAAATCAATCACGTTTCAATGAAGCTTATTTCAGCTACAAATGAAATTATTAGTACAAAAACAGGGAATAAGTTGGTAGCAGTTGATTCACAAGGAGGATATACAGATACGAGATTCCGATATCTGCATGAGTTAATAAACTTTCCCAATATGTACATTTTACCTTGTCGGAAAAAACCCAAAAATCTATTAGCAATTATGTGGTGAAAACTGATGCAATAGAAACGAGAAAATATGCATCTGTCAACTTGCAATTCAATGGCCAGAGGGGCAGCAGAAATCAAAACAGAAATACATTGATGAGAATTTGAAGGCCACGGTTTAGCTTTTCATTACCTGCTAGCGGTACACACCATGGTCTGAAACAATAACTTGAAGCTCCTCGTTTCCCAAGTCTTTTTGCGATTCCTGTATTTCAACAACTGAAGTAGCAGCTTGGGGTGAATCATAAAATTCAATCCTCTTCAAGGTAAGCATCTCTCTAAAACAGGGTGGTATATTCAAGCAACCGCACCTATTCACGATAAGTACCTCTAAGCTAGGAAAAGACTTGCCATACGCGATCCATTCAGCTACGTATAAATGCTGCAGTTTCAAGAACTTAAGCTTTGGAAATTCTGTATCTTCCATGTCCCATTCATCCCCAACAAAGGCATAATCTAGTAGCTTCAGAACCTCAAGACGGGATTTTACTGATCAATGGTAGATATTTCCACTCTAGGCCGCAATCTGATAATGATAATTTCTTAATATTTGAAGAAAATTTGAACACGGCTAGATTTATCACAGCGGAAACTTTCAGTGACTCGAGTTTACTAGGAAAGTCCAGTTCAGGAAAAAGCAAGTCCACTTTTTGTTCTTCATAGAAATAACGAAACATGTCATCCGAATATCCGTAATAATGGAAGCCCAGTTTTTTAAGAGAAGGTAACCGTTGTAGAAGGTCTTCCAAATCTTTTGTTGAGGAGATACATGGTGATGAAAAGCTTTCTAAGTTAACCATTTGGGGGTATGCTTCACCCTTTTTGACACCCAAACTTATTAGGTAGCACCGACCGACATCCACATGCCTAAGCCTTCTCATGTTCCAAATAGTTCCGGGCAACTCTAACTGAAATACTCTAATTCCTGTAAGAATCAGAATTTCCAGATTCCAGAGATTGGATATAGAAGATGGAAACGGTGACTCCGGGCCTACGACTCCAAATGAGGTCGCTATAAATCTCAGATGAACTAGTGAAGCTATCTCACTGATTGAACATGCATCCCCCCATTCTAACTCTTCCAAATTCATCACTTGAACAAGTTTCAAGTTGCTAACAAAAGGACATTCAAGACGATCAAAACCTAATTTAGGACTATAGATTAAAGTGTGGATACATGGACATGCTTTTGTAGCATTATTGAGATACTTCGCTTGAATATGGATGCAAGCGCGATATGGATTACGTACGGTGGAACTTGAGGAATTAGAATCCTCATATTTGTCCATTAATTGGAAAAAGTTCTCCTTTTGAGCTTTTCCTTGACAGAATTCATGCACTAGATCATGAATCCGACAACTTTTTATCCCACCATAGGAACTTCTCGATTAGCAATCACAAGGCTTCTGTCAACTAAATCACACAAGTACTCCTTTGCCACGTTTTTTAAGTTTTCCTTGTTGGGATTCTGCACAAATCCTTCGGTGATCCATAGCAATGTCAACTTATTCACATGAATTATCGTATCTTCTGCAAATGCACCAAAATAGAGAAGGCATGACTTTAGATGCTCTGGTAAATGCTGGTAACTTAATTCTAACACGTCCATACCACCTTCCGTGGAAACGTACGAACCTATTGTTTCGGAGATTTTATTCCACCAACTCAGACTTCTTTCAGTCTTGGCAAGAAGACCTCCAATTAAAACAATTGTCAAAGGAAGTCCGTTGCAGTTTTTTGCAATCATCTTGCCAACCTCTAAAAAATATGGTGGGCAAGCTTCCGTACGAAATGCCTTCCTTAACAACAACTCCCAACTTTCCTTCTCAGACAAAAAACGTAGGTGATGAAGGATACAATCTTTTTTGGCTTGTAAAGCAACATTATGAATACGCGTCGTGAAAATAACTCTACTTCCATTTCGATCATTTGGAAATGATCTTTCAACTTCAGTCCAGGCCTTTACATCCCAGATATCGTCCATTATAAAAAGGTACCTTTTGCCTTTGAGAAACTTACGAAGCATATCAGCCAAATCTTCTTCCTTCATGTCATACAATTTGTCATCCTTCCCCTTGATATCACCTAGAATATCCAGCAATATCCTTCTAGCATTGTGAACTTGGGAAACGATACAATAAGAAAACATGTGAAAATGGTTCCTAACCGCGCGGGAATTATAAACCTTGTTAGCCATGGTAGTCTTCCCTAGGCTAGCCATGGGATCCCTCTTTAAGATTTTCAATTATTATGTCTACCTCATCCTCCAAACCAATCATCACTTCATTGAAACCTGAAGTCCATGGATCTTCAATCTTCAATTTCCTTAGAGCAATTGCTGAACAATCGAGGACTTCACCATCAACCATCTTTCTACCTTCAATCTTCTTAAGCTTGCTCTTAACAACCTTAATTTCATCTAGGACCTCCATAAGACGTGCCATATTATACCATAATGGATGGCCCGTTACCGAACAAGAATTGATAGCATATTCTGTTTGGTATGCCAAATTGATAACTTTTAACCATGTATCCTTTAGTTCTTTTTGCTCATTTTGTTGTTCAAAAAGATCATTCAGATAAGGCCTTAAAGACAATAGTCCCTCCTCAATATTGATAATCAGATGCTTTGTAGAAGAGATAAAATATGTATCCCTCTTAAGCTTTTCCTTCAACAAGCCAAGATGTTGTAAGAGGAAGTTGAAAAATCCTAGACCATTAATCTTGGGGAAATCATACGAAAACGAATCCCGGGTGTGTTCATAAACCTGTTGAATCTTGCCCTTTACTAGGTCAGCCTTCCTCATAAGGTCGCTTAAACATGTGTTTGGGTTGGAGAAATTCCCTTTCATGTCATCAATGGAGATAACAAGATACAAATCCTCTTTGACAAGAACCTCGATTTCTGCAGTTATCATCATCACCTCTTTATCCTCTACATGCTGATATGGTGGATTAGCTAGAAATGATATACCAAACGTTAGAGATTCTTGAAGAATTTGAAAATCTTCCTTCAAAATATCCACTAGATTCTCAAGGAGAAGGTCAAGAAAGATTTGAACAATCTGTCCTAAAAGAAGGGGGTCTAGTTGTCCCAACTTCATTTCCTTTAAGAATCTAAAGTAAAAGGCCTTAAAAACAGGGACACAAGGTTTGATCTTCTGCAGCACATTGAACAAGAAAATATTTAGTTTTGTTGCCATATCTTCATCTACTGCTTTCACCCAATACAAAAATATTAGGCATGCTGAATATTGAGCAAAAGCATGGACAACGATCTTGAACTCTCGTGCTTCCTTGAAACGTCTCCATTGCTTAGGAGCGAGATTATAGAGATTATGCAACAATGTTAGCTTTTTCTCGAGGGTAGCAGTTTGATTCTTGAGCAAAAGAATTTCATCACCATTTTTGTACTTGTAAAGATCTTTCAGATTCTCGAGAATAGCATCCAGAAAATTCAGGGTCATTCTGTTCTTAAGAGTATTACATCTCAATGAGCATTGTAAAAGAAGTTCACACGATTCTTCAAATTCTTGCTTACAGTGCTGTATTCTGCCTTGCACATCTAGAATCCAGTTTTCGATATCAATTTCTTTGTCTTCCAAACAGGAAGTAGAATCAAGTTCATTTCTTGATATTCCCCATATAGCTTCACGAGTACGGTTTACCGGCATTAAAAGTTGCCTGATTTCTACATCAGAATCCTCCAACGTCAAAAATGACCAGAAGAACATTCTCAAGAATCTAAGCCCAAATTTACAAGATTGGATCTTGTGTACCATCTGATCAGCCCATAAGGAATGTTGTTCTGAAATCAAAGGGCTCTCTTCAAGAGAAGAGAGCTGTTCAAGAGCAGAGTCTACGCAAGTCCCAACCATTTCCTGTCTCTTTTATCTTTCCTCTCCTTTCCTCTCTTGT
Organism: Gentiana dahurica var. dahurica; assembly: GCA_024500145.1. Lineage (NCBI taxonomy): Eukaryota > Viridiplantae > Streptophyta > Magnoliopsida > Gentianales > Gentianaceae > Gentiana > Gentiana dahurica. The sequence continues at coordinate 123,761,339 of CM044896.1, forward strand.
CATGTTGTTAACACCATATTAGCTCAATTTGACATTTAAAAACAATCTGGTGCCATAAAAAAGCCCCTTTTAAAACTCCAAGTGCATTTCATGGAAATTGAGCTTTTCTCTGTAAACCTCATAACAATAAACTTTTTTTTGTTTTGAAAATCCAGTAATTCACCGTAGAAACACAAATCAGGAACAAAACTCTATTCTGGGACACTGTAAGCAAATGCAATTAAATTTCTTTCACTACAAGTTGACCAATGACTGAAAATCCAAAGTAGGGAGTAATTGAATACAAAAGAAAATACCTTCAATTCAATCTGGATTTGGATTGTTGTGAATGACTGGTAGCTCCTGTAAATCTTCAAAGAGTTGATGTCTTACAGAAGCTTCGCTATACTTCAATGGATACTTAATTAGCTGAGAGACCAAAAAGGATCATTCACAAAAGTCCAAGGAAATAAAGAAGTTGACGAATATTAGCGGGTTTTTTTTTTTTGTTTTGTTATTTCCTTTTCACGACACTTTCCTCCCTCTTGTTTGGTTTGGTTTGACATATGACATATTTAATTGTGATTTTTTATTACGAGGTTTGCTTCTTCGGGTTTGCCGCAAATAGTAAAAAACACAATGGGACAAAGATTTTTTTTCCCCTTAAAAGAGAATGATAAGTCGTCTGTAAACTACATAAGACTGAACATTTTATCAACTCATTCTTGTATGACAAATTGATTTGGCATTTCTTCAATGATGGAGTATATTCTGTTGAAACATTAATGCATAATGTTCTCTCGGCGGCATCAAGTTTGCACTCAATAGGTAAAGGCAATGGCATGTCTCAGGTGTGCAATAGATCCGAAGAAATCGCCAGTCATTGCCTCCTCAAATGTGACATCCTTAAAACGTGTTGAATATTGTCTCCTTACGGAAATTATTTGAGCTTCATGCGTGTACATTCTTTTTAGACTTGTTGGATGAACTCTTAAACATTCATGATGATATGGAAGTGGAGCAAATTAAATAGTTGCTCTTCTCAGCAGAGGTACCCCTGAGGGCAGGCCAACTAGGCCAAAATCCACATTTTTAGGTGGCGATGTTTAGAAATCGTCCGGATGAAAGTACGAGTAACTGGATCCTTCGAAGAATAATCCAACTGATGAATTGGTGCTGTTTTGTTTTACACAAAAAAGCAGTTATAATTATACACAAAAAAATCTCCCCACAATCCACATTAATAATCTGTTTTACACAAAAAAGCAGTTATAATTATAAATGGACCCAAATCATTCATCTTGCGTATATGTCGAGAAGGATCTTTCAGGTTGAAGATCCTTCTCGATCCAATCGTTCATCCATTGCTTTTACCAGTCATTCTCGATGATCAAAAGATGCCTGAAGAACATTACACAGATAGACGTTCATGCCTGCAGGACATTACACAGATAGATGACTGCAAGACATTCTTAATTCAACAAAATTGAGAAATCCGATTTCAGCATGCATTTAGAGAAGAGGATTAAGTGTCGGACAGGACTGCTTTTCGTGTTCATTTGTGTAAGAGAAAAACAAACATGCTGAAAAGAAAACTTAAGCTTTGGGAATTCTGTGTCTTCCATGTCCCACTTAAGCCCAAGGCATAATCTAGTAGCTTCAGTACCTCTAGACAAGGCATTTTACTGGTCTCTGGTATATATCTCCAGTCTAGGCCTCCCTTTGATAATGATGGTTTCTTAAGCGCTGAAAGATAGTTAAATGAACTTAAACATCGCTCTCCCACATGGGAAACCTTTAGTGACTCAAGTTTACTGAGAGAGTCTATGTTGAATGTGAACATCATCATATATTAATGTTGAATGTCCAAATTTATTATTTTTTCATAAACTCAAATAACCCCGTGCATGGCGCGGGTTTTAGACTAGTATAAATATAAACTATTTTTTGGATTGGAATCCTCCTAACTTGCTGCTTAGAGATGGCCTAGTCAAAAAAGAAAACCTCCTAAGACATTTTCTCTCTCTAACTCTTGCTATCCTCTAACCTATTCTCATTACTCATTCTCAATGGCTCTACGACTCGAGAGATTTTATGGTGTAATGGTTGTACCAAGTGGTATAGATTAGAGAATCTTATATTTACTCTCTTTCATGTAATCCATTTTTATCGTCTATGAGATCTTAGAAATGAAAGGTTGTAATGTAATTCGTCTGATACAATCTTCATACAACGCATGTATTATAAAATTTGTCGGCCTAGGGCTCCTCCTCCTCATCTCTAAAAGCCCGGCTCGTGAGGCGTCCCTTCTCGAAGTAGGGCGTTAAGCGCCTCGCCTCGCTCTTATGACAAGCTATCTTTCCCCTCTTAGGGCGCTAAGTGCACAACATTGTTAATTTACTCCATGCCAAATACAGCAGCAGCATCCATTGCAATTACCAGTCAAAAGATGCCAGCCTGCAGGACATTACACAGCAGAGAGATGTTCATGTTCATTGCTGCCTTAACGAAATTCATCAGAATTATCAGTTTTTAAGTGAACAGCATCATATGCCAGACATTTTGGCCTTAATTCTTCAACAAGATTGTGAAATATATCAAATACGAGGGGTGTTCGGTGTTCCCTCACGTTACGTACAATACGAAGGGCTCTTGTAGTTAACAATACGAGGGGTGTTCGGTGTTCCCTCACGTTACGTACAAATTGAAATTTTGATCTTTCACGGGTTTTAGTCCCCGGAAAAAAAAAGGGCAATCAGTAAGCATGATGATCCAATAATAACAAACACATCAAATAAATCAAAAGAGAAATGCTTACATGAGATTTGACGGCCACGGTTTTTTTTTTTTTCTTTTTTCTTTTTTTTTTTTTGACGGCCACGGTTTAGTATTCATCATATATACTCTCTTAAAATTCTCCTTGAAATTCCCCTTGCTATGCTTTTCCACAATGTATCTGATAATTAATTCATACCGAAGGACGAGTTTAATCTCGTAAGATTGCAAAAGGTGCAAAAATAAGATGAGAAAAAAGTGTAGATGAAAACACAACTTACTTTTCAAATTATGGTTATTATCTCATAATTAGCACCTTGTCCATTTGAAAACGAAGACAGTAGGCATCAGTTGTCGTTGCAATATTCTTGCATTCCCAATACATAAATACTAGGCTTGCTGAATATTGAGCAAGAACATGAACAACAACATTGAACGCTCGCAATTCCTTGGAATCCCCCCATTGAACAGGAGCGAGATTAAAGAGATTATGCGACAATGTTACCTTCTTCTCGAGGGTTGCGATTTGATTATTGAACAAAAGAATTTCATCAGCAGTTTTGAACTTGTATAGATCCTTCAGGTTCTGGAGAATATCATCCGAAAATTCCACAGTCAAGCAAGCTGTTCATTAGAGGATTGCATGTCAAATGTCAATGAGTACCGTAATACAAGTTCACACGGTTCTTCAAATTTTTGCTTACAATTCTCCCAAATATATGTGCATAACACTCGAATTGACTTTTCGGTTTTTAAAAGGTTGGCTCGGTGTGATACATGATAAATATGGTGCACCGGTAAAATCGTCATGGTGTAAATATAGATTTTCATAAATTAATAAGTGTTTTCAAGATAGAATAATGATTTTAGCGATAAAATTGTATGAAACACGGATACATGTTGCACCATATGACATAGACATTGAGACACAGCTACTTTCAAAATTTAAATAAACTACACGCCGGCAACATATATTAAACGACAAGTGTCCAGTACTACAAATAGCCGAAAATAAAAACCGATTGACGAGAAAATTAATAATGCAGGCCGTTGCAGAGAGCTTTTTCCTCTTCGCTTTTTGTAGTTGCTTTATTTCAATTTATTTGATAAAATTTGATTGTGTTTCTGAAACTCCCCCCAACCCAATTTCTCATTTAATCTTAGCAAATTGTCTACTTGTTATGAAGCTGCTTTACTAAATTTAAGAATTTCTGTAATTATAATTTGCTAAAATCCAAGTTAATTGAATGCTTCCCGAAACATCAGAGAGAATCATCCAGCTTAGCGAGCTGCATAGTTGCAGTAATCCTTTACAAGTAAATGATTGCGGAGAATTTTGTAATCACATTGGCAATTTGCAACTTCGATCACTTGAATTCGAAGCTTCACTTGGTAAGGTAGTAGCACTGTGGTTTCTTCTATGTTGCAATTTTCATTCTTTTTAAAGTCATGAAATGATATTTTTCGTCGAATGAAGTTGAACCGCAAGCAGGGAAGGGATACTGGTAATTTTCATATCAAAGTTTTATTCTTGAAATTTGCACTGCTAATTTGGAGTTTGTGTGCATTAGATTGTGTTTGATAATATTATATTTTGGCTCCTTGTCTAAGGAATGTTGTGATTCTTCATGCCAAGTTTTACATTCATGACATGTTTTCCTTTTACCAAGATGTTCAGGCAATTTAGCATTTTTCTGATTTTATTAAGAATGTGATTTTTCGCTTCGTATCTTATACTTGGTATTCATGACAGATCGTGGGTATCGGAGCTACGAGTCTTCAGATGAGTAGTCAAAAGGAGACGCGGTTGGTTGACATGATGTTGTTTTACTTGTAAAGGAGAGATAAAAGAGAGAGAAAAATGTTTGGCAATTGCGTTGACTCTGATAAAAGGTTTCGGGATTTTACTTGCAGGTGCATTTGCGATTGCGATTGCGGTTGCCACGATTTTTCGGGTGACATTCAAGGCTCCATCTTATGCTGTGGATCCAATTGGTTCAACTGTTCCTGAAGCAGATTATGTATGGAGGATAATACTAATGTTTGGTTCTGTTCCAGCTGCTTTAACTTACTATTGGAGAATGAAAATGCCTGAAACCGCGCGATACGTACACGGCTCTTATTGCGAAGAACCAGAAACAAGCTGCAGCAGATATGTCTAAGGTTTTGAATGTTGATCTAGAAGCAGAAATGCAAGAAGTAGGAAAACAAGAAAGACCTCAAGATTCATTTGGATTGTTTTCGAAGAGTTTCGTAAACGACACGGGCTTCATTTATTAGGAGGGACAACAACAAACATGGTTTCTGTTAGAATCTGTTGCATATTATAGTCAGAATCTGTTCCAAAAAGATATCTTCACGGCAGTAGCCACCATGAATGCACTTGATGAACTCTTCAAGATAGCTAAAGCACAAAGCCTAATCGCGTTATGTGGCACAGTCCCCGGTTACTGGTTCACGGTGGCTTTGATCGACACTATAGGGAGATTTTATATTCAATTGTTCGGTTTCATAATGATGACAGGTTTAATGTTTGGTTTAGCCATCCCTTACAACCATTGGATTCAACCAGGAAACCATTTATACTTGTTGATCATGTATGCTTGCACCTTTTTCTATGCAAATTTCGGGCCTAATGCCACTACATTCATTGTCCCTGCTGATCAGACGGTGGACAAGATCCATCTTTGTTGATTAATTAATCACTGTTGATGTTCAATGGCATAACTGTGTCGTGCATGTATATGCTTACTACGTTTTTTTTTTGACGATAACACTAATATTGTTATTTTTATCTGTTGAGGAGCAAAAATGAGGCCCTTGAAGTTGAGAATCAATTTGGCTGGCATAATTGCTAATAGATTTTTGGGTTTTTCTGACAAGGCAAAATGTACATACTGGGAAAAGTTTATTAACTCTTCAAAATCAATTTGTTGTACAAAGTTATATTCAGTAATTCTTGTACATTGCCCCATTTGGCACTCCCCTCATATTAACTAGTGATTTACATACTTCTTTGCCTTTCGATTACATTTCTTCTTGCAATCAATTCTTTTTGCTGATACCAAATTAAACATCCAAACATTTTCTTTGTGTTGCTGTTTTCTGCTGATCAATAATTCTGTTGCAGAAATGAAAGATATGATTGCTAGAATACGGTATGAATCTCCTCGTAAAAAGGGATTAAATTTCACAATAAAATACATCTCAAGTCTCGTCTATTTATTATGAATAGTTGTTAATGGATAAATTGCAACAACACAGAAGATCTACAATTACACAACAAGGCTTGAAAGCAAACAGTATATCCTGCAACAGCAAACAACAAAAAGAGCATTGAAACAAACATTACTCCCCACACATTTTAAGGCTTGAAAGCAATTAATCAAACGTTAAATATATCAAACAAACGACTATAACTTTAAAATTGACAAGAAAGAGCTATCCCTTCCCAGATCGAGGAGCAGAAATCAAAGGAGAAACACTTGCATGACATTTGAATGCCAAAATTTAGCTTTCATTGCCTACTAGAGCCAAAAACTTTCTGAAACAATAACTTGAAGCTCCTCATTTCCATAGTCTTTTTGCGATTCCTGTATTTCAACAACTGAAGCAGCAACAGCTTTGTGTGATGTAGAAACTTCAATCCTCTTCAAGGTATGCATTTCTCCAAAACAGGGTGGTATTCTATTCAGTCGACGGCAGCTTTTCACGATAAGTACCTCCAGGCTAGGAAAAGACTTTACATACGCAATCCATTCAGCCAAATCGAAAGCCTGCAGTTTCAAAAACTTAAGCTTTTTGAATTCTGTATCTTCCATGTCCCACTTAGGCCCAACAAAGGAATCCTCTAGTAGCTTCAAAACCTCAAGACAGGGCATTTTATTAATCACTCGTAAATATCTCCAGTCTAAATGGCAATATGATAATGATAGTTTCTTAAGACTTGAAAGAAAGTTAAATGAACGTAAACATGCCTCTCCCACACATTCAACATTCAGCGACTCAAGTTTACTAAGAGAGTCCAGTTTTGGAAAATGTGTACTCCGTCTATCATCGGTGCAACGGAAGCTCAGTTTTCGAAGAGAAGGTGACCTTTGTAGAAGGTCTTCTAAAGCTTCTGTTGAGGAGATAAGTAATGATGAAAAGCTTTCTAAGTTAACCAATTGGGGGTATGCTTCACCTTTCTTGACACCATAGTCGCACAGACCGACATTCACATGCCTAAGCCTTGTCATGTTCCAGATACCTTCGGGCAATTTTCCAAAATCGGGTCCAATAACAATCAGAATTTCCAAATTCCAGCGATTGGATACGACATCGTTTAGAGTAATTTCAGAAAATTCATGTGTAAACCACCATTTTGGAAAAAATGAAATCGCCATAAATTTCAGATCAACTGTTGAATGCATCTCTCTTATAAAACATTCATCGCATTCTAACTCTTTTATATCCATCACTTGAACAAGTTTCAAGTTGCTAAGATCATAACGGTCATGACGACGAATTTCCCATTTACAGTTAAAGAGCAGAGAGTGGATATTTGGACATATATCTGTAGCATCACTGACATATTTCCCTTTCATATTAATAAGAACACGATACGGATTACGTAGAGTGGAATTTGATGAATTAGAAGCCTCGTTATTGACCATTAATTGGAAAATGTTCTCCTCTTGAGCCTTTCTTTGACAGAATTCATGCACTAGATCATGAATCCGACAGCTTTTGATCCCACCGTATGAGCTTCTCTCATTAGCAATCACAAGGCTTCTGTCAACTAGATCACTTAAGTACTCTTTTGCCACGTTTTTCAAGTTTTCCCGTTTGGAATTCTGCACAAATCCCTCAGCGATCCATAGCAACGTCAACTTATTCACACGAATTAATTCATCTTCTACAAATGCTCCAAAATAGAGAAAGCATGGCTTCAAATGCTCTGGTAAATGATGGTAACTTAATTCTAACACCCTCATACAATCTTCCGTTAAAACATAGGGACCTATTGCTTCAGAAATTTTATTCCACCAACTTAGACTTCTTTCCGTTCTAAGGAGACCCGCGATTATAACAATTGCCAAAGGAAGGCATTTGCATTTCTTTGCAATCATCTTCCCAACCGTTGAAAAACAAGGTGGGCAACCTTCTGCATTGAATGCCTTACTTCGCAACAACTCCCAACTTTCTTCCTCAGTCAGAAAACGTAGATAATGAAGGATACAATCTTTTTTGGCTTGTAAAGCAACATTACGATCACGCGTCGTGAAAATAACTCTACTTCCATTTCGATCATTTGGAAGTGAACTTTCAACTTCATTCCAGGCCTTAACGTCCCAAACATCGTCCATTATAATAAGGTACCTTCTGCCTTTGAGACACTTACGAAGCTTGTCTGCCAAATCTTCTTCCTTCATATCATACATTTTGTCATCCTTCCCCCTAATAGCACTTAAAATATCGAGTAATATCCTTCTAGCATTGTGAACTTGGGATACGATACAATAAGCAAATATGTGAAAATGATGCCTAACTGCGGGGGCAGTGTAAACCTTGTTAGTTAGGGTAGTCTTCCCTAGGCCAGGCATACCAACAATAGCAACAATGTCTCGAGACTCAGATCCCTCTTTAAGATTTTCAATTATTATGTCTACCTCATCCTCCAAACCAACCATCACTTCAATGAAACCTGAAGTCCATGGATCTTCAATCTTCAATTTCCTTATAGCAATTGCAGAACAATCGAGGACTTCACCATCATGTGTCTTTCTAGCTTCAATATTCTTAAGCTTGCTCTTAAGAATCTTAATTTCGTCTAGGACCTCCATAAGACGTGCCATATGATACCATAATGGATAGCCAGTTACCGAACACGAATTGATGGCATATTCTGTTTGGTATGCCAAATCGATAACTTTTAACCAAATCTTCTTTAGTTCTTTCTGCTCTTTTTGCCGTTCAAAAAGATCACCGAGATAAGGCCTCAAAGACATTAGTTCCTCCTCAATTTTGATAATTAAATGCTTTGCAAAAGGGATAAAATGGGGATCTCCTTTCAGCTTCTCCTTCAAGAACCCAATATTCTGTAAGAGGAAGTCAAAAAATCCTAGACCATTAATCTTTGGGAAATCATACGAAAATGAATCTCGGGTTCGGTCATAAACCTGTTGAATCTTGCCCTTTACTAGCTCAGCCTTCCTTGTAAAGTCACTTAAACATGTGTTTGCCTTGGATGAATTCCCCTTCATGTCATCAACAGAGAGAACACGATACAAATCATCTTTGACAAGAACCTCCATTTCTGCAGTCATCATCATCCAATCTTCATCCTCTACTTGCTCATCAGGTGGTTGAGCTAAAAAAGATATAACAAACATTAGAGATTCTTGAAGAATTAAAAGATCATCCTTCAAAATATCCACCAGATTCTCGAGGAGAAGGTCAAGGAAGATTTGAATAATCTGTCCCAAAAGAAGAGAGTCTAATTGCCTCAACTTCATTTCCTTTAAGAATCTAAAGTAAAAGGCCTTAAAAGCTGGGTCACAAGGTTTGATCAACTGTAGCACATTAAACAACAAAAGGTTCAGTTTTGTTGACATTTCTTCATCTACTGCTTTCACCCAATATAGAAATACGAGGCTCGTTGAATAGTGAGCAAAAGCATGGACAACAACCTTCAACTCTTGCAATTCCTTTAAACCTTCCCATTCCATAGGAGTTAGATCAAAGATATCACGCATCAATCTGAGCTTCTTCTCGAGGGTTGCAATTTGATTCTTGAGCAAAACAATTTCATCATCTGTTTTGTACTTGTAAAGATCCTTGAGATTCTCGAGAATAACATCCAGAAATTTCTGAACCTGAATCGTCTTAAAAGAGTTGCATCTCAACGAGCACTTTAACAGAAGTTGACACGATTCTCCAATTATTTGCTTACAGATTTGAATTTTTTCTTGCAGATCCAGAATAAATAATTCGTATTCATGTCTTGCGTTTTCCAAAGAGGAAGGAGTAACAGGATTTTTTCTTGATACTCCCCATATAGCTTCACGAGTATGATTTACGGGCATTAAAATATGCCTGATTTCTGCATCATCAGTATCCTCCAACATCAAAAGAGACCAGAAGGACATCTTCAAGAATCTTAGGCCAAATTTACAAGATTGAATATTTTCCACCATCTGATCAGCCCATGGAGAGTTTTCTAAAATCAAAGGGAGCTCTTCAAGAGTAGAGAGCTCAGCAAGAACAGAGTCAACGCAAGTGTCAGCCATTTTTCTCTCTTTTTATCTCTCCTCTTCCTTTACAAGTATATTGCTAAGACTGTCTCCAACGGGGACCTCGATCCCCGACTGTGCAGGTCGAGCGGTGCAAGGTGCGGTGCATCGAAACGGTGTCGTTTCGATCCGAAACGACACCGTTTTGACTGTTTTTTTTTTTAATCACATCGAGACGGTGTCGTTTTGAATCAAAACGACACCGTTTTGATGCACTTGTGGGAGGTGCGGTGCAAGGTGCACCGTTGGGGATCTTTTCCTCCAACGGAGACTTTATTTTCTCTCTAAATATTACATTTCAAGTATTTTACGGAAACTTATGCAGTGGGAAACTTTCTTCTTACTCTATCTGGAAAAATGTTATTCAGCCCTCTATATCTGGAGTCTCTTCTAAAGGGAACAATGGGTCAATTTCCTCCATTTTGTGTCGAACCATGTAGGCCGAGAAAACAAAAATCAATCCGAACCATAAACCAATCCGAATCGAACCGAAATAAACCAAACCAAGAGAAAACCGATCAAATCGGTTTGGATTGAAACCGAACCAAATTTAAATGGTCTGGTTTGGATTACCCTAATTAAAACCACCAAACCGAAACCGAACCGAATTCCCAACCATATATATATACCCAATATTACTCAACCCAAATAAATCCTAGTAGTAGTACATTAGATGTTGTACTAATTAGGCACATGAGTTACCACTTTTGTACATTTTGTTGTATTAATTAGGGCCATGAATGAACTGATGATGTATGTTTGCTGTTGTAATATATGTAATAACAACTAACTAGTAACACTTTTGTACATTTTGTTGTATTAATTAGGGCCATGACTGAACTGATGATGTATGTTTGCTGTTGTAATATATGTAATAACAACTAACTAGTAATTAGCCCTGATGTACATTTGCAATATGTTATTAAGTGGCTTTTGAATATGTTGTGTGCACTAATGTTATTAAGTAATTAGCTCTGATGTACCTTTAATATGTTTTTACTTTATATTTAAATACTTCAGGTGAAAATTGTGATTTATAATAATGTGTAGTTCAGACTTGTGAAACCGAAACCAAACCGGATCCAAACTGAAACCAACCCGAACCAAACCATTGGGTTCGACATAGTTTGGGTTTGGTTTGGGTGGTAAAATATGTCGACCAAACCGAATAACTATGTGTAAAATCCGAACCAAAACCGAAAAAATAACCACACCCTAGAACCATGTACCATTTTGTTTTTATAAATAACTTTGATATATATATATATATATATATATATATATATATATATATATATATATATATATATATATATAGATATAGATATATAATTTTATTTTTATTTTAATTTTTTTATAATTTTTTTTTAAATCACAAACGACATTCATTTTTTTTATACAAAACATAAGACATTTTGACATATACAATTTTATAATATAATTTTTTTTCAGTTGTGGTGGATGAATATTAAAAAATGAAGAGAAAATAAATTGTGGTTAGTTATGTTAGTTGAAGGAAGAGGTGTTTGAAGGATTGTATAAAGGGTGTTTATTGGAGTGAATGATTTTATAAAGTGTTAAAAAGGTGTAACTGGAACGAAAAACGATGTATTTGAAGTGTTGTTTAAAATAAAATCATTGGGGTGAGTCTAACACACACACCGGAAACACAGACCCCAACAGGAATTGAAACTTTTACGATGGGAGCAATAGCTTATTATATTTAGGTATGGCTGGCAGGTTTACTTTGTATCGTACCTATTGACTTTTTTTTTTTTTTGAGGGGACCTATTGACTTTTAAATGTACCAGTAAAATGCACGTGCATCAGCACGTGTTTTACGGACATAGTACTTTTAAAAATTTTAAAGATAACATTAATTAATATTGTCAATAGAAATATGATATTATTCATGTAAAATATAAATATGCTATATCAATAATTATACAAAATAAAATTTGACGGACCTTGATTAATAAAATTTTGTATTCTTTTTGCAGTTAATAATCTTATGTTTTATTATTAGTATTTTGAGTTTATTCATGTACTCGATACATTTATCACCCATTTAAAGATAAAAATTATTTTAAATTTATAAATCTGTGTATTTAATATATATTGATAACATGTTCTTCATAATTATCGAGTAAACATATGGAATTTACAAAAAATTTAAGCAACTTTTGCAAAGTTCTTACTCAAAACAACTCATATTGATAAATGCATGCAAAAGGTATATGTTTATTATCTCTTACCTATGAATATACTTTAATAATTGTAAAGTAAAACTTATTAAACAAAGTAATATTTGAGATAATGATCAGTATGTTCTAAGCATTAATGTATGATTCTAAGATTCAATTCATTTTGTATGATAGGAAGAATGTTGAAACCATAAGATTTTATTGTAAGTTGTAAATGGTTAGACATATATTTTAGTCACTATAACTATCATTTAGTTATACTCTCATTGCTCCTATTTAGTTGAAGAAGTTGTCAAAACCATGCATACCAATCTAACATCTCCCACATAATAAATGCATTCATATTTAACGGGTCCTCAATCATATCTGTCATACTATCTTTGCATTAGACATGATCAACTCATGTTAAATGCCTTTATTTCTTATCTTTCTCAAAATATCATTCCGTAAATCACTCAGGAAAAGACTTCTTGTGAGGCATAGACTACTTTATATGATACAAATGCAAAGCCTCCCTGTGGCCGAATCAAACAAATTAAACAATACCTCGCCACTTCTTGCTCGTGCTCTTGTCTCCAGCCGTGACACCTCCTCCCTCTGGCACTGTCGTCTTGGTCATTGCTCCTTCCCGGTCCTTAGTCAAGTTTTACGTCACAATAATATTTCTGTTTTGAATAAATCACCATCCACTGTTTGTGCTGCATGTCAATTAGCTAAGAGTCACCGTCAGTCTTTACCTTTGTCACACTTTACTTCTGCTGCTCCTTTGGATTTAATTTATTCGGATGTTTAGGGTCCATGTATTGAACCCTCGATTTATGGTTCTCGTTACTATGTTAGTTTTGTGGACGATTATACGAAACCAATAAACATGAATATGTAAACTAAAACAATAGCAATTCAAGGCACATCAAATCATTTCACTTGTCTCAGTCCGATATGTGCAATCTTATATGGGCTTATATCACTCTATGTGTGGCCTTATGAGTGTCACGTGTACGGTGAACGATCTCAGCCATGTCAATGTTTGTTGTTTTCCCAACATGCCTCATAATTTATTATATATTCTTAGCTTTGTCAAGTCCATAACGTTTCCTTGAACTCTTACCCTCTAAATTTATTTGAAGGATTTTCAGACCAGTACTCCTATGATGCAATGACCGGTTAAAACTGGATTGTATAAATGTCTAAACTCCCACTTCTAGCTTTTCACAGTGAATAAAACATCAAAAAGTGATGGGCATCATCATATTTGTCACCCAGCTACTCCCGTTCTTCAAGCTATTCTTTGTTGAAATGATGTAGAAGTTGCCACTACGACTGCTTCTTCCTATTGGCGCTACTTCTATTTTATGTTCTTTCCATTCCTTAGAGATTAGAGATTATTTCACTAACATTTGGGCATCCCCAATTGTGTCGTGTGATGATTTCGAATATTACCTAAATTTGTTAATAATTTTACCTAGGATACATGGTTATATCAATTTATTTGTAAATACGACGTGGTGGTGTTTTTATTATTTTTAATGCTCTTTTAAAAAAATTCTTTGATACATTATTAAAATTATACTGCTAATGACGTCGAATATATAGCCTCAAAAAATTATCTGGCCCAATAAAGTATAACTCATCAAACCACACTCATGAGCACAATGTTTTTTTCTGATGTCATATTCATCTTATCTTTATTACCACACCATTTATCTTTGTTATTTACTAATATTTAATCGTGAGTGTTATATTTAATATGAAAATATATTAGGGATAAACATTTTTTTTAGGGAAATATATAGGAAAGAAACACACTCACACTTCTATTATATTTATATTTCTACAAGTTGGATAATGATTAATACAATTTTCATCTAGATCAACACACTAATTAAATATGATAATTGATACCTACCAATGATTATTATATTAAATAAATAAATTAATAGGGAGGAAGGCTAATGGCTACCAATAATTATTATATTAAAATAAAATAAATAAATTGGGAGAAACACTTTTTAGGGAAACGCACTCACTTCGGTTTACACTCAAAGCTCTATATGATTTCAACATTCAACATCATCTTACCACACATTTTTAATTTGTAAAATAAATGTAAAAATAAACACACAGAATCACTCACAACCACAATATGATGTTGAATATAAACTTTGTGTAGATCTTTGGGTGTAAATTGATAAGTATTCATTAATAATTTGGATAATAAATAATGCATTAAGTTGAATAATGATCATCACGTTCATTATATTAAATAAAAACAAATTAATTGGAGAAAAAAAAATCTAACGGAAAACACATAGGCTCTTTAAGTATTTTTCAATTTTTTATAAACCGGATAATGATCAATACATTAAGTTTGATAATGATATAATATAATATGGAAGTATAACTTTTTTTAACACAATATAATTTTAATAACATAATATTATGTAACATAAAATAAAATAAACATGATAATGATTATGGTTTTATTCTAATTTATTTGATGATGGTTATTGGTAGATTTAATTGATTTTTTTGTGTTGAAAGATTTAACGTTTCTTTTTTCCTTTTGGATTTTTTTAACGTATTTTTATGATAATGATTGATTAAATCACTAAATATGGACACACAATCAATTTATTTAAGATACATTTATTTTACCATATTTGATTTGATGTTAATTAATATGGTAACTTTTTTGTGTGTTCATATTGTAGTCGGATTTTTTTTACGTATTTTTATTAAGCCCAGTAAATCAATAAATTTGGCACTTTTGTGATTGACCTGTACTACGTACAATTAATTTAATTTTTAACATTAAATATATATATATATATATATATATATATATATATATATATATATATATATATATATATATATATATATATATATATTTTTTTTTTTCGAAAGGAGGGAGGAATCGATGACCTCCCATGGGAGGAAACCCAGGGATTAACAACTTGGGATGAGCTAGTGCTCAACATTAAATATATTTAAAGGAGGAACACACCCATTCTTTTATTATAGTAGTAATATTAACTATAATAATAATGATTTAGCACTGTCTTGCAGTGGCGGAACCAGGAAAAATTTTCGGGGTGGTCTTGGTATATAAACTGCAAAGCTAAAAAAAATCCGGAAAAAAAAATAAAAAATGTTGGTAGTGGGATTTGAACTTACAACCTAGAATTATGGAGACTTAAAAGAGTTTGTTCTTAAACCACTAGGATATAAGGTCTTTTGTTCAAGAAAAAGACACATAACATACTAATATGAACACTACTACTACAATAATAAAAATTTGGGGAGGGCTTGGGACCATATGTGGGGGGGCTTGTGACCATTTGGGGGGGCTTGAGACCACCCCGGACATAGGGTGGGTCCGCCCCTGCTGTCTTGTTGTTGTCGCTGCATTCATATCTTCAATTAATTCAAAAGGTGACAACAACAACACCATATTAATTAATTCAACTGGACATTTAAAAACAGCTAGTTGTTTCATGATATATACTAATATAAACACGCTATTGCACTTTTTAATGCTTTGTTGTTGCTTGTATGCCCTCCCTTTGACTATATCTTGATAGCTAGTAAGCTGCTGCTTCTTCATTAAAGGTGACATCTAAGGATATAGTATACATTTTCTGGATAATAACATTAATTTTTAACCTTTTTGTGACTCTCAATATAGCCGATATATAAACATGCATTTTACAGCCTTAGGGTCTTATGTTTAATTTTGAGAATGAATATGAATGAACATAAGCTAGCTAGACATTCAACAAATTTACAAATACCCACAAGTTTGTTGAATTCCTCAAAGTCCAAGGTCCGGATTCTCGGCTTTGAGAAGCCCGGCTTTATCCGGCTTTGGGGACGTGGCCGGATCACGTTCGTCCATTCCAATCGGGGAGAGAGAACACACAAAAATTGGGTGGCCGTGATCCGGCCACGTCCCCAAAAGCTAGGGAGAAGCTGGACTCCAAAAGTAGAGGATCCAGTTCGGTCTTTGAGATGGATGCACCGACAGTAGAGTAGGACTGTTGTTGAACACGGGGGATCCATCCGAGACAAAGATGATTCATACCGTATTTTCTAGCATGCATTTCTGCAAAAAGAACATTGCTCAACACACATACATAGAAATATATTCCAACATAATTATACATCAATTATCAAGTGAGAGCTGCTTTTCATGCAATGTGCATATATATCAAGTGACCAAACCAAAACATATTACCTGATAATAAAATTTACAAATATAAAAAAAAAGTACGAGGAATCTTTTTATTGTTACCATCACGCCCACTACAGCTAGCTTCTGTTGAACTACCATCTCTTCCAAAAACTTAAGCTGATGGAAAGGTAGATAACTCAATACGCCCAACAAGTGTGGGTCTATAAGAAGGGAGAGAGGCCCAATACTTGTTTTTTTTTTTAATTGTGCTGGAAGCGGGGTTCGAACCTTGCTCTGATACCATGTTGAACTACCATCTCTTCCAAAACTTAAGCTGATGGAAAGGTAGATAATTAACATCATATCTCAATCGCTTCAATATTTGTGGAAAAAACTGAAGCGAAAGATTGACAGAGAATGTTGTTGCCAGTGGCTATTGATTCACAGAAAATAGCAACAAAAAGGGAATGTAAGGACAACGAATCCAGAAGAGTACATGGTAAAATTCATCATTCAAGAAACCGATAGAGCTGGTAAGGCTTCTGCAGTCATTCTAAATACATTTGAAGAACTCAAACATGATGTACTCGACGCACTTTCCTCCGTCGTTCCATCAATCTATTGTGTTGGACCTCTTCAATTACTTGAACATCAAGTTGCTGATCATGAAAGCCTAAGCATTCTTGGATCAAATCTTTGGAAAGAAGAGCCCGAATGTCTCGATTGGCTCGATTCACAGGAGGTGAATTCTGTCGTTTACGTCAACTTTGGAAGCATAACAGTCATGTCACCAGAGCAACTAGTGGAGTTTGCATGGGGACTTGCGAATAGCAAGCAAGCATTCTTGTGGATCAGATCCACCATCCAACATCCGAACCCGAACTTTGAGAATGCTTCCGATCCACCATCTACTGACCAACGCCGCCCAAAGACCAATGCAGGGTTTGAGAATGCTTCCGATCCACCATCTACTGACCAACGTGGCCCAAAGACCAATGCAGGGACCTTCAAAAGACGTCCCCCTTTAGGCCATGGATGATTGGTTCGTAAACTAAAAATAAAAAAATAAAAAAATAAAAAAAAAGGTGAAAAGACCTTCCAGAAAAAACGAACTTATTTAGTGTTAAACGACGAACATTCAAAAAGCACGATAATATAACAACTCAGATCCTCAAGAACCGGCCAACAAACATACATAGCAAATAAAATAATGTAATGATTCTTCCCAAAAGGTGTCGGTCTTTGAGATGGATGCACCGACAGTAGAGTAGGACTGCTGTTGAACACGGGGGATCCATCCGAGACAAAGATGATTCAAACCGTATTCTAGCATGCATTTCTTTCAATTCTGCCAAAAGAACATTGCTCAACACACATACATAGAAATATCTCAACAACACATATGTTGGCATAATTATATACTATCAATTATCAAGTGAGAGCTGCTTTTCATGCAATGTGCATAATATATATCAAGTGATAAAAAAAAGTAAGAGGAATCTTTTTGTTGTTACCATCACGCCCACTACAGCTTGCCGAGCTAAACCCAAAAAGTGCTGTTGCTGCAGATTGCCCTCCAGAACATCCCATCTCCATTATGATATAATAATTAACATACATATCCGATTCGCCGATTGTTCTCTCTGAATCTGCAAATTTGTTGCTGTTTTCTGAAAGTCTTGCATCCATTAGCCATTTCTCTGGAGTGGAGCAGCAAAAATATCACAATAAAAGCTGAAACCTAGGATAACAAATGAAAAGTCACGATGTAGACTGACACCGAGCAGGAGATTTGCATTCATCCGTGAAGATGACTGCAACTGGGGTGGAGAATAGCGTCCCCATCTTCTCGAGAAAATACAGAAATGATATTCCATGATCTGCATGAGTTAATAAAATTTTCCAACTTGTACATTTACTTCATAGGAAAAGCCAAAATCTAATAGCAGCAATTATTTGTTGAAAAAACTTAAGCGAAAGATTGACAGAGAGAATGTTGTTGCCTGGCTAATGATTCACAGAAAACAGCAACAAAAAGAAAATGTAAGAAATGTTAAAAAAAAAGATGATTGAATGTTAATATCTGAACAGTTAATCCCATTATGTTTGTATCAGCAAAATAATTAATTGCAAGAAATGTAATCCAAAGGCAAAGAAGTATGTAAATCACTAGTTAAGGAGTGGCAAATAGGGCAAAGTACAAGAATTACTGACTTAAACTCTGTACAACCAAGTCGATTTTGAAGAACGAGTTTATTACATAACAGCATGAAATACAAAACATATGACGATCCACCGATTTGCCTCTTTAGTGCTTTCTCCCCCTTCCTTAACTTCTTAAACAGCGCTCTCAATCTGTTTTAATTTTGCATTGTATTTTACGCATGTAAATGAACCTCAATTTGATTTGCATTCAAGTTTCTCTATTTTCTGAATCATGCTAGTACTTGATTCTTGTTCTCCACATATACTAGAATTGTCTGCAAAAACGTTAACTTTGTAAATCAATCACGTTTCAATGAAGCTTATTTCAGCTACAAATGAAATTATTAGTACAAAATCAGGGAATAAGTTGGTAGCAGTTGATTCACAAGGAGGATAAACAGATACGAGATTCCGATATCTGCATGAGTTAATAAACTTTCCCAATATGTACATTTTTACCTTGTCCGAAAAAACCCAAAAATCTATTAGCAATTATGTGGTGAAAACTGATGCATTAGAAACGAGAAAATATGCATCTGTCAACTACTAGCCGTCTCCACATATACATTGATGATAATTTGAAGGCCACGGTTTAGCATTTCATTACCTACTAGCGGTACACACCAATGTCTGAAACAATAACTTGAAGCTCCTCGTTTCCCAAGTCTTTTTGCGATTCCTGTATTTCAACAACTGAAGTAGCAGCTTGGGGTGAATCATAAAATTCAATCCTCTTCAAGGTAAGCATCTCTCTAAAACAGGGTGGTATATTCAAGCAACCGCACCTATTCACGATAAGTACCTCTAAGCTAGGAAAAGACTTGCCATACGCGATCCATTCAGCTACGTATAAATGCTGCAGTTTCAAGAACTTAAGCTTTGGAAATTCTGTATCTTCCATGTCCCATTCATCCCCAACAAAGGCATAATCTAGTAGCTTCAGAACCTCAAGACGGATTTTACTGATCAATGGTAGATATTTCCACTCTAGGCCGCAATCTGATAATGATAATTTCTTAATATTTGAAGAAAATTTGAACACGGCTAGATTTATCACAGCGGAAACTTTCAGTGACTCGAGTTTACTAGGAAAGTCCAGTTCAGGAAAAAGCAAGTCCACTTTTTGTTCTTCATAGAAATAACGAAACATGTCATCCGAATATCCGTAATAATGGAAGCCCAGTTTTTTAAGAGAAGGTAACCGTTGTAGAAGGTCTTCCAAATCTTTTTTTGAGGAGATAGATGGTGATGAAAAGCTTTCTAAGTTAACCATTTGGGGGTATGCTTCACCCTTTTTGACACCCAAACTTATTAGGTAGCACCGACCGACATCCACATGCCTAAGCCTTCTCATGTTCCAAATAGTTCCGGGCAACTCTAACTGAAATACTCTAATTCCTGTAAGAATCAGAATTTCCAGATTCCAGAGATTGGATATAGAAGATGGAAACGGTGACTCCGGGCCTACGACTCCAAATGAGGTCGCTATACATCTCAGATGAACTAGTGAAGCTATCTCGCTGATTGAACATGCATCCCCATTCTAACTCTTCCAAATTCATCACTTGAACAAGTTTCAAGTTGCTAACAAAAGGACATTCAAGACGATCAAAACCCCATTTAGGACTATAGAGTAGTGTGTGGATACTTGGACATGCTTTTGTAGCATCATTGAGATACTTCGCTTTAATATGGATGCAAGCACGATAGGGATTACGTACGGTGGAACTTGAGGAATTAGAATCCTCATATTTGTCCATTAATTGGAAAAAGTTCTAATTAGATCATGAAACCGACAACTTTTTATCCCACCATAGGAACTTCTCTTATTAGCAATCACAAGGCTTCATCAACTAAATCACACAAGTACTCCTTTGCCACGCTTTTTAAGTTTTCCTTGTTGGAATTCACCACAAATCCTTCGGTGATCCATAGCAATGTCAACTTATTCACATGAATTATCGTATCTTCCAGAAATGCACCAAAATAGAGAAAGCATGACTTTAGATGCTCTGGTAAATGTTGGTAACTTAATTCTAACACGTCCATACCACCTTCCGTAGAAACGTAGGAACCTATGGTTTCAGAGATTTTATTCCACCAACTTAGACTTCTTTCAGTTCTAGCAAGAAGACCTCCAATTAAAACAATTGTCAAAGGAAGGCCATTGCAGTTTTTTACAATCATCTTCCCAACCTCCGAAAAATCTGGTGGGCAAGCTTCCGTATGAAATGCCTTCCTTAACAACAACTCCCAACATTCCTTCGCAGACAGAAAACGTAGGTGATGAAGGCTACAATCTTTTTTGGCTTGTAAAGCAACATTACGAATACGCGTCGTGAAAATAACTCTACTTCTATTTCGGTCATTTGGAAATGATCCTTCAACTTCAGCCCGAGCCTTTACATCCCGGATATCGTCCATTATAATAAGGTACCTTTCGCCTTTGAGAAACTTACGAAGCATATCACCAAATCTTCTTCCTTCATGTCATACAATTTGTCATCCTTCCCCTTGATATCACCTAGAATATCGAGCAATATCCTTCTAGCATTGTGAACTTGGGAAACGATACAATAAGCAAACATGTGAAAATGGTTCCTAACCGCGTGGGAATTATAAACCTTGTTAGCCATGGTAGTCTTCCCTAGACCAGCCATTCCAACAATAGCAACAATGTCAAGAGACTCAGATCCCTCTTTAAGATTTTCAATTATTATGTCTACCTCATCCTCCAAACCAACCATCACTTCATTGAAACCTGAAGTCCATTGATCTTCAATCTTCAATTTCCTTAGAGCAATTGCTGAACAATCGAGGACTTCACCATCAAACGTCTTTCTGCCTTTAATATTCTTAAGCTTGCTCTTAACAACCTTAATTTCGTCTAGGACCTTCATAAGACGTGCCATATTATACCATAATGGATGGCCAATTACCGAACAAGAATTGATGGCATATTCTGCTTTGTAAGCCAAATTGATAACTTTTAACCAAGTATCCTTTAGTTCTTTTTGCTTATTTTGTTGTTCGAAAGATCATTGAGATAAGGCCTTAAAGACATTAGTCCCTCCTCAATTTTGATAATCGGATGCTTCGTAGAAGAGATAAAATATGCATCCCTTTTAAGCTTTTCCTTCAAGAACACAAGATTTTGTAAGAGGAAGTCGAAAAATCCTAGACCATTAATCTTGGGGAAATCATACGAAAATGAATCCCGGATGTGTTCATAAACCTGTTGAATCTTGCCCTTTACTAGGTCAGCCTTTCTCATAAGGTCACTTAAATACGTGTTTGGCTTGGAGAAATTCCCTTGCATGTCATCACCGGAGATAACAAGATACAAATCCTCTTTGACAAGAACCTCGATTTCTGCGGTTATCATCATCACCTCTTCATCCTCTACATGCTGATCAGGTGGATTAGCTAGAAATGATATACCAAACGTTAGAGATTCTTGAAGAATTTGAAAATCGTCCTTCAAAATATCCACTAGATTCTCAAGGAGAAGGTCAAGAAATATTTGAACAATCTGCTCCAAAAGAAAAGGGTCTAATTGCCCCAATTTCATTTCCTTTAAGAATCTAAAGTAAAAGGCCTTAAAAACAGGGACACAAGGTTTGATCTTTTGCAGCACATTGAACAAGAAAAGATTTAGTTTTGTTGCCATATCTTCATCTACTGCTTTCACCCAATACAAAAATATTAAGCATGCTGAATATTGAGCAAAAGCATGGACAACGATCTTGAACTCTCGTGCTTCCTTGAAACGTCTCCATTGCTTAGGAGTGAGATTATAGAGATTATGCAACAATGTTAGCTTTTTCTCAAGGGTTGCAATTTGATTCTCGAGCAAAAGAATTTCATCACCATTTTTGTACTTGTAAAGATCCTTCACATTCTTGAGAATAGCATTTAGAAAATTCAGGGTCATTTTGTTCTTAAGAGAATTACTGCTCAACGAGCACTTTGTAAAAGAAGTTCACACAATTCTTCAAATTTTTGCTTACTGAGCTGTATTCCGCCTTGCACGTCTACAACCCAGTTTTCGATTTCAACCTGCGTCTTTCAAACAGGAAGTAGAATCAAGTTCATTTCTTGATATTCCCCATATAGCTTCACGAGTACGGTTTACCGGCATTAAAAGGTTCCTGATTTCTACATCGGAATCCTCCAACGTCAAAAATGACCGGAAGAACATTCTCAAGAATCTAAGCCCAAATTTACAAGATTGGATCTTGTCCACCATCTGATCAGCCCATAAGGAATGTTGTTCCGAAATCAAAGGGCTCTCTTCGAGAGAAGAGAGCCATTCAAGAGCAGAGTCTACACAAGTCTCAACCATTTCCTGTCTCTTTGATCGTTCCTCTCCTTTACATGTAAATAGCTACTGTCATGTTGTTAACTGGGACAAAGGGTCAACTCGTTATTGGCTCAATTTGACATTTAAAACAATCTGGTGCCATAAAAAAAAAAAGAGCCCCTTTTATAACTCCAGGTGCATTTCATGGAAATTGAGCCTTTCTCAATAAACCCCATAACGAAAGACAATTTTTTTTTTGAAAATCCAGTAATTCACCATAGAAACACAAATCAGGAAGACAAAACTCTATTCTGGGACACTGTAAGCAAATGCAATTAAATTCCTTTCACTATAAGGTGACCAATGACTGAAAATCCAAAGTAGGGATAATTAAATACAAAAGAAAATACCTTCAATTCAATCTGGATTTGGATTGTTGTGAATGACTGGTAGCTCCTGTAAATCTTCAAAGAGTTGATGTCTTATACTTCAATGGATACTTAATTAGTGTTAGTGATTATATCACCAATGTCATTTAGTGTAATTGGACTTAGTTTTGAGGTTTGGTAAGCTTGAAACAATCGATATAAGTTAGGAGATGCGGGGTGCATGCTTATAATTGACATTTGCAAGCTTACGGAAGTGATTAGATCAAGTGTTGAACAAAACAGGATTCTGCTGTTGTTTGGACGGGCGTCCATCTTATATAGACGGGCGTTCACCTTGGCTTCTTTTCAGACGGGCGTCCATCTTCACTGGACGGGCGTCTGATGTTCAGATTTGGCTACTGGTTTTAATCTCTTTTATTGGACGGACGTTCAGATTCTCTGGACGGGCGTCCAGTGTGTATATTTAGATACAGGTTCTAAACTTGTTTGGACGGACGAGCGTTTGAAGAAACTGGACGCCCGTCCAGTTTGCTTTAGACGGGCGTCCAGAATTCAAACGGGCGTCCAGTAAGTAGTTTTTTGAAGCAGTTTGGTCAGTTTTGTTGGTATCCTTTCGGGTTTTTCCAGTTGCAACTGATTCTGAAAGGGTGTAACTTGTGTTTTATCATTGAATGAACACAAGGGACATATATATAACACTTGGGAACAAAAAAAGATCACAACAAGCAAAGATCAAGAAGAATTATTCAACTTCTTTGAATATTTTCAGTAAACATCAAGTTTCAACATACATATTCTACCAAAACTTTTATAGCATCATTTCATCTTATTGCCTGAGATAAAAGGGGACGTAGTTTTATCCCGCAATCATATTCGAGAAAATTCCCGGAGGCAATCAACAGGGATCGAATAATTTTTGCAGGAAAGAGTCTCACCTCGACTCTACGTTATT
This sequence comes from Gentiana dahurica var. dahurica, assembly GCA_024500145.1. NCBI lineage: Eukaryota > Viridiplantae > Streptophyta > Magnoliopsida > Gentianales > Gentianaceae > Gentiana > Gentiana dahurica. Next base: position 123,785,594 of record CM044896.1, read on the forward strand.
GTATCTAGATTTCCTGTTTTGATATTTTGTTCACTTCATTACAAACTCCCCAACAATCTGCAAAAATTATTGTTGTTTTGAACAATGTCGAGTATCAAGGAGATGACTTCTAATTTCAGCAAGTTGGAACAATTCAATGGTGAGGATTTCCGAAGGTAGCAAAAGAAAATGCATTTCCTTTTGATTGCATTGAAGGTTGTGTACGTGTTGAGTACGCCATGCCCTCAGATTGATGATAACAGCACCATGGAAGAATCGAGGAGAAAAAGTAAGTGGGAAAACGATGACTATATATGCCGTGGTCACATCCTGAACGGTATGTCTAATAGCTTGTTTGATACCTATCTTGAAATTGAAACATCTAAAGAGTTGTGGGATACTTTGGAGGCTAAGTATGTAAGTGAGGACGCGTCTAGTAAGAAATTTCTTGTTGGTAATTTTATGAAGTATGTTATGGTCGATAATCGTCCGGTTATGGATCAATATCATGAATTGTTGCGTTTGTTTGGTCAGTTCTCTATGCATAAAATGGCTATGGATGAGTCCATTTGTGTTTCAAGCATCATTGAAAAGTTTCCTCCCTCTTGGAGGGATTTTAAAAATTCCTTGAAACATAAGACGGAAGAACTTTCTTTGATTGAACTTGGTTCTCATCTTAGGATAGAGGAAAGTTTGCGTTTGCAAGAAAGTGGTAAAAATGTTGTAGGTTGCGGTAAGAACATTGCAGGTGGCTCAACTTCAATCAACATGGTTGAAGTTGGGGAAACTTCTAAGAAAAATAATAACAAGAGAAAGTTTGATTCCAACAACAACAAAAACAAAGCAAAGTTCAACAAAAAGCCTAAAGGGGCTTGTTGGTATTGCAGTAAGGAAGGCCATTTTAGGGCGGATTGTCATGCTAGAAAGCATAACAATGGTAAAGGAACCGGTAAAGGTTTGGGACAGGGGTCGAAAGATCCGGATCCATCAAAACATCAAGGTACACTTGTTAATGATTGTGGCTTTAATTCTGATATGAATTATGTACCACTGATTTCCGAAGCATGTTATTTGCAGGATGATGATGTTAGTTGGTGGATAGACTCGGGAGCGACAAGACATGTATGCAAGGATAGATCGTGGTTCTCAACATATGAAAAAGTTGAAGACGGATCCATGGTGCATATGGGAAACGAGTCTAAGTCCTTTGTTGTTGGAAGAGGAATTGTTAATTTGCAATTTAGTTCTGGAAAATTTGTAACCTTAAACAATGTTTTACATGTTCATTTAATCCGGAAAAACTTGGTTTCCGGTAGTATTTTATGTAAAGAGGGCAATAAACAAGTATATGAGTCCTCTCGTTATGTATTAACTAAACATGGTGTATTTGTAGGATTTGGTTATCTTAACAATGGTATGTTTATGCTTAATATTATTAGTAATGGTTTGTATGAAAATGTTGCTATGAATGTTATGCATGTAAATGTTGATGATTCATACTTGTGGCATGCAAGATTAGGTCATTTGCATTTTAGAAGAATGTTACAAATGTCTAAAAATGACTTAATTCCTGTTTGTAGTACGACTATGAATAAGTGTGATACTTGTAACTTAACTAAAATAGTAAGACAACCTTTCAAAGGTGTTGAAAGGTCGTCTACTATTTTGGAACTTATTCATAGTGATCTTTGTGAATTTAGTTCTACACCATCTTTTGGAAACAAAAAGTATGTTGTTACATTCATTGATGATTGCACTCGTATTTGTTATGTTTACTTGCTTTTTACAAAAGACGAGGCAATGGAAAAGTTTAAAGTGTTTAAAAACGAAGTAGAATTGCAACTTGAAACTAAAATAAAGAAACTTCGTACGGATAGAGGTGGAGAATACTATGATCCACCATTTTTCGAATCTTGTGGGATTATACATGAACGAACTACACCTTATACACCACAACAAAATGGCATAGCTGAAAGAAAGAATCGAACTCTAAAAGAGATGGTGAATGCTATGCTTTCTTACTCGGGATTGAGTGAGGGTTTTTGGGGAGAAGCTATGTTGACAGCTTGTTATTTATTGAATAGGATTCCTAATAAAAAGAGTCCTATTACCCCATATGAGCTTTGGTATAAGAAGAAGCCAAACTTGCATTACTTGCGTGTTTGGGGATGTAGGGCAGTCGTAAGACTACCCAATCCCAAGATTAAAACCTTGGGGGAAAGAGGCATTGATTGCATATTTATTGGATATGCTTTGCATTCCAAGGCATATAGATTCTATGTTATAGAACCAAATGATTCAGTTGCGGTTCATTCCGTAATTGAATCAAGGGATGCTCTCTTTGACGAAAGTCGGTTTTCTTCTATATCAAGGCCTAGAGATGTTGTTCCTATGAACATTGGATTTAAAGAAAGTTGTGGTGGTGTAGAGTCACAAGATGAGCCTTTAATGCTTCGAAGAAGCAAAAAGGCAAGGAAAGAAAAATCTTTTGGTCCCGATTTCCAAACATATTTGGTGGAGGGTACAAGAGATGATGTAGGATTTCAATATGCATATTGTTATCATATTGATGATGATCCTAGAACTTATAAAGAGGCTATGGAGTCTCGGGATGTTGCCTTTTGGAAGGAAGCCATTAATGATGAGATGGATTCCATTTTAGGCAATGATACGTGGATATTAACGGATCTTCCACGTGGTTGTAAACCATTGGGTTGCAAGTGGATCTTCAAAAGAAAAATGAAAATTGATGGATCCGTTGAAAGGTATAAAGCCCGGTTGGTGATACAAGGCTTTAGACAAAAAGAAGGCATTGATTATTTCGATACTTATGCCCCGGTTGCTAGAATCTCCACTATTAGATTGTTGATTGCCTTGGCAGCCATTAACAATCTTGTTATCCATCAAATGGATGTTAAAACAGCCTTCTTGAATGGGGATTTGGATGAGGAAATTTATATGAAACAACCGGAGGGTTTTGTGATACCCGGAAATGAGCATAAAGTATGTAAGCTTGTTAAATCATTGTATGGACTGAAACAAGCTCCCAAACAATGGCATAATAAGTTTGATGAGGTTGTATTGTCTAATGGTTTTAAGCTTAACCAAATGGACAAGTGTTTGTATAGCAAATTTGATGAAACCGGAAATGGTGTAATCATTTGCCTATATGTTGATGACATGTTGATCTTTGGTACAAACCAAGATCAAGTTGACCGTTGTAAATCATTTTTGTCATCAAGTTTTTCTATGAAAGATATGGGGGAGGCGGATGTTATCCTTGGAATAAAAATCATAAGGAATGACAAAGTGATTACTTTGACACAATCTCACTATATCGAGAAAGTGTTGAAGAAATTCAATTGTGAAAATTCTGTTCCGGCAAGAACTCCCATGGATCCTCATGAGAAATTTGAGTTAAATTCGGGTAATCCGGAGTCTCAACTTGAATATGCTCGAGTTATAGGATGTTTGATGTATGCAATGACTAGCACACGTCCGGACATTGCATATGCGGTTGGAAAACGTAGTAGATATACTAGTAATCCAAGTAGTGTTCATTGGCATGCGGTGACACGTGTGTTAAGATATCTTAAGTTTACCAAAAATTTTGGTTTAACTTATGTTGGACATCCTTCGGTTATAGAAGGCTACTCGGATGCTAGTTGGATATCAAATGAAAATCATTCCTCTACAAGTGGTTGGGTGTTTCTACTTGGAGGTGGTGCCATTTCTTGGGCTTCCAAGAAGCAAACATGTAATGCAAACTCAACAATGGAATCGGAGTTTATTGCCTTGGCTTCGGCCAGTTTAGAGGCGGAATGGCTTAAACATCTGATTTACGAGATTCCATTGTGGCCAAAACCGATATCACCAATTTCTATCAATTGTGATAGTGAAAATACATTGGCTAAATGCTATAGTCAAGTGTATAACGGAAAGTCGCGACATATTGGAGTTAGGCATAGCTCGATTCGTGAGTTGATCACTCACGGGGTGATATCTGTTGCTTTTGTGAGATCTCAAAAGAATTTAGCCGATCATTTGACCAAGGCATTGGCTAAGGACTTGTTCATCAAGTCAGTTGTCGGGATGGGTCTACAACCCATTGAATCTTTGCATTAGGATACCCAATTCCCTCCTAATACGACATTAGGGGCTGAATTCAATGTGGAAGGCCTAGTGACTTGATTTGGCACATGTGTTTTGTCCCGAAGGTATGTGCTGAACCTGCATGTGAGGTTGACATTAATCTTAATGAGTCTTATGAAAAAGTGTTGTTGCAGGTACACGATTAATAAGACTCACCTATATGAGTATGAAGTTTGGCCGCTTCAAGAAAGTTAGGGTTGGCTTTCTACATGCTCATGAATTGATATGGACACAAGGCCTGGAAAAAGAGTGTCAAGCAAGCTATAGAAGTTGTTTCTTGATTCATTTGTGTATTATCTTTGAAGTATTCAAATGTGTAAAGGGGTTCAATGCTTAGTCACACCCCAATACTAGAATATTTTGGAATGTGTAATATACTAGGTGGTAATTCAATCTGTGTGATATTATCATTGAAAGATGAATTGTTGTATGTTGATATGTTTTAACTAAATCAAGGGTTACACTAAATGGGGGAGGATTGTTGGTGATTATATCACCAATGTCATTTAGTGTAATTGGACTTAGTTTTGAGGTTTGGTAAGCTTGAAACAATCGATATAAGTTAGGAGATGGGGGTGCATGCTTATAATTGACATTTGCAAGCTTACGGAAGTGATTAGATCAAGTGTTGAACAAAACAGGATTCTGCTGCTGTTTGGACGGGCGTCCATCTTATATAGACGGGCGTTCACCTTGGCTTCTTTTCAGACGGGCGTCCATCTTCACTGAACGGGCGTCTGATGTTCAGATTTGGCTACTGGTTTTAATCTCTTTTATTGGACGGACGTTCAGATTCTCTGGACGGGCGTCCAGTGTGTAGATTTAGATACAGGTTCTAAACTTGTTTGGACGGACGAGCGTTTGAAGAAACTGGACGCCCGTCCAGTTTGCTTTAGACGGGCGTCCAGAATTCAAACGGGCGTCCAGTAAGCAGTTTTTTGAAGCAGTTTGGTCGGTTTTGTTGGTATCCTTTCGGGTTTTTCCAGTTGCAACTGATTCTGAAAGGGTGTAACTTGTGTTTTATCATTGAATGAACACAAGGGACATATATATAACACTTGGGAACAAAACAAGATCACAACAAGCAAAGATCAAGAAGAATTATTCAACTTCTTTGAATATTTTCAGTAAACATCAAGTTTCAACATACATATTCTACCAAAACTTTTATAGCATCCTTTCATCTTATTGCCTGAGCTAAAAGGGGACGTAGTTTTATCCCGCAATCATATTCGAGAAAATTCCCGGAGGCAATCAATAGGGATCGAATAATTTTTGCAGGAAATAGTCTCACCTCGACTCTACGTTATTGTATCTAGATTTCCTGTTTTGATATTTTGTTCACTTCATTACAAACTCCCCAACAATTAGCTGAGAAACCAAAAAGGATCATTCACGGAAGTCCAAGGAAAAAAGGAACTAAGGAAGTTGACGAATATTTGTAACGCCCCGCTCCCGGATACCGAGTCCTTATCCGGAAACGAAACGCTCGGCATGTATAATATTAAATAAATCTAATATTACACGTAAGCCTCTACTACGTCGTATCGAATTTAGCAAAACGGAAGCTCAAAAGACTCGGCGAAACATCTTAAATGCTACTAAGAATAAAAATCGACATACTAAAGATAGAAATGTAACATTTATTACATTGGAATACCAAACGAAAACTAAAACGTCCGATAATCTCCAAAAGAGAAAAACTAGAAAGTCATTACAAGTTCCCAAACGAAACTCCAAGTCTAAAGAATAAATAAAACATAAATAATTAAAGTCTTCAACTTCGGCGTCTTTAAACGTCGTCATCAAATTCCGCCTCGAACTCTGGATTTACCTGTTCACCTTCTCTCCCCCAAACACATAGAAAACAATGCATTTGAGGTAAGTACAAAGTACTCAATAAGAGGTAGAAGCTACAAATTAACTAAGGCTCATTAACAAGTTTATTATTTTAATTATCTTTATGAGACCGACTCAATCTAGGGTTCATTCCATGTCCATCAACATGTCATGACTAACTGTTTCTAACTTAGCTTATCTTTGTTACATCCGCATTCAAGGGCACTACGCATGGTGCTGCCCACCACGAGACATCTGGGTGCAACCTATTGGTGGATCTCACCAATAGCCACGGGCTAGTCCCGATAGTATACGCGTTCGGCGAAGTCCCTCCGTACTTGGGGTCTTATGAACCTACGGAGTTATTCAATTGTAAAGTCCCTCTGCTCCTGGTGCCCTCTAATGGCCAGCAAAGTTATCCACTTGTGAAGTCCCTCTGCTCCTGGTGCCCTTAGGCCAGCAGAGTTATCCACAACGAGTACCCTCTACTCCTGGTGCCTCTAGAAAGGCCAGCAAGTTTACTCGCTCTATCCGAAGGCCTACACATTGCGATATAGTCTTGTGCCTTACCAAGGATGACATGATGTTTAATCTTTTAGTTACACAAGTATGTATTTATTAATGGTTATTAACTAGCCACCTAAGTGTTTTCAAGTAAGCTCCCTCGCAAACTCAACTCTCTTTCCTAGACCACTAGACACGGACAAGGCCTAGCAATTACACAGACATTGATGAATACTATTTCATCAAAGCACAAGCCCTTTCATGCCTTTCCGACGGTCCCGGACTTCCACTCCCTTTAAGAGTACGTCCGGTGCCGGAACCAAACGCATCAGAACTCAATCGGAGCTTGTTCGTTTTCATTTAATTTTATTTAAGCTCATTAACAATACTGCAATTCATGTTAAGCATCAAAATAACATTAGCCACAAGATCCATTGTCGACCAAATCATTTATTCATATCTTTCTGAAAAAGTAAATAAAACAACATATAACACCCAACAACTATACATTATCTATTTATAAAATCAACCTTTTTCTTTTGAAAGAAGTTACATTGTCAAACCAGAAGGGAACCAAACATCTAATGTAATTCCACACTAAGTAAATAATTAGATGTGCAATTATTAGTATTTTATTTTACTACCTGTGCGTATTTTTTTTTCAAAGGTACTGCTTCTATTATTTTATTTTACTAATCAATTACTCAAACCCACCCCCCGCACATGTACTAACAGAAGACATAAAATAAAAGAAAAATAGAAAGAAAGAAAAGAATCAACAAAACCCCCAAAACACCCAGAACATACAATGAAACATCAAATATATCATTATTTACTGGCATTAACAATTACGGAACTGGGTGGCTACGGCACTTACTTTAGCGGACAATTAAAACATAGTTTAACACCTAAAATCCGTTAACAACACCCTTTTACAAAACGAATCAAAACACGATCTAGACTCTATAAACCATAATTAATTTATAGGAAGAGCCTCTTACCTTTTTAGCAAGATAAACCAACTTCAAACTCAGAAAACGGCAGCAAAACCTTGATCTTTTCTTGCGGATAACCTTAACAAAGCTCTGATCTTTGAGTGTTGAAACGACGCTCCTTTCACGACGATTCCAACGCTTCTCGCGGATCTAAAAACGGTTGAAAACTCCATGAGATATCGCAGAAACTCTCGTTGGCTCTTCTTACGCTCTCAGCCGCGTTTTTCTTCCAACTCTCACACGCAAGAGGAGGCTTCTAAGGAGGAAATTTCTGATTTAAAAGGTTAGGGAAACTACTGGGGTTAATTTCTCCTTAAATAGGAAATCCCAATAATTAACCTAATCCCTTATTTTCCTTAATTGCCCTTTTTACTTAAAATCGGATTTATCTCCAAATTATATATATAAATACACTTGATAGACTTTAAATCCGTAAATTATAATATTCCAATTTTCGCAAAAAGACACGTCTGCCCTTTTTCGAAAAGTCGGGATATTACAATATTAGCAGGTTCTTTTTTTTTTTTTTTGGTTTTGTTTTTTCCTTTTCCTTTTCAGGACACTTTCCTCCCTCTCGTTTGGTTTGGTTTGGTTTGACATATGAAACATTTAATTGTGATTTTTTATTATATGGTTTGATTCTTCGGGTTTGCCGTAAATCGTAAAAAGACAATGGGACAAAGGTTTTTTATTTCCCTTAGAGGAGAATGATAAATCGTCTGCAAACTACATAAGAATGTGAACATTTTATCAACTCATTCTCGTATGACAAATTGATTTGGCATTTCTTCAATAATGGAGTATATTCTGTTGAAACAATAATGCATAATGTTCTCTCGGCGGCATCGAGTTTGCACTCAATAGGTAAAGGCAATGGCTTGTCTCAGGTGTGCAATAGATCCGAAGAAATCGCCTGTCATTACCTCCCAAATGTGACATCCCTAAACCGTGTTGAATATTGTCTCCTTACGGAAATTATTTGAGCTTCATGCGTGTACATTCTTTTTAGACATGTTGGATGAACTCTTAAACATTCATGATGATATGGAAGTGGAGCAAATTAAATAGTTGCTCTTCTCTGCAGAGGTACCATTGAGGGCAGGCCAACTAGGCCAAAATCCATATTTTTAGGTGGCGATGTTCAGAAATCGTCCGGATGAAAGTACAAGTAATTGGATCCTTCGAGGAATAATCCAACTGATGAATTGATGGTGTTTTGTGATGATTTGTGGCTGTGTCAATGGTGATTGCCTTCGTATCCGGAAAATATGAGATCAAGTCAATAACGTAGTTCTGGATGAAAGGACAAAAGGTTGTTTATATAGGTGTTCCACTTGAGAGGAGTTGATTTATTGATTCGTGATTTCATGGCCTGTAATTGAAGGGACACTACGATATTGTCGTGGAGCGGTTATGGCTCGATTAGGCGCAAATCATGAAACATAATCACAATGTAGATGGTATGTAATTGACAGAGTGCAATGAAGACAAATGATCCATATAGCTTACGTCACAATGTGGATGTTCATGTATTTCAGTAAAGTAAAATGCCATTGGCACAACAGAATTGTGACAGCAATTCATACGATACACTTTTACACCATTGATAATGATGCAGTATCTCGAATGTGTCTGTGAAATGTTTGTTGTGTGCATTGCTGCGTGATTTTGTTGCAGCCATAGCAGTAATAGTTAGTAGCTTATCATGTTGAGCTTGCATTTTGTTTAATATTTGTGTTCTGATTCTTAATATTGTTTGTATGTTGGGGCACATCTCATCAACAACTTGTTTTGCAAACTTGTATGAGCTTGCTACTTTTAGAAGTAAACGTTATGTGATTAAATTATCGTAGCTATAACCTAGTCGTTAATGTTAAATCAATGATAGTGTAGTGTGAAATTAAGACGAAAGTGCACTTGGATCCATTGGAAATGTCGTTTTGTCCCCTAGATCGCCAACACGCTAAACCTTTGTTCAAACTGACCATAACTGATGCATAGACCATCGGTTATCAAGTCTTAATTAAGGGCAGTGGCGGAACCAGGAAAAATTTTCGGGGTGGTCTTGGTATATAAATTGCAAAGCTAAAAAAAATCCGGGAAAAAAAATAAAAAATGTTGGTAGTGGGATTTGAACTTACAACCTAGAATTATGGAGACTTAAAAGGGTTTGTTCTTAAACCACTAGGATATAAGGTCTTTTGTTCAAAAAAAAGACACATAACATACTAATATTAACACTACTACTACAATAATAAAAATTTGTGGGGGGCTTGGGACCATATGGGGGGGGGCTTGTGACCATTTGGGGGGGGCTTGAGACCACCCCGGGCATAGGGTGGGTCCTGCCCCTGATTAAGGGGAAGGTTAATTATGTTTTTTATGCCTGTCATATGGATAAACACAACTATGGGGTCCTAGTTTGTCTGTCAGGAACCCTGTTATTCGAAAAAGTAGCTGTTAAGTTAGTTGGGTGACGTCAGAAGGTTCAGATTCCTCACATGGTGTCATACATACCCTTGAAAGTTTTTGGATTTACGTCTTTTGTACATGTCCATTCTCAAAATATAAGTAAACTGGAACCTAGGGCTGTCAAGTCTGTTTTCCTTGGCTATCCCTCCACACAAAAGTGATGTAAAATGCTATGATCCCCCCTTCTTAATGTATATATGGCCCGTTTAGTAGCCAAAGGGTACACCCAAACTCTTGGCATAGACTTTAATGAGACGTTTGCTCCTCTGACAAAACTTAACTTGACTAGAATTCTTATTGTCTTAGCTGCCACTAATAATTGGCCTTTACATCGATGGATGTAAAGAATGCTTTTTAAATGGTGATCGTAAAGACGATGTCTTTATTCCTCCCGGGTCTTGAAAAGAATTTTAAGAAAAAATAAGTTTGTAGATAGCTCAAAGCTGTCTATGGATTAAAGAAATCCGAGCTGAGATCTGCGTCCGCCCCTTAAATTTTTATTTGCCTTTAAAATATTAATTGCCCCTCTCCCCCTTACCTGCTTTCGCCCCTACATGTCCAACGGAGAGAAATAATAAAAGCCAACTACTAAGATTTTAGTAGTAATTACATATAGATAATACAACAATATTAATAAGAACATAACAATATTTCTACATCTATCATAGCCTATGAAAAGTGTTTTGCCACTCAAGATCATCGACCGTTGAATGCAAATCTTTTTGTTCTGTTTTAATACTTCCCTTCAATTCCGATTTGTCGTTCTTTCCCCTTTGCATTAGCTATTTGTGTGATTATTTGCTTTTTTCATCTTAATTTGGACAGGCTCCGGTTGTGGAGGAGGACAATGTGGTTGGCTTTGAGGATGAGGCCGAAAGAGTAATTGAGCTACTCAGTGGGGAATCAGAACAGTTAGAAATCATATCAATCATAGGAATGCTTGGGTCGGGGAAGACCACTCTGGCTAAGAAAGTCTTAAATGACACAAAAGTTGAATGTTTGTTAATGTTTCTCAGGAATATGAGAGAAGGGATGTCTTTATCAACATTCTAAGTGCTCTTAAATGCCAAATCACTCCAGATATGCTAGATAACGAAATAATCGAGAAACTTTGCAAAGAATTGGGTACAAGGCATGCTTTCTTTACCTTGGAGTCTTTCGCGAAGACTTCGAGATTCCGGTATGAAAACTACTGAGGTTGTTGATTGCTGAAGGTTTCATACAGAAAGACGGAGATATGACCCTGGAGGATATAGCAGAGGATACTTGGAGGATCTGGTGGATAATAACTTAGTGATGATGGGGCAACGAAGGTCGACTGGGCAGATTAAAACGTGTCGTATTCATGACACATTAAGAGACTTCCGTAAAACAGAGGCTTTGAAACAAAAACGGTTCCAAGAGATCAAAAAGTTTGATCAATCTACCTTTGTAGCGGAGCATCCAACATTACGATCTTACCGGCGCATTTGTGTCAATTCGAATGTTTATGACTATGTTACTTTGAAACCGTCTGGTGACCGGGTTCGTTCATTCCTGACTTTCGCCAAGGAAGAAACAACCGTGCCTTTAGGTCTCGTATCATTGATTCCTAAAGCCTTTAAACTTGTCCGATTTTTGGATGTCAAATCCTCACCCGCTTTCCAGTGAGCTAATTGACTTGGTTCTCCTAAAATATATTGCCATGTCTTGTGACTTCAAGGTAATCCCGAAGAATTTCTCCAACCTAAGAAACCTGCAAACTATTATCATTGATACAATATCTCGCATCCTTGAGATTAAACCTGATATTTCGAAGTTGGCCCTCCTAAGGCACTTACTAACTAATGCTTCTACATCTATGGAAAAAAGTACGGTGCCATATTGACGTGCACTTTACTATGACTAATGCAATCCTTAACCGGCAGTGTACCGGGTCAAATTGTAGCGTAATATGGTGAGTCAGGTGTCGAATCCTCAGGGAAACGTGCGGTAATTCAGAGTGTGGTTAAACACCAAGAAGCTGTTATTAACTCAATCTAAGTCGCAGTTTTTCTTTTTTCTTTTTAGTAACCTTAAAATAGTAAATAAATGCATAAAACTAAAACAGATATATATAGATACATAAATATATATATAGGTACCAATACAATATATAGGGTATAAATACTAGTAATATTATTAAAAACTAGCCAAGAATATGTCACTGAACCAGTATCTCTTTTTAGTAGAAATAGATGTGCTTGATCTTTCCTTATTTTAAGGTTAATCAATTATATATAAACCGGTGTACTCCTAAGCTAGACAACTCCTCATCATACGAGCGTATGATATTGTCATATGTCAAAAGTCCTCTGTCCAATGTCATCCTCAAGCTCGGGAACTCCGTTTTGTCATTGACGGCCGGTATTTTGAGTATTGCTCAATTAAACAGGTGATTTTAACGTGATAATATCTTGAGTCCAATTTTCAATAAGATTTGTTTTTCTAGGACAAATCTGCCCCCGGGTAGGAAATAGGTTTCCGTTTGTCAGGCGGCCATTTTTACCCTCCGGTCTTTCTATTCATGATCGCGTATCCTAACTTCTCTGGTCAGTTCATCATTAGGTTACGATTTTTGTTAAATCGAGTAGCTAATTCAATTTTAACTTTTCATTAAGCGCAAATAGAAAAAGATTCATTATAATAACTTAGTGATGATGGGGCAACGAAGGTCGACTGGGCAGATTAAAACGTGTCGTATTCATGACACATTAAGGTTGCGTTTGTTTTGGGAGTTTTTTTTGGAGTTTTTTTAGATAAAGTGTTTGAAGTAATGATTAGAAAGTTGATGAGGTAAAATAAAGTAGAATAATGATTGGTGTAGATTATGAAATGATTGGTGAAATAAAGTAGAATAATGAATAAAATAATGATAAAAAAAGGTAATAAAGTTGATAAAGTGAAATGATATGAGATGATTTAATATTTTTTTATTTGTAGTTGAAGATTTGATTGGTGAGAGAATTGTAAGAAATGATCGGTGATGTGATGTAAAAAAAACTCCCAAAAAAACTCCGGCCAAAACAAACGGAACCTAAGAGACTTCCGTAAAAAAGAGGCTTTGAAACAAAAACGGTTCCAAGAGATCAAAAAGTTTGATCAATCTACCTTTGTAGCGGAGCATCCAACATTACGATCTTACCGGCGCATTTGTGTCAATTCGAATGTTTATGACTATGTTACTTTGAAACCGTCTGGTGACCGGGTTCGTTCATTCCTGGCTTTCGCCAAGGAAGAAACAACCGTGCCTTTAGGTCTCGTATCATTGATTCCTAAAGCCTTTAAACTTGTCCGATTTTTGGATGTCAAATCCCTCAGATTCACCAGCTTTCCGGTGAGCTAATTGACTTGGTTCTCCTAAAATATATTGCCATGTCTTGTGACTTCAAGGTAATCCCGAAGTATTTCTCCAACCTAAGAAACCTGCAAACTATTATCATTGATACAATATCTCGCATCCTTGAGATTAAACCTGATATTTCGAAGTTGGCCCTCCTAAGGCACTTACTAACTAATGCTTCTGCATATATGGAAAAAAGTACGGTGCCATATATAGCTAATAGGAAGCTACAAACACTTTGTACCATCTTTCCTGAAATTTGCATGGTGGAAGTGTAATATCCCGATTTTTCGGAAAGGGCATTTCCGTCTTTTAACGAAAAGTCGGAATATTATATTTATAATTTTTTTTTTGGAAAAAAATAAAAATAAAAAAGGGAATTAATGGATTTGGAAATTATAGGAGTTAATGGGATTTAAGTAGGGGATTAAACTCCCATTATTCACATTAGTCAGTTTAAAAAAAAAAAAAAGAAGGGAACGGGTTCTTCAATAGTGAGCAGCGCAGCAAAGAAGAGAAAAGGGCTGGGAGAAGATTCGAAATTGAAGCTTAACCGTTGTTCGTTCGTGCAGACTCCTCAAAGGAGAAACATTCTACGGAACGCAAGGGTCGTTTGGATACTAATTTCGCTCAGTGAAGGTTAGTATTTTTGGAGTTATGGTTTACGTGTTTCGGACGTGTTGAATGTTAAAATTCGTTTTTGGCTTGTAATCCGTCGAATTTCGATCCTTGATATCTCCCTCGTTTCTATTCCGTTTTCAGATCGTAGCATACCGTTGGAATCCTCGTGACGAGAGCTTTGCATTGGTACTAGGATCAGCGTCTAATTCTGAGTTTTTAGGCAGATAAAGTAAGGAGAAATCCTTACGTTTTCAGTTTTGAATTTGTAGCATTTGTGTTGTTTTCCTTGCTGTTTTAGTGATTCAATTGGCGTTAAATTGATGTCTATGAGATGGTTGATGTTTTGGTATGGCTGGTAGATTAATTGCGTAGGACTTGGTTGAGAGAGTTTGGTTTTTGGTTGAAAAATGGATGAAAACGATGAAGGATCGCGTTTCAGCTTTCTGGAAATTCCCAGGTCGGACGGGCGTCTGGTCCTTCAGACGGGCGTTCACCTGGAGCTGGTCTTCCAGCCTTGTTTATTGTGGCTTTCAACTATCGTTTAGGGTTGTTTAATCAACCTTAAACCTTTGTAAACGTATTACTAATTTATTATAAGACCTTTAAAACTTACTTAAGTTTAGAGTTGGTCTTTTGATCATGATGAGTGGTGTCGGTGAGGGAGTGTTATCTAAATGAACTAGGATGACTAGTTAATCACCTATTACTACACAACTTGCTAGATAAAAGATTAAACACCATGTGGTCTTGGGTAGATCCTGATGATCTATAGCGTGATGTGTGAGCAGACAGTCAAAGTGAGGGTTCTATCGGCCTGCAGGCCTATAGGCATCGCCGTATGTTCATACTATCGGAACCGGTTATTGTATCCTGAAGATTTCAATACGTTCCGGGGTTATTGTATCCTGAAGATTTCAATATATCACGTTCCACCTTGATAGCATGTTGTAACAAAGATAAGCTAAGTAGTTACAGTTTAGGCATATTGGGAGATGTAACCTTTATGCGTAGAATCGAGTCTGTCTTGCCTTTTTAGTTGAAACCTAATAATGTTCAACCTTATATATTCTAAGCTTAAACGTACTTCTCTTCTTTGCTGAGTATTATATACTTACCCCTTGTGCATTTTTGTTATATGTGCTTGGGGGTGAGAAGGCGAACAGGATTTCGAGTATTACGAGGAGTATGTTCGAGGAGGATCTCTGAGCTTGATATTTCATTTTATGCACTTTTATTTACACTAGTAAAATGCACGTGCTTCGCACGTGTTAGGCTAAATTATTACTTTTAATTTTTTTAATATCATATCTATATTTTCAACTATGCGGTTAATTTATAAAATAAATATATGTTTATTAATGACAATTACTACCTCAATTTCAAAATATAAATACGTTTAACTTTTTGGTTTTGGAGTATTTATTTTATTATTCTTCATTACGCATGATTTATTATCAATTCACATACTTTTCAATACTTTATTTATAAGTATTGAATTAATTATAGTCAAATGGTATTTTTGACTTTTATCTTTAAAATTTATATCACTATCCACTTTCATAAACTGTGCAAAAAGTCCAAATTAACTTATATTTTGGGACGGATGTAGTATTATATGTACAATGATTTTATGCTTAGTAGAATTATTTTATATCTCTAACTCGTACGTATTGGATCAAACTCGCCATGTTACCTTTGCATTCTTTTAAGAATGATAAGATTTTTTTAGTTATAAATCATCTATTATATTGGTTTCAAATGAAGATTTGTCTCAAGAATCTTGTATATCTATGGATACTCTCTAAGTTCCTCCTAACCTAAAAAATCATCAAAATATAATGTGTCCGAAAAACCGTGTAATGTTTTAATTGCGTATAATTTTATACTAAATTCTATTACAACTGCATATACTCTAGTTTGTCAAATAATTTACTGTCAGCCAAGATTAATAATCGTAAAGACATAGAATCATTAATTGTGACACATGTGTAATACCGAGTTTAAAAATATTCAAGGGTTTAGCAATAATCCCATATGGAGCACAAATAGGGGTATTTTTAGTCACCTCGATGTTGAATGGAGAGAATCTAGAATGGCCAGAGTTAGAGTAATTTATCTGCACATGCAGCCATTATAATGGATTCATGGCATATGACAGCATTAATGACATCATACATGTCCTCATGCTTCATCAATATCCCCGTAGACTTAAATTCAGTGTTAAGGCCTCGTATAATTCATTTGATGATGTATGTCTCTGTCAACATTTGATTTTGTATATTCAATAAGCTTCTTGCCTCAAACTCCAATAGATATTCCTCTACTGTGGTCTTGTTATTAACTAATACACACACCCAGGACATACATGCAGGATAAGTTCAAGGCCTAAAGGTGGCCATGCAAAATGCAAAAGACACTTCATTCACGCATTTTATCAAACACATTCCGGATAAATACAAGTAATTGAGGAATTTCAAAAATAAGTTCAAAATTTACAGATAAAAGACCTGTGATTGGAGAAATAAGGTTGAATGGAGAGATAAGGCCGGCTAAATCACAGTCCATCCTCAAATAAACTCCTCCTGCACAATTCAAACAAGATATGGATAAGTAATCAAGAGTCCAAAGGCCGATCTACTCCCTAGCATTGTGATATGACAGCTCTTTGTACTTAAAATAGAGATCAGAACACCTTTATCTTTAAGTTTTTCCTTTGAATTTTAGTTGATCTTCTAGTGGAATAGCTTCTATAAAAGCAAGGCCTACGGCCTGAATCAAGTTGTACAGAAAATATTGGTTTGATGCAATAAATAAAAGGTTTTGTGTTCAGTTTTTCTCATGGTAGCAGAGCCTAGTTGTGTTTAACACAATATATCATCACATAACCACATAAACAGCAAACATAAGATCATGACAAGCCTCTCCCTAAATGTGTCCAGTTTTATTTCCCTAAAACTCACTTCCAGAAATTATCCCCTGTGGAGAGAACAGGCCTTGGCCCTTGCAGAAAGCCAGGACCTCATAGACCACCTGTTAAAACCTGCATCAACACCTGCTGAGTCCATCTCAACAACTGCAGCAGATGGATCTGTCACACAGGCCTCAAATCCAGAATACGCAAAGTGGAAAAAATCAGACAGACTGCTGAGGGGATGGTTGATAGGATCTCTCTCCGAAGAATCCCTAGGTCTGGTCATAGGGCTTAACTCAGCCCAAGCTGTATGGGATGCACTAAAAGGAGCATATGCACAAGACTCACAGGAACGAGAGTTCAACCTAAAACAGCAAATCACATACCTGAGAAAAGATGAGGATAAAGGTATCAATGATCACATTCAACAATTCAAAAGCTTATGTGATAGCCTAGCAGCAATAGGGAAACCAGTGCAAGATTCAGAAAAGGTCTATTTCCTACTAAAAGTCTTGGTCCTCAATATGAAACATTCACAACCACAATGCTTAAACCACCTAGACCAACCTACAGTGAGTTGGTATCTCAACTACAGAATTTGGATCAAAGAAGGACGTGGTTCTCAACCAAGGGCACTGAGGGCAACCACTGAACCAAATGGCCTTCTATGGACAGAGGCCACAACAGAGATCTGACAGCTCTTCCAGATTTACTTCCACTGGCAGAGGGTTCCAGGCTCAACAAACAGCAGGAGCAGCATCCAACAGTGGACAAAGGAGGATTTTCAAGAGGATGTCCAAGGCAGAAAGGGATCAATACAAGGATGAGACTTGCCATCATTGTGGAGTGCTTGGCCACATTGCCAGAATATGCTGGTGGAACCCCAAAACACAAGATGACACCACTCCACAAGCACTGTCAGCACTCACATTGGACAACACTATAGCTGACACTGAGTGGATCATGGACACAGGAGCATCCAATCATATGACATGTAACTCTTCTATCCTACATAATTTAATACCCTATAATGGAAAAGACTCTGTTGTAATAGGCAATGGCTGTAAACTTGCAATAACATGCATAGGAGAATTGCATATAACAAATCATACCAACCCTGTTATCATTAAACAAGTACTTTTGGTTCCTGCCATGCAAAAGAACTTACTGTCTATAAGTCAGTTGACACTACAATTCTTTGCAGACTGTGTGTTTACTAACAATACTTGCATTCTTAAGGAAAAGATAACAGGTCAGGTACTGGTGGAGGGCTACCTTAAAGGCAATCTATATGTCATCCCTAGGACACTGGAAGTCCACTTCTCACAAAGGTTTAGAGCCTGCACTACAGAACTGTGGCACCAGAGATTGGGGCACATTCAGTTTCCAACCATTCAAGTCTTGAAGAATAAAGGCCTCATTGAGGTTTTAGGGCAGAATAAACAGGAACATATCTGTGAAAGTTGCCAACTTGGCAAACTAAGCAGACATCCTTTTCAAAGATCAGAACATTCTAGTTTAAATGCTTTTGATTTAATTCATTGTGATTTGTGGGGCCCAGCCCCTGTTCAGTCTTTAGGGCATTTCAAATATTATGCAAGTTTTATTGATGATTATACAAAATATGTGTGGTTGTTTCCTTTAAAACATAAATCTGATTTTGTTAATGTTTTTATGGCTTTTGAAAAATATGTTCATAACAATTTAATCAGAATATAAAAAAATTCCACACTGATGGAGGGGGTGAGTTTGTAAATCAGTCCCTAGGAAACCACTTCACACACCAAGGCATCATTCACTTAATTTCCTGCCCACACACACCAGAACAATCTGGAATGATAGAAAGGAGACACAGAACCATCAGAGAACTCGGCCTCACCATGTTATTTCACAGTAGGGTTCCCTTATCCTTATGGGTGGAAGCCTTCTCTACTGCTGTATATGTCATGAATAGAGTCCCCACCACTGCCCTCCAGTCAGACTCACCATACCATAAACTGCTCCACACTCAACCTGACTATTCCAGTTTTAGGGTGTTTGGCTCCAAGTGTTATCCATACACTTGGGACACCAAAAGACATAAATTTGATCCAAAAAGCCTACCCTGTGTCTTTGTAGGGTATAGCAACCAGCACAAAGGTTATAAGTGCTTCCACCCTCCTACCAAGAAGTTCTATGTTTCCAGGCATGTAACTTTTGATGAAACTCAGTTTCCTTATCACAACAAATCCATTCCCACCAATACAACACATGTCCTTGCCCTCATTGACCCCTGGCTCCCCTCAACCAGTCCTACCACATGCCCATGCTCAACATCCACTATTGATACACTAACTACTCCAGAAGACCCTATGCCTCCAGAAGATTGCACCACCACCCTACCTGTGCCCCACTCTGATGATCATATGCCTGGTTCTCCAGTATCCATCTCTGATGCCCTATCAGAAACTCCAGACACATCCATAACCCCAGAACCAGAAACCCATCACTCACCAGTCCTTCCAGACATGCCCCTGACTCCAGAAGAATCAGACACCTCCCCTGAGGCTATTCCTTCAGACACACACACATCCATCCCTAACTCTCCTGAATCACCCCCTGCACCATCCATGATCACAAGATCCCAACATGGCATTTTTAAACCAAATCCCAAATATGCCCTCACTGTGTCCTACACAACTATTCCAAAAGAACCCAAGACTGTCAAATCAGCTCTCAAACATGAAGGCTGGAGAGCTGCTATGCAAGATGAACTTGATGCCCTTGCCCAAAATCAGACCTGGACATTAGTTCCCAGAGACCCCAATATGCATGTCATTGGTTGCAAGTGGGTATTCAAAGCAAAACTCACACCACAAGGCACCTTAGATAGGTTAAAGGCCAGACTTGTGGCCAAAGGGTATAGTCAAATTGATGGCCTAGATTACACAGAAACCTTCTCACCAGTGGTCAGACCTAGTACCATTAGACTCCTCCTCTGCATTGCCCTTGCTTATCATTGGCCCATTAAACAGTTGGATGTCAAAAATGCCTTTTTGCATGGTTATATTTCAGAGGCAATCTACATGGAACAACCCCCAGGTATGTCCAATTCTCAGTATCCATCCCATGTCTGCAAGTTAACTAGGGCACTATATGGATTGAAACAAGCCCCTAGGGCATGGTTTGATCGGTTTAGTGCCTTCCTGCTCCAGTATGGGTTCATTTGCAGTCTTTCAGATCCCTCTTTATTTTATTGTCATACTAATAAAGGCACATTAGTGCTCTTGCTTTATGTGGATGACATGCTTCTCACAGGTTCCAATACACAGCTTCTGGAATCTTTGGTGCACCTTTTAAGTCAAGAATTTCACATGAAGGACCTAGGACCTGTGCATCATTTCCTAGGTGTACAAATTCACCATACATCTACTGGCTTACATCTCAGTCAAGCACATTATGCAACTACAATCCTTGACAAAGCAGGAATGACAGAATGCAAACCTATGAGGACACCTATGGATACCAAGCTCAAAGATCATGACAAATCTCCAGCATTTGCAGATGTCACATTTTTTAGAAGCCTTATTGGTGCTCTCCAATACCTCACTTTCACCAGGCCAGACATCTCCTTTGCTGTCAATCATCTCTCACAATTTCTACAGGCACCTACACAAGCACACATGCAGAGGGCACACAGACTCCTCAGATATGTCAAAGGGTCACTCTCTCTTGGCATTTCTCTCCAAGCCTCACCAGATCTCAGGCTCACTGCCTACTCAGATGCAGATTGGGCAGGTTGCCCTCTCACTAGAAGATCAGTCACAGGCTATTGCACCTTCTTGG
This sequence comes from Gentiana dahurica var. dahurica, assembly GCA_024500145.1. Taxonomy (NCBI): domain Eukaryota; kingdom Viridiplantae; phylum Streptophyta; class Magnoliopsida; order Gentianales; family Gentianaceae; genus Gentiana; species Gentiana dahurica. The sequence goes on from CM044896.1 coordinate 123,806,253, forward strand.
GACCTAATATCATTTCTTGGTGTGCCAAGAAGCAGTCTACTGTCTCCAGATCCAGCTCTGAAGCAGAATATAGGGCCATGGCCCATACAGCAGCAGAATTGACATGGCTCACTTATGTTTTCAAAGAATTGAAAGTCCAGCTATCCACCACTCCAGTTCTATATTGTGACAACCTAAGTGCACTCTACATGACAGTCAACCCAGTCTTTCATGTACGCAGTAAGCACATTGAACTGGACTATCACTATGTTAGGGAGCAGGTTGCCAGAGGACTCTTGGTTACTAAACATATCCCAGCTGCATCACAAACAGCTGACATATTTACTAAATCCCTGCCCAGAATGCTCTTTCAGCACATTCGTCCCAAACTTGGCTTGGTTTCTAGCCCTAGCCTCGTTTGAGGGGGGGTATTAACTAATACACACACCCAGGACATACATGCAGGATAAGTTCAAGGCCTAAAGGTGGCCATGCAAAATGCAAAAGACACTTCATTCACGCATTTTATCAAACACATTCCGGATAAATACAAGTAATTGAGGAATTTCAAAAATAAGTTCAAAATTTACAGATAAAAGACCTGTGATTGGAGAAATAAGGTTGAATGGAGAGATAAGGCCGGCTAAATCACAGTCCATCCTCAAATAAACTCCTCCTGCACAATTCAAACAAGATATGGATAAGTAATCAAGAGTCCAAAGGCCGATCTACTCCCTAGCATTGTGATATGACAGCTCTTTGTACTTAAAATAGAGATTAGAACACCTTTATCTTTAAGTTTTTCCTTTGAATTTTAGTTGATCTTCTAGTGGAATAGCTTCTATAAAAGCAAGGCCTACGGCCTGAATCAAGTTGTACAGAAAATATTGGTTTGATGCAATAAATAAAAGGTTCTGTGTTCAGTTTTTCTCACTTGTGTCTCAGTAAATGGAATTCATCTACTGCCAGTTGTAATGACCTACCTCCAAATCGTCTCATAAGTTCTTCTTTTAGTAATGCCCAATTCATATTGGAAAACTCAATCTTAGATTTCCAAACCACACGTCTTCTTTTCCTTGAATATGTATTTCTATTAAGCCTACTATCTGATCAGCCGAAACATCATGCATCTTGAAGTATCTTTCATTACGTCGTTTCCATTCCTTAGGCGATTCTCTATCAAACTGGGGGAAATCGACCGTAGGAACCTTAACTCCTGCCTCAAATTTCCCTTTTCTATCTAATTTGAAGTTAGCTTCATACCTATATGGCATAGGTAGCAAGCCGTCATGAACTGATGGGTGAGATCCAGTCTAATGAGATGACGAAGAAGGTGCTTGTGAAAACGTCTCACCCACACTATCAATTTTCTTCATCCACGCATGTAAACTCCTGCCTCAAATTTCCCTTTTCTATCTAATTTGAAGTTAGCTCCATACTTATATGGCATAGGTAGCAAGCCATCATGACTGATGGGTGAGATCCAGTCTAATGAGATGACGAAGAAGGTGCTTGTGAAAACGTCTCGCCCACACTATCAATTTTCTTCATCCACGCATGTAACATATACGTCAGGGAATCATTCTAAACTTGCATGGCAACTTATTCACAGTCATAGATGACCAGAATAAGTCCATTTTAACATGCACCCTATCAATTTTCACATTACAACTATGCACCTCCTCCATGCAAACATGAACATCTTCTTCTAACATATTCTGAACCTTCCACAGCTCATCCATTGCCTCCAAACGTGTACTTTCATCCCAGGACCTTACTCTAAATATTATTGTGTCTAATGGATTTGAGATTTAAATATGTTATTCAATAATATAACGATTAGTTCATTATTAGTATTTTTTGAAGTTGATGATTCATTGATGAATTGAAGTGAGCAACATATGACTTTTTTATTATCTTGTTTGTCCTAAACTTGGGAATTTAACGGTAGGTGTCGAATTTGTTGTGTTGGATAGTTAGTTTTTGGATCTTTAAGATTTGCATGGGTAGATCTTAGTTAAATATAAAACATTTATTAAATTATCCCATTGGATTTAGTGACATAATAGTACTAATGTATTACATATATTATCATTTGTGTTATGACACAATTTGTTATTTCCTATCAATAATTATAATTGTGAAAAACCGGAACCAAGCCGAACCAAACCGTACCGAACAAATGTTTACATCCTAAAATCGTTCTAGTTTGGTTCCAAAAGAGTAATGGTTGCCACAACGTGTATCGACACCGTTGATCATGATAGAGTAATGATGATCAATGAGTCTACAGTAGGAATCAACGGTGTAGTTACAGGTTGTGGCACTCGTTGTGTCACAACGGTCGTGTCTGTATCACTACTCATTTCAAAAATTGAAAACCTTATAAAATGGTTTGGTTTTAAAAAACAAAAAAACCGGCCGAACCGGACCATTTTCAACCCTAATTTGATGAACAAAGATCCCCACAAGAATAGCAACACCCATATATATATATTATTTGAGACACAAAAGTAAATAAAACAAAAACGGATACAAAAGAGCTTAAAGTTCACAATAAAATTTTACCTTTTCGTCGGTTATTTTCGGGTTCAACTTCAACAGTTGCTTGCAACCCTAAGCTTTGCATTCTTCTTCTTATTATTATTACGAAAAGTTGATTGATGATGTGAAAAAATTGATAGCCGTTGATTTTGGTATATATAATATTTCGTATTTTGGAATCGAATTGAAATTTTAATTGGTAATTTGGTTATTATATAATAAGTAAATTACGGTATCAAAAAAAAAAAAAAACGCAAATTACTCAGAATGTTGATTTTGTTTTAAGTCTTTTGCCTATTGTTATTAATCTTTTTTTTTTCGCAAAATATTGTTATTAATCTTTAAATAGTCTTCAACCGTAGATAAATATAATAATATAATAATATAATAATATAGGAATAATATAATAATATAAGATAAGTAATACGTGAAAAGTGTATAAATATAATAATATAACAATAAATTTTAATAAATAAAAAAGTGGGGGAAACACCGAGGGGTAGGAAACACTTTTTGGGAGAAACACCCGAGGGTAGGAAACAATTTTTGGGGGAAACATCTCATCGCACTTTTATTATGAGTATAGATTTGAGTTGTTGTACTGATTTATATATTTTTTTTCATAGTACCTTGGGATGACGTGTGTTCATCTCTATTTCTTATTTCATAGTATTTCCGTTGGACTATTCGAGAGACTTCAGTTGTATTGTTTTGATACACTTTAAGCTTTTAGTACCTTTTCTGATTCTAGTATCTGTAAGGACATTTATTACCCGAGCATTAATATTTTTCCGCGCACTTTGATTGTATTGATTGTAGGCTTACATATATAAATGAATTAAATTTTATTTATGTATGTGCCGAACGTCGTATTTCCGGATAAGGGCTCGGTGTCCGGGAGTGGGGCGTTACAGTTGGTATCAGAGATACGTGTTCCTTAGGCTTCTATTCTTTGAGTTTAACTCAATCTTATCTTTAGATCCTTAGTAACACTCTGGTTCTCTTGGTTGTCAGGATGAGTAGAAACACAAGATCGAGGACTTTGGCTCTTGGTAATCAGACATCCGAGAGGGGTGAAACCTCTAGGGGTCGTCGCAGCTTGTCACCGCCGCCTCGCACAGCTACACCGTCACCCGAGCCGGAGCAGGTTCAGGATCGATCCACCACCACCTCCTCCACCTTTGGTTAACCCTGCAGCGTCACTCTGGCCTTCTTCAGATCAACCCAGATCGGGGCAGTATCAACAGAGGACGGTTGTCTACCCACCACCGGTGACACAGACACCACAGCAGGCTATCCTCAAGATGGTTTTCAGCAGCCACAGTAGACTCCGCAGATCCTCAGAAGTACCCAGGGTATCCTCCTGACCAGACCGAGCATCAGGTTCCGTATTACTACCACCAGCAGCAGCAGGTACCCCTTGGTTATTCCTCGGTCTATCTGCCTTTCAGGCCACCGGTTCAGCAGAAGAAGCAAATACCCTATGGTTACCCTCCGGTTTACCCACCAGTTAGGCCGGTTGTTGAGTCAAGACCACCAGTAGATTGGCACACTAGGCTGAGAAGAAACCGTATGCAAGATTTTTATGGGAATGTGGAACATGCAAAGGCTGAGGAATGGATCAGAAGTTTTGAGAAATCGTGTAGGAATATAGGTGTCCCTGAGACAGAGATGGCCCAGTTAGCGGTCGATTTTCTTTTAGGTTCGGCCGAGGCTTGGATAGATGCGGTTCAGAGTAGCAGCGGTAAGGTAACAGATTGGGCGGCTTTTAAAGCCATGTTTTACAACGAGTATTTTCCGGCAACGGTACAAGCGGAAAAAGCCAGTCAGCTTCTGAAACTTGAACAAGGTAATCACATGACAGTGTCCCAGTACACAAATCGGTTCAATGAGTTAGGAAGATTTTATCCGGAGTTGATGCAAGTGGAAGAACGAAAAATGGCCCGTTACAAGGACGGTTTGGCATATGGGATTCAGTCGGGCATGCTAGGCTTTACAGCAAGGAATATGGCAGAGCTACTGAATAAAGCCTTGGAAGTCGAGACTTTCAGGAAGAGAGCTACAGTGGTGGTTGGTAATAAAAGAAACTTTGAAACAAGTCAGGGCAGTGGCAGAGGGGCTCCGCAGCAGCAGTTCAGGAGGTTGCCCGCACAGTCAGCAGTTAGACCACCGGTTGGTTCCCCACCAGCAGTCAGGCCACCAGTTGGCGCTCCACCGGCAGCTAGACCACCGACTACCTCAGGTTGTTTCTTTTGTGGTGAACAGGGTCATTTCTCTAGGAATTGTCCACGCAAGGTAGCCAGTGCTCAGGCAGGTCAGCCTAGTAGAGCAGGTCCGAGTAAGCAGGTGCAGATGTTTGCTATTGATGCCAGAGAGGTTGAGCCAGAGGATGATGTGATCACAGGTACATTTTATGTTTGTTTTGTTCTTTTGAGTTATTTATAGCATGCTTGGAACATGTTGTAACTTTAGTTAACTGGACAAATGCATGATAGGTATGATAAGAGTAGGCAATCTAGTAGTCAGGGCTTTATTTGATACAGGAGCTTCAACCACCTTTGTGTCCTCTAGGATTGCTAAGAAACTAAATTTACCTATGAAGCCTTTGAGAGATACTATGGAGATTGTTACACCCCTAGGCAAGGTAAATAAGGTGGTTAAGATGATACCACAAGTGGATGTTCAGGTTGGACCTTATCAGTGTAAGAGTGACTTCACGGTTATGGATTTCTCAGACTTTGATGTGATCCTTGGGATAGACTGGCTATCCAAGAATTATGTTCACTTGGATTGCAGGGCCAAGAGAGTTATTTTCAGAGTCCCGGGGAAATCAGATAAGACTTATCAGGGGAACGTTTACAGGCCAGGCAAGAAGAGACATCCTATCATTTCAGCAGTCAAGGCCATCAGGGCATGTCAGAAAGGATGTGAGGGCTACTTGTTGTATGCCGTGGATGTGGAACAAGTGAAGCCTAAGTTGGAAAATACTAGAGTGGCCAGAGATTATCCAGAGGTATTTCCAGATGAGTTGCCAGGAAACATGCCAGACAGGGTCATTGAGTTTGAGATACAGTTAGTCCCAGGGGCGGCACCAGTTGCCAAGGCACCATACAGGATGGCACCGGCTGAATTGAAAGAGTTGAAGGCTCAACTCAAGGAGATGTTAGATAGGAACATCATTCAGCCCAGTACTTCACCTTGGGGAGCACCAGTTTTGTTTGTGAAGAAGAAAGATGGCAGCATGCGGATGTGTATTGACTACAGGGCTTTGAACAATCTGACTATCAAGAATAAGTACCCACTGCCGAGGATAGATGATCTGTTCAACCAGTTGCAGGGTCGGAAAGTGTTTTCAAAGATTGATTTGCGGTCGCTACCATCAGTTAAAAGTTAAAGTGGCAGATATTCCGAAGACAGCTTTCAGTACTAGATATGGACATTATGAGTTTTTGTCATGCCTTTTGGACTCACAAATGCTCCATCTGCATTTATGGATTTGATGCAGTGGGTCTTCATGCCTTACCTAGATAAGTTTGTGATTGTCTTCATTGATGATATTTTGGTATTCTCTAGGGATGAGGCGGAGCATGAAGAGCATCTACGGATTGTTTTGGAAACGTTGAAGAAGGAGCGATTGTATGCAAAATTTTCCAAGTGTGACTTTTGGTTGGACCAAGTGAGCTTTTTGGGTCATGTCATTTCAGGTGATGGCATTCAGGTTGATCCGGCCAAGATTGAGGCAGTTAAGAGTTGGCCTACACCGACTACAGTTTCAGAGGTCAGGAGCTTTCTGGGTTTGGCTGGTTATTACAGAAAGTTTGTGAAGAATTTTGCAAGGATAGTTACTCCACTCACCAGACTTACACAGAAGAACACCAAGTTTGATTGGACACCCGAGTGTGAGTTAGCATTTGACTTGTTAAAGGACAGGTTGACTACAGCACCGGTATTGGCAGTACCCGAGGTGTTCGACGATTATGATGTCTACACCGACGCTTCAGGGCAGGGTCTGGGTTGTGTGTTGATGCAGGGAGGAAAGGTCATTGCCTATGCATCCAGGCAATTGAAAGTACATGAGAAGAACTATCCTACACATGACTTAGAGTTGGCAGCAGTGGTTTTCGCATTGAAGATTTGGAGGCACTATCTGTATGGGGTCAAGGCTAGAATCTTCACCGACCACAAAAGTTTAAGGCATTTCTTCACTCAGGAGAATTTGAATATGAGGCAGCGGAGATGGCTAGAGTTCGTGAAGGACTATGACTTGGACATTCAGTACCACCCGGGAAAGGAAAATGTAGTAGCAGATGCCTTGAGCAGGAAACCAGTGGTTTTAGAGCCCAGTGTTGAGGCTATCACAGCAAGGGTTGATGACTTGCAGTTCAGCAAATTTGATCAGATTGAGGACCGTCAGTTTGCAGCACCGTTGTTGGCTAGATCGGAGTTGATGGATGAGATCAGAGCAAAGCAAGACGAAGATGCAGTTTGGTTGATTTAAAGAGAGTTGCAAGAGAGAAGCCTACAGTGGGCTATGTGTTAGATCAGAGTGGAAATTTGTGGTATCAGGATCGTCTCTGTGTGCCTAATTCTAGAAATTTGAGACAGAGAGTTATGGAGGAGGCACATAAGATTGCTTTTGCAGTGCATCCGGGTTCTACCAAGATGTACAGGGATTTGAAAGAAAGATTTTGGTGGCCCTCAATGAAGCTAGAGATTGCTAAGTTTGTTTCTGAGTGTGACGTCTGTCAGAGAGTGAAAGCTGAACATAGGAAGCCAGGCGGGATGCTTAAGTCATTGAATATCCCAGAATGGAAATGGGAAAAGATCACCATGGACTTTATTTCAGGTTTTCCTAAGACGAAGGGTGGACATGATGCTGTTTGGGTAATCGTTGATAGATTAACCAAGTCGGCTCATTTCTTGCCTTTCAAGATGAATATGCCCTTGGCAAGGATGACGGAACTATATATGGACAATATAGTGAAGCTTCATGGAGTTCCAGTCTCCATTGTTTCTGATCGGGATCCGAGGTTCGTCAGTCGGTTTTGGCAGAGCTTACAGGAGGCATTTGGTACCCGGTTGGATTTGAGCACCGCATTCCACCCTCAGACAGATGGTCAGTCTGAGAGGACTATCCAGACACTTGAGGATATGCTTAGAGAATGTGTCTTGGAGGTAGGCGGATCCTGGGCAGATTATCTACCAGTCGCAGAGTTTGCTTACAACAACAGTTATCATGCGAGCATAGGCATGCCACCGTTTGAAGCTTTGTATGGTAGAAGATGCAGGATGCCATTGTTTTGGGATGACGTTGGGGAGAAACAGCTTACTGGGCCAGAGTTAGTTGAGCAAGCCAAAGAGAGGGTTCAGTTAGTGAAGAAGAATCTGCAGATAGCTCAAGATAGGCAGAAAAGCTGGGCAGATGTCAGACGGAGACCGCTTGAGTTTGAGGTTGGTGATCGTGTTTACTTGAAGGCATCACCAATGAGAGGAGTAAAGCGTTTTGGTCAGAAAGGAAAGTTGAGCCCGAGGTATGTTGGACCGTTTGTAATTATGGAGAGGATTGGACCTTTAGCCTATAGACTTTAGTTGCCAGAGTCTATGTCCAAAGTTCACAACGTCTTCCATGTATCGATGTTGAAGAAGTGTTTGACGAAGACAGAGGTTGAGTCTACAGTGGATCCAGAGATACTTCAGGACAACCTCGCTTATGATGAAAAGCCGATTAAGATTCTGAACAGAAGGAAAAGATGATTAAGAGGAAGATGGTTCAGTTGGTTCTTGTTCAGTGGAGCAACCATACACCTGAAGAAGCAACTTGGGAAGTTGAAGGTGATATGATCAACGAATTCCCGGAATTTTTGGATTTACCAGGTACGTTCAAGTTTCGAGGACGAAACTCCTCTTAAGGGGGAAGGAATGTAATATCCCGATTTTCGGAAAGGGCATTTCCGTCTTTTAACGAAAAGTCGGAATATTATATTTATAATTTTTTTTTTTTGGAAAAAATAAAAAATAAAAAAGGGAATTAATGGATTTGGAAATTATAGGAGTTAATGGGATTTAAGTAGGGGATTAAACTCCCATTATTCACATTAGTCAGTTTTAAAAAAAAAAGGGAACGGGTTCTTCAATAGTGAGCAGCGCAGCAAAGAAGAGAAAAGGGCTGGGAGAAGATTCGAAATTGAAGCTTAACCGTTGTTCGTTCGTGCAGACTCCTCAAAGGAGAAACATTCTACGGAACGCAAGGGTCGTTTGGATACTAATTTCGCTCAGTTAAGGTTAGTATTTTTGGAGTTATGGTTTACGTGTTTCGGACGAGTTGAATGTTAAAATTCGTTTTTGGCTTGTAATCCGTCGAATTTCGATCCTTGATATCTCCCTCGTTTCTATTCCGTTTTCAGATCGTAGCATACCGTTGGAATCCTCGTGACGAGAGCTTTGCATTGGTACTAGGATCAGCGTCTAATTCTGAGTTTTTAGGCAGATAAAGTAAGGAGAAATCCTTACGTTTTCATTTTTGAATTTGTAGCATTTGTGTTGTTTTCCTTGTTGTTTTAGTGATTCAATTGGCGTTAAATTGATGTCTATGAGATGGTTGATGTTTTGGTATGGCTGGTAGATTAATTGCGTAGGACTTGGTTGAGAGATTTTGGTTTTTGGTTGAAAAATGGATGAAAACGATGAAGGATCGCGTTTCAGCTTTCTGGAAATTCCCAGGTCGGACGGGCGTCTGGTCCTTCAGACGGGCGTTCACCTGGAGCTGGTCTTCCAGCCTTGTTTATTGTGGCTTTCAACTATCGTTTAGGGTTGTTTAATCAACCTTAAACCTTTGTAAACGTATTACTAATTTATTATAAGACCTTTAAAACTTACTTAAGTTTAGAGTTGGTCTTTTGATCATGATGAGTGGTGTCGGTGAGGGAGTGTTATCTAAATGAACTAGGATGACTAGTTAATCACCTATTACTACACAACTTGCTAGATAAAAGATTAAACACCATGTGGTCTTGGGTAGATCCTGATGATCTATAGCGTGATGTGTGAGCAGACAGTCAAAGTGAGGGTTCTATCGGCCTGCAGGCCTATAGGCATCGCCGTATGTTCATACTATCGGAACCGGTTATTGTATCCTTAAGATTTCAATACGTTCCGGGGTTATTGTATCCTGAAGATTTCAATATGTCACCTTCCACCTTGATAGCATGTTGTAACAAAGATAAGCTAAGTAGTTACAGTTTAGGCATATTGGGAGATGTAACCTTTATGCGTAGAATCGAATCTGTCTTGCCTTTTAGTTGAAACCTAATAATGTTCAACCTTATATATTCTAAGCTTAAACGTACTTCTCTTCTTTACTGAGTATTATATACTTACCCCTTGTGCATTTTTGTTATATGTGCTTGGGGGTGAGAAGGCGAACAGGATTTCGAGTATTACGAGGAGTATGTTCCCGAGGAGGATCTCTGAGCTTGATATTTCATTTTATGCACTTTTATTTACATTTGAGTTGTTGTACTGATTTATATATATTTTTTCATAGTACATTGGGATGAAGTGTGTTCATCTCTATTTCTTATTTCATAGTATTTCCGTTGGACTATTCGAGAGACTTCAGTTGTATTGTTTTGATACACTTTAAGCTTTTAGTATTTTTTCTGATTCTAGTATCTGTAAGGACATTTATTACCCGAGCATTAATATTTTTCCGCGCACTTTGATTGTATTGATTGTAGGCTTACATATATAAATGAATTAAATTTTATTTATGTATGTGCCGAACGTCGTATTTCCGGATAAGGGCTCGGTGTCCGGGAGTGGGGCGTTACAGGAAGTGTTTGAGAGGTATCCCAAATTGAAGAAATTGGGGATTTGTGGACAGTTAGCTACTGTTATCCTGGCTAATGGTGAATCTGCTTTGTTTGAGATTCTTGTTAAACTGGTTTTCCTTGAAAATTTGAAGTTGATCAATGATGACACTTGTCCGTTACATGTCCACCCTCGTGAAACTAATTTCCCAAGAAATCTAAGGAGGTTAACTCTGATGAATACCTTTCTAGACTGGAGTGAAATTTCAACTCTAGGAAAGTTACAGAAGCTTGATGTTCTGAAACTAAAGGATAATGCAGAAAGGTGTGAAGTTTATAGTACTCTGACTTAAACCCTAGCCGACTAAACAACACCTTCAGGTTTGATTTATCCAGATGAGAATCAACTCCATATGAGAAATTCACTTCAGATGAGAACCTCCCAGATTCAGATGAGATCCTCTGTTGTCTCTAGATCCAGACTTGATTGAATTGAGATTTAGATGTGATCAACACATTCGGACTTGGTCACTAAACCAGACACGATTACCAAATTCAGACGTAATCACCCCAGGTGATTGCACTTCAACCGAGTTCTTCGATTCAACTCCAATCAACCAGATTCAGATTTCAATATTTAATGCATGAGATCAAGGCACTCTTACAATTACAATTATGATTTAATTGGCCTCGACCTCAATGAAAGAGTCAAGAAGATGGTTGGCGACCTCGACTTGATGAAGGCTTTCGTCATAGAGTTAACAAAAATCGACACCAACAATGATATTCTTCAGTAGCTATAGCTAATGATGTAAGAAATGTGGTGTACCAAGCTGAAGACGCCAATGAAGATTATATCGTGTGTCAGACTTTGCAGTTGAGGAGAGGGGTTGGGTTGGGTCCAAAGCACTTCATCGGGTTTGTTTTGTTTATGATCTTGTGGACATAAGGAAACAGATCGAGGATGTGAGTGCAAAAGTGAATCAGCACAACAATTTATAGATAAAAAATAGAAAAGTGTAGGAATCATTATTATACAAATCTTTCATAGCACCAAAAGTACAAATACAACATAAAGAGAATCGTCATCAAATGAGAAGTAGCACACAAGCAAACCAATAACATAATATTGAAAAGCAAGAAACAAAGCAAATCAAGAAAACAGAAGCAACAGTTAAGTTTATCAAATTTTCTCCAGAAAACAAGAGCTGATTTAAATTAAATGCGACAAATATTCGATGACTGCCTGAACTGTCGTCACATCCTTCGGAAGAGTCGTCTTCAGCCTCTCATTTTCTTCACAGTGACGGACCTGTTTTTCAAGCATAACGTTACCCATAAGTATAAGTGGCAACAAGTGAAGCAAAAATCAAATTAAATGGGACTGAAAATAGCAGTAAAAAGACTACAAATTCCGCAGAGCACGAACGGAAGGATGGATGCATGAATTGACAGCAAATAATTAATTATCAATAGGAAAAATTAAAGGTAAGAAAAAAATCTATGCAAACGCACAGCTTTTCACAACCAAATTTACATGTTAAAGAGGAATAATTAGAAGGCACTATATAATTAACCTGGGAAAGAAGCAATTGGACGGAGTTCACCAAGATAGTGATCATTGATCTGGAGGGTACACAACAAGCTTAAACTGGCTAGATTTGTTGTTCTTTAGCTGTGCTTCCTGCTTCAACTTGAGGACCTGAATATTCCGGGCAGATGCAGCCACCGAAGGTTTACCGCAACAAAATAAATCAATGGTCTGAAGGGAGGATATATGGGCAAAGCCATGCGGAATAGCTTCAAGGTTATCACAATGCCTCAGATAAAGGGAGGTAAGCATTGGGAAATGACTAGCATCAGCATTCCACACGACTAAACTTTTTGTATATCCTATGTGCAAAACTACAAGGCAGCGAAAACCTCCGTCTTCGTATTCCATGACACACCATCAAATGCATTGTCCTTCAGTTTTAGAACCTCAAGCTTCTGCAACTTTCCTAGAGTTGAAATTTGACTCCAGTCTAGAAAGGTATTCATCGAGTCAACCTTCTTAGATTGTTTGGGAAATTAGTTTCACGAGGGAGGACATATAACGGACAAGTGTAATCATCATTGATCAGCTTCAAATTTTCAAGGAATCTCAATTTAACAAGAGTCTCGAACAAAGTAGAGTCACCATTAGCCATGATAACGGTAGCTAACTTTCCACGAATCCCCAGTTTCTTCAATTTGGGATACCTCTCAACCACTTCTGGCGTGCAACTTTCAGGAGAGATGGTGCAAAGTGTTTGCAGGTTGACATTAGCTACAGATGGCACCGTCCCTTTTTCCTTACCTTTTACCAAATATGAAGAAGCATTAGTTAGTAGGTGCCTTAGGAGGGCCAACTTCGAAATATCAGCTTTAATCTCAAGGGTGCCGGATGTTGTATCAATCATAATAGTTTGCAGGTTTATTAGGTTGGAGAATTTCTCCGGAATTTTCTTCCAGTTACAAGACATGGCAATGTATCTTAGCAGAATCAAGTCCATTAGTTCATTGGGAAATCGGGTGAATTTGAGGGATTTTACATCCAAAACTTGGAGACGTTTAAAGGCTTTAGGAATGGATGATACGAGACCTGGAGGCACTGTTATTTCTTCCTTGGCAAAAGTCAGGAAGGAACGAACCTGGTCCCCAGACAATTTCGAAGTAACATAGTTATAAACATTCGAATTGACACAGATGCGCCGGTAAGATTGTGATGCTGGATGCTCAGCTGAAAAGGTGGTTTGGTCAAACCTTTTGATCTCTTGAAATAGTTTTTGTTTCAAAGCCTCATTTTTACAGAAGTCTCTCAATGTGTCATGAATACGACACGTTTTAATCTGCCCATTCAACCTTCTTCGCCCCACCATCACCAAGCTCCTATCCACCAGATCCTCCAAGTAATCCTCTGCTATATCCTCCAGGGTCATATCTCCGTCTTTCTGTATGAAACCTTCAGCAATCCACAACCTCAGTAGTTTCCATACCGGAATCTCAAAGTCTTCACGGAAGACTCCAAGGTAAAGAAAGCATGTCTTTTTGTGATAAGGCATGTGATCCAAGCTCAGTTTTATCATGTCGTTGAGCTGTGACTGATCTCGAGCAACATAATCACCAACTCTCTCAGCTACTTTCTCCCACCAATCAGCCCTTTCCCGTAGATTCAAGAGAATGCCGGCAACAACTACAATTGCCAATGGAAGTCCATCACATTTGTTTAAAATGCGTGACTCATAACTCTGAAGCTGACGAGGGCATGCATTATCCCCAAAAACTTTTCTCCTTAGCAATTCCGACTCTCGTCACGTGTCATGAAACGTAAGTTGTGGGTATTCTTTGACGGATTTACATGAGTAGCCACGTGCCTTTGTCGACTAGTAATCAGAACCCTGCTTCCCTTCTTGTTGTTAGGAAAAGCATCTTTAAGATCATCCCATGCAGCTTCGTCCCACACATCATCCAAGACTATCAAGTACTTCCTTTTACCCAATTCCTCGCGAAGTTTCTTGATTACTTCGTTATCTAGCATATTTGTATTAATTTGGCATTTAAGGGCACTTAGAATGTTAATAAAGACTTCCCTTGCCTCATATTCCTGAGAAACATTAACAAACACGATAGGAAAGAACTCAGATTCAACTGTTGGGTCGTTCAAGACTTTCTTAGCTAGAGTGGTCTTCCCCAACCCAAGCATTCCTATGATTGATATGATTTCCAACTGTTCTGATTTTCCGGTGAGTAGTTCGATAACTGAATTGGCCTCATCTTCAAAGCCAACCACATTGTCCTCCTCCACAACTCGAGCCTGTTAAATTTGAGACGAAAAAGAAGAAGAAAGATCAGTCACACAAATAGCTAATGCAATTGATAAAAGACAAATCCGAATTGAATTTGAAGGTAAGTAAAAACACAACGTACGCAAAAAGATTTGCATTCAACCATGATCTTGAGTAGTAACACACAGTTTTCGTAGGACATGATTATAACATCCCAATTTCGCATGCGGTGCGTCGTTATATAACTATCTGATTTTTTTACATATAACTATGTAAAAGCTGAATATTATTTGAAAATATTAGTTTCACTGACTAATATATAATTAATTATTAAACCGTGGATTGTACCCAATCACAATCACATATATTAATCGATGGGATTTAGAATATCTGTGAGGAACAAAGGTAATGGAGAGAAGAAAATGAAGAGAAAGTACAGAGAAAACTAGGGGAATTGTATTAAGATAGAAAGAATAGAGCAAAGGTACACACAAATGACCAAAAATTCGACGACCCCCTTTTGCTAGGCAGTACTACCTCATATATATGCCACCTCTAATCCACTAATTGACACCTCAACACTCTTACATCAGCATAAATATAATGACATCATAAAATAACTAACATTAATATTAATTAAGTCTAAATATTAAAATGGAAATCCTTGACGATTTGGGTTCCTGACAAACTCCCTCCTTTCAAAACATCCTTGTCCTCAAGGATGGAAAAACTCTGAGGCATATAAAAAAAAAAAAATCTGAGCATATAATGACCCGGATCCCACACAATGATAAATGAATGATCAATCATTTCCCCTGCACACTGAATGATAAGAGCATCTTGTGCAAGTTTGTAGCTCGAGGTCAAAGTATGAAGCAACAATAAATGAATGATTATCCCACTTCTTCCTCTTAACACAAATCTATTTTGCAACTCACACAATTTCATGACATTGTAAATATCCTCAATTACTTCCTACCCTTCGAACGCATCCTTGCCCTCAAGGATGTAGAAGAACATGGCACCGTAACCTAGATCCCATACAAAATTTTGCAACTTGGCATCAACAACTTCAAAAGAGTTTTTCATGTTTTCTTTAACTCCCCATACAAAATTTTGCAACTTTGCATCAACTTCAAAAGAGTTTTTCATGATTTTTTTAACTCCTGCCATTGTCTTTACCTCATGAGCACAATCATTTTTGGTCTTGCACAATATAAGAAACTTTAAAAGGCCATAACTTAAATCACCAGGACTCTTCTCGTTTCTAAGACATCCATCCCTTAAATGGCTCAACTCAAGAATAAAAAGGAGGAACGAGCTTGTGTCGAGTAGATGGCCACCGTATAATATCACAAGCCTTTTTGGGCATGTCATGCAATCTTTGGACTCTCTTAAGAAAAGTATCCACCAATATTTCCTCAAGTAGACAAATTACAGACTGAGACTTCTCAAACCATTCATGTAGATTGTCAGGCATGTCATGTGGAACAGGTAGAAGTACCAATACTGGAATCCTATTCAGGAAATAGGATGATAAGGGAACCTGATTAACAAGACCATGATCTTCCAGAATCACGAAAACAACATTATACCCGCGAAGCTTCAAACTTTCATAAGCTGAAATTATTCTCGAAACACAACATAATCTACCATCCCCTGCCAGAATTGTCAGTAAGCGGAAAAACCTAAACAATTCGCACTGAAGAGTGCCTGATGTCCCAGGACTTGCTACACCACCAGTAGTTTCAATCACACACATGACACTGATATCTTCACTACCACCCATTTCAACCTCAGTTGGTGAACCAATATCCAAGCCCCTATTCAACACTTCCAACAACTAAAAATCCTCTACTCTAGCTCTTTCTATTTCTGCAGCTAAATGAAGCAACAATGTCTCCTACCACCTATACATTAACGTGCAAATAAATTGAGAATTCACCCCAGATGCTTCCCCATTTCCATCCCCTTGCAATATTCTCTCCTCATACCACTCCAAATTCTCAAATACACCAGAATATTTTCCATCTGCTACTCTAACACCAACATTTATACTTTCCAAGCTTCTGCTCAATATCCCATTTCCCAACATTGATGGAGCTGCTAGAATGGATGCCTTTATGACATGTTTTAAAGTTAAAACCGGGTGAGGAATCCTATTTCGCAAGAAGTCAGAAAATCTTGAACACACGGCGCGAATCAAAGCCTTTGTGGAAACCGATTTGGGTAGGCACAAGGTACACAACATTCTTAGCATCGGTGGAGGTGAGAAAGGACATGTGAGGAACCAACATGTTCCCATTTACATCATACTTACAAAGACTGAGTTTGTCGACACAGGCCTGCATTTCATCACCAGATGCATCCAATCCATGATACATCTAAATACGCTTGTCATGCATTTTCTCAGAACACTTGGCCAATGGATACCCAGCCTTAATTTTCCAAGCTTCATTAGCAATTGAATAAGATAAGTTACTATTTTGCAAATGGCTAGAGAAAAGTTCATTATCCTTTACTTTCAATCGAACACCACAATTATCACCCCTGTTATAATTCATTTTGACTCCTCTGGTAAGAATTCTTTCTATTGAGTGTAACACATCATGCATTTGCTTCAAATGCCCATATTTTGGTGAGTTCAATGGATCCAAGCCACCCCAACTCTTGAACCGCCTAATCCAATTTTCTGTCCACATTTCAGAGTTGTTAGGATTATTTGGATCGTAAGAATCACAATGCCAGCCAGTACAGGTGCTTATCCTAGATTGTGAAGCACCATAGTCTTGGCAACTGATCCATGGAACCCCAATGTTCAGAAATTCAGCCATATTAGTTGCCAAACAATAATTTCCTTGCTCAACATTAGACTCAAGGTGATCACAACCATTATAGAACCAAGAACTACCGCCCGGATCAAATATGAACATCAATACTCCATCAACCCTAAAATCAACATCCAACTCATGATTCTTAATATCTATAATATTAAGTGTATTCAAGCGTAGCACATTTGATTTCAAGTGCAACTGGAAATTGTGATCTGCAAGACCAGGAACATCAAGCACAACATCATCATCTTTATCCGGATCACCTTCAGCTCCTTGGGTTTCAACTGTATCAATAGAAATTGGATGGGGCATTTCTTCGAACACGTTGTCTGCTCTAATCTTCCTCGTGAGCTCCTCCAATAAAATAATGCTTCCTTCAAATTGTGCCCTCCTGAAAGCATCAGACAAGCTGAAGGGTGGTGACGGGTACCTGTACATCCTTACTAGAAGATCCCATGTCAATCGAATAATGAAGTCATCTATAATCGATTCTTCAGTACAATGATACTCTTCTCTATAAATTTCATCCCTCCAATCGCAAAATTGATGATAATAAACTCCAACACTCGTTCCAGCCTTTTGATAAGGCCGGTTAGCCCTCAAACTATACCAGCGTGATTCCATTGCTGCGCTACTCTTCTTTTTTTTTTTTAATACAGGGACAACAGAAATGTAATCGAGAATTGAGAGAGCAGCTTAATCCAATTTGGGGTGGGATCGATGTGTCTCAGATACCATTTGTGAGGAACAAAGGTAATGGAAATGAAGAGAAAGTATAGAGAAAACTGGGGAATTGTATTAAGATATAAGATAGAAAGAACAGAGCAAAGGTACACACAAATGACCAAAAATTCGACGACCCCCTATTGCTAGGGGTACTACCTTTATATATATATATATATATATATATATATATATGCCACTTCTAATTCACTAATTGACACCTCAACACTCTTACACAACATAAATATAATGACATCATAAAATAACTAACATTAATATTAATTAAGTCTAAATATTAAAATGGAAAATCCTTTGAAATTTGGATTCCTGACAATATCATTCACATTATTTAACCTTTCTATTTTACGCCATCGTCAGACAACCGCAACCTCATCACTCCGATTCAATTGAAGGGTGAGAATTATGATGAATGGTCCCGAGCAATTCGCACAGCTTTGAGAGCAAAAAGCGAATTTGGTTTCTCAGAAGGACGATAAAGAAACCCACATATGACGCAAAATTGGATGACTAGTATATTGTTCAATCCATGTTACTTTCATGGTTGATGAATACGATTGAGCCATCTATTCGATCGACTCTCTCGTATTATGAAGATGCACATGAATTGTGGTTGGCTTTGAAGTGTAGATTCTGTGTTATAAATGGCACTCGAATCTGTCAATTGAAGTCATCACTGGACGAATGCAAACAAGGAAAAACCGAGACAAATGCTTCGTATTTTGGGCGATTGAGCAGGATTTGGGACGAATTGACCACGTTGATCACCATCGTAATGTGTTTATGCGATGGCTGTTCATGCGCATTCCTGCCCAATTTCAAAATTGCAGCTCGAAGACAGGCTTCAATGGTTTCTCGTCAGATTGGAGTCGAGTTACGCTGCTGTGCGGTCATAGCTTCTCAATCAAGACCCATTGCCTTCCCTCGATAGTGCATATCAGATTTTGACTCAAGAAGAACACCTCCATGGTGGTGGAGGTGGAACCGTGAAGGAAGATAAAGACACCATGATGGCGTTTAAACTTCTGGCCGACAGTAGGGCACGCACTAAGCCTGATATGTCGGAGAAAATCTTGTGGTTACCGCCTTAGGGATGGTCATGATGAGATCACTTATTTCTAAATTCATGGCTATCCCAACTGGTGGGGGATAGACCTCGTGGGGTCGTGGCCAAGCATGTGGTGGATGCGGTGGTGGACGAGGGTGAGTCTCTGGCGGTAGGGGCCAGGGAAATCAGGTAGGCAGTTCCATTGGCAATTCCTCCCAAGCATAGTAGTGAAGGCGAATAAAATGATGGGGCTCCTCCGGTAATGTAACGCCGGGAACAACTCCACCGACGATGATGGACCAATGAAGACTCGCTAACATCACTCTTGTTCAATGGCAGGGTATCTTGGATTTTGCCGAGCTAATAGCAAGAATGATCTTCCATCTTTACCGAAAAGTTGTCACTTAGTCTTTTTTTCGCTTTTGGTTTGACCGGCCCTTCATGTTTCATATTCTTGCAAGAATGGTCCCATATCTTTACCAAAAGTTGTAACATAGCGCTCTTATTTTGTTTTGGTTTAACCAGTCCCACATCGTTCATTTTTTTTTTGCAAGAATGGCTCTCCATCGTGATCGAAAAGCTGTGAATTAGATGGACCAAAGTTGTAAAAAATGAAAGATGAGGTATTGGTCACACCAAAACAAAAGAAGATGGCTAAATCACAACTTTTCAAGAAAGATAAAACCATTCTTGCAAAAAGAAATGAAGGATGGGGCATCGGTCAAACCAAACCGAAAAAGAGGGCTTAGTCAGAGCTGCAAAGACGGGAACTATTCTTGCTATTAGCTCCTTGATTTTTAAATCTCCCTAATCAAAAGATGGACTGATTGGTGAGTATATGTGGATTATTGATACATGGGCTACACATCATGTGATATGTACTATGAAAATGATATGTGCTATGAAAATGCTTACAGGAATTAAAGAAATTAATGTGTGCCCTGTGGGCTACTGAAATATGGTCGTACCTCATTGACTACTCACGAGGGAACAGTTGTGTTGCCTGGCAATTTAATCCTTAAAATGTGTAGTTTGTTCCAAATTTGGATTGTAACTTGATGTCTCACACAATTACTAGATGATAAAAATGCATTGTTCAACCGACAAATTCATTATGAGTTATACATGACCGAGCGATGACGCCGATTGAAGTGAGTGAACGACATGACATACTTCCCTTTTGTGTGGAGTTCCACAAGTGATGACCTTGGCCGTTGATGATGGGGATTTCTATGCAATTGATGCACCAAAGGTAGGGACATCCGTGGGAAAAGGTTCTTTGGAACGCTTTCCAATGTTTGTTTTAGAAAATGTAAAAGGAATATTTTGGAATGATTTTTAGATAGATTTACTTGTTCAAGATAGTGAGTATATATATACTCATAATACCCAAAATGTAAAATGACATGGCACACTAATACATTGCCATGTGTCCAAGACACTACACTCCTATTATCCATTGGATAAACATTATAAAATAAATCTATTTCTTAACATCCCCTCAAGCTAAATGTAGGAACAACAACTACATTGAGCTTGGTTCGAGTCCGTAGAGCTTTTGTTAAAGAATCGAACTTGCATTGATGAAGGAACAATCGATTGATACCGCTTGTTCAAAGACTTGATCTCTTACATAGCGGACATCAACTTCTATATGCTTGGTTCTAGCATGATAGACCGGATTATGAGCAAGGAAAGTAGCACTTAAGTTGTCACACCAAGCCACCGGAATGCCGCATAGCTTGAACACCCATTTCTAGCAAAGAATTGCTTGATCCAAAGCATTTCGATGACAGATTGGCGAGGATCCGTATTCGATTCGCACTTGATCTAGAGACTACACCTTGCTTCTTAGAACTCCAAGAAACCAGAGAGTTTCCTATATATACACAATTACCGCAAAGGACTTTTTATCTAGGGATAACATGCCCAACAAGATTTAAAAACCGGTCATAGTAAGAGAACCATCGAGCTAAAA
This sequence comes from Gentiana dahurica var. dahurica, assembly GCA_024500145.1. NCBI lineage: Eukaryota > Viridiplantae > Streptophyta > Magnoliopsida > Gentianales > Gentianaceae > Gentiana > Gentiana dahurica. The sequence goes on from CM044896.1 coordinate 123,826,991, forward strand.
ACAATCCATAGTGCAATGTGCCTTTGACATATCGAAGAAGCCTTTTAGTGCTTGCCAATGAATCGAGTAGGGTTCGCATATATTGACTTAGATAATTCACGAGTAAGACAGTGTCCGTCTAGTATTGGTTATATATTGGAGACCTCCTATAGCACTTCAAGAGATAGTATGATGGTGCATAGGCTCTCCTTGATTAGGCATTAAGTGTTGGCCAGAACCATTGGTGTGGTGCAAGGTTTGAGATGATCTAACTGCAACCTCTTCAACAACCGAGAGGCATAATGCCCATGTGGTAAATAAAGACCTTCCGAGTCCTGTGTGCCTCCATGCCTAGAAAATGAGAGATGGAGCCCAGATCCTTTAGAGCAAATCTTGAATGCAAGATATCCACAAACTTCTTTATCAATTTAGAGCTACTTGTCACCAATATATCATCAACATACACCAAAACATAAAGCGCTTGATCGCTAGGGATAAATAAAGAAGAATCTGCAGATGATTGTTTGAACCCCATTCTAGCATTTGAAGTCTTAGGCAAAAAACCATGCCCTAGAGCCTATTTGAGACCATATAGGGCCTTATGCAACTTACAAACATAGTGAGGCCTTGTCATGTCTTCAAAACCTTCCGTTGAACCATATACACATCCTCCATTAAGTGGTCTATTGAGGAAAGCATTATCTATATCAACTTGATGTATATGCCTTAAATTAACAAGAAGAGCTAAAACAACTCGATTGTGGATGCCTTAGCTGGCTAAAAGTCTCGTGAAATCAACCCCATAGGTTTGGTGGAACCCTTTGGCTACTAATTTGGCCTTATGTTTGAGTATTGTTCCATCCGGCTTCATCTTGAGCTTAAAACCCATCTACAACCAACTGGATTTTGTTTACCGTAGGGGAACAAGAGTCCGTGTTCTATTTCGTTAAGGCATCAAATTCAAGGATTATAGCAGCCTCCATTCAAGCTTCAAAGCTTCGAGACTTTAGTTGGTTCGTAAAGATGACCAGAAGGATGGAAGACCTAATTGGCCGAGTAGGTTTTAGGATGGAAAATTCCACTTTGGAACGTGTTTGCATAGGGACGACCTTGTGTAGGAGGTTGAGGAGCTTATTGTATGGTGGTCTCATGAATGTAAGAGGTGTTAGACAAGGATGAGACAGAGGGTATAGGACTAGAAGAGTTTTGTTGTGATGAGGTTTTTCCGTTCTTGGGAAAACAGATAGGTGTAGGACTAGGAGAAGGAAAACTCGTTGGTTCTGTGGGTTGAGGATTTTGGTCTCTAATCGGTGAAGAGGATACATGTGTGCATCTTGACCGGTGAGTTCTGTCTTGGCTGTGTGTGTTTTGGTGTTTCAGATTGATGTTGGATGCGCAGACTTGTCCTTTGGTGTTGCTTCCACGATAATGGCTCTTCCGAGAGTGAGATGAGTGACCAAAAGGTAGGCTAGTGATCAATTCAGATCAAGAAGAATTTCTACGAGGTCCTAGCAAAACTTATCTTTGAAGCGGAAATTCGCTTCATTAAAACCACATTTCTAGTGATAAAGATTCTACCGGACTCATCTAAGCATTTATAACCCTTATGATAAGGACCGATGCCCGTAAGTGCACTTAGTAGTGTGAAACTTGAACTTAATTGAGTTGAAAGTCTTAAGGTGTGGAAAACAAGTGCATCCAAAAACCTTGTAGAACTTATAATTAGGTTTCTTTTGAAAAATGACCTCAAATGGGGACTTGTTATCAAGGATAGGAGTAGGAAGAACATTTATAATGCATACGCTTCAACAAAGTTGTCCCACCAAAATTTCAAAGGTAAAGAAGCTTGTGCTAATTGAGTCAACCCAAGTTCAACTATGTGCCTATGTTTCCTTTCGCTCTTCCATTTTGTTGGTGAGCACGAGGACAAGGGTGTCTCAAGTGTATCCCTTGTTGTTCAAGATAAGGTTCAAGAGATCTATATTCCCCCCCAATCAGTTTGTAAACATTTAATTTTAGTGGAAAACCGATTTTCAACCAGATTTTTGAACTTTATGAAGGTGGAATAAGCCTCAAATTTGTGTTTCAAGGGAAAGATCCAGTGTACCTGGACCAATCATCAATGAAGTGTATATAGTAAAGGTATCCAGATGTGGAAGTTACAGGGGCAGGGCCCCATAGGTCGGAATGAATTAGGTCAAGAACAGCCTTACCATGAGAAGCAGAAGTATAATAGGGCATGGCATGACCCTTACCAAATTGACAAGCATCACAAAACAGTAAATTTCCATTAATGTTGACATTACAAGATTTCAAAACTTGATTAAGAACATGCTTAGAGGGGTGACCTAGCCTCCTATGCCAAACATTGGGATCCTTATCTAGACTCAAAGTACCTAGACATAAGCTAGAGAACCGGAAAGACCACAAGGGGTCCGGACACTAGTATTATTGTTGACAGACTGAATAAAAACAGACTTGGATTTGGATTGAAGAGAGTTCTGTGGAGGAGCCGTTATCATGTAGAGACCATCACCGAGAACCCCTGTTAGAAGTTGCATCCCCGTGGTCTTGTTCTTCACATAACAAGCAGTTGGGGTAAATTCAACAGGAATATAGTTATCAGCTAGGAGTCTAGAGATACTAATCAAATTTTTAGTGATCAGTGGTACATGTAAGATATCTTTTAGTGCAAGTGTGATGTGTGGTTGGTGTGTGACAATATTACTATAGCCAATATGAAGGATATGGAGTTTCTCACCATTCCCAACTACCAAAGGCTCGTAACCAGGATAACCTGCACAGAGATAGAGATTGTAAGATCGGTTGTAATGTGATTTAAGGCTCCACCGTCCATGTACCATGCCGAGTCTCCCACAGATTGAGGATTTGCAACAAAGGCCTGTTTTGAAGCAGTGTTGTTGCTGTTGTTGTTTGGAGGAATGAAATCCTCTTCAAACCTATGCCAACAGAAGTCACAATGTGCCCTCTTTTACCACACAACCGACAAACCATTGTGTTCCCAGAATTGTTGCTGTTAGAGCCTCTTCCTCCTCCATTACTCCTACCTCTTCCTCTACCACCTCTAGAACCACCATGGCCCCCGCCTCTTGTAGTATTTGAGTTGGATGCAGGGGATCTACTACCGTTATTGTAATTTGAAAAATTTCTGGACATAGGACCTTGAGCAACATGTGCAATGGGATTAGGAAAACCGTAACCAAAGATGGTGATTGAGCCTTGCAATGAGCCTTTCATGGGTAATCAGTTGAGATTGTACATCTTGCCAACTTAGAGATCCTACTCGAGATGTAATGTTGATAATAGCTGATTCATAATCTCGATCCAACCCCCTTAAATTGGCTATAATCAACTCGATTTAGTGATTGGATACCCAACAACTGTTAAATTATCGGAATATGACTTCATCTCAGCTAAATAGTCCGACATAGATTTCGACCCTTTTGATGCTTTGGCCAAGGCATCTTTAAATTCCAGATTCTTGCCTCGGATCTACTATTGTATAAAGTCTCCAGTGTAGACTACACTTCATAGGCTGTAGAACAACCAACAACTTCTCCTAAAATCTGCTCATCCACAGAGCTCAACAACCATCCAAGTAATATGTAGTCCTTAGTTACCCATTCATCAGACACAAGATTCATAGATAATCTTGGTGTGACAGATCCGAGAGGTAAATCTTGTAAAGGGGACACTGGATCGAGAAGATGATCGCTCAGACGATGACCTTTGATGATTGGTAATACTGTGTAGCGCCAAAGCGGATAATTATTTCTATCCAGTTTAACAGTGCAAGCTTGAGATAAATTACCGGAAAAAGGATGTCCAAGCAGTGACGATCGAGGGGACGGGCTCATCGATCTCAGCGATGAAGTTAGAGCTGGAGCTGTTGACCGGAACCGAGTGTATGAAGACTCGTCGGCCAAAGTTCGTGTTCGGAGCTGGAGGAAGCGATGACAAAACCGAGCTCATGACCGGAATGCCGGTGACAATACCATCGTGGAAGAGAGAGGTAGCACTATAGACCGGATCTTGTTGGATAGAGGTTGAAAAGGTAGTTATGGGTGATAATGACCGTAAGGAGTGTTGTCCGGTGGTGATTCCGTGGTCTGCATGTCAGTGGATAAGGGAGGAGTAGAGCTCTCGGTGGCTGGAGCCCCGGAGGTGGCCATTGACGCCAACCTTTGATCTGATACCCGGAAAATAGAAAATGAATATTTCTTGAATGATTTTTAGATAGATTTACTTGTTCAGTACAGCTGAGTATATATACTCATAATACCCAAAACAAAAAATGACATGGCACACTAATATATTGCCATGTGTCCAAGACACTACACTCCTATTATCCATTGGATAAACATTATAAAATAAATCTATTTCTTAACAGCTTTCTAGTAGTTTCAATAAAGACGGTTGTGATGAATGTTTTCGTGCAAAGCAACCTCAAGATAGTCTTCCCAATAGTAGTAGTAAAGCCACTTGGATGTTTGAACTTATTCATTGTGATTTGTGGGGCCCGTATATGACTCCCTCTACTTGTGGTGCTTCGTATTTTCTTACAATGTGGAAGATTTCTCTTGATCGGTTTGGGTTTATTTGTTTTATAACAAATTATAAGTTGAGTTAAGTTGAGTCTGTTTTCTTGGAATTTGTGCTTTGATTGAAAGATAGTTTGATCGGAAAATAGCATGAGTTCAGAGTGACAATGGCACGCAATTTCGGTGTTTGCATCTTATTTTAAGAAAAAATAGGATTTTTTCTTTGAAAAATCGTGCGTTGGTACACCACAACAAAATGGCCGTGTGAAACGTAAGCACCAACACATATTAAATGTTGTTCGGGCTCTTTGTTTTAAGGGAAGCTTGCCAGTTGATTTTTGGGGTGAATGTGGTCTTGCCGCTTGTTATTAGATTAATCACACTCCTCCAATATTCTTGAGTATAAGACATTGTATGAAGTCTTATTTGGTGAACCGCTTAACTTGGATGCCTTACGGGTTTTTGGGTGCTTGTGATATGCCCATAATATAAATCATAAAGGGAATAAACTTGCTAGTCGCAGTCGTAAATATATTTTTCTTGGATATCCTTTTGGGAAAAAAGGTTGGACTCTCTTCAATATTGAGACGAAAGAAATCTGTCTCGTGGGATGTAAAGTTCCTTAAGCATATTTTTCCTTATTCACATAGAAACACATCACCCTACACCCGCAATGGTACCCCAGACCTTAGAGGAATTTTTTGAGCATGATTGTCAACCGGCCTCGGTTGTCACCCCATTTGCCACCTAGGGGGCGGTTGGGGACCAACCAGACACCGACATTATAGAGACAAGTGAACCAGAAAATTTCCCGCCGCATGATGGGACATATGCGGAAAATATACCAGTTGACGCTGAAGTTCAAGAATTGGGTAGAGGCAAACAACAGAAAATTCCCAAATCTAGATATCCGGAATTCGTTACTCATGCAATATTGGAAAAGAAAAGTCCGCCTGAACACTCTCATTTTGTCTCGGGTACTTCGTATCCTCTTTCACATTTTGTTAGTTTTGAACGTTCTTCTAATCAGGACCGAAAATATATAGCAGCCATTACTGTAGGGAATCCTCTTAAAACTCAAGCAGACAAACATGGAGGATGGAGAGAAGCTATGGTCGCCGAAATTAAGGCACTAGAAGAACAGAGTTGGGAAATGTGTCCTTTGCCTCATGGGAAGAATGCCCCAAGAAGCAAATGGGTTTATGCTGGTAAAAATATTTACCAAAGATGGTGTTCTTCGGCGTTTGAAGGCACGGCTGGTTGCTATTGGTCATCCTCGGGTTGAAGGTGTTGATTATAACGCATTTGCTCATGTGGCCAAGATGGTCATTGTGCGTATGTTTCTCGCTTTAGCAGCAATTAAAAAATGGGATGTCCACCAGGTGGATGTGCATAATGTCTTTTTATATGGAGACTTAGAGGAAGAAATCTATATGAAAACCCCCTCGGTTTTCACCGGAATCAATCGAATTTGGTGTGCCGGATGAAACAATCTTTGTACGGTTTGAAGCAAACTCCCGGATGTTTGTTTGCCAAACTCGCATCGACATTGAACAATTATTGCTTCCGCCAATCTTATTCAGATTATTCCCTTTTAACTCGCAAAAATGGCGGATCCAAATTAGCGTTTTGGTTTACGTGAAAGATATGATCATTGTTGGAATCGACAGAGTTACTATATAGAGAGATCTTTAAACGTTATCTTGGGGAATGTTTCAAGATGAAAGATTTGTCTTAAAGTATTTTCTTGGCCTAGAGGTGGCGTGCAGCCCCGATGGTATTTTTCTATCTCTGCACAAGTATACTCTCGACATGGCCTTCTTGGCTTTTGACCGGCTGAATTTCCGATGGACCAAAACCAAAAATTAGCCCTCGCAAATGGGCCCTTATTGGAGAATCCATAGTGTTATCGTCGTCTATTGGTTCACTTATTTTCCTTGGAGTCACTCGTCCCGACTTAGCTTACTCCGTACACATTTTGTCTCAAGTTATGCGTAATCCTCATCTCGAGTATTGGGAGGTCGCTCTAGGGTTGTACATTATTTGAAATTGCGTCATGGTCAAGATATTTTATTTCTTGTTGATAGTCCTTTGACCTTGACGGGTCGTGTGACTCGATTGGGCTTGTTGTCCTTTATCACGCCGTTCGTTGTCTGCTTGGTTTGTGCTTCTTGGTTTTCCACTCATTTTCTAGAAGACAAAGAAACAACATATTGTTTCTCGGTCATCGGCTAAAGCGGAATACCGCTCGATAGGAATCAAAGTGGTTAAAGCAGTTACTCGCAGAGTTGGGGGTGCACCTTAAGCAGGGCATGCACCTCTATTGTGATAGTCAATCGGCTACGATATTGCCCGGAATTTGGTTTTATAAATGCACAAAACACATCGAGGCCGATTGTCATTTCGTGCGTGATGCCATCACTGGCGGTCCGATTGTTCCCTCGTACGTACCTAAGAAGGTGCAATTGGTTGACATTTTTACCAAACCCCTCGACCCGTCCCTCTACCCAGACCCCCAAACTGCTGCATCTGGAGACCAAGTTGCCAACGGCAAATCACTATCTCACTCTCACCGGAGGAATGCCACAGCCCCTAGAAGCCATGGAGGCTTGCACTCATTATCAAAGTACTCGGTCGAATGTGGGATTCAATGAGCTAAATCAATGAATTTCGACTTTTGGAAGCTTTCTGACAGGTACGAACTTATTGACATTGATGGAGGGTTTTATGTTATCCGATTCACCCGTAAATATGATTATGAACGTGCTATAGAGGAGGTTCCTTGGACTATCAAAGGACATTACTTGATTACCCAGACCCCCAAACCGCTGCATCTCGAGACCAAGTTGCCAACGGCAAAATCACTATCTCACTCTCACCGGAGGAATGCCACAGCCCCTAGAAGCCATGGAGGCTTGCACTCATTATCAAAGTACTCGGTCGGAATGTGGGATTCAATGAGCTAAATCAATGAATTTCCGACTTTTGGAAGCTTTCTGACAGGTACGAACTTATTGACATTGATGGAGGGTTTTATGTTATCCGATTCAGCCGTAAATATGATTATGAACGTGCTATAGAGGAGGTTCCTTGGACTATCAAAGGACATTACTTGATTGAGTCCGAATGGAAACTATTTTTCAACCCTCATAAAGCTCCGGTTCAGTCCATGATTCGGGTCCGATTTTTTAATCTCCCAATTGAACTTTTCTGTGATTTTTACTGCTACACGTGATACAGTATCAGAGGAGGTCTATCAAATTTGATACGTTCACATCCTTTGTGGTTCGAGGTAGATTTGCAAGAATTTGTGTAGAAGTTTATTTGACTAAGCCTCGATCTCTAATCTAGAACTTAACAGCCGGACAAATTGCGTCGAATACGAAGGTCTGAACTTTATATGCTTCAATTGCGGTAAATATGGGCATAAGGGTGAGTTATGACGGAAAATTGCAAAAATAGTCTTGTAATTTGGCCTTCTAAGCGTTTTATTCCTAATTTTACTCCGGTGAAAAAAATAGTCCTATAACTTGGTTTTTTATAAAATGTCCTCACGCCGGAATTTGCTGGCAGGACACCGGAATTACCAACAAATGATATGGCGCTGCCACGTTGGCTCCTACCGTCCTACGTGTCTTGTGGGGCCCATTTTCAAAAAAAGGGAATTTCTCCTCCAAATCATTTTCCTCCATCTTCTTCAGTGCCTTTCTTCTTTCATCCTGACCCTTTACCTCTAATACCTCTAATACCTCTAATACCTCTTCTTCATCCTGACAAGGTAAAGGAGATCCGATCCACAATTCCTAGACCCACAATGTCTCATCCTTACTTGAATTGACAAAGGCACTTCTATAATTCTCCTTCTTTAATTCAAACAAACACAACTTGATAATTAAAAATTTCTCAAAAATCTGACCGATTCTCATATCCGCATCAATTTTCAAGGTGTCGTTGCTCTAATGCTAAGATTTTTGGCTTAAGAATTACCTATAGATTCCTAACAACAACAAATAAAATGTAAGAAAATAAAAATCCACCAATTCAATTATCCTGTATTCATTATTGTAGGAAATATATTATACAGATGCATTATTTCAGAAATTAAACATCCATGACAAAAGGGTATATAGCATACTAATAGTTGGTGAACCTTTTGGGTTTAATTGAGAGATAAACGTGATGAAAAAAGAGTTGGTGAAGAATATAGGCCATTGTGATGGGCATTAAGAAAGCTTCTGCGATTTTGGAGTGAAGAGATGGTTGTACTCTTTCGCAGAGAAGCAGCTGTATTTCTCAAGCTAAAGGTTGTTTAATGGATGACGGTGATGAAGAAGAGGTATTATAGGTAGGGTAAAGGGTCAGGATGAGGAAGAAAAGGCACTGAAGAGAAGGAAGAAATTGATTTGTAGGGATGAGGGAAAATGATTTGGAGGAGAAAATACTTTTTTCTTAAATGGGGATCCATAAAATACGTAGGAGCCAACGTGACAGACACATGGCCGTCACGTTTCATTTTTTGGTTAAAGGTTGTAAAGGACATGTTTTAATCTAAAATGGGTGAGAAGGGCAAATATGTAGTAACACATGTACAAAAATGTAGTAACACATGTAGTAACTGTCTTTCTCAACCATTTAAGTTTAAAACATGTCTTTATTGACTCGACCCCTTCATTTTTTGATAATTTCGATGTCCAATCAGTAAATTTCGATATGGAGGAAAACACCTCCTTGTATTTTTATTATTAATATAGAATTTTTTTTTTACCATATATACTTTCCTCTTTCGTCCTTAATTGATGCAACAACTTGGATTATTTTCCAAGACGTATTAATAGATGACAAAATTCCAGGTATATTCCTATTTGCACGACACAGTTACATAACCAAATAGAAATCATTGTACCATAATGCGTTCGTACTGAAACGAATCATAGAAAGAATAGAGTAGAAGAAGAAATTTGTGCCATCATAGAAAGAATAGAGTAGAAGAAGAAATTTGTGCCTCGGCCTCAACCAAACGAGTCAAAATTAAACAAACTAACAACAATTCGATCAGATCTGTAAAGTAATACGCTCCAAACGATCCTACAACGCACAGATCAATTTGTCTTAAGCTTGTTGGAAAAGTGTATCGTGTGTGGAGTGATTCACGGAATAGATCCGTAATTAACGGAAGTAATTACGGAAAATTAGAATAGAAAATAAATAACATGAAAGGAAAAATTCGGTTTATTAATTAGATCTAACAAAATAACTATTACCGTACAGATATGACTCAAACAAGAAAAAAGAATGTGCGATGCATAAAATAAAGGACTACAGGTCAAACCGATGCAATTAGTTACTATTTCCTTAAGAGAAATTGCTTCGGTATAGTGTCCACAGTAGTAGCAAATGTCTCCCAAGATACAATGACTTTACATCTCGGATTTAGAGGCACATCGAAAATCCGAGCTCCGGCGACACTTTGTGGTGGAAAAAACAAAAGAAAATTGGATGCTTAAAACTTCATCCATAGGGTTCTTTTTATAGTGGGGAGTATGAGCCAATGCTCAAATCTGAGTAGCTAGATGACATAGTCGGTTGACTTTTCCCTCAAGAAAAGTCATCTGGCCAACTCCTTATTCCACACGTTGGGATTAAAACTTAATCCTCTACTCGATTAGTTGGATGACGTATCGTCTGAATTCCGATTGGTCAAGACTCAATCGCACGGATTCTTGAATTCTGATTGGTCGAATGACACAATCACATGCCAAAAATAAAATTAAATTTTGGTTAATCTCATAAAAAAAATTTGTCCAAAAAATTATTAGTAACAACTGGGTCGAGCCGAGCCGTCCGGACAGACAGCAGCGGCGCGCGTGTGGAATTATCTAAGTCCTCCTCCTGCACAAAAGTGCTTTGGTGCACATCCATAAGAGTCTCACAAACTCTTAAGTATGGAGCTGAAGTCTCCCAAGTTTCCAATGTGAGAGAGGTTTAGTTGATCACACCTCAACTCCTCACACACATGTTTTACACTAATTTTACGCATTAATTTCTCAATCACCGATATACGAATAGAGTGATTTCAAAGTCGACATCATCTACTCCGTGAATAGTATTTTTAGATGTAATAAGATCCTGATTAAATTCACAGGAGCGTATCCGAAATTTGTGCTAAAGTTGACTGTTTCAATATATATTCTAAGCCCTCATTCCATTAGTTTGACTTATATCTCCAACACTCTGTTTTATCTCGATCTTTTGGCAGATATTAATTATTATTAAATTTGGTTCTAAATAAAATAAAATAATATACTCTATCAGCCAAAATGATAATTATTGTTGCTCCAAGGACCAAGGATCTCATGGTCGGAGTTTTAGTTGTCGGACAAATATTAAAACACAGCGTTTTAAGAACGTTGTATCAAGTGACATGCACTACACCCTTTTATTTTTAACTTTTTACACACAATAAAAATATTCCGTGTTAAAAAAAAGTAAAAATAAAAGACTATAATACACATCACTTGATACGACATTGCTATAACGGCCGTTGCACCTTAAAGATCTAGTTGATAAAACAAAAGGAATTGGAAATACCAGAACTGATAATTCTTATTGCTGCAATTAATAATTACAAATGAAAGGTAAAGGACTCTTTTATAGAGCCAAAACATCAAGCTAAAACACTAACAAACGGAAACAGGAAATGGGGACTAAAATTGAGGAACATCCTCAACTATCTCCTACAAAATAGGCTACCACTAAAACACTTCCATATGACTTGGTCTTTGGTGGACTAAGTCATATAATGTAGCAGCTTTAATTAATTATTAAACACAAAATAAACAACAATCCCTCCCTTAAACCGAACTAGTCTTCAGCTTATTCGGAATGTACATCACAGACTCCAAGTAACTCCCTCAGCTTTTGAAACAAGAACACCTTCAATGGTTTGGTCATAATATCAGCAACTTGATCTTTAGTTCCGCAATGTATGAACTCCACAATTCCATCATTTGTGAGATCTCTTAAGAAGTGAACCTCACATCAATATGCTTGCTTCTTCCATGAAGCACTGGATTCTTAGTTAGTTTGATAGTAGAACTGTTATCACGTAAAATAGTTGTAGCTCCTTCTTGTGGTATATATAATTTCTCCAATAAATTTTTCTTAACCGGATCGCTTGGCAAGCACTAGATGCAGCAGCTACAAATTCAACTTCAGTTGATGAAAGAGTGACTATTGGTTGTTTTCTAGAGCTGCATGACACCGCACTTGATCCAATCATAAAAATATAGCCAGAGGTACTCTTCCTGTCATCTTGATCACCTGCATAGTCACTATCCGTAAAGCCAATGAGTTGGATCTTTTCACCACGTTTATAAAGCAAACCATAACCAATAGTCCCTTGCAAGTATCTGAGTATTCTTTTAGCGGCTAGCGGGTGGATCTCAGTAGAAATCTCCATATATCTGCCGATAGTACTCACAGCATACATGATATCTGGTCTTGTAGCGATTAGGTACATGAGGCTTCCCATAACTGTTTGAACAAAGTATTGTCCACTCTTTGCCCTTCAAAGATCTTTAGTTAGCTTGATGTTGACATCGGATGGAGTGTTTGCGGCATTGCAATTCTCCATTTGAAACCTTTTAAGTATCTCTTGAGCATACTTCTTCCGACATCCTGAGATTCCAGCTTCTGTTTGTGTTACTTCCATGCCCAAAAAATAACTCATTTTCCCAAGATCGGACATATCAAATTCAGTCATCATAGATTTTTTGAATTTATTGAACATAATAGGGCAATTACCGGAAAATATAAGATCATCTACATAAATGCAGACTATAAGTACCTTTCCTGTTTCTCCCATTTTTTGTAAAAAGTGTGTGTTCATAAGGACATTTTTCAAAGCCATATTTGATAAAATAGGCCTCAATCCGGCTATACCATGCTCTTAGGGCTTGCTTGAGTCCATACAAAGCCCTTTTAAGCTTCTATACCTTGTCCAAGTTCCGGATTTTTCATATCCAGGTGGTTGATCAATGTAAACTTGTTCCTGTATTTCTCCATGCAAAAAGGCGGATCGCAAATCCAATTGATATATAGGCCAGAATTCTGTGCAGCCAAGGCAACAATTAGTCCGATAGTATCATGTCCGCCACAGGGGCAAAAACTTCCCTGTAGTCTACTCCATATTCTTGCTTGTACCCCTTGGCTACCATCTTGCTTTGTACTTATCTACCTCACCATCTTTGTTTAATTTGGTTTTGAAAATCCACTTGACTCAAATGGTTTTGTGCCCTTTAGGATGGTCACACAATTCCCAAGTGTTATTTCTTTCAATGGATTTAATCTCCTCATCCATTGCTTTCCTCAACTTTTCTTCTTTTGAGGCACTTTCAAAGGTTGTGGGATCATAGTCCGACAATAAAGCATAATAAGTGAAGTTGCTCAAACCAGTTACCTCATAGTCCTCCAACCATTGTGGCCTTCTTCCGATTCTGCCTCTTGATTGGATTTCTATGGATGTGTTGGGACTTGTCTGAGTGGATTCACCGATGTTTTGATCATTGCCAGCTTCTATATGTGTTGGTGCAGTACAAATGGGTTCATGATCCTCTGGTGTTTCAATCTCCACAGGTGATGATTGATCATTCCATTCCCAAGTGGCTTCTTCATCAAAAGTCACATCCCTTCTTATAATCAAGCATTTTGTTACAGGATTATATAGTTTATAAGCTTTTGATGTTTCACTTACCCCAATAAAGATGCACTTCTCAGCTTTGTCATCTAGTTTGGTTCTTTTGGGATTAGGGATGTGAGCATATGCCGGACATCCAAATACTCAAATGATTCACATTTGGTTTCCTACCACTCCATGCTTCTTCTCGAGTCATATTTTGAACAGCAAATGTTGGACTCCTGTTAAGAATGTGGACACTCCAATTTATAGCTTCAGGCCAGAAAGATTTTGGCACTCTTCCCCTTGTTATCGGAGTTCTAACCATATTGTGTATGGTCCTGTATTTCCTTTCAGAGACACCATTTTGTTGTGGTGTGTAAGCAGCAGTCAATTACCTCCTTATGCCTTGTTGAGCACAAAACTCCTGAAACTCATTTGAACAGAATTCTCCTCCTCTATATGTTCTTAGGGTCTTTATGTTCTTTCCTGCAGTTTTTTCTACAATTGCCTTAAAAGTTTTAAATGCAGCAAAAGTCTCCGATTTTTCTTGAAAGAAATAAATCCATTTTTTCCTTGAGTAATCATCAGTAAATGTAAGTATATAACGTTTACCTCCATTTGAAACTGGATTAATTGGTCCACAGATGTCCGAGTGTATCGGTTCTAAGACCTCCTTTGCTCACCAGGATTTCCCTTTTCGAAAAGGAACACGGGGTTGTTTGCCAACAACACATTCTTCACAAATTTGTGATGGTGAAGTAATTTGTGGAAGACCCATTACCATATCCATTTGCTACAAGGTTTTTAACCCTCCAAAATTTAAATGTCCATACCTGAAGTGCCACAACCATGTAGGATCCTTCATTTCAACCTTTAAACAAGTCTGAATGTTGTCAAGACTCATAGGAAATAGTCTGTTAGCATTTCCTGGAACAATTGCAACAGTACAGTTTCTACTAGGGTCATAAATCTCACATTTTCCCTTTTGAATGTAATCTCATATCCCTTTTCTATTAGTTGGCCAACACTCAGCAGATTACTCTTTAGGGCAGGAACATACAACACATTTGAGATAGTTTCCAATTTTCCAGTTTTAGTCTTTATTCTTATGTCTCCTTTTCCTTTCACAAGAACATTGGAGGAATCTCCAAAACTAACAGTGGAGTGAAAGTTTTCATTTAATGCAGAAAAATGGGACTTACTCCACTCATGTGATTGTTGCATCCACAGTCTACATACCAAAGCGAAGGGTCCGGTTTGGTTGCCTCATGTACTGCCATTAAAAGTGTTTCAGTTTCAGGCTCATTTTCCTCCATTGCTTCTGCAAAATTTGAATTCTCCTCCCTTTCCTTGATGGTTGCCAGGTCTGTGTAACACTCAGATGAATAGTGTCCATACTTGTGACATCTGAAACACTCTACTTTTGATTTTTCCGTGGTGGTTCTTTCTCCTCTTCCTCTACCTCTACCTCTACCTCTGCCCCTACCTCTAGAATTTGAGTTTCTAGGGTTGAAGGATGCCTTAAGTGCTTGGTCTTCGGGTGGTGCACTGCGGTGCATCTTCTGTTCATGGACCAAAAGTGAGCATTGCAGTTGATCAATGGATAAGGCATCAATGTCCTTTGATTCCTCAATAGAGCATACAACATAGTTAAATTCTTGAGGCATTGATCTCGGAATTTTCTCTACTATGTTGACATCTTGGATTTTTTCTCCGAAACACCTCATTTTGTTTGCAATTTCCATTGTCCTCCCAAAATAGTTGTTGATGGACTCACCGATCCTCATTTGTAGGACTTCAAAATCCTCCTCAATGCTTGAAGTTGTGCACGCTTCACTCTTGATGAACCCTGGTACTTCTATTTCATGGAATCCTAGATGTCCTTGGACGTTTCTTTGCATAAGATCGTTTCGAGAATGGATCTATCTATAGCTTGGAATATATAGTTCTTCCCCTTCAAGTCTTTGAGCTTTCTAGCCTCAAAGTCACTCCTCTGAGCATCAGGAATCACACCAGTTGTTGGTGGTTCTTGAATCCCTGATTCAACCACAGACCAATACTCCTTTGATCCGAGAAAGTTCTCCATAAGCATACTCCAATGGTCATAGTGACCATCAAAACATGGAATAGTTGCTTGAATGAAATTTGATTCTGACGCCATGTTTGTGAGAATCAAAAACTGGTATTTCGTGTGTTACTAGCTCCGATACCACTGATAAAACAAAAGGAATTGGAAATACCAGAACTGATAATTCTTATTGCTGAAATTAATAATTACAAATGAAAGGTAAAGGACTCTTTTATAGAGCCAAAACATCAAGCTAAAACACTAACAAACGGAAGCAGGAAATGGGGACTAAAATTGAGGAACATCCTCAACTATCTCCTACAAAATAGGCTACCACTAAAACACTTTCATATGACTTGGTCTTTGGTGGACTAAGTCATATAATGTAGCAGCTTTAATTAATTATTAAACACAAAATAAACAACACTAGCTGTCTGTAAATGGAAAAGCAAAAGACAGATGGAGTTACCTTTTTCTTCTTCTTCTTTCCACCTCTGACTCCATCCTCAATCTTCAACACAAGAGGTGCCTTTTCTTGATAAAAAATTTTCGCTTCTGCCCTCGTATTTTTAATCCGTTTCCCTATATCCCTGAGATCAGAAACATAACTAAACAGATGAAGTGCTTTGGACCCAACACCTCTGTTCTGCTGCAAAGTGTGACAAATGATATAATCTTCAATGGCGTCTTCAGCTTGGTACACCACATTTCTTACATCATTAGCTAGCTGCTGAAGAACAGCGTTGTTGTCTGTGTCGATTTTTGTGTACTCTTTGACGAAAGCCTTCATCAAGTCAAGGTCACCAACCAGCTTCTTGACTTCTTCATCGAGCCCACTTATTAAATCAGAATTGTACAGGATAAGTTCTTTGAGATTTTCTAAGAGGAATCCCAGTGCAGCAAGCGGGATTTGCTCTGCCATCTCGATCGTTGCTATTGGCTAATTAAGCTAAACTTTCAATATTAGTAGAGCTTTGTGACAAAGGGGCAAGAGAAAAGTAGTGTAGTTTCTATACAAAACTGGATTTAGCAAGAGTTAAATAGACTAGAAAATACCTTTGTCGGCCTTTTGGTTAAGATTAGGGGAAATAGACTAGAAAAGCCAACTAATTAAGTCTACTAGCAAGGTCAACTCTTTGCTGAGTCAAGCAATTTCATCTACCTTCTTGTGTATGTAAAGAAGAAGGATGGATCCCTACTTTACAAAGGCTCTGAGGTGTAAATTCTCAGCCACAAGTTTTCTTCTTTCCTTTTGTTTAATTTTATTTTATTTATTTTTTTGGTTTTGTTCATTGCGGTTTTTTTTATTAATTTTAAAGGTGCTTATTGATCAATTAACTATATAGTTCTAAAAAACATATTTTTACAACATTTTTAATGATATTATTATTTGTCTTTTTATATCAATTAATACAGATACAAATACGGAAATATCTAGTGTCGGTCCTTGCTAAAGGGGCCTAAAACGAATTAGTTGGATATCTTTTTTGTTGGTTGGTTTGTCAGGTGATAAAATATATAAATAAAATATAAAAATATTCATTAAGTCATATTCGCATCATTTTAAATTTGTTAAGAAAATTTAGACACACTTAATATTAAGTGGTTGTATGCCATAATTATCAAACATATTTAAGTGTAAATATCACTTACTATATTCAAATTAAGTGGTGAGTGTTGTTAACAAACATGGCCAAATTCAACGGTGTTAGCAAATTTTTTTTTTCTTAAGATTTGAAATAGTTACTATTAAAAAATCATAAGAATTACCTTTGTAATTTTTATTTATGTAGTGTTAAGGGTGAATTTATACGTTTTATAACGTTGTATTTTATGATGTTCTCCCCCATAATTCATATGATTTGCATAGGAAATGTGGTTTTAAATGATTTATTAAGCAAGTGAGATTTTAATTAGTTTATTCGCAAAATGAGGTTGTGTACGTGTTTTGATTATGGTTTTATGAGTATTTGGATTGTGTTACGTTTTGCGATGTCTTAATGATTCTTCACCCAAACATCTTTCTAAATTCTTCAAATGTTGATATCCTTCTTTCATCTAGAGATGAGGATAAAGATGGAATTATATCAACATTTGATCATCAATTTAGCCTCCAACATGTATCTACATCACATTAAGACATCGCAAAACGTAACACAATCCAAATACTCATAAAACCATAATCAAAACACGTACACAACCTCATTTTGTGAATAAACTAATTAAAATCTCACTTGCTTAATAAATCATTTAAAACCACATTTCCTATGCAAATCATATGAATTATGGGGGAGAACATCATAAAATACAACGTTATAAAACGTATAAATTCACCCTTAACAACTCCCCCACACTTAAACTTTGCTCGTCCATACAGTCATTGAAGTCATGAAATGACTCCTCAATGGAAAAGCCGGTTGGAGAACCAGAGGGTACTTGAATAGATTTAGAAACACTATAGCTCACCTCTTGGTCACCAACTCGGATAGTTACTTGCCCACCATCGCAATCGATGAGGGCTCTAGCTGTGGACAGGAATGGTCTCCCAAGAATCAAGGGGACTTTCTCATCTTTTCCCATATCTAAGACGTACCAATCAACAGGAAAGGTAAATCTATCGATCTGGACTAAAATGTCTTTCAGAATCCCTGAAGCTTTCTTAGAAGATCTATCGGCGAACTGAAGGTTCATGGAAGTGGGTTCTAGAAGACTTTGTAAACCCAGCTGCTCACACGCAGACAATGGCATCAGGCTGATGGATGCACCCAAGTCACATAAAGAATTTGGAAAGACTAAGCCTCCCATCCGCAATGTGAGCACGAATTTTCCGGGGTCACCTCTTTTGATTGGTAAGTCCGGATAATTGATCATTGAACAATCCTCACCAATTGCACGATCCATTTACGCTAACTTTTTCTTCGAAGACACAACATCCTTGATGAATTTTGTGTACTTAGGCATTTCAACCAAAACTTCTGAGAGTGGAAGATTAACCTGAGTATTTTTCAGCAGATTAAGCACCTTTCCGTACTTCTTATCTTCATGCAATGGGATGTTGCTCTTTCTCGGTGGAAATGGAAGCTTTTTCAAATCATCCTCGGAAAATACTTTCTTCGAGGACGAACTAACCGCTTTGTCTTCCACATCTTTCCACCTCACCGTCTTATCATTCTTTTTATTAGTCAGGGGATCAGCCACCGACGATCATTTGATTCATCACTCCTCGGGGGATCAACCACCTGAGGATTCTGGAAGTGGCCATGGTCGAGATATGCTCGATGAATGCAGTAGACTGTGGACCATCCACCGGAAAACTGAATTCATCTACAGCTCACAAACGCTAAGGCAAATACCCCGCACACTTGATCAGAGCAAAAAGAGTCTACGGGAAAAAGGGATTATACATGGAACACATGGAAAAGAAAAGTCATAGAGATTTTCCACACTCCCCGGCAACGGCGCCACTTTTGTTGGGGAGATTTTGCATCATTAAAACAAAAGAAAATTTATAAAACCTATACTACCATGCAAAACTACCTCCTAACCGGCCGAATACCGGGTAGTTGCTAGTAAAGTTGGATAAGTACGGGTATCGATCCTCAGGGAAAAGGGATATTGAATCTAATCTAATTAATCCTTCTTTATTAACCTAAACCTAAACTAAAACGGAAAATAAACTGGACAGAGGATTGTTAATCCAAAGCCAGGAAGGATAAAAGCGATAAAAACATAAATAAAACTACATCTACGAAAGCGGTAAATCTATCTACTGAACAACCATGAACAAACCATGATCAACCTCTTCCCAACAACCATCATCTCACCGAAAGAAATAAGATTAACACATATTCATTCACAAGTTATCTTGGATTATTATCTTATCTAAAGAAGCGTTTCCTCTTCCGATTTATCACGCCATTCATTAGTATACCTTCCGGTCTTAACTAACATCTATACGAAGCAAAGATACGGATTAAATCCTAATCTAACAACCTTATCCCTCAACTTCCGTTTGTTGGAATAATAATTGTTAATCTCTATCATGGCAATCTAACGAATTTATTAACTTCCGTTATCTAAATTCGATTAACATATAGCATCTCGAAACATGAAAGAGAACAAGAATAACGTAATGAAACAAATACATGAAAAATCTCATCTTTCCGGTAACGGTGATATCCCTTAATTCAATTCTAGGATAATCTTGCATCGAATTAATTCTAATTGTGGTTCTCTCGTAAACCTAGATAATTAATCTACGAACTTCCGTTATGTATAGATTAAAAATCCAAACTTTCCTACGGTGATCTAAACTACACCGACTTCCGTCATACGGTAGCATCAAATCATACAATCATCTTTCGATATAAAATTGCACGATACAAATAAACATAGGAGAAGAAACAACTTAAATAAAAACTTACAAAATAATCCCAGAAAAAGAAATCAAGTGGCTGCAGAAAATTAGCTTCACAAAGCATCATCCATGGCTGCACAACACTTGAGCAAGAAGAAAGAAGGAAAGAGAAAACAAACTAACTACCTAATCTAACTAACCTCCGGCCGACCAAGCATGGAGCTTGGCCGGCCGGGCTGCTCTCAGCTCGACTTTAGGGTATAAGGAAGAAGCTGCTGCGTATGAAATATAATTAGGGTTGGGGCTGCTGCTGTTTTTATAGAATTTTGAGTCGGCTGCTACAGTAACCGCGGCCGGACGCCCGTCCATAATGTCGGACGCCCGTCCAGCTCTCCTGGAACAGATTCTGAACTTGTAACGCTCATATCTCGGGCCTCGTAAGTCGGAATGGAGTGATTCAAAATCCTGTAGAATCCTCTCTTCAAGCCCTACAACTCTTCTCTTGAGGTCGAGAGTCAAATCAGTGTATATCATATCAAGAACTGCGTTGCAAGGTCGTCACTACTCGGAATCCTGATTTTCTTCCTCTGGACGCTCGTCCACAAGGTCGGACGCTCGTTTGCTTCTACGGACGGAGGATAGACGCTCATTCATCATGCGTCTGAACTCTCTGATCCAATTCAAACTTCTGAACGCCGGTTCCATATAGTGGACGCCCGTCCATTCATGGACGGGACATGGACGGACGTCCAGCCTTGCTTGAAACCGATTTCTTGATAATTATCTTATTTCTTCCATCTTTATCTTCTTTACCTCATCTCTATCTCTTCAAGATTACTTCAAACAACTTCAATTTCCATTTTAACTCTTCCAACTCCTTTTCCAAGTCGAAAATATGTATCTACACACATCGAAAACATTACATTCAGAGAGTTCAGACGCGTTACGAACGAGCGTTCATTCTCCGTTCATAGAGGCTGGACGAGCGTCCAAGATAGTGGACGGGCGTCCACGGCACCGACTCAGTGAAACCGACCTAAAAATCTATAAATAGGCGCGATTTCCCAAACCCTAAACATACAATTCGAACCCTAAATTTCTAGGGGCAGCTTTGGCTGCGATTTTACACTTTTTATTTCCAGTTTTATGCAACTTTAAATTCGATCAAAGTAGGCTAGTAGTATGTTATTTTTCTGCTTTTACGGGTTCCTGAGGATGCTCGGAGGCTAGAACCTCCTTCAAACGAGAATTGTGAAGCCATCAGCATTGAATTGATCTATTTATTTCGACTTTTCCTGTGAGTATTTACTACGGTTGTTTCTTATCTATGCATATTCTTGTTTTAATGCAATTATATTGGGAGATATGTTGTATGCTTGATATGTTATTGTTTGATGGAAATCTTGAATAGCATAGATCACCATAGATAAGAATAGTTCATTAGATTTACATTAACGGAAGTTAGTAAGTCTAAAAACTAGATCGTTAACGTAAAAGTTGGCACATTTGATCTCTTTAACGTGTTAATTTAGTATTGGAAGATACTAGGTTAATAGATGAATTGCCCAAGGAATTAGGAGTTCATGTTCAGGTAAGGTAAATCACAACCTAATTAAATACCACGTAAAATCGAGATAGGAGACCAATGCATGTTGATAGGTGGATCAATCCTCGTTTGTCTTTTATAAACTTGATTTACAATCCTCATAGCTTAGTTTAGATTAGTTAATTTATTTTCCTGCACTTTTAGTTTATTTTTATCGCTTTCAATCTTTCCTAGCATTGGATTAATCTCCTCTGTCTAGTTATTTTCTGCATATTTGTTTAGCTAGTTATTCGTTAGGTTAGTAATCGTGGCAATAGTGAGTTAAAAACAAAAGCTAGGGTTAACATTCGTCTAGTTCCCCGTAAGATCGACCCGGCATTAGCCTCCATACTACGATCCTTGCACTTGAGGTTAACCGGTTTATTACTTGTTGTTTTGTATTGATA
Source organism: Gentiana dahurica var. dahurica (assembly GCA_024500145.1). NCBI lineage: Eukaryota > Viridiplantae > Streptophyta > Magnoliopsida > Gentianales > Gentianaceae > Gentiana > Gentiana dahurica. Next base: position 123,848,626 of record CM044896.1, read on the forward strand.
AAATCCGGGACAAACAATTTAGCCCTAAACAACACCCCCACACTTATCTTTTTGCTCGTCCCCGAGCAAAACAAAACAAGAACATACTTTCAAAAAATCCACATAACCTGACACGAGATATAGTCAAAATCATGACAAGCTAGTATTCAGCAAATCGACCTCACTCGGTGATGTGTGTGCCGAACCTACTAAACTTCCACCGATCCTCTCTTGACTTATTACATCAAGCACTAACAGTTATCCGGTCAACTAAACGAAAACTTCATTCTGTCTACAGCACTTACCTAACAAAAACTAATTACCAAGAACATAGTAACCAACTCACAATTAAACTCCTTTACTTAGTGCCAAGAAAATACCTCTCGGGTCTCTACTGGGTTTAGATCAACTTGACTTAGAATTCCAAAAAGCGTACATTTTATATTTTATTCTATCGTCGCGTCTCAAAAGTATAACACACTCCCCTACATTAGAGGCAGTCACCCTGAGATCACTCAAACCCTTACTGTCCAAGGTAAACCACACTCCCCAATTGGGGCAGTATCCAAATGGACTCGAGGTGATAGATATAAACAAAATTCCCGCAAAGAAATTCTATTCATTTATTATTTATAGATATATATATTTATATTTTTTCAAACTCTTTGGAAACTCTCGGTCAAATATATTTCTAACACATTCAAGACTCTCAAAGTTCTCAAGAACACTAAGGTACTGAGATTCTAACTGTGAGTATAGCACAAGTTCTTAACTTTCATTAATGCTAAATAAGTGTTATATGTATCAAGAATTAACTTTCCTTTAACTAACCGGAAACTATTCTATATTTGGCTCTTCATCTAATAGGTTCGTGAAATGAAGTTCAAGTGAGTATCGATCTACCAAACCTATTCTCAGAACATGATATGACTACTGATAACAACTAAAGGTGCCAGATTATAAAACTAGCATGCCAATGAAATGTTACTCGGGACAAAACAAAAAATTTGAAAATTAAGCACTTTTCATAGAAATATAACAGATTAAGCAAATGACTGTAGATACACATAAACCATCTATTCCCTCCCCCACACTTAAATTGCAACTTGTCCTCAAGTTGTGCAGAAATAAAAATAGAAAAAGAAAACTTAGCTGATTGTCGTTCGAAAGAAACACTTCTGGAAGTGGCCATGGTCCAGATATGCTCGATGAATGCAGTAGACTGTGGACCATCCACCGGAAAACTGAATTCATCTACAGCTCACAAACGCTAAGGCAAATACCCTGCACACTTGATCAGAGCAAAAAGAGTCTACGGGAAAAAGGGATTATACATGGAACACATGGAAAAGAAAAGTCATAGAGATCTTGTCATATTAAGCTCAAATAAAGATGGAACATATACATGAAATATTACAAAATCGTAGGCTAGGTGCAACTATATGAAAATGCATTACAATGCAATCTACGTGAAAAATCCTAAAAATAAAATAAAAACGAGGTAGTATTACGGAAACCGACAGTTAACTACACTCAAAAAGAAAAATAAACTAGGTGGTATTACGAAAACCGACAGTGACCACACTTAAGAAAAATAAAAGGAAAAATAGAAAAACAATGCAACTATATGAAATGCAACTAAATGAAATGCATTTAAATGATATGCAAAAATAAAAGAAAATAAAAGAAACGAAAACTAGCCTACTAATGTGCAACATAACATATATATAAACGTCTACCACATAATGACAAGTTACGATAAGCGACAGTGCTGTCACTACGTGCCGACGCGCCTTAAGACTTATCTAAAGTGATAGACTTATGGAAACCAACAGTTGTCTATACTAAAAAGATATAACTCATATGGTCCGAGTTGTAGCATACGGAAAACCGACAGTAGCTACCCATATGAACTATAAAAACAAAGGAAGCACGTAAGTCTTAAAAGCTAATAAGATTCATGACAAGATATGCAGCCTACGTAAACGACATTAGCTACACTAACATTAACATAACAACTATAGCATACGAGAACCGACAGTTACTATAGCATGCATGAATCAAGTATAAGAAATGAATCAATTATCTAACATGGATTCATAGATGGAAAAATATAAAATATGTAGGTTCAGGACATCTATGTAATATTACTTAGCCACAGAAGCTCGAATGAAAGCAATCCAAGTTAAATAAAAGCATTAAAACAAGATCAAGAAGAACCTGGACCATGAACTGACGTTTAGCAAAACAGACGGGCGTTCACCTGCAATTCAGCCCCGGACGAGCGTTCATCAAAACAAACGCTCGTCTGCCTTGAAAACCGACCGGACGGGCGTTCAGAATTTCAGACGCCCGTCTGATCCTTCAAATCAGAGCAGGATTGAAAATTCTGGAACGGACGAACGTCCAACAATTCCAAACGCTCGTTTACCTGCACGTTAGGTACTGGACGGGCGTTCAGAAGACCGAACGCTCGTCCATATATCGAATACACAGCAGAATAGCAGGAAAAATGCAGAAAACCCTAAACTAAATTAAACATCATACATCAACACATAGCACAGCACAGAGAACAGCCACTGATAAATTTAAGCACAGGGGTTAGACTAGGTTACATAAAAACACAAACTTCACGTAAAACAGATTGAGTAAAAAACTTTTGCACATTCTTAACCTAACGGTCATCGAAACACGGCAAAATAAAAACTCTCAACCTATTAAACACTACTTTTATTAAAAACAAAAATAAAACGTAACAAAATCGAGAACTAACAAAACTAGATTCAACATGACACCTATTCCCCGGCAACGGCGCCAAAAACTTGTCCCGGATTTTATCAATACAAAACAACAAGTAATAAACCGGTTAACCTCAAGTGCAAGGATCGTAGTATGGAGGCTAATGCCGGGTCGATCTTACGGGGAACTAGACGAATGTTAACCCTAGCTTTTGTTTTTAACTCACTATTGCCACGATTACTAACCTAACGAATAACTAGCTAAACAAATATGCAGAAAATAACTAGACAGAGGAGATTAATCCAATGCTAGGAAAGATTGAAAGCGATAAAAATAAACTAAAAGTGCAGGAAAATAAATTAACTAATCTAAACTAAGCTATGAGGATTGTAAATCAAGTTTATAAAAGACAAACGAGGATTGATCCACCTATCAACATGCATTGGTCTCCTATCTCGATTTTACGTGGTATTTAATTAGGTTGTGATTTACCTTACCTGAACATGAACTCCTAATTCCTTGGGCAATTCATCTATTAACCTAGTATCTTCCAATACTAAATTAACACGTTAAAGAGATCAAAGGTGCCAACTTTTACGTTAACGATCTAGTTTTTAGACTTACTAACTTCCGTTAATGTAAATCTAATGAACTATTCTTATCTATGGTGATCTATGCTATTCAAGATTTCCATCAAACAATAACATATCAAGCATACAACATATCTCCCAATATAATTGCATTAAAACAAGAATATGCATAGATAAGAAACAACCGTAGTAAATACTCACAGTAAAAGTCGAAATAAATAGATCAATTCAATGCTGATGGCTTCACAATTCTCGTTTGAAGGAGGTTCTAGCCTCTGAGCATCCTTAGCAACCCGGAAAAGCGGAAAAATAACATACTACTAGCCTACTTTGATCGAATTTAAAGTTGCATAAAACTGGAAATAAAAAGTGTAAAATCGCAGCCAAAGCTGCCCCTAGAAATTTAGGGTTCGAATTGTATGTTTAGGGTTTGGGAAATCGCGCCTATTTATAGATTTTTAGGTCGGTTTCGCTGAGTCGGTGCCGTGGACGCCCGTCCACTATCTTGGACGCTCGTCCAGCCTCTATGAACGGAGAATGAACGCTCGTTCAGAACGCGTCTGAACTCTCTGAATGTAAAATACGATTCCGGACGCCAGTTCACTTTTATGGACGCCCGTCCACTACTCAGCTCCAGTATTTTGCTCATAACTTCACTTCTAGGGCTCCAAATGAGGTGATTCAACATGCGTTGGAAAGCTATTTCAATCCTCTACAACTTTCATCAAGACAACTTTCCCTGAAAGTGCCTACAAGTGTGGACAAAATCCCCATGAAGTGCCTGGTTCCGGTTTCTTCAATGATTCTTCACCCAAACATCTTTCAACTCTTCCATCTTTATCCTTCTTTTCTCATCTCTATCTCGATTTAGCTCGAATTATATCAACATTTGATCATCAATTTAGCCTCCAACATGTATCTACATCACATTAAGACATCGCAAAACGTAACACAATCCAAATACTCATAAAACCATAATCAAAACACGTACACAACCTCATTTTGCGAATAAACTAATTAAAATCTCACTTGCTTAATAAATCATTTAAAACCACATTTCCTATGCAAATCATATGAATTATGGGGGAGAACATCATAAAATACAACGTTATAAAACGTATAAATTCACCCTTAACATGTAGGATGCCGATCGACATTGTTTTGTGTTGATTTTAGGAAGCACCGAGACTTTAGTTTGAGTGTTGTACGCAATGTCCGACACTTTTTTGACACGAAACGCTTTGACACTCAACTGATACTTGTCAAAGCGTGTTGTTAAAGCATGTCGTGTCAAAAAAGTGTCGGACATTGCGTACGACACTCAAACTAAAGTCTCGATGATTCCTAAATCAAAACTAAATAATGTCGATCGGCATCCTATATAACTAAAAATTACAATGATAATTCCTGTGAAAATCAGTTTGATGAAGTGAAACTGAATTTCTTCTGAAGTCAGCAGTCAGTTTTGGTCTGCCGAGTTTTGCTGAGTATAGCTGAGTTCTACATCTGGGCAGTTAATTACAAGTCTAGAAAGTCAGTTTTGAACTGAGTTTCGTCTGGTGGATAACAGCTGGAGCTAGGGTCCACATCTGGGGCATTTATGTCAATTCCGACAAAGATCTTTGGCGGTTAGGGTTTAGGGAATTGTGTCTATAAATACCAAAGTTTTAATCAATGCAATGTGTGTCTTTCAAGAGTGTTGTTCACACACTTGTGAAAACCTTGTAATTCTGTGCATAATAAAATATCTCATTTTCTGTCCGTGGAGTAGTCGGCACAACGCCGGAAACCACGTTAAATCACTGTGTTCTCTTTGTTTCTGTGTTTTATCAATTTCTGCCATTGTTTATGTTTGCATTGTTATTTATGTTTTATCCTTCTTAAACTGAAAGCTTCTCATCTGTGTTTTAAGAAACTGGTATTAGAGCGTTGGTTCGTGGATCCAGAGAAGTTCCAGGTGAACTGAGTTGATCTTCACCATGATCGGTGACCTGTGCTAGGATTTTGTTATCAAATGTCTGTTCTTTAACTAGAAGGATGTCAGCAATGAACATAAAGATTAATAAATTTACAGGGAGGAACAGTTTCAGTTTGTGGCAAATCAAGATGCGGGCTTTGTTAAAGCAACAAGGATTGTGGACTCCTTTATCTGATAGAGGGTATGCCAGTTCTGCAGATTATGCCAGTCTGGAGGAGAAATCACATTCAACCATCATGTTGTGCTTGTCTGATGATGTTATCACAGAAGTTGCTGAGGAAGACAACACTGCCAAGTTATGGTTGAAGCTTGAAAGCCTGTATATGACTAAGTCATTGACCAACAAGTTGATGCTGAAGCAGAGGCTATTCATCTTGAGGATGCATAAGGGGACTCAGTTGAGAGATCATCTTGATCAGTTGATCAAAATATTTCTTGATCTCAGGAATATTGATGTGAAGATTGAGGACGAAGATGCAACTCTGATTTTGTTGGTTTCATTACCAGCTTCCTATGAGAACTTTGTGCAGTCCTTCATTGTTGGGAAGGATACAATTGTTTTAGAGGATGTAAGGTCAGCTTTACATGCCAGGGAGCTGAGACATAAGGCAACTGGGGCAGACAATCAGGTTGTTGGACTAGTAGTCAGTAGCAGCAGTGGAAAAGAGCATGGTCAGTCTTGGAAGAAAAATTCCAAGAAGACAATGTCCAAAGGCCCTAAATCCACAAATGTTTGCAATTACTGTAAAGAGCAGAGACATTGGAAGTCCAATTGTCCAAAAAGAGGAAGAAACAATAGAAGAACAGTTCTGGCACAGTTGCTGTGGCAGCTGAGCATGACTCAGAAGAGGATATGGTCTTAGCGGTAGGAGAGTCATCACATAAACTGATGTGTGGATTCTGGACTCTGGGGCATCCTTTCATATTTGCCCTCACAGAGAGTGCTTCTCAAGTTATCATCAGATAGATGGTGGTCATAAATCTATGGCAAACAGCAAGGTCTGCAAGGTAGTTAGGATTGACACAGTTCAGTTGAGGACAGAGGATGGAAGATTCTGTAAACTGAGTGAAGTAGACATGTTCACAAATGACCAAAAACTTGGTATCTCTCAGTTCTTTGGACATCAGTGGATTCAGTTTTAATGGGGAAAGTGGTGTGCTGAGTGTCTATAAAAATTCAGTTTTAGTTCTCAAGGGAGTCAAGATAGGGACCATGTATATACTACAAGGGTCAGTTGTTGCTGGTTCTGCTGCTGTGGCATCTCCTGAGATTCATCTGTCACAGCTTACAAAACTATGGCATATGAGACTGGGTCATATGGGTGAAAAGGGGATGCAGGTTCTTTCTCAAAAAAATCTTCTTGGAGTGTAAGGTCAAGCATATGGACTTTTGTGAGCATTGTGTGTTTGGGAAGCTTCATAGGAGCAAGTTCTCAAAAGGGGTACACAACACAAAGTCATCACTTGATTACATTCATTCTGATTGTTGGGGGCCATCAAAGGTGGAGTCATTAGGTGGTTATAAATATTTTGTGTCCTTTATTGATGATTATTCAAGGATGACTTGGGTGGTGATGATGAAACACAAAAGTGAGGCATTCAACAGCTTCAGTCAATGGAAGGCTCTAGTTGAAAATCAGTTGGGGAAGAAGATCAAGAGGCTTCATACATATAATGGTCTGGAATTCTGCTGGACTGAGTTTGATGAGTTGTGTAGAAATGAGGGTATTGCCAGACATCATATAGTTAGGAATACTCCTCAGCAGAATGAGGTAGCTGAGAGGCTAAATCAAACTCTTCTGGAGAGAGCAAGGTGCATGCTCTCTCATGCTGGTTTGTGAAGGAGATTTTGGGCAGAGGCTGTCAGCACAGCTTGCTACTTAATCAACAGGAGTCCTCACACAGGGATCAGTCTCAAAACACCAGTTGAAATGTGGTCAGGTAAGCCTGCAGATTATTCAGTTCTAAGGGTATTTAGAAGCACGGTTTACTATCATGTCAGTGAAGGGAAACTGGAACCAAGAGCCAAGAAAGGAGTGTTTGTGGGGTATGGTGATGGAGTTAAGGGTTATAGAATTTGGTCATCAGCAGAAAACAGAGTTATTCTCAACTGAGATACAGTTTTTGATGAAATTTCTATACTCAGTTCATCAGTGAGCGGGACAATTGAATCTGAAACCAGTGCTGAAACTGAGAAAACTGACAGTAAGGTGGAGTTTCAGGTGGAGTCAGTTGAAATGCAACAGTCAACTGATCCAAGTCAGTTTTCATCTGATCTGGTTGTTGAACCAGAGCTGAATCCAAGGCATTCAGCTGAGAAAATGTCAGTTGAGCGTCAAACTGAGAACATGGGTCAGCAGAGTATAGGTGTCAGTAGAGCTAGAAGATCCAATGTTGGGGTACCTCCCAAGAGGTATGGTTTTGATGATTTGGCTGGATACGCACTTCAAGTTGTAGAAGAAGTGGATGGTTGTGAACCTTCTACTTACATGGAAGCAGTGTCATGTTCTGAATCATCTCAATGGCTTGCTGCCATGGGAGATGAAACGGAGTCATTACTGAAGAATCAGACTTGGGATCCAGTTAAACATCCAGCTGATATGAGAGTCGTTACTTGCAAATGGATCTTCAAGAAGAATGAAGGGATAACTGAGGCTGAAGGAGTAAAGTATAAGGCACGTTTGATTGCGAGGGGGTTCAGTCAGAAAGAAGGGGTGTACTTTGATGAGATATTCTCACCAGCAGTCAGACATACTTCAATCAGAGTGCTATTAGCAATGGTGGCACAACAGGACTTAGAACTTGAGCAGTTAGATGTGAAGATAGCTTTTCTACATGGTGAGGTAGACAAAGAGATATACATGACTCAGCCAGAGGGTTTCCAAGTTCCTGGTAAGGAAGATTTTGTGTGTAAGTTGAAGAAGTGCTTGCATGGACTAAAGCAAGCTCCTAGACAGTGGTATAAAAGGTTTGACAGTTATATGATCCAGTTGGGTTATAGCAGAAGTCCTTATGATTGTTGTGTTTACAACAGTCAGTTGGAAGATGGATCATACATCTATCTTGTTTTGTATGTGGATGACATGCTGATAGTTGCAATAAAGAAGTCAGATCGATGTTCAGTATCTGAAAGACCTTCTCAGTGCTGAGTTTGAAATGAAAGATTTGGGTGCAGCCAAGAAAATTTTGAGGATGGAGATCTGGAGAGATAGAAATCAGAAGAAACTGTTTTTATCTCAGCAGGGCTACATACAGAAGATTTTGTCAAAGTTTGGCATGTCAGCTGCTAAGCCAATAGATACTCCTATGGCATCAAACATTCATTTGTCAGTTTTTGCTTCATAATCAGCAGAGGAGAAGGAGTACATGTCAAGAGTTTCCTATGCTAGTTCAGTTGGCAGTCTGATGTATGCCATTGTATGCACTAGCCTGATCTGGCTCAGGCTTTCAGTGTTGTCAGCAGGTTTATGGTTCAACCTGGAAAGGAACACTGGAAAGCTGTAAAAAGAATGTTCAGGTACCTTAAGGGTACATCTGATGTTGGTCTTATTTATGGAAGTGATACTCAGAAACTAATCACATGATACTGTGATGTTGATTATGCAGGTGATGTGGACAGTAGAAAATCAATGACTGGTTATGTTTTCACATTAGGGAATTCAGTTGTCAGCTAGAAAGCAACTCTTTAGGCAACAATGGCTTTATCAACTACTGAAGCTAAGTATATGGCTCTTACTGAAGCAGCCAAGGAGGGTATCTGGTTGAAGGGACTAGTCAGTGATTTGGGGCTACATCAGAATCAAACTGAGATTTATTGTGACGGTTTGAGTGCAATTTGTCTAGCTAAAGATCAGGTTCATCATGAGAGAATCAAACATATTGATGTGAGGTATCATTTTCTAAGAAATGAGAAGAGGGTTGTAGATCAGCACAAAGAATAATCCTGCAGATATGTTCACTAAACCATTTTAGCAGAGCAGTTTTAGTTGTGTCTGGACTTGCTGAATATTCAAAGCTTGTAAACTGAAATCTGGATACTCAGCTGAGGGCTGATCAGCTTGAGTGGATTCTGTGGAGAAGTCTGGTACAAGTACATCCTGGAATTGATGAATGCATCTGGTACAAGTACATCTGATTATGCAATCTGGTTGACTGTGAACGAGAGTTCAAGTCAAGGTGGAAATTTGTCAGTTTGGTGACTTGATCTCTAAACTGATAAATAAACTGGTGGAACTGATCTGGAAAACTGAGACTGAGAATGATGGTCAGTTTCAGTATAAGTATATTCAGTTATGTGAAAGTCAATTTGATGAAGTGCAACTGAGTTTCTTCTGAAGTCAGCAGTCAGTTTTGGTCTACTGAGTTTTGCTGAGTATAGCTGAGTTCTACATCTGGGCAGTTGATTACAAGTCTGGAAAGTCAGTTTTGAACTGAGTTTCGGCTGGTGGATAACAGCTGGAGCTGGGGTCCACAACTGGGGCATTTATGACAATTTCAACAAAGATCTTTGGCGGTCAGGGTTTACGGAATTGTGTCTATAAATACCAAAGTTGTAATCAATGCAATGTGCGTCTTTCAAGAGTGTTGTTCACACACTTGTGAAAACCTTCTGTGCATAGTAAAATATCTCATTTTCTGTCCGTGGAGTAGTCGGCACAACGCCGGAAACCACGTTAAATCACTGTGTTCTCTTTGTTTCTGTGTTTTATCAATTTCCGCTATTGTTTATGTTTGCATTGTTATCTGTGTTTTATCCTTCTTGAACTACAATGTTCTAATCTGTGTTTTAACAAAAAGTCAACTAATTAAGTCTACTGGCAAGGTCAACTCTTTGCTGAGTCGAGCAATTGCATCTACCTTGTTGTGTATGTAAACTGACAACTGATACTTGTCAAAGCGTGTCGTTAAAGCATGTCGTGTCAAAAAAGTGTCGGACATTGCGTACGACACTCAAACTAAAGTCTCGATGCTTCCTAAATCAAAACTAATTAATGTCGATCGGCATCCTATATAAATAAAAATTACAATGATAATTCCTACGATTTTTTTAGTAGTTACCGTTTTCAAATCTTAAGAAAAATAAAAATTGCTAACACCGTTGAATTTGGCCATGTTTGTTAACAATACTAATCACTTAATTTGAATATAGTAAGTGATATTTACATTGAAATATTTTTTATAACAATTAGGTCATATAACCACTTAATATTAAATGTGTCTAAATTTTCTTAACAATTTTTAAATGATGCGAATATGGCTTAATGAATATTTTTATGTTTTTTTTTATATATTTTATTTATAGAAATATTCAATACCTCAATGTCATATATTTTATTTATATATATGTATGTATGTATATATACCGGATATTCATAAAGTTGCTTATAACCGAACTGTTATCCAAACCGTTTATAACCGAATAAAAAACCGAGCTGTTTATGACCAAATAGAATTGTTAAATTTTGTTACGGTTTTCGGTTAACCAAACTGAACCATATGTTCAGTTCGGTTCAATTCGTTTTCTTAAAGTAAACGGTTCAGTTTCAGATATTTACTAACCGAAATTTTCGGTTCGGTTACGGCCATTAACCGTACCGAATCGAACCGTGAATACCCCTAAAATTAAGTAATAAGCAAACTTTATCTTATTAAAAAAATAATAAACTTACATCAATAAACAAACCCAATCTATAAAAAAAAGGAAAAATTATATATAAATCCATATTTCCTCTCTTATTTAAGCTTTAATCCACACTTTTTTTTTTAGTTGCATTAAAAACAAAATAAATGTGTGTGGACTAAAATGCCCGTAGCATTTTCTTCAAGGAAAATTCTATCATAGGGACTCCCTACTAGGGAACTGTCTACGTGGCAGCATCTGGACCACACAATTTCCACACACGGGGCACTGTGTATTCCACCTCAGGAAACTGTGTGGTCCAGATCCTGCCACGTAGGCAGTTCCCTATTAGGGAGTCCCTACAGTAGAACGACATTTTCTTCAAATGTCGCTCATTCACTTTCCGGCCAAATCTCCTTTCTTCTTCCATATCTACGCTTTACGATGCCCGACCATGTACGCCAATCCCTTCTTCTCCATTCCTCCTCCGGCCTGCCACTCTCGCCACCGTCGATGAGCTACTTGTATGCTGAATTATTGGGAATTTGTGGTAAGTTCGAAGTTTTTCAAGCTTGAATTCTTGTTTAAGAATTGAATGAGCTACTTGTATGCTGAATTATTGAAAATTTGTGGTTGATTCAAAGTTCTGCAAGCTTGAATTCGGTTTAAGAATTGAATGACCAGTTCTCTGTTTCTTCTTTTCTAGGTAATCATTTTGGGTCATATATTGCAATTCTTCATGAGTCCCATAGGAAGTGGTTGAATTGGCTCAATAATTGAAAGTTTTCTTCGCCTGGAAATTCTCCTATGTCTTTGCTTTTACTTTCCCCACTTTCTCTCTCTGTTATGTTAATAAAGGCGTATCTATTATGTGGGTGTAACACCAATGCTTCTTGTTAATTGAAGATGGTTGGTTAGGCCTGTATATATTGTAAGAAGGCCTCATTCCTTTTTTTCCCTTCCAGTTATTTGAAAGTAGAAATAATTGATGTATGAAATGATACTTTGTTCACAATGTTTCAAATTATTTATTTACTTATTTATTTATTCTTAAGGCAATCAAAATGCAGTTTCATGGATAGAAGATTCCAGAGAAGATCTTGTAATTTTGTATATAGATTTTATATGAGTAGTTTATCCGGTTTTGGTCAAATGCATTGCTCAGATATCCTTATAGGTGCCATCCTTTTTGAAGATGTCTTCTACTAAATTATGCGAAATAGTGAACATATAGACTAAGTTGTTATGGTGAGAAGATAGATTGATTCTGGGTCAAAAAGGTTTGCCAAGCTCACGCACCGTGATATTGTTGGCGTGTTCTTGTGTTTGAATGTGATAATGTTGCTGATGCAGTGATATTGTTATTGTGATACTGTTATTGAATATGAAAGCAAAAAAGATTGCGTGCTACCGTCTTTATCTGATGGAATGGAACAACACAGCTTGATTTCTCGGTTGAAGTTAGAGTATTCTGATCTTAACGTTCATTATGACATATATCAGCTTATCAAATACTCTTATCAAATACATAGGTTTTTTGGGTGTTAATGTGATTACATTATTGTCCAAATGGTTTTTAGTTTATGGTTTGTTTTCGTTTAATCCATAAAGGAATAGAGACTGTCGGTGTGTTGTAAAACATACTGAGTCCATGATTTTTGGCTAATCCCATACTGTTAATGGTAATGGTAAGGTAATGGTGTTATTGTGTTTGTTAATAAAACGTGATACTGTTATTGTTACTGTGATACCGTTACTGTGATAGTGATACTGTGATATTGCTACTGTGATACTATTACTTGGAGGAATGATTCTTACCATTAAAAATGCACTTGTACAACAGATTTGATGCAGATTTGAGAAATGGGGGAAATAAAAAATGGCTCGAATAGAAGACGAGATTGAATATCTTGAAATAAAACTCATGGAATGGAAAGAAGTGTCTAAGAAGTATGGTGCTGAGGACGACGCATTGAAACCGAAGGCAGAGATCTACAAGCTAATGTTCCGAGAAGAGGCTAATGCTCCTTGGTAAAGATCTGTGAATTGAGATAAGGTACAAATGTTAAATCATTTGGTGTAAAGATTGACTTTATTTAGAAAATGTTAAACCATTTGGTGTAGAGTTGAAGAAGAAAATGATGGTAGCAATCGACATTGTCAAGATTTTTAGGTGTTTAGATAACCCTTTCGTTGATGTAACTTAATTATCATATATGTTGATGTTAAAGTTGTTTATCATATATGTTGTAATTTTTTCTCATTGTGATTGAATGTGTTATTTCAAAATACACAAGTTTTTTGGGTGTTAATGTGATTACATTATTGTCCAAATGATTTTTAGTTTAAGGTTTTTTTCCTTTTTAATTAATGGTAATGGTAATGGTGATGGTGTCATTGTATTTGTTAATAAATCGTGTTACTGTGATACTATTATTGCGATACTGTTATTGTGATACTGATACTGATACTGTGATACTGATACTGTGATACTATTACTGTGATATTGTTACTGTTACCGTGTTAGAGTAAACGCTGCGATTATTCGGATTTCAAAAACTACATCGAAAGGGTATCATATGAGATCTCAAAATGAAGAGAAAAAAATATGAACTTTGGTGAAAGAATTTTGATGATTGATGGCCAAATTATAGCAAACCAACTTTGACCGGCAGAGTACCGGGTCGGTTGTACTACAACGGCGAGCAATGTCATATCCCACGAGGAATCAATCAAGTATCACAATCAATTCCGTATTCAGTTTAGGTTCACAATAGGGGTGAAAATAATAATTATAACTAGAAAAGAATAAAGATTATAACTTTAAAATATATGATGAAATGAATAGCTAAACTATGATCAAGAAACCACTCTTAACACCTTTACCGAATCACTAAGGATGAGCCTTAACCTACCAACCAACCAACAACCTCTAATGAATGTGTTGTGGATGCAATCTCCTAAACTGGTTCCTATGCGCTAATACCACAACCTAGTTACCCTATATTCGTGTTGTGATTCCGGAAGGAATCAGATCCGATGTTTTGCCCAGGAAGTAACTAAGGGGAACAATGACGAGCTAATGATCATAGACCTAGTAATCCAACTAAATCGTAGGCAGAGAACGCTCAACAATCGCTCACAATGCTGGTAAATCCTCAAAGGGTTGAACTTTCTACGACGAAGAAAATTCTCACTCGCAAGTGATATTCAAGCCTCGCGACTTGGTTGAGTAAAACTCAATAATTTGGTTTCTCATATAATAATTTTGTAAATAATCAAAAGCTGGTGTTTGCCTTATATAGGCTTACAAATAAAAGAACTAACAAGGAAAAAGCAATATGGGTGAAATTCCCATTAATAAAATGCCCCTACCTCCTATTGGCCAGAAACGAAATGTTCATATTGGCTAATAAAAGAATAAATAAATAAAGTACTGAAAATCCGATATAAAATAAAACCAAATCCTAATTAATTAAATAATATTCATAAATAGCACGGATGATGGTATCCTCTGAGGATGAACCGGATCACATCAATGTAGGATGTAATATCGTCGGATGGATCATGGATCCACCCGATTACGCAGCGGAAAGTACAAGATCTAGATCTAACAACCAAAATACATAAAATAATAGATCTAACCTACGAGGGGGTTAGATTACCAACCTTTTTATGGTGCAAAACTCCAAGAACAAGGTCTATCCAATCCGAGCTAGTTGAGAGCCTAGTTGAGAAGCCAAAAAGTCTTCCAACGTGTGTCTCCAAGCACCACCAGGTGGATGGTGTTTCAAGCCGCCGGACCTCCTCGATATGCTACCTTAGAAAACCCGAAGTTTTCTAAAACTCGAACCCAAGTACTTAAGGCCGAAAATTCTAAGCCTTAGTACTTCCTCAATTTCGAAAATTGTGTTGTGATTTTAGGCTTGGGAGAACTCTCTTTATATAGGAGAGTAATCCTTGACCTCCAAGGATTTAATAATTAAGAGATAATTATTATGTTAATCCTTATTTTAAATAAAAGATAAATATATAATATATCCCAAACAAATTAGGATAAATAAATATATCATCTAATATTCCATGATTTATCACTTAACAAATAAATAATTAAATCATATATTAAATAATTATCCAAGAAAACTAATTTATCTCTCATTAAATAATACAAAATGCGCCCCAAACCCTAGGCATTAAGGGCTACACGCATTTTTCATCACATTGGGCCGAGTCCATGAAAAATATCTTTTTCATGTATTTAATTATCTAGTCCAACTAAACAATTAATCCACACTATCAATTAAACAGTCCAATCCAACTATTTAATATTAATTGAGGTGAAACGACGAGAAAACATATGTTATGTTAGGAGCCACGTCGGGGACCATGGACCCATATTCAGTAGCTACAATAAATTAAATAATATTATCCGTCAGACCGAACAATAATATTCAATCTATTAATTCCGGGATTACACCACCATAAACCCGAAACTGAACTCTGCCGAATATAGATAACTTACACTCAACCATGAGTTGATAAGCATCCACTGATATAATCATTACATACGGATAAATCCTCCATAGATTGTTCGTTTCGATTTGGGATATCTCCGTAAACCCTTCGAGAAACTTTTTATCCTTATTTACCATTAACCCCCTAGTGATCAATTAGTTCATAACTAATATAATATGAACTCCGCAGATAGATCAGTTTCTAGGATTAACAAATAAGGGAACTGTCTGTCTACTTCCCGAGGGAAGGAATGGATTCCATATCTGTGATAGCACAAACTACTCACTCATCATAAAATAGAGCCAACGAGAAGTGTTGGACCACATACTACGAAGTGATCCTTACTAACACATCAAACTCTACCCTAGTCTAAGCAGTCGTCTGTGATCACCTCAGGATTGAGATTAATCCATATATGATCATCTTGTGATTCGATAAGACTTCTCGATCACGGAATTATATCGAGAACTCAAATCAAATCGGTCCAGCCCTATATGATTATCATCATATATAAATGCCCCACTAGGTACCCTATTACCGATAATACGGATAAGACTATCACACCTAAAGTGTTCTGGGTGCATTATTAGCAAATTAATCTTGAGACCCGTACTCAGATTAATAAACACTACGGACTAAGTTAATTTTAAGTACATCTCACTAACTCAATCCTCTTGTGTATAGCCATACACTGAGTTATGTGATTACATAAACGAGGTACTTAGGGTTTTCAGTAGTGTCTTAATTATAAGCATACATGCATATAATAAGATGAATTATTAATTCTGTCCTAAAACAATTATATAATTGTCTTTCGGGCACTACACCTAACAATCTCCCACTTGCACGAAAGGCTAGTGGATTAATTGTTTTAGAGCTCACCCCTTTATATCTATATCTACAACATTCTCCCACTTGCTGAAAAAAAGCAAGACGTATCCCTCTAATCTGTACCCTCCAAGCGCATCTTAGTACTTCATCCTTCCAAGCACGACCGGAGTGTGCCGCCGTAGGGTAGGTCAGTGACCCGGCGCGTACTTAAAATCCGAATACCATGTGACTTGGTACATGTTAAGGGTGATTTTATGTGATTTATAACGTTATATTTTGTAATGATTTCCTCCATATTCGTATTATTTTCATAGAAATTAAGGGTTTAATCGAATTATTGAGCAAATGAGTTTTGAAAGTCTTTAAGTGTAAACTTGAGCTAATTTCGTGATTTTATTGGTAATTATCTATGGTTTTACACTTTGCGTGTTCTTATGGTTTTGAAGGTACATTTACATGTCATGGAGAGGGATTGAAGGAGCTAAAAAGATACTTGATTGAAGATTAAATGGAAGGAAGGAGATGCAAGTCGAAGGAGGAATGAAGCTTTACAAGTCTGGACGCACGTTTGAGGTCCCGTCCAGTGGACTGGCGTCCAGAAGGAGTGGACTGGCGTCCAGGAGGAGAAGTTGATTCAGGATGTTCAGATTTTCTGTGGACGAGCGTTCAAAAACCTATAGGACGGGCGTCTGATCCAGCTCGGCCCGACTCGAAGAAATCCAGCACAGTGGACGGGCGTCCGACAATCCAGACGGGCGTTCACCCCTTTAAACTGGCGTCCAGAATCCTTGGACGGGCGTCCAGCCGCCGCCATTGCCTAAACCGACTTCAAAATCTATAAATAGCTGCGTTTTTCTCAACCCTAAACACAACAATTCACCCCTGGCCGCCCTAGGGCCATTGGGGGGCGACTTTTCTGAGTTTCTCCCCTACTTTAAACATCTTTTCTTTTACTTTTTACTTATAGTATTTGCATATAAACGATGAATAAAGGCTAAGCGATTTGAACAAGCGTGTGAAGCCAATCTCTGCAACAACTTGATTTCGATTCTTGGATGCTTTGTGAGTTTTAATTAAAGTTTGTTTCTTTATTATGTGTTTATTTGTTATGCAATTTATATCGAGAGATGGTTGCTTTGTGATGTTTAACGTTTGATGAAAATCGTTGTTAGACCTAGATCACCGTAGTAAATATGGGATTTTTAACCTAAAAATAACGAGAGTTGATTAGGTTGAATTTCTAGGTTGCTAGATTGAGAGATCTTACACCTTTGTTATGGAAGCGTTAATCTTTAAGATCGAGAGATGAAAGATTAATAGGCGAATTATCTACGAGAGTAGAAATTCATACCTTTGATAGGTGAACCACATCTTTATTAAACCTTCACTAAACGATCTAGGGTAGAAATTGAGAGTTGCGAGATAGGTGGATCATTGCTTGTTCCTCGTTAACTTAATTGAAAGAATCATTGTGCCTTGTTCTTCATTGCTAGCTTAGAATTTTATTTTCGTTTTAGTTATAGAATAGAATTAGTTATTTTAAGTTCGTAATCATATTTCCTGGCTTTGGATTGACAACCCTCTGTCCAGTTTATTGTTTTCCTTTTTAGTTTCGTTTTGTGTCGTGACAATTTAGAAGAATTAATTAAACTAGATAAACAACCTCGATTCCCTGAGATCGACTCCGGTATTAGTTTCTATACTACGATCCCTGCATTTGGGGTAAACCGGATTATTTTTATTACTTGTTTGTTTTGCTTAGATAAAATCCATGACAGTACACTGATCAGGTAGGTTGGCGGCTTGGGTCAATCTTTGGGATCGAAACGTCGCCTTCCATCTAATCCGGTGGTATACTTTCAAATATGCCTTTGAGTCAACACTGAGGACAAGATCTACTTAGCGATCATCCTTAATCCGATATAAAGTCTGAGTCAGTGTCATCACTTATATTCTAGTTTGCACCTGAATATACTAGCATATTATTCCTCATTCTCCTGAAGAGACTTGAGGATTCACTAAACATTCCATTTAGTATTCATTCGCAGGTTTAGACAACCATTCCTGAGAGGTAGGGTAGACTACATCGTTGAATGTTGCATAAATGCAAGAATATCTTAACCAGGTGAATAGATGGGATTGCCAATGATCGATTCTCAAGAATTTGAGTGAATCAAATCCTTAAGAATGAATCCCGATGGCATGTCAGACTCTGACTTCAGATAACACACCCATGTTGTTTCCAACTGTTTCAGTGTTACCATTCACAAACACTAATCTACATACTACTTTACTAATATTGATGCATAGTCTACGAAAGACTTATCAACATTCTGGTCAAGTCCACATATTAAAATATATGACTTTGAAATGACCTAGAGGTTTACTTTAATCCCCAAAGGATATAAGCTATGGCAGACATCCTGCCAAAGGTTCTTTCTGAATAAATTAAGATACCGTTAGTCTCGCAAAAGGTCTTAGGGAATCATCCCTATTTTCTGCTTTGAAACGAATCCGTTATTTGTTCTTAGCAAAAACCCTTCTGTTCTGAATGAATTCAGATTCCGTTGTTCGGCAAGGAGGTCTTAGGGAATCACCCCTATTTCCCGCTTTCTGACGAAATCAAGCAAGACTGAGTGGTTAGAGTGATCACGGTCTGGTTAACTCTCTACCTTTTAGGGAATTACCCCTAAATTACTTAGCTCTGCGTTGAAAGTTAAACTTTCCTATTCATTTGACTCTTCTCCGTGTAGTTCCAATTACTCCCACTGGGCCTGAGATATTCAGGTGGTTCTATAAGAGTTTCAACAGAACTGGAGTATCAAACTCCATTCACAAGGTTATGGCTTTTAAACCAACCTCTATGATCAGGATCCTACACAGCCCATAAAGGACTATAGGTCATCAATCTACCTTATAGACCGTAAGGTCCTGCAATAGGTAATGGACAAACCATACTCCCATTGCGTTCGGGGTGGATTGATATATTGATCTAGTTTAGTAGTTTTTATTAGTGTTACCACCAACTCCCGGTGCTGGACGTGGACTGAACAAATCAGTTAGTAACATCTTGAGTATAAATACTTCAAGATCTAAGGTTGTTATTTATAGACTCTATCAGGCCGAGTTTGACAGTATAACCGTCATTCTATGATTTTTCGAGTTTTATAACCAACCTTTACCCAATGCATTAAGATATTTCACGACCTGAACGTGTACGAAAAATTTCCGGTCCTACCTTTAAGCACTAAATGATAAATGTCTATATTTACGGAAGTGGGGTGAACCGAATTCACTCCTTATCCACAAATGCGTAGGCTTCTTTTAGGTAGACTTCTCGGTTTTTCATTACAATGTAAACCGTTATTTTGCAACCAATATCTTAAATGAGTTCAGCAGCGTATCATAGCACATCAATAACTATATAAGGCAAATTTACGGTGTATCCCTTAGTGAAAACATTTCACTGGGAGGCAGGCCGAGCATCAGTCCCGAAGACTATGCAATAACCTATTTCTGCGTATGGAATACTCTATCTCCGGTGAAATCAGAGATTTCCTCCAAATATTCTGGATAAACTTACCGGAGTCTCGAATAGTTGTCAGACTAAGATGTCACTACTCAGAGGCTCCCACTAGCTTGTATCTTTCATAAGACCCTGAAGGTCGATATGAACAAGCTATGTAACTTCTTTAAATCTATTACCCTTTCCCGATTGAAAGGAAACTTAGGCATTGTTCCTTTGAGTCAGGGTTCTTTGACTGGGAGATAGGGATCACCCTAAGCCAGTCTGCAGATCTTGTCGTTAGGGAATATGCACTAATTAATAGAAAGAAGAAGTGTTTATCTAAATACGGAAACCATTTGCGTTTATATAGTTTAAGATGTGTTACTAATACCTATTCAGCATTTCTTAGTGGTTCTGACTTTATCAAACAAAAGTCCGAGTCTTTGATTCGTGCTACGAATTTTATATTCATCGTCAATAAGACAAACAAATTATCCTATTGAAAATGAATACGTTCGTTCCAACGAATCCGAAAACAGAAAATGAATTTTCTGTGATACTCAAGAATTGAATCTGAGATTCTTTCCCTTATATCACTCCCACTAGTCTATCTGAAATAACTGCCCGTTGTCTATTTTATTTATCGTTTAATGCAAAGCTACCTAGTTCTTCCAAAGAGCTTTAGCTTTCGAGAAAATTGCTAAGGATGCATTGGTCAATGATCCGAAATCACTTTCCTTATCCTCTAGTTTCCAATTTGTTAATTTTCCGGTTTAGCCTTAAAACTACTTAGTTTAGATGATTAACACGTATATACATTCTTTCCCATTCTCGACTTTCCTTAAATGGAAACAGTCTTGAACTAGCAGTTCGTTTGAGTAGACACTACTCTTGAACCGTGGGATGCCTAATGATAGTGTTATTAGCTTGGACTATTCGATTTTCTAATCGACAAATCGTAAGAGCAAAGCTCCCACTAGTTTATCGGTTCCAAATACCGTCTAACTAGCAACACTTCGTTCAAATGGTTTGAGAGATCATAATAAAGCTCCCACTAGTTTATCGGTTCCAAATACCGTCTAACTAACAACACTTTGTATTTACGATTTTCAAAGATTAGAAAATCACCCAGAACTAAGCTCCCACTAGTTTATCAGTTCCAAATACTGTCTAACTAGCAATGCCGTGTTCATGATGTTTCAAAGATTATAAAATCTCCAGAACTAAGCTCCCACTAGTTTATCAGTTCCAAATACTGTCTAACTAGCAACGCTTTGTTCTTGTTTTTCCTATGAATGGAGAAAACTCCTGTGCAGTCTATTACACATTTCTTATGATTCAGAAAAACAACAAGTCATAAGACTAAGGCTCCCACTAGTTAATCGGTTCCAAATACCGTCTAACTAGCAACGCCTTATGTATATGATTTTCCAATTTTTCAATTTAGAAATTTGTTGTATTAATTACACCTTTTAAAATTCATTAAATGAATTTATCTGATAGTCCTATATTATCTTTTATAAACTAAGTGTGGTCGTCTCTCGTTCAACACGAATGACAGAAATGACATACCTATACTATGTCACTTAAAATTTAAAGGCTCAAGAGAATAAATCTCTTCCGAAAAATTAAATGCATTTTTTGATAATTTACAACGTACTTGTTACTTTTCACATTTTTAATGAAGTCCTATTACTAACAGTTTAGTAGCCTAGAGATTAAAGTTGTAAAATAAACATGACAGAAAGTTAAATTCAAAAAATAAATTTTCACTACTAGATTTTTATTTTAGGAATAATAAACTTGTTTAAAGTCTAGCCTACCATTCCAAGGATTTAACCTCGCATCATACCGCCGCCTTTAGGGTCGGTATCAGCACGATGATGGTTAAACTGAGACAATCTCTCTCAATGATTAAGCTTCGAGAATCGAACATCTCACGGAAATCAGACATCCCGGGCCTTAATCATTGATTACCTTCCTTTTTCTAGCCTAGATATTTCGAAAATATCCATAAAGAGTGTGACCTACTATATCAGATCTCAAAGTACGCCCCAAGTATGCCGCCTTTAGGGTCGGACAGTGACCCAACGAGTACCCGAAATCCTATCTTTTCGGAGACCAAGCCTTGAATTTTGATAGGTGTGAACACCATCCTTAGGGGGCCGGAATCAAAGCGGCACGAGGCGTACCCTTCTCTCACGTGCTTGCATCTATAGTAGAGGCTGTGGGGTTGGCTGTCGCCTTCCCCGCTCCCACTCAATAATTTGAAAAAGTGGTGGGTTTACTAATTACGGTTTCGGTCTTGACAATAAGAAACAATAAATCAAAGTACTCCGAACAGGGTCGGTTATGTAGGCAAGCCTACGCCGTCTTATTCGTTGGAACATATGTGACAGTTCAGGCCAATCCGGCAAGAGAAGCCCCGTTTAGCCCGAAGGCTTATCGGCTATGCTAAGTCTTGTCGAACTACTGTAACGCACATCACACGTGGAGGGGAGTCGATTGAGCCGAAGCTCGGTTGAACTCACCCAACCATGGTCAGACCATTTCTGACCCGATGTACTAAGATTTTCCGATTTCTATGTAGTCAACCAAAAAGTAATCTCGTTTCTGTTTAAGGTAGGTTCACCGAAAACTCAACGATTTATCTAAGTGGGATTCACCGAGAATCCATCACTAAAATCGTAACGATTGACAAACCCGGTTCCTCGGTTTTAATAATTAGTTACTTAATTAATTAACTACCGCATATTAATTAAGAAAGCTTTTAACTAATTATACGAGTTATACATGCCTAATTTATTCGAAATAAACTAGCTACATGTATGCATTGGAGTGGAATCATGATATGATGCATGTCATGGCAATTTTCCGGTTTCTATCAATACTTTCGATCATACACGAAAAAATAACGGAAAAAATAAGCACCGAGATGGATCGTTGGCACCCCCGTATCTAACCTATTAAAAAAAGGGGGAAGGGGCCACAAGGACAAAAAAATTAATAAATGGGTCTGGAAGGACAAAAGTAACATTTTCATGATTATAAAGGACAAAAATCACAATTGTTACTTTAAAATTGTTACTTCACGTGTTAATGTTACTTTGTGTTTCACAATTGTTACTTCATATTTACTCTATTCCACATTTGTTACTTCATATTTGTTACTTCATAATTGTTACTTTTGTCCTTATTAAATTACCGTTTCCTTCTATCCTGATTTTTTGATAATTTTGTCCTTCTGGACAAAAATCTATAAAAAAAAACACAAACCCTAACTAGAGTTTACTATTTTCTAATCTACTGCTGCCGTGTTTTATCGACAATCGGACATCCAAACGAACTTTGATCGTCACGAAAATTTATGGACCTGTTCTGCACTCCCCCTACTTCAATCTGAACAGTTGGATCTTTGTTTCAACGGTCCAATCTCTTACAGAAATTCGACGAACTGACAGCTGGGGCTGCAGTGCTTTTACGACACAGCAGCAACTTTATTGTAACGATTGGACATCGAGATGGACTCCGATCGTCACGAAATTTTGAGGGACTGTTCTTCAACTTTTAGTCTTCATTCTGACCGGAGTGATTGTCGTTTCAACGGCTCAATCTCCGGGAATAAATAAAAACCGAACAGAAACAAAACAGATCTACTTCTAGGAAACTAAAATTACAAAATTTCCTATACTCATATAAACGAATTTATATGAGTTTACAATAGATCTAACGGGTAAACAATACCAACCCCAATCCATCTCTTCAACCACGACAATCACAAGGCAACATACATGAATAAATTTTGATGCATATAGAAAAGCAAACGAAAAACAAAAAAACAATCTAAACATGTTTTTTCCACTCCTAGATCTAAAATTCACATACTTTGATTGATAGATCAAAGGCTTTGATACCACTTGTAGGATGTAATATCGTCGGATGGATCATGGATCCACCCGATTACGCAACGGAAAGTACAAGATCTAGATCTAACAACCAAAATACATAAAATAATAGATCTAACCTACGAGGGGGTTAGATTACCAACCTTTTTATGATGCAAAACGCCAAGAACAAGGTCTATCCAATCCGAGCTAGTTGAGAGCCTAGTTGAGAAGCCAAAGTCTTCCAACGTGTGTCTCCAAGCATTACCAAGTGGATGGTGTTTCAAGCCGCCGGACCGCCTCGATATGCTACCTTAGAAAACCCGAAGTTTTCTAAAACTCGAACCCAAGTACTTAAGGCAAAAAATTCTAAGCTTTAGTACTTCCTCAATTTTGAAAATTGTGTTGTGATTTTAGGCTTGGGAGAACTCTATTTATATAGGAGAGTAATCATTGTCCTCCAAGGATTTAATAATTAAGAGATAATTATTATGTTAATTCTTATTTTAAATAAAAGATAAATATATAATATATCCCAAACAAATTAGGATAAATAAATATATGATCTAATATTCATGATTTATCACTTAACAAATAAATGATTAAATCATATATTAAATAAATATCCAAGAAAACTAATTTCTCTCTAATTAAATAATACAAAATGCGCCCCAAACCCTAGGCATTAAGGGCTACACGCATTTTTCATCACATTAGGCCGAGTCCACGAAAAATATCTTCCCAACTAAACAATTAATCCACATATCAATTAAACAGTCCAATCCAACTATTTAATATTAATTGAGGTGAAACGATGAGAAAACATATGCTATGTTAGGAGCCACGTCGGGGACCATGGACCCATATTCAGTAGCTACAATAAATTAAATAATATTATCCGTCAGACCGAACAATAATATTCAATCTATTAAATCCGGGATTACACCACCATGAACCCGAAACTAAACTCTGCCGAATATAGATAACTTACACTCAACCATGAGTTGATAAGCGTCCACTGGTATAATCATTACATACGGATAAATCCTCCATAGATTGTTCGTTTCGATTCGGGATATCTCCGTAAACCCTTCTTGAAACCTCTTATCCTTATTTACCATTAACCCCATAGTGATCAATTAGTTCATAACTAATATAATATGAACTCTGCGGATCGATGAGTTTCTAGGATTAACAAATAAGAGAACTGTCTGTTTACTTCCCGAGGGAAGGAATGGATTCCATATCTGTGATAGCACAGACTACTCACTCATCCTAAAATAGAGCCAACGAGAAGTGTTGGACCACTTAGTACGAAGTGATCCTTACTAACACATCAAACTCTACCCTAGTCTAAGCAGTCGTTTGTGATCACCTCAGGATTGAGATTAATCCATATATGATCATCTTGTGATTCGATTAGACTTCTCGATCACGGAATTATATCGAGAACTCAAATCAAATCGGTCCAGCCCTATATGATTATCATCATATATAATTGCCCCACTAGGTACCTTATTACCGACAGTCCAGATAAGACTGTCACACCTAAAGTGTTCTGGGCACATTATTCGCAAATTAATCTTGAGACCCGTACTCAGATTGATAAACGCTACGGACTAAGTTAATTTTAAGTACATCTCACTAACTCAATCCTCTTGTGTATAGCCATACACTGAGTTATGTGATTACATAACGAGGTACTTAGGGTTTTCAGTAGTAAGCATACATGCATATAATAAGATGAATTATTAATTCTGTCCTAAAACAATTATATAATTGTCTTTCGGGCACTACACCTAACAATCAATTCGATTCAACTGTCCCCTCTATGGGATTTAATTGACCTAATATGATGAAAAAAAAATGAAACGCTCCGCATCTACTGAGTTCACGGCTTAGCTAGAAAAACCTTACCAAGGAACATGCTGCGAAAAACTCGACTAGTTCGTGCATGGCAATCCTAAAACTCTAGTTCGCAAAATACATTTATTGTGTGTGAGATCATGAATTAGGTGATCAAATTAATTCAAGTACTAAGATCAAATTTTAGGACACAACAATTCAAAAGATTCAATTTTTAAGCCCACTCATCCTTAGATCATCATATAGACATTAATTTCGTAGTTCCATCACACAATTTAGCTACTACAAAATTAGCTACTCATAATTGGAATCAAAGAACAAAAATTCATGAAGAAATCAATAAAAGACATGATAAAAAGGCTGGAAAAAAATTACCAAAAGAAACGTAGCAATCCACCACTCGAATCGTCACTTTGTTGTGTTCCAATCACAAAATAAAAAGATAATAATGTAACGCCCCGTTCCCAGACACCGAGTCCTTATCCGGAAAAGGAACATTCGACACGTATAAAATAAAATAAATTCCACTTCATACGTAATCCTCTACTACGTCGTATCGAGTTAAGAAAAACGGTAGCAAAAGACTCGGGTATATTTTCTTTCAAATAACAAGAAAATAACATTAATTACATTGGAAACCCAAACGAAACCAAAACGTACGAAAAACCACCAAAGGAAAACTAAAAGGATATTACAAAGTTTCCAAACAAACTTCAAGTCTATAGATGAAAACAAGAATAAATAAACTCTTCAACTTCGGCGTCCTTAAACGTCGTCATCGAAGTCCTCGTCGATCTCTGGATCCACCTGTTCATCTTCTCTCCCCCAAACACATAAATAAACATGCATTTGTGGTAAGTACATTGTACATAGTAAGAAGTAGAACCTACAAATTATCTTGGTGAGACCGACTCGATTTAAGGTTCACTTCATGTCCATCAACACGTCATGACTATACGTTTCTAGCTTAGCTTATCTTGGTTACTTCATCACTCAAGGGCACTATGCATGATGTGTATCCATCACGAGATATACTTGCCACTACAGTGAATACCGATAGTCCCGGGAACTCCCAGGTATGCATATACATTCGATGAATTTTCTCCACTACCCTTCAGCGTTTTGACCCAGAAGCGTTGTTCACCTTTTATGAACGTATCACATCGCCGATATGAATCTGTGCCTAACCGAGAATAGGTGACGTTTTATCTTTTACTACACGTATGTAAGTAATTATATATTAACTAGCCACCTAAGTGTTTTCAAAGAAGCTCCCTCACACCTACTTCTCTCTTTCCTAGACCACTAGACACGGACAAGGCCTAGCAATTACACAGACATTGATGAACTCTAGTTCATCAAAGCACAAGCCCTTTCATGCCCTTCCGACGGATCCGAACTTCAACTCCTTTTAAGAGTACATCCGGTGCCGAAACTAAACGAATCAGAAGCTTAATCGAGGCTTGTTCAAGCTTAATTAATGTTATAAGGTCAAAGAACAACGTTTAAAACTCATCTCATAGTGATGAGAGTCAAATTGTCTATCATTTACTATGTAATTATACCCCGTTTATACCTCGTTTTATATCTTTTTTGAGACATTTTTGGTTGTATTTTGATGTATTTACACATTGGTTATCATTTCGGGACCTAGGACGTAAAGTCCGGGATTCTCGGTCTTTTTTGGTGTATTTACTATACTCTCGGACACCCGACCGGAAGGCGAGATACGAGGATTGGAGCGTGTGCACGAAGCTTAAACGTTCAAACGGATCAAAGCTCGTTGGTACTACAACCATACCTTCTATTGATCGGCATTTTGATGCATCTTAAAGGCATTTCCTGGGCTGAGCATCTTCATGAAAGTTGTATATAATTGAATTAGATTTCCAACGCATTTTGATTCACTTGATTTGGAGGTATACACACAAAGTTATGGCCAATTTACTGAGGGTGTGTCAGCTAGGCGCGCCTGAGAAATGCTATGCGCACGCCTGAGAAATGCTAGGCGCACGCTTGGCAGTTAAATTGTTCTAGAAAGTTTCAGTTCATGTTTTCAGCATGCTAGGCGTACGCCTAACAAATCCTAGGTGCATGCCTAGCGTCCAGATCTGCCAAAACACTTTAAATACCCCCATTTTGGATCTAATACTTCCCTCTTCTTCCCCAACTCATTTTTTCACCATTTTTCTACACTTTTACTTAGTTTAGATTAGTTTGTAGGTGGATTAGATTAATTTAGTTGTAGATTGTTGTAATCCGGAGGATCTCGGTGATAGCTTGACGCGTTATTGACAGGATTTCGATCGGAGATTCAATATTCTACGGCCTAATATAATTAGTATTTCATTTTCCTTTCTTGTTCTTGCTTTCGATCTTTACTTTTGTTAACTTTTATTGTTGATTTCTTGTTATTTCTTAGTATAATGAGTAGCTAATTTCCAGATAGTCGAGTTATGTGAAAATCTTCGTAATCGAACCTTAGATTGTTCTTGTGGTGTTCTTGATGTTTGATTGTTGATTCTCGATGTTACCGTAGTTCTAGAACTTATTCTTAATGACCTTTATTGAACTCGCGACTCGTTCATCATATTTCACGTATCTTTTTTATAGTTGTATTTTGCGATAGAATACAGGAACCGGGGTTTTAGGATCACCCTGTAAAACTGACTGAGTTGTTTAGGTTCAGTTTCGTATGTGAGGTTGTATCGACTTGTCGAGCGTTTCATTGATCGTAGACCGTGTGAGGTCAGTTAAATCCGGTCAGCGGACTGTTAAACCTGACATAGGAGGGTAGATTATTGAAATAATATCTATTTGCAGAATTAGGAATCGACACCCTTCGAGTGACATCGAGGCGGACTGTTGAACCTGACAAGGAGGGTAGATTATTGAATTAATGTCTATTCTCGGAAATAGGAAACGACACCCTACTTGACATCGAGAACGTTTAGGTGAATCAAGAATACCTCAGGACTTAGCTAGGATTTGTGAGTATTAGATTGGATCATAGCTCGGCTATCTCTTTTATATAGTTTTAGATCTTTATTTTGTTTTGTATATTTAGTTGTTAGAACCGGTGATCTGACAAATCACCATGTTCAAATTTGAGTTGGCCTAAACTAGGAACGAGACTGACTTTGGAACTCGACCAGATTCCCTGTGGGATACGACCTTGACTCACCAATTCTAGGCTATAATTGACCCGGTACACTGCCGGTGAGATTGGACACTTAGAAAAAGCCGATCAAGATTTCTGGCGCCGTTGCCGGGGAATCGGGTTGATATCTTGTAAGTTAGTTAAGTTCTTAGGATTAGGTCGTTTTTCTTATTTGTTTTTTTATGTATAGTTTGTTGTATTTTGTTCTTGTTAAAATGTCAAGCCATTTACTTATTTATTTCTATATCTTTCATTTTCACGCATTGATCAATTACCTACTATTTTTGTAATTATTTTTATTTATTCATTATGCCCACAATGATAAATTACAATTGATCTTGGATCTGTAACCTATATAAAGCCATTAAGACCCATTGCAATAATCAGAGAGAAAGACAAATTAAGATATATTTTAAATAACCTTTAAGCCTGGTGAGCTTTCTAACCTTGATAAGTTCCGTTGAATTCCAACAACGTTGTTGAATCCACTAAACATCAACGTGAGAAAACTCACCAAAGCTTAAAGCTTAAATAAAATATATCAAAATTTGTCTTTCTCCGATGATTACAATGACTCTTAATGCCTTTATATAGGCTACAGATTCCAAAACCAATTGCTAATTTAGCAATGTGGGACAAAATACACTATAAATAAAAATAATAACAAAAATAAAAGACTAATTAATCAATGCGACAACAAAAGATAACTAAAAATAAATAAAAGACTCCAAATATTAATAAGTTTCTTCTCCAATGGGAATCACATCATTCTCCCGGTTCCAAAAGGATTCGACCTCGAATCAAAAGGATGTCGTAAAACGCAGCAACAAGGACAAAATAGGCCGAACCAGCAACGAACACCAATGATATGCCCGGATCAAATACAAGGAGGACATGCCACTTCAAATCAGTATATCTTCGAGATGTTGATGCATACATCACCAAGGAAACCAATGAGTAGTAATCTTGCAGGTGCTCAATGCAAATAATGCTCTCCGGAGCAGCAACATAGGCATAGGGATTAGAAGCCGGAATAATTGCACAATACACCGCAAAAGGATCAATGAAAGTGTGCTTCGGTTTTCCATCAATGTCAATTGGGACAAGAACATCCATAGGCAATATATTGGTTGGATTGGGTATATCAGATGGCCCAGTTAGCTCCTCAAGCGGATGATCTTCACGTACCTGTAAAGAAGACGAAATAGAACTCGAACAAGTGGTCGGTGAAGTAGGACCAACAGTCCCATCTGCCTCGATTTTCTCCACCACTTTTTCAGTCTCCTCGGTGATTGCCGCTTCCACAATCGACTCTTGGACTACATCCACTAATTTTGCTTCAACAACCTCTTCCAAATTCTCCATAAAATTCGGATTATTATCCTCTACCATTCTCTCATAATCATCGCCTTCCAACTCATCTTCTTGAGTATTAGCAATATCAACGGTGGTCTCTATAATCTTCTCTGGAATATTAACATTCACCTGGTCATCCTTAGGTGATGTCCCCCGTAAACTACCTATTTTCTGCCATAGATTAGGGCAATCATAATAGTGATGATCACCGCAATAAACAGAAAACAACTCTGTAGAAGTGTGCTTAACCACATTAGTACCACCCCGGTTACCTCTACCACCACGATTATCTCTACCACAGCGGGTATCTCTACCACCACGGTAAGATTGCTCAGTTACTCCCTTTAACATATTCCTCATCTTATCCATCATATCATCAAAACGTCGTTCTATTTCTAAGTGTCGATCCATCACATCATTCAAATTCCGAAAATAGGCATCCATAGGACTCTCCATTACTCAAGATCGAAAATCGCCAATAGGTAGCACACGACAAGTATCCAGAATGTCCAAACAAAAATATTCGACAGTGATTTTTTTTGAGAGGTGTACTAGAATCACGGGTGTGATTAAAATCACACCTAGGTGTTAAGCCCACGTAAATTTGGCGGCTAATTTTTTTTTGTGTTTTTTTTTTGTTTTGTTTTTTTTTTTAAGCTTAACCAATAAAAAAAAATTCGGTTAACAAAAAACAAACAATCACTTGGCCTTAGACGGCGGCTGCCGCAAAGGAAGAAGGGGGGTGTGCGGCTGTAGAAAAATTTGGGAGGGGGGAGATGAAAATTGCGGCTGGTCAAATTGGGGTAGGGAATTGCGGCTGATGATGATGATGCAAAAGGATCAAGTTTTTTTTTTTTTTTTTAATTGAACAAGAGTTGCTGGGAATCAAAGAAAACAAATTAGGTCAAAGAAGGCTGCTGGGAATTGCGGCTGATGCAAAAGATCAACTTTTTTTTTTTTTTTTGAATAATAAGAACAGGAAAAAAAAAAACAAGGGCGCAGGAAATAAGAAAAAAAAAATAATAAAAGGGATATTTGGATACCGTCAGTGACTGTCTCTGATACCAATTGATGTGATTCGTGGTCGAATCAGATCCGAAATTGCCCGAGGACTTGACTGAAGGCACCAATAAATCGAGCACCGCGACCCCTAGCTAACTCGTAACTAAGAACCTTGGTATGACCTCAACCCTTAGATAACCCGTATCTAAGAACCTTGGTATACGAACGCCACAAGGTCTGCTCAGAACCTTGATAAGTTCCGTTTGGATTCCACCAAACAACGGCGTTGGAATCCACCAAACACCAACGTGAGAAAACTCACCCAAAGCTTAAAAGCTTCAAATATAATATATCAAAATTTGTCTTTGTGTGATGATTACAATGACTCTTAATGCCTTTATATAGGCTACAGACTCCAAAACCAATTGCTAATTTAGCAATGTGGGACAAAATACACTAAATAAAAATAATAACAAAAATAAAAGACTAATTAATCAATGCGGGACAATAAAAGATAACTAGAAACAAATAAATAAAAGACTCCAAATATTAATAAGTTTCTTCTCCAATGGGAATCACATCAGAGATGCATCGGTTTGCTCTCCTCTGGTATAGCTATCCTTGACCTAGTTGGGGGTAGAAAGTCGAGCTGAGGACTATAAACTCAGAATGTGTTTTTATTGCTTTTCTTTCCCCTTGTATTTCACTATAATTCTTTAGTCTGTATTAAGATACTTCGGGTAAGTTTTGTTGTAATATAACCCGAACAAGTGTGTTTTGGGGGGGCTAATTTGGTGTTTTTTTTGTTTTGATGAGCTGTGGTAAATCCGTCTAGTTTCATTTCAATATCTCCATACCTGTGTATCTTGTATATTTGGTATTGGTTGTCGATATTAGCACAGGTACCCTGGGACGACTTTTACGGACGCCACGTGATCGTACTCGCGCCTTTTTCCGGTTGTAAGATAACTTTTCTACCCTTATCATTCGTGTTTTGTTCTAAAGTAAGGGGTAGTCGGTTTAGCTTCAATGTTTCGTTTTCATGTTGAACGAGTTATACTTAGTGATTGTTATTCCTTTGGTGTAAATGAGTCAATTTTAAAAAAATTTGATGCCTTTGACATACATTGAGCCTATAGTATTGCTTTGATTAAACATTTAGTGATTATACAAATGCATTTCATTTGAGTTGGGATCATGTATTGAGAATGGAATAGTTTTATCACGTTAGCTTCGACTTCACGAATCACCTTGACTAGTGAACGATTATGGTAGTTATTAATGACCCGGTTATCTAGAACTTATATTAGTAGCTTCGAGGCAAAATAGAAAGGTCGTCGTTGTTAGGTACGGGATGACGGTTTTGGCATTTATTTTGACCCGATCAGAGCCAAAGGCCAACCTAAACGATTAATCCACTATTACCCCTCTAAGCCTTTTGTAAGGTGGTTAGACTGCCACCAGAACTAGCCTTTCGTGTTACTAACCCGTGAAAATTGATGTCCCTAACTTTATTTCAGTCTACGTACCCTTGACTACCTTGCAATTGAGCTTGTTCGTCCCGCACATTTTTATGATGTTGCGAGGTATTGTTGAGACGTAAGTAATGTTATAGAGTCGTTATTGACGAGTTATTTGGAACGAGGTATGTAACAATGTGCCGGTTGTGGCTATTGATCAAATTTTTGATGTATAGTATCTATTTTCATACTTTGATCCTTAAAAAAAAAGAAAAGAGAAGAAAAGAAGACAAAAAACAGAGTGTATGTTTTTATAGTTTGTTATAAGTCCAAAAATGGACTAAAGTGTTGTATATTGAAGGAATGTGAAGTTGAAGTTAGGGTTTGGAGTTCGGATTTTTTTATAGTCGGAAGATTGAAGACGAAGTTGATACCGAGTTTCGTGTTTATTTTGACTTGGTTAAAGCTCTCTTGCACTTTCTTCTTTCTATTTTCATCGTAAAATATCCTTTCGTTAGCCCCGACCCTAGCCTAACGATATATCCCTTCAAATCCTGCTCGACCGTACTAGACTTTGATTGACCTCGATTAGTGGAGATGTTTACGACGTATAAGCCTATGGTGTAGCCTCGGTACGTGATCGGAGTCAATCAGGTTATAAAATACTTGACCACCATAAACCAATACTAGCAAGAGGACTAGGCCCATCGTAGTATAGCTATAGTGAATCAAGGCGATCCCACAGGGAACCAATTGTGGATCATCTTATATACAAACAATTAATTAAACATGTCGGGGACATAGAGGCGGTCTACGACCAACATAAGACAAGAAAGGTAAAGACACGATTCGACACAACGTAATTAACCTCCCCAATTATAGTCTTTATCGTTTGGACCTAGATAATTTATATAATAAACTGAACTTATTAACTGTCAATCCGTTTGTATCTATCTTAGATTGGCTACGGGAGTCATCCTCTTTAACTTGACTTAGCACCGGTTAGGTTGCTAGATCATTGTGCTACATTACGTGACTTCACCTTTTGGGTATCCATCTCATATAACTTGCACGCTTACGACACTAAGGATGCCGATATTAATCGTACACCTCGTTTAGGCAACATTCCTATGGTTAGGCGTACTTATACTTCCTAAACGATTACTCAAGCTCTCGTCCAACTAGCAATTACCAAGTTATAGTCTCATGCTAATCTACGACGTACGTATAATCAGGTGCTAGCAATCCCCAAATATAAACCTACCTAGATAACGCTGAACGTCCGTGAAGAGCAATTCATAAGCCTACCTAAGAGTTTTATATTGGTATTTCCTTTTTACACGTTTTAATTAAACTAAGCGAGTAACGTAGCCATAGCCATACCTACTGAGATAATAAATTCAACTAGGTTAACCTAACCATAAAGACGTGGCGTAATTAACAGATGACAGGGGCTCGGTCGACCGAATGAACTTATTCGGTCACCCGAATCGATTTCGTCCCCAGATTACATCTTAGAATATATGTCTCAGCGTTTCATCATACAGAACAGATTAAACAGTAATTCGCACAGTATTCATATAAAATAACATAGATACGCATTAATTAAATCAAGTAGATTCAAGAATAAATACTAAGTGTATGGTGTAGGTTATGGGATGGGATCCCCATAGACAAGGAGTCGCCACATCCCTAACGTCATAGCCTAGATCTACATCATCTAGCTATGATTAACTAATTCAAACGATAAAGCATAATTGGGAGAGATTAATTACTTAAAAGAAAGAAACATAAAATAAAGGCTTACATATTGCAGCCCTTAAATTGCTGGAAACCCTCATAATATTCTACATTGTATCAAAGTTATATTATGAATTGTAAGATCGAAGAAAGAATGAAGGGATCCTTTACAATTTCCCGTAGCTGCTGCTTATATAGGAGTTCCTGCCGACTTATGAAGGATCTAGAAGGTAAATATGAAAAAATCCGATAACCGACCGAAAATCCCAACTCGGTCAACCGAAGCTCCCCACTCGGTCGACCGAAGCTATAGGCTCGGTCGACCGAACCTAACTTGCACATGTTAATCGTTTTTCTCGTCTATCTTGCTCCCCACTGCACGCTTGCGTGTTGATCTGATTTCTCTAATTTATCTCTTGATTAATGCTCCGATTTTCTTCCTTATTATCTTGAGATCCATTGATTGAATGACATTTATCCTCCCGATTTGTTGTGATCTGCAAAATAAACATTTATAGCACAATAAATCGGCCTTTTAATAATAAAAACAGTTAAATACCCAATATCATATTAATAATCACTTAACATTAAATAATAAATATAAACATGTGATTTAATACGAAATATACATTATTAATCTCGATTTAAGGTCAACGTTGATGACTTTTACGGGTATAATTTGACCGTCATCAACTACCCCCCACTTAGACTTTGATCGTCCTGAATAAAGCATCAATAAGTCATTCCCCAAGACAACATTTTCTATGGTCAAATCATACTTACACAAGAAACTCAAGTCAACTCATACTAGTCATGCTCATAAGATATCCATTATTCACTATTTACTATGAATCGAAGTGATGTGTGCATGTGCATTTAGCTTTATATATTTGTGGCAAGATTAGAGTTTATGCTAACTTCGCAATCTCAACCTACCAACCTCAGCATTCATACTTCTTATGCCTCGCAATGGTTAGAGCACTAGAGCAATAAGCAAGAGCGTATCTATAGGGTTTTTGGACTTGGAGACCGAGTACTACTCAAAGCCTCTTAAAAGTTGAATTTCTTCAATTCTTCATATTTTTCAAATACTATCAATCTCAAGGAAGAAAACTTTTTAGAGTATCCCCCTATCTTAGATCATGTATAGCATCGAATATTACCACAAGCGCGGGGCTACTTTGGTAATGTCACTACAAGCCCAGTGTCTAACATTTTGTTAAAACACAGGTACGTCTCAAGCTTATTACTCTGCTTTAATGGCTAAAAGATAAGAATGCATCAGCAGATAGATATTGATACTAAGTTCACATAACCAATTATCTATGCAATGTACACATAATTTCTTCAGTTATTATGATTTGTGCGGTATACTCAATTCACAGATTGAGTACTTGAATAATAAATAACTACTCGCAAAAACGGGCATGAATATCCTTAAATTTACTTAACATAAGTATAAAATGATCACGTACACATGAAACTTGGTTTATTTCCTATCAATTCTTAGCTAGGAACTCACAATTCTAAGGGTACGAGATAAATAATATGGTATGTATTCAAATTTTCAATTTTGTGCCGTTTCATTCAATTTTCAATTATAACATAACATGGCTAAGTCTCCTACCCCCCACTTAAACATGGCATTGTCCTCAATGAAAAAAATAAATGAGAATTTAAGAAAAAGACTTAGCTCTGGAATGGGTCCAAGTAAAGGAAAAAGATCGGAGTAAATTTCAACACGTCGTGGAGAGATAGACACATCCTGTATAAGCAAACAAACTCCACGAAACCGTCAAATACCATGTCTATGGAAGTTATAAAATAATGTGGCAGTAATGAGGTATAAATACCTAAAAACAGTTTAAGTCACTTTATTTTATACAACCAATGACAAGGGAAACCAAAAAGAAAAATACTAAATAAAAAGAAAAATAAACAAGCAACTAAAGATGGTGGTCTTCATCTACAACCTCCACCGCCTAAATATTCTTAAAACCGGGTGGAGAAGACAAAGATCAAAAAGCATTACCCGACGTGGGAAAACACGAGGGTGACTCGATCGAAAAGGTATTCAATCCAGGAAAAGAGAAACTTGGTAAGGTATAACAGATTGAATGCGACCTATTGGCTAAAGATAAAATCAAATACTTAACGCAGAAACGGATCAAAAATTGAATTATACAAAATTCGGGCATCTTAAAGGCATTTTCTGGGCTGAACATCTTCAAAACTCGAATCAATGGAAGGCATTAAAGGCATTTTCTGGGCTGAACTACAACCATACCTTCAAAACTCGTTGGTACTACAACCATACCTTCCATTGATCTGAATTTTGATCCACCTTAAAGGCATTTTCTGGGCTGAACATCTTCATGAAAGTTGTAGAAAATTGAATTATATTTCCAACTCATTTTGAATCACTTGATTTGAAGGTACACACACAAAGTTATGGCCAATTTACGGAGGGTGTGTCAGCTAGGTGCGCGCCATGAGAAATTCTAGGCGCACGCATGGCAGTTAAATTGGTCCAGAAAGTTTCAGTTTGTGTTTTCAGCATGCTAGGCATACGCCTAACAAAGCATAGGCGCATGCCTAGTGTCCAGATCTGCCAAAACACTTTAAATACCCCCATTTTTGATCTAAAACTTCCCTCTTCTTCCCCAACTCGTTTTTTCACCATTTTTCTGCACTTTTCCTTAGTTTAGATTAGTTTGTAGGTAGATTAGATTAGTTTAGTTGTAGATTGTTGTAATCCGGAGGATCTCGGTGATAGCTTCACGTGTTATTGACGGGCTTTCGATCGGAGATTCAATTTTCTACGGCCTAATATAAATGGTATTTCGTTTTCCTTTCTTGTTCTTGCTTTCGATCTTTACTTTTGTTAACTTTTATTGTTGATTTCTTAGTATACTGAGTAGCTAATTTCCCGATAGTCGAGTTATGTGAAAATCTTCAAAATCGAACCCTAGATTGTTCTTGTGGTGTTCTTGATGTTTGATTGTTGATTCTCGATGTTACCGTAGTTCTAGAACTTATTCTTAATGACCATTATCGAACTCGTAACTCGATAATCGTATTTCACGTATCTTCTTTATAGATGTATTTTGCGAGAGGATACGAGAACCGGGGTTCTAGGATCACTCTGTAAAACCGACTGAGTTGTTCAGATTCGGTTTCGTGTGTGAGGTTTGTATCGACTTGTCGAGCGTTTCGTTGATCGTAGACCGTGTGAGGTTAGTTAAATCCGGTCAGCGGACTGTTGAACCTGACATAGGAGGGTAGATTATTGAAATAATATCTATTCTCGGAATTATGAATCGACACCCTTCAAGTGACATCGAGGCGGACTGTTGAACCTGACAAGGAGGGTAGATTATTGAATTAATGTCTATTCTCGGAAATAGTAAACGACACCCTACTTGACATCGAGAACGTTTATGTGAATCAAGAATACCTCGGGACTTAGCTAGGATTTGTGAGTATTAGATTGGATCATAGCCCGACTATCTCTTTTATATAGTTTTAGATCTTTATTTTGTTTTGTATATTTAGTTGTTAGAACCGGTGATCTGACAAATCACCATGTTCAAATTTGTGTTGCCCTAAACTAGGAACGAGACCGACTTTGGTATTCGACCAGATTCCCTGTGGGATACGACCTTGACTCTCCAATTCTAGGCTACAATTGACCCGGTACACTTCCGGTGAGATTGGACACTTAGAAAAGGCCGAGCACATACTAAAATCATCTTATTCGTCAAAAAAGAGGTCCAGTGCGCCTACACTGAGCCTCTGTATGTAAAAACTCGAATTCTGCTCTTCCAGTGCACATGCACTGGATCTGGTGCGAACGCACTAGCTCTCTGAATGTAAAAATTCATGTTCACGTCTTCCAATGCGTCCGCACTGGGCTTGGTGCACCCGCATCGAGCGCGGAAACTTCCAAAAACTCAGTTTTTGACCCCTAATCGATCTCAAACTTGTTCAACATCATAATACTCAGAAAAAGGCATTAAAACACAGCTCTTATCTATCATAACAACTTTAGATCCTTAGGCAACACGAAGGTAACAATTCTAGCATCAAATCACATCCAATCCTAACATAAACCCTACGAAACCGTAATTAACTTGTAGGAAGATCCTCTTACCTTACAAGCAAGCTAATCCAAGCCAAAACTCAGAAAAACTGCAGCAACTTGATCCTCTTTTCTGAAGAAACCTAAGTGATCAATCCATAATTAAATTAGATACGATCACACGCTTCTAAAACAAGAAACTACGAATTCAAGAGTTTAGATCCACTAAACTCGATCAATAACATAACTAGGGCTCAAAACATACCTCAACAAAGTCTCAGCTTTCCGGTATTGAATCAACGCTCCCTTTATAACGATTCCATTGCTATACTCTGATCTGAAAATGATTGAGATTCGACTTAAAAACTGATAGAAAACTTTCTCAACCCTAACAGCTCTCACACGCCGTTTCTCTCTAAAGCGTAGAATGAAATTCTGATTTCTTTTTGGTTATGGGAACTAATGGGGTGTATTTTCCTTAAATAGCTAATCCCAAAAAAATAATTTCTTATTATTTTCCCTCATAA
Organism: Gentiana dahurica var. dahurica; assembly: GCA_024500145.1. Lineage (NCBI taxonomy): Eukaryota > Viridiplantae > Streptophyta > Magnoliopsida > Gentianales > Gentianaceae > Gentiana > Gentiana dahurica. The sequence continues at coordinate 123,887,462 of CM044896.1, forward strand.
TAAAAACAATCACATTTTCCTTGAACCGGAATTAGCCTTAACTGGACCTCTAAATGCTAATTCGTTGGGCCTCTTCACTGTTGAAAGCTTTAGAAAAGCTTTCATCTTGCAGTAATTCACATCGGCCTTAATATTAGCATTTTCCAAAACATAAGTAATTGACCAAGGACATTCCTTGTCATTTAAACTGGCATAGGCATTACCAAAATAGGTCATATTTAAGCAACAAGATACTGGGAACACGAACTCAGCCTGTTTGCAATCAGGTTCGCATAATCTGTTGTCAAAAACTCTAACCCTAACACAACCTTCAGAATTCATTGGGCATTGAGGTCTGTACATCAACAGACAACTATCTATCATTACCGACAGATTCTTCATCTTGTTGAATGCCCTGTCAATAAAACTAGGGTATTTTAACTTCACAGATACAACAGAAGATCCTGACTTGATATCAGTACAATCAGTCTCGTAATCACCAGAAACGGATTCGGCTATTGGAATTTCCATACTATTGTAGATGCTTTTCCAAGAAATTCAACAGAAAACCAATAAATCGAAAAAAAACTCAGTTTTTTCTTCGCTCCGATCAATTACTACAGTAAAAAGTCGATTTATGAATAGTAACCTAGGGTTTTATTCAAAGGTGTAATGATGGTCTGAAAGACAATAGTTGCTATAGCAGAAAAGTTAAAATAAAAAGCGTTTTCACTATTGCTCAGCAGTGAAAAAGTACCGACAGGCACTATTGTACAACAGTAAAAGACAAGAGTTGGCCGACAATCACATACTGAGTCCACGTGTGTGAGGACAGCTGTATAACACCATAGCCCAATCAAATGCCGACACGTGGGCAAAACCTGTAATATTATTTGGTTTTGCCACGTGAACGGCCAGGATTAAAAATCAGAATCAGAGGGCACTATAAAAGTCCCTCTGTCCCTCCGCAAAACCATTGTAAGAAAAGAGTTCAAAAACACTATTACTCCTTCTCATTCTCTATCTATTATTCTATCTCTAAGAAAACTAAATATGCCTCGCAGACCTGCACAATACAGACTTCAGGGAAAATCATTATTTTTAACATACCCACATTGCCCCATCATTACAATTTTCGGCCTAGATTTTTTATTAAATTTACTGAAAGACCTAGACATTTTTTATGCTAGAGTCTGTAGTGAAAATCATGCTGATGGGGAGCCTCATTTGCATTGCCTAGTACAACTAAATAAAAAGTTGGATACTAGGGACAATAGGTTCTTTGACATCAAAGACCCAAATGGGATACACTCATATCACCCCAACACTCAAATAGCAAAAAATGATGCGGACGTAGCATCATACATCGCTAAATGGGGGATATTTGAGGAAAGGGGTGTATACCAAGAAAATAGAACTTCAGCAAAGAAGTCTAGGGATGACATATGGACAACAATAATAAATGAGTCCACATCCAAAAATGACTTCCTTGCTCGAGTCCAGGTAGTGCAGCCGTTCATCTGGGCTACCCAACTAAGGAATCTGGAATATTCAGCCAATTCCAGATGGCCTGAAATACAACCACAATACGAGCCCAGATGGACAAGCTTTATCAACATCCCCCAGGAATTAACAGACTGGGTACACCAAAATTTATTTTTGGTAAGCTTAGAAAACCTACAAACTTCTGTAGGACAACATGCAACCCATGGAAATGTTGAGTGGGCGCATGAAGCAACTAATATAGAACTTAATGAACGTTTTTATAATATACTAGATGTTTTAAACTCTGATAGATCATCTCCACCACCTGCAGGACCCAGCGAACAAACCGGACCGCCCCCTTTCGATGATAATTGAAGGCCCAACAAGAACTGGGAAGACTGCTTGGGCTAGAAGTTTGGGCCGACATAATTACTTTTGTGGTAGTATAGATTTTTCTTGTTATGATGTGGACGCCCTATATAATATTGTAGACGATATACCCTTAAATTTTTTTTCTTACAAGAAAGAATTGTTAGGTGCTCAAAAAGACTTTACTGTAAACGATAAGTACTGTAAGAAAAAAAAATACCAGGTGGTATACCATGTATTGTATTATGTAACCCAGATCAGAGTTATAAAATAGCAATAGAAAGAGACAATACTAGATTCTCTGAATGGGCCCAAGGAAATGTAATACTATTAGAAATAAAAGAACCACTTTATTAAACACACTGGGCCAGCGGCTGCAGTTATACATTGTATAACACTTCTTAGATTCACGATCTTTCTTTGTCGTTGGGGTTGATAAACGATAATGATTTATTAACTGTAAAAAAACATTCTGACAGGTACTGTCATTACTGCTAATGTACTTTTCACAGAACTGGCAGCACATAAATACACAGCATTCTCATGAATGTTATCAATAGTGCCACTGGTTGCACCTCCATATTTAACAAATATTTTTTTATTGCAATATTCTTTTACAACTTGCTCTATCTGACCACCTGAAGTGGATCCTTCCTTTGATAGCCAAAAAACACCCCTTCTTAAAACCCTGAATCTGTCAGTCATCTCCTCTTTAATCATAGCAGTAGAGGGTTGATCAGAATAAATGTCGAAAACATCCTGCATCTTCAAGTTTTCTGATGAAGTAGCTTTAGGTTTTTTATCAACAATTAAAAACCATATCACATGGGGACCTGTTAATGGCTCACAAACCTGAAGATGAACCTTTCCCTTAATATTAATTCCATACAAATTAATATCATGTCCAAGCCTCTGGTCAGAACTAGTCCCTTGACTTATATTGTTCAAAAGCTTACATTCACCTGTGTTTTCAATTGTAAGTTTGTCATGAATTGTTAACAATCTCCTCTCAGAAAGTCTCTTCTGCCTAAAAAAAGGTTTTTTTTATAAAACACAGGTGGTCTCCTGGCTGGAGCCCTGTAAGAATACCTAGGAGCTGTTCCAAACAGATTCCTCTTTAAACCTGCATATGCATTCCTCCGGGTGCTTGCTAGATACTCCCTCATTTTTCTGTTGGATGTTGACCTGTTGATGTACAGACCTCAATGCCCAATGAATTCTGAAGGTTGTGTTAGGGTTAGAGTTTTTGACAACAGATTATGCGAACCTGATTGCAAACAGGCTGAGTTCGTGTTCCCAGTATCTTGTTGTTTAAATATGACCTATTTTGGTAATGCCTATGCCAGTTTAAATGACAAGGAATGTCCTTGGTCAATTACTTATGTTTTGGAATTTCCATACTGTTGTAGATGCTTTTCCAAGAAATTCAACAGAAAACCAATAAATCGGAAAAAAACTCAGTTTTTTCTTCGCTCCGATCAATTACTACAGTAAAAAGTCGATTTATGAATAGTAACCTAGGGTTTTATTCAAAGGTGTACTGATTGTCTGAAAGACAATAGTTGCTATAGCAGAAAAGTTAAAATAAAAAGCGTTTTCACTATTGCTCAGCAGTGAAAAAGTACCGATAGGCACTATTGTACAACAGTAAAAGACAAGAGTTGGCCGACAATCACATACTGAGTCCACGTGTGTGGGGACAGCTGTATAACACCATATCCCAATCAAATGCCGACACGTGGGCAAAACCTGTAATATTATTTGGTTTTGCCACGTGAACGGCCAGGATTAAAAATCAGAATCAGAGGGCACTATAAAAGTCCCTCCAGCTAAAAACGCAAAAATAATGAATAGTATTTCTCAACTTCTTTACTACAATGGTTTTGCGGAGGGACAGAGGGACTTAAATAGTGCCCTCTATTTCTGACTTTTAATCCTGTCCGTTCACGTGGCAAAACCAAATAATATTACCGGTTTTGCCCGCCACGTGTCATGAGGCGAAGGGGGTTGGCCGTAGGCGTGACGTAGCCGCTCATGACCTTTCTTTTTCATCTTCTTCTGTGTATTTACATAAATTTAATTCAAATAATTATTTTTTTCAAAAAAAAAAAAAAACTTTTGATATGTTGTTCAGTGAAGAATTCTAAGAATGTTTGTAGTTGAAAGTTAAGGCTAATTCATTGTAAATTAATTAATAAAAATTATTTACCATTTTCCTCTCTGTGTATTTTCCTTAACTATTCACCGTTGACCAAGTCAACGTTTTGATTCCGACCTCCGATCGAAGATCCGTCCGGTTCATTCGTTCCAAATGGGGGGTAATTGCAAGACCTAACGTCGCTTGGTCTTGCGTGCAGAGGCACCTGAAATCACGATGATCCAACGGTTGGTCTGAGAGAAAATCCAATTTCAATTTTCATGAACAGTGAGTTGTCAACAGTCAAATTTACAGTCAAAATTCTCTCTCAACAATGACTGTTTCCATCACTATTGCACAACAGTAAAAGGTAATGATGATGTCGGATGACTGAATTGTCAGATACAGTATGAAATTGATGAATATTTTTCTTACTCCATTTTCTGAGAAAAGCACTTTATTTGTCCTTTTTCAATTTCCTCATCATTATTTTCTTCACAGGATATGCACTATTCATCATCTTCTCCACCAGCAAAGAATAGTCTTCCCCACCTGCTATGATCTGGGTATATGATTAACTTAAAAAGCGGGGGGCTTTTATTATACAATCTATAACTGCAGCCGCCGGGCCAGTGTTGGAGTACTGTCAATCACCCATATACCCAGATGATAATTTTCAGGGATAATTGTGTTAAAATTAATTATTGATTAATGAATATATGACAGATCCACTAGAACACTTTGACCATTTTTCATCTCTCTAACCTGTAATGATTAATGTCTATCATAACCTTAATGGTCATGGGTTAATGACTAACTTAACATTAAGGTTCATGGGTTAATGACTAACTTAACATTAAGGCTTCAGGGGGAGTGTACAGGGTATATTTCATCATCTCCCCCACCTCCAATAAAAGAAGTCAGAATAATAATATTTGATTTTCGCAAAATGATACGTCTAGCCTTTCTAGAAAATCGGAATATTGCATTCCTCCCCCCTTAAGAGGAGTTTCGTCCTAAAAAACTAAAACATACCTGGTAAGTCCAAAAACTCTGGGAACACGCTGATCATGTCGTCTTCAAACTCCCAAGTGGCTTCATACGGTTAGTGATTGCTCCATTGCACGAAAACCAAAGGGATCAACCGTCTCTTAATCATCTTTTTTTTCCGGTCTAAAATCTTGATCGGTTTCTCATCATAAGCAAGATTGTCCTGAAGAACTTCTGGATTAACCTTGGTTTCAACATCACTCTTCGACAAACACTTCTTCAACATCGATACAAGTAAAACATTATGGACTCTTGACATCGATTCCGGTAACTTAAGCTTATATGCCAATGGTCCAACTCTTTCCAGAATCTCAAAAGGTCCAACATACCTTGGACTTAACTTTCCCTTTTGTCCAAAACGTTTAACTCCTTTCATTGGTGAAGCTCGTAGATACACTCTTTCACCAACTTCAAACTCGAGGTCTCCTTCTGACATCTGCCCAACTTTTCTGTCTGTCTTGTGATGACTTCAGATTCTTCTTAACTAACTAAACCCTTTCCTTAGCTTGTTCAACCAACTCTGGCCCGGTGACTTGTGTTTCCCCGACTTCATCCCAAAACAGCGGCATTCTACATCTTCTTCCATACAAAGCTTCAAACGGTGGCATGCCTATACTTGCGTGGTAACTGTTGTTGTAGGGAAACTCCGCTACAGGTAAATAATCATCCCATGATCCGCCTACTTCCAAATAAAAGCTCTTAGCATATCTTCAAGAGTTTGGATGGTTCTCTCGGATTGTCCATCTGTTTGAGGATGAAAGGCTGTGCTTAAATCCAACTTGGTGCCAAAGGCCCTTTGTAAATTCTTCCAAAACTGACTGACGAACCTCAGATCATGATCAGAAACAATCGAGATAGGTACTCCGTGTAACTTCACTATATTATCCAAGTATAGTGTCGTTATCTTCTTCAAAGACATATCGACTTTGGTTGGTAGGAAGTGGGCTGATTTGGTCAATCTATCCACGATCACCCAAATCGCATCATGTCCACCTTTCGTCTTTGGTAAACCAGTGATAAAATCCTTCATGATATTATCCCATTTCCATTCAGGAATATCCAATGGCTTAAGCATTCCTCCTGGTCTTCTATGCTCTGCTTTAACTTTCTGCAAGTATCACATTCTGCTACAAACTTAGCTATTTCCACTTTCATTGAGGGCCACCAAAAATATTCTTTCATGTCTCTGTACATTTTAATAGTTCCTGGATGAACTGCAAAAGGAATCCTATGTGCCTCTTCCATAACTCTCTGTCTCAAATCATCGACATTAGGCACACACAACCGATCTTGGTACCAAAGGTTCCCATTCTTATCCAAAGCATAACCCACTCTAGGCTTTTCTTTTGCAACTCGCTTCAAATCAACCAACACTGGATCTTCATCTTGATTTTCCCGAATATCATCCATCAACTCGGATCTTGCTAATAATGGTGCCGCAAACTTCCGGTCTTCAATCTGATCAAAACCCCAGATTTTCCGCCCATCTAACCTTTCCGCCACATCTTCGATGCTTGAAACTGCAAACACTGTGTTTTATGCTCAAAGCATCTGCAACCGCATTTGCTTTACCCGGACCGTACTGAATATCCAAGTCATAATCCTTTACAAACCCTAACCATCTCCTCTGTCATATATTCAGATTCTATTGGGTGAAGAAATACTTTAAACTCTTGTGGTCGGTAAAGATTCTAGCCTTCACTCCATACAAGTAGTGCCTCCAAATCTTTAGGGCAAACACTACCGCTGCCAACTCTAGATCATGTTTTGGATAATTCCTTTCATGCACCTTTAACTGCTTAGATGCATAAGCGATTACTTTCCCTCCTTGCATTAACACACAACTGAAACCTTGTCCTGAAGCATCAGTATAAACGTCGTAGTTATCAAAGATCTCCGGAACTTCCAAAACTGGTGTTGTTGTCAACTTCTTCTTCAATGTCTGGAAAGCATCTTCACACTCCCTTGTCCACTCAAACTTCACATTCTTTTGAGTTAGCCGGGTAAGTGGTGTAGCCATCTTTGAGAAGTGCTGTACAAACTTCCTATAATAGATAGCCAAACCGATAAAACTTCTAACCTCTAAAACCGTAATCGGTCTGGACCACTTCTCAACTGCTTCAATCTTCGCTGGATCAACTTTAATGCCATCTCCAGAAATGACATGACCCAAGAAACTGACTTGATCCAACCAGAAGTCACATTTTGAGAACTTCGCATACAACTGGTTCTTCTTCAAAGTATCCAACACTATCCTTAGGTGTTCTTCGTGTTCTTTCTCATCCTTCGAGTATACTAGGATATCAGCTATGAACACTATCACAAACTTGTCCAAGTATGGCAAGAAAACACGCTGCATTAGATCCATAATTGCAGATGGAGCATTAGTGAGTCCAAAAGGCATAACCAAGAACTCATAATATCCATACCTCGTACTGAAAGCCGTCTTAGGTATATCTGCTATCTTGATCTTCAACTAATGATAACCTGACCTAAGATCAATCTTTGAGAACACTCTCTTGCCTCGCAACTGATTGAACAAATCATCAATCCTTGGTAAGGGATACTTATTCTTGATGGTAAGATTATTCAGCGCTATGTAGTCTATACACATCCTCATGCTACCATCCTTCTTCTTAACAAACAGAACATGGGCTAACCAAGGCAAAGTACTAGGCTGAATTATATTCCTTTCAAGCATATCCTTAAGTTGAGCTTTCAATTCCTTCAATTTAGCTGGTGCCATCCTATAGGGCGACTTAGAAACTGGTGCCGCTCCTGGTACCAACTTGATCTCAAACTCTACCTCTCTATCCGGCATGTTTCCCGGTAACTCTTCTGGAAAAACTTCAGGGTATTCCTTTACTATAGGGGTTTCTTCTAACTTAGGCTTCACTTGTTCCACATCCACTGCGTACAACAAGTAGCCTTCACAACCCTTTTGACAGGCTCTTATCGCCTTAACTTTTGAAATTATAGGGTGACGTTTCTTACTTGGCTTGTAAACATTACCTTGGTAAGTCTTAGCTGATTTCCCAGGTACTTTAAATGTCACTCTCTTTTCTCTACAATCCAGGTGAACATAATTATCGGATAGCCAATCTATTCCAAAAATTACGTCGAAGTCCGAAAAATCCAAAATTGTAAAGTCACTTTTGCATCGATATGCTCCTACTAGCACATCCACTTGAGACATCAACTTGGCTACCTTAGTTACCTTTCCTAATGGTGTTGTTATTTCCAAGGTGTTTCTTAAAGTTTCCATTGGTAAGTTAAACTTTTTAGCTATCTTAGTTGACACAAAGGTTTTAGACGCTTCCGCATCAAACAATGCCGTAACTGCTAAGTTGTCTAATATTATTGTACCTATGATGTGAATTCATTTATTTAAATACAAATACAACATGATTTAAATCGTGCTATAAAATTACTCTAATAAATCAAAATAAACAATAAATGTACCTAAAATAACATTATCATCTAGTTCAGCCATCTTAGCATCTACTGCAAACATTCGAACTAAGCGACTTGGGCCGCCTTTTCCATTTCCCTGCTTTTGACCACTATTAGACCTCTTTGTCGGACAGGTCTTAGCAAAATGTCCTAACTCTCCGCAGTAGTAGCAACCACTCGCGTGTTGTCGGCACTCACCTGAATGGTTCCTGTTGCACTTAGGCAAAGTGGTGCACAGTTTGGGGTTTTAGCTGCCGCAGGAGCTGTCGTCTTCTTAGAATTCTGCTGTGGTGCTCCTCGGTGATAACCTTGAATTGTTCCAAAACTTCTCTTATTTCCGATAACAACAGTGGGCTTCTTTCTGAAGGTCTCAACCTCCAAGGCTTTGTTCAGAAGTTCAACCATATTCCTTGTTGTGAAACCTAACATACCAAATTGTATCTCGTGGGATAATCCATCTTTGTAAAGTGCCATCTTCCTCTCTTCAACCTTCATAAGCTCAGGTAAAACCTTCCCAGCTCATTAAACTTGTTGGTATACTTAGATACCATCATATGGACACCTTGCTTAAGTTTTAAAAACTGACTCGCCTTGTCTGCTTGCACTGTTGCTGGGAAGTACACATTGTAAAACATAACTTTGAAGCCTTCCTAATTTGTCACTTTCCTGTTACTGCTCTCTATAGTATCAATCCAAACATCAGCTGCACCCTAAAGAAAACCAACTGCCAACTGGGCCATCTCAGATTCAGGGACATTTATGTTCCTGCAAGCCTACTCGAAACTTTTTAACCACTCTTCAGCCTTTGAGTGTTCCACATTCCCAAAGAAGTCTTGAACCCAGTTCCTTCTTAGCCTTGTGTACCAATCCACTGACAGTGCTTGCTCAAAAGCTGGTCTGACTGGTGGGACTGGTGGGTATACTGGAGGGTATCCAAAAGGTACTTGTTGCTGGTATGGAGGTGGTTGATAGAAACCGTAGGGTGAGTAACCCATACCTTGCTGATGATCAAAGCGTGGTGAAGGTGGCATAGTAGGTCGAGGAGTGTGACCTACTGGAGGAGGGTAAAAGGTCTGGTGATGCTGATGGTGGAAAATCGGTGGAGAGGGGTGGCTTACCGGTGGAGGGTAAACACTGATCGGTGGAGGGTATATGTTGGTTGTCGGAGGTACATAAACCGGTGGAATGTCTCCTAGTATAGTGACACGAATGGGTGCTTCCCCGGGTTCACCATAGATGAAGTTGTACCTTGGTTGAGGTCGTGGTGTAGGATTCTGACGTGGCTGCGGTGACGGGCTCCGCTGAGATAGTGGTGTGAGGGTCGCAATATGTGCCACTGGGGTGTGGCTCGGGTGAGGTGAAGGATTCTGTCTCAAAAAAGCCGCCTCCTACAACAGACATCGGACTCTCACGCCATACTCCTGAAGCTTCTGCACCCGCTCCTGTTCTAGTGAACACCATCCTTATGATCAAAGAAAAACCAGAACGTTAGTAAAAAATCTAAAGAAATCTTATCTTACAAGAAAGGAAGCCTAAAAGATGCTTCGCTCTGATACCAATGTAACGCTCCGTTCCCGGACACCGAGTCCTTATCCCGAAAAGGAACGTTCGGCACGTATAAAATAAAATAAATTCCACTTTATACGTAATCCTTTACTATGTCGTATCGAGTTAAGCAAAACAGAAGCAAAATTCTCGGGTATATTTTCTTTCAAATAACCAAGAATAGAAACTCAATATCTAAAGAAAGAAATGTAACATTTATTACATTGGAAAACTAAAACGAAAACAAAACGTATGAAAACATCAAAAGGAAAACTAAAAGGAAATTACAAAGTTTCCAAACAAACTTCAAGTCTATAAATGAAAACAAGAATAAATAAACTCTTCAACTTCGACGTCCTTAAATGTCGTCATCAAAGTCCTCGTCGATCTCTGGATCCACCTGTTCATCTTCTCTCCTCCAAACACATAAATAAATATGCATTTGAGGTAAGTACATTGTACATAGTAAGAAGTAAAAGCTACAAATTAGCTAAGGTTTATTATCAAGTTTTAATATAATGATTATCTTGGTGAGACCGACTCGATTTAAAGTTCACTTCATGTCCATCAACACGTCATGATTGTACGTTTCTAGCTTAGCTTATCTTGGTTACATCATCATTCAAGGGCACTATGCAAGATGTGTATCCATCACGAGATATACTTGCCAACTACAGTGAATAGCACCGAGAGTCCCGGGATCTCCTCGGTATGCATATACGTTCGATGAATTTCCTCCACCACCCTTCAGCCTTTTGAGCCAGTAGCGTTGTTCATCTTTTATGAACGTATCACATCGCCGATATGAATCTGTACCTAACCGAGAATAGGTGACGTTTTATCTTTACTACACGTATGTAAGTTATTATATATTAACTAGCCACCTAAGTGTTTCAAATAAGCTCCCTCACTCCTACTTCTCTCTTTCCTAGACCACTAGACATGGACAAGGCCTAGCAATTACATAGACATTGATGAACTCTAATTCATCAAAGCACAAGCCCTTTCATGCCCTTCCGACGGATCGGAACTTCAACTCCCTTTAAGAGTACATCCGGTGCCGAAACTAAACTAATCGGAAGCTCAATCGAGGCTTGTTCAAGCTTAATTAATGTTATAAGGTCAAAGAACAACGTTTAAAACTCATATCATAGCTAAAATCATCTTATTCGTCAAAAAGGAGGTCCAGTGCCCCTACACTGGGTTCAGTGCGTACGCACTGAGCCTTTGTATGTAAAAACTTGAATTCTACTCGTCCAGTGCGCTTGCACTGGATCTGGTGCACATGCACTAGCTCTCTGAGTGTAAAAATTCACGTTCAGGCCTTCTAGTGCGTCCGCATTGGGCTTGGTGCGCCCGCACCAAGCGCGGAAACTTCCAAAAACTCAGTTTTTGACCCCTAATCGATCTCAAACTTGTTCAACATCATAATACTCAGAAAAAGGCATAAAAACACAGCTCTTATCTATCATAACAACTTTAGATCCTTAGGCAACACGAAGGTAACAATTCTAGCATAAAATCACATCCAATCCTAACATAAACCCTACGAAACCGTAATTAACATGTAGGAAGATCATCTTACCTTACAAGCAAGCTAATCCAAGCCATAACTCAGAAAAATTGCAGCAACTTGATCCACTTTTCTGCCAAAACCTAAATGATCAATCCATAATTAAATTAGATACGATCACACGCTTCTAAAACAACAAAACTACGAATTCAAGAGTTTAGATCCACTAAACTCAAGAACATAACTAGGGCTCAAAACATACCTCGACAAAGTCTCAGCTTTCTAGTATTGAATCGACGCTCTGTTTACGACGATTCCGTTGCTCCACTTTGAACTGAAAACGATTGAGATTCGACTTAAAAACTGATAGAAAACTTTCACAGCCCTAACATCTCTCACACGCTGTTTCTCTCTAGAGCGTAGAATGAAATTCTGATTTCTTTTTTGTTATGAGAACTAATGGGATGTATTTTCCTTAAACAGCTAATCCCAAAAATAAAATTTCTTATTATTTTCCCTTATAATAAAAAGATTCAGATTTTCCTTAATATATATATATATATATTTCGTTTACTATATATATTTCCAATAAAAAAAGTCAGAATAATAATATTTCGTTTTCGTAAAATAACACGTCTGCCCTTTCTCGAAAATCAGAATATTACAAATAAAGCTGCTGTTCTAGAAGGAATTTTCAGAAGAAAATAGTGTAGACTTATTTCTAAGGAGAAGAGAAAAAGTGGCTTGTAGAAAAATAAAATTGTGCTGAAAAAACTGTGTGTTAAAATTTGACATGAGTGACGTTTTATTTCGCCGTCTCCAGTATTCTTCACGGATATTTTTCAGCCAATCAAATAAAAAGGTCTTGCAAGTCGCAGCATTAATTGCTTCCTGATAATAAAGCCAATTGGCTGTCCGCTACTTCATAATATATATGCGTGGCCCCTTTACCAATTCTTTACCTTCATGGTCAGCCTCCGTCTTTTGCATTTTTTCTTTTCTTTTTATTTTTCGACTGAAAAGATGCTTGAAGTGTTGTGGCTTCATTTCCCACTAAACACAAAAGTCAGGATCTCAGACAAAACTAGATGATAATATTTTTTTTTTCCGAATGTTTGAGTTTGAGCATTGCACAATTTTTTCATCCGAATTTCGTTTTGTACGATTTTCGTACCGTTATGATCCTCGTCATGTCCTCTATCATGCCGCATCTATAACAAACAAAAACAAGAAAACCACAGCGTGATAAATACCAATAAAACGAACACAATTCACCCAAAAAATATGGATATTTTAGACGTAAACGTCCTTACGTCTCGTGATTCAACCCATGATGAAATGGGACTATAAAAACCACTTAACTACCCTAAAAGTACATCTAATAGGCTACAAATAGAGGGTAAAATGCACACGAAATTATAGCAAAGTTGACTCTCATAAATGATCGGTGTTTTAAATCAAAAGTTACGGTTGTTTATAAGAAAAACACTCCGAGTAATTCAAATATTCTTTCGTCTTTCAAAATTTACGTTGGAATGATATCGTATGAGATCTCAAAATGAAGAGGGAAAAAATTTGAATTTTGGTGAAATTTTTTTGATGATCGGAGTTTTAAATCAAAAGTTACGGCTGTTTGAAAAAAAAAAAAAGACTTGTTGGGAGCCTGGGAGCAGCTGAATGAGGAACAAAACAGATGAGAGGAACGACGCGCGGCGCGCGTCTATTTGTATAGTAAGAGTATTTTTGTCCATCTGAAATTTTTGTTCTTTTTTCAACTAAAAAAAAAGTGTCATGTTTATTCATTTTGTATTGAAAAATGGATTTTTGACTCATTCCATAAAAAAACAATTGTGGCTAGAAAGTGCACAACACCTTGCACCAGAAATTTGGTAGCGTAGGGGATCCGATCCCACATCGGAAAATCACCCTGAACATCACCTTTATTTTTGGGGGCTTTTTCTTTCTTTTCGTTCGCGAATGCGTACACGTATCAGTGATAAGAGTCAACTTTGCGCTCATTTTATGTGTATTTTTACCTGGTCATTTTCGGGGTAGTTTGGTGGTTTTATGTGGATTGAAATGGTGTCCTAAACCCAATCGGATTGGACCGGATCCGACCGGGTCGGTTCGTTTACAGTCTATTTTAGTTCATGTAATAACTTTATTATGATTAATAAAAACACTTTTGTTATTATATATCTTGTTTATCTTCATGTTATTGAATGTATATATATATAGTAATGTCCTTAGTATTAAACTGTGATAGAGAAACCATGATACTGATTATGGTTGATGAGATCTCTATTCACTTTATTAAGTTTGGTACTTAATGTCTTTAGTCGTATGTACTGTCAAACGGGACATTGATGGTATGATTAGACTAGCACGTATTGGACGTCTTCTATCTTATTGAAGATAGGGATAGATCTTGTCTATCGAAGTGTAGAGACATTTGGACTGTACGTAGACATGTATTAGAGAATGCATACGTTAGACTGACCCATAACATTTAGTGTCGCAGTATGTGGCAGTTGTGTAATTATCATTCTTCATGGCATCACGGTGTGGATTGTCATGCTTTGACACTATTAAGGTTTCCCCTAACCACGGGGCGATCATCATACGGTAGTGCTTGGGTGTGATATTGAAGCATGCGTAGGATACATGTTTGTTCGTCCGGGAACCGCGTATCCTATGATTAGAAGTGAATATCCGAAATGACCTTCTTATAAGGAATATCTAGCTCCCGTGAATCTTTGCAAAGTGGGAGTAAATGAGTTATTCTGAGAGAGCATGATATCCAGATTATAAGATACGATCGTAGATGTACTGACACCCGAGATACGATCGTATGAATATTATTATAGCGATAGGATTCTATTTACACGGCAACTGTTTCACACGAAAGGTAGTAGTCATCGCTTTTGACTCTTCCGATGATTGGGGGTCACGGTGTGTTGCTAGACGCTATTCCGTGATCGTTAAGTATGAAGGGTATTTTCGTAATTTGCACTTTATGTCTACGGCCAACATATTCGGTAACCTATTGGGTCACACAGAACCAAATAAGAAAAATTTATCTCGACTATAAAGTGTTATGGTGATTAAGTTAATATGACGGTATTTATTTATAATGAATAAATTAAATACAATATATTAATTATATCGATTAATTAAAGAATATTCTGGAAGTCAATTATTTGGCATATGGGGCGCCAATACTAAGTGTATAAGATACACTTGTATTGTGCAATTTAATTAATAAGATTATCATATATTAATATTGGATATTAATTGATTTTGGAAAAATAGATTTATGTTAATAAGATAAAGATATTCAATATTGGATATTGGCAATATCTCGGATTTATTTAATATAAGATATAAAAATAAAAAGAGATAAATCAATCAAAGTGATTTTCTTTATTTTATTAGGAAAATGGTTTCTCTCTCATCAATCTACTAAGAAGCTTCTCCCAATCAGTTTGGGAAGACACTGGGGCACCACTTTCCCCTATATAAGCAAGGGGTGGGCTAGCTCTTTTTCTACATCACAATTCCAAGTGCTAATTGTTCTTGTGAAAAATAGAGAGTTTCTTCTAGAGAGTTTTATAGAGAGAAAAAGGCCGGTCTAGCAAACAGATTTATCTAGTAGCAATCCAAGGAGGATTCCGGCAAGGAGTTCGTGTGGATATCGATAGAGGCTGGACACTTGGACGGCTCGCGCACACTACGACTCTCCTTTGACGGTCAAAGCGTCGATCTTTTAGATCAAGCAAGGTAATCACCGTCAAACTACTTAACGTTTTTATTGTATTAAACGAAGTCGATCTTGGGATCAGAAATCAATTTCAAATTCCGCTGCGTAGACTAGTTGATTTTTTAACATTATTCATCGTGACACGCACCGCAAGATGGAAGACGTTTATGTCTAAATCTCATCATTTCGGGTGATTTGCATGGTTTTTATTAGCATTTATCACGTGTGGGTATTTGGTTCATATTTGACGTAGGTATCGTGTAATAATGGGATTTGCTCGTGTGGATTACTGGTAGAGGCTGGACACGTGGACGGATCGCACACATCTACTCCTACCGGACGGTCAAAGCGTCAATCTATTAGATCAACCAAGGTAATATTACCGTCCCCTCTCTTATATATTTATTGTTTAAACGAAGTCGATCCTGGATTGAGAAATCAATTTTTGAAATTCCGCTGCACTACTCGATTGATTTCCTTACAGTGGAATCAGACCGGTCTTCAAACTTAAGCAATAAGCATTTTTATTCGCGTAGTAAATTAGATCCAATAAATTAAAACATGTATGATATTGATCCGTAATAGATACACAAAAGAAAATAGAAGATGAGAGGCGGCGGCGGCGGCCTCCGGGCTGCCGGCGGCTATCGGCACCACCGTCCCCTCCCCTTCTGTTTTTGTTTTGTGCATCTTTATGTTTTTAATATGGTCCATAGTTCATGGTTGCTTTTTGATTGTTGGGGACCAATGGTTCAAAAAGTTTGAACCATTGGTCAACCTAGGCCATTTCAAATCTGTTTGGAATAGACCTAGGCCTCTTTCAAAAAATTTGATTTTGGAAAAGTCCTAGATGCCTTTTTAAACCAAAAGCATTCCTTTTGATTATGAATCAAAAAGGAAAAGAACAAAAGGCGACCACATGATTTTAATTTTTATTTAAAATTTGAAAAATTGAAATTAAAGTTATTAATTAATTAATTGATTGGATGCTTCATGAAGCAAGTAGTTAAAATTAAAATTTTATCTTTTTTCATAAGATATTGATTGTATAGATTAGATAGTAGATATAATATGATTATATGGACCACGATGATCATGGACTAGACCGATATATATGATAGATGTGAATGCTTTATTTTTTGTTTTTTTATTGTTGTCCTAGGCCGTTATGAAGAAGGTGAACTAGTTTTATTTCTGCTTTATCCCACTCCCGTTAGCTCTCCCCTGTGTGCGGCGGGTGTAAAATTTATTAGATAGATTTTTAAAATAAATTGAAGACGAAGATAAAGACAAAAGAAAGAAGAATAAAGATTCCATTGGAGAATGGCACATTAAAGATCCATTGGCGGTTGCAGCTACCCTTAGTTTGTGACCCACGGTTTCGTCAGTTTGTATTCGAAACCGCACTTAGCAAAAGTCCATGATCATACCGGTTAATTTCTTGCGCGGAATGTTGTGTATGTTTACTTTATAAGATATTGTAGAAATATGCACGTAAGAGATGAGACCCTAATTAAATATAAAATTAATTAAGTGAATTAATTTAAAATTACTCCCACAACAAAAATCGAGTTATAATATGTCTCCCAATATTATAGTGATGGTGAGCCCTTGTTCGGATCCAACTGATCGGCGGGAGTTGACCTACCTCGGGTATATCGTCATTATCGAGATATGATCGTTATGAGATCTCATGAATACTTGGGTTACGACTCGACTAAGAATTTTTCGGTGATTGGCCCATGTCAGGGCCGTCTGATTTTAGACATGAGGTTGACTATCACATAGACGATGTGAATTGTCAAAGAGTTGACTAGTCAAACCACTGGAGGTCCCGTTGGACGCGATTGGTAAGAAGTACCTACCCGTCAAAATTGACCCGGTTGATCGGCCCATGTCGGAGATTGAGTCAACTAGATAGGATTCCAGCCACTAAAGATTTTTAGAAAATTATTGAAAGTCAATTGAGAGTAGTTGACTAGTGGGACAAAATCATAATCCCAAAGACCATCTTTGATTTTGCATGTATAAACAACAACATTATTTTATGTTTATTTTATATTGTAGTTTTAGCAAATATTATTTATGTTTTGTATTCTCGATAGTTAAAAACCAAAATTAAATGACTGTTACCTTTTGAGAAACGTTCTCAAGTTGGTTAAGTAATTTAATCCTTTTAAAACAATCAATGACACGAGAAATCACGTTTTCGTAGTTGAAGACAAGGAGGCTACATATTTGATGGACTCCTCTAAGACTTTAATTAATAACGGAAGCTCACATATTGGCCATAACGATATCCAATGGGTCACTCCGTCATACGATGATGATTATTCAAACATTAGATGGATTGGATAAGGATGACCACGTCGAATTTTTGAAAGGTTGTTTTTAAAATTGTAAGATTTAAGTATCGACTTAATTCTTTAATCATTGCTTGAAAGTAAGTTAAATAGTTCATGTCTTGAATATGATTCAAAAGGGTTAAATAGACTATTTAACAAACGTCGGACTTTCTTTATGAAAGAAAATTGAAGACACAATTCTTGTGATTTTTCTTGAGTCTTATGAAGACTAAATTAAGAAACATTGACAAGAGCTTGAAGGATTAAAATGGAAAGTTAGGGCATGTGCTTATATAAGAGAACTTATTGAAGTCTCTATTTCAGGCAAGCACGTTGAGATAAATCTACTAAACTCAAGTATGATATCCTACGAGTGTGATTAAATTAGAAAGATTAAATACATATTTGGAAGGTGAAGAAAACGTTGTAACACTTACCATATTCTGAATCTAGGAAACTGATAAGGGAACTAAATAAATGTTATTATGTTCCGGTTCTTATGAAGAACATATTTTCAGCTATACGTTAGGATTTAATGGACAAATTCAATTGTAAGGAATAAATGTTATTCTGATAAGGTTGAATAGTCACTGAATCTAACATGCTAGATTATTGTCACCATATAGTTGATATGAGTGATGAAATCTCAACTAAACATTTACATGGCTGTTATCCTTGATTTTGTGGTTGTTCTAGACATAGTCTCTATGGAAGAGAAGCGTGTAATCAAACGTCATTCTGATGATGCTAAACCATATGATTATGAATCATATGGGTTATACGTATCTTATCCAATGAGGACTAAATTACCATTTTATGAAAATGGTTATAAAATCTAGAAAATTGACTAGAGCCTAAACATATTGATGTTTGTTGGCTTATGACAATTTATACCATAAATAATTGTTTGTCTCTATCTCGGACTATTTTAGAAATAGTTGAATGTACTTATTGAAGTACGACAATTCTGAAAGCCCGAAAAGTTCGAGATAGTACAAATATGAGATAAGTGAAACTTAGGAATTAATTTTCAATTGGATTGAAGCAATTAATAACTGGAGGGTGTTTCAGAAGTCGTCTTAAAAAGAATCAGATTCTCCTTAAAAGGATTTCATTTTGAGATGCGCGATCGGGTTGCGGTTCAGAAGTGCAAGTGTTAACGGTGAATTTTATGGTTTTTATCGCTTTATTCCGTAACAATATTATTCGTATTTTATTACTTTTTATAGAAAAGTAGGAGTTTAATTGAAATATTGAGGGGTTGTGTATGAAAAGGATTAAAATGCGAATTCGAGCTATTTATGTGGTTTATTAGTCATTTTCTATCTATATATATATTTCTACAGTTTGCATGTTTTTACCCCTTTGTAGATATACATTTTCAAGCCAAAAAGAGGATTAAATGGTGTCAAGGATCAAGTTTATACGAAGGAAAAGAGATAAAGGGGAAGTCGGTTGAAGATAAAGATGAGAAAATCACTTTTTAACCAAGTTGAACGCACGTTTGATGTGGCGTCCAGTGGACGGGCGTTTGAAGTACCGGACGGGCGTCCAGAAGGAGAATTTTGATTCAGAGTTTGATGATTTTCAGCGGACGAGCGTCCAAAATTGCATAGCACGGGCGTCTGACGAAGACTCGGCCCGACTCGAAAGTTCAACGCATCTGGACTGGCGTCCATGACCTTGGCCGGGTGTCCACGGACGACCTAACCCTAGCCGCCTCAAAATCCTATAAATACCAGCGTGTATTGAACCCTAATGACACATCTCATACGCATTATTCACTCATAAAAACCCTAGCAGCCGCATACTCAAGAGCAAGCAAGGAGATGAGCTCTCCCATCCCAACGATCGTGTTCAACAACATGATTGTTGGCTAAGCACATCGCGGTGGGACAACGGATGAAACCGATCAACATCAACACCAACTAGATGATTTTTAGCTACATGTTTAGTGAGTAAAAGTTACAGTTTTTCATTAATTGGATATTGTTCTTTATTGTTCATGTTTTATTTGAATCGGAAGATCGATGAAACTACTTTTATGCTTTGAATTTGTATGAGAATATTGTTCAAGCCTTAGTCTTTCAATTGATGCAATTAGTTGTAATTCGAGAGATCGTTTATAATTAATTGAGTGGAGTTTTGGAGACGATCTCATGATCTTGTTTTGCATGCCGTTTAGTTTGCTTGAAAAAGAAAACGAAACCCTAGAGTTTGCTTAAAGGAATTTAATCGAATTCGTGATAGATCATTACTAAAAATCGTATCTTTAACTTGCCATCTAGTTGGGGTTGGGTTGGTTGATTGGTGGATTCCCGTTGCCTTGCCGTTCCTTTTAATTATTTGATAAACCAAATCGTTTGTATCGACTTTGATTGCTTCGTTTAGTTGTTTTTCTAAAACCCTAGTTTTTACATCCTGTTTTTCTGCATATTTTCTATTTCCAGCGTGTTATCGGACGACCGTCCACCCTTGGTGAACGCCCGTTCATAGTCGAATTTTGGTTTCTGTTTTAGTTTAGTCTTACTCATCGTTTTTTATATTATAGTTAGTATAGACCTTAGTTTTAGGTAATAAATTGTGACATAATCGATAGAATAATTGCACCTTAATCCGATAAACATTCGACTCCCTTAGGACGACCCGGTAACACCCTTTACTACAAGCCTTATACTTGGGGTGTTCGGTTTATAAATTTAAAACTAGTTTTTACCGAACAAGTTTTTGGCGCCGTTGCCGGGGAGTCGGTAACGGTTGTCGGATTCTTCATAGTGTAGTTTTACGAGTCGGCAGAATTTTGGCCATAACTTTCGGCTCGAGTGTCCGTTTGGAACGCAGGACCCCAATTCGGAAAGCTCGTTCCGACGCCGAATTTTGGCCTTAGGCCGTTCGACACCGTTTTCGAGATCAAAATCCACTGTTTTCCCTTCCATTTTAGCCCTAGAAGATTTCAACACGTTTTTTTTACCGTCTTAGTGTTTTTCCTGTTTTAAGTTTTTCTTAGGTAGGTTTCTTTTCCTGTTTCTGTTTCTATATCTTTTCTACACAAAAAATAAAAATAAAAATAATAAAATAATAATAAAAACTTTCCGAACGAGCGTTCACTCATACTGAACGCCCGTCTGCCCCCAGTTTGTTTTCTGGACGCCATTCAGTAACCTGAACGAGCGTCCACTTCCAGAATTTCCCCTGAACGAGCGTTCACTCATACTGAACGCCAGTTCACTCTCTAATTCTCATCAACCCTAAGGTTGATTTCTTTCCATTCTGCTCTTCTGGTTTATGCAAACCAGGAGTAAGAAGGGACCTCTTATCTTTAATCCCGAGCCTGAGCGATCTATTATCGAGAAAGCTCTTTCCCGATCCAGACATTATGGCTAACGAAGTTCAAAATCCAGATCCTCAAGCCCAAATGAATCGATCCTTCAACAGATGCATGCAATACAGAAACAACAGAATCAACAAGCTGGCATAAATAATCAGTTTCAACAATTCCGTCAAAACCAGCTAAACCAGTTAAACCAAGACCCCTATGCTCCCTATCTTGACCAAGACTTTCTGGAAGGGCATAGACCAATTCGCCCTCCAGACATGGGGCAAGCGAACTTCGATCTGAAAAATGGAGTGGTAGGATTGGTCCAGAATAGTTCTTTTCATGGCACTGCTGATGAAGATCCTCATGACTTCTTGTCCACCTTCGTTCAAATCTGCGAAGCAGGCCACTATCCTGGTGTTGATTCTGAGATTGTCAAGTTAAAACTCTTCCCATTTGCTCTAAAGGGTGAAGCAAACCGTTGGTTCAAATCTTTAGCCCATCATTCTCTCCGTACCTGGAATGATGTCAAAAGAGCCTTTGCTCTGAAGTTTGTCTCACCTGGGACAATCATGGACATGAAAAGGGAGATAGCCACATTTGAACAACTTGATGGTGAGAGTGTGGGGAAAGCATGAGAGAGATTAAATCTGTTGATGAGGAAGTGCCCCAACCATGGATACAGTAGACATGAGCTACTAGAGTTGTTCTACAGAGGTGTCTCTCAACCGAATAGAGACTTCCTTGATTCGACTACTCATGGATCATTCCTAGGGGAGGTGATGACGCTGCTTACAGGGTTGCTGAAACTATAGCCAAGAATAACATGTGGTCAAGTCCTAGGAAGACCAATGTTAGTGGGAATAAGAAGGAATCTGCTGCGAGCAATTCTGAGACTAAGGTGTTAGTTGCTCAAATGGAAGTAATTAGCAAGCAGCTAGCCGATTTACAAATGCAGCAGCAACAAGGGCAGCCAGATGTGAATTACCTGGGAATGCAGGCGGGAAATGAGATGACCGAGGAAGTAAATTTAATGGAGAATCATAACCAAACCTTCAGAAACTTCAATCAGAATCAGAATTATTCCGGATTTCAACGTCCCAATCTTAATCAATCCAATGCACCTCCTGGCCCATCAAATTCCAAACCTTCCTTCAGCTCAAGTTATCAAAGACCACCTCCCGGGGTGGTTAATCAATCTCACAATCCCAACTCTCAGAGACCCCAAGGTGGTTGGAATCAAAACCAACCTCATAACCAAACCACCTCTTGTGTCCCTCAACACAAGTTCGATGAGCTAGTGGACATGGTGAAGACCTTGGCTACTAGTGTCAAGACAATAGAGAGACAGGTTGGCCAGATGGCAGATCAACAAGCAAACTGACCCCACGGTAAACTTCCGAGTTATACCGAAAGAAATCCAAAAGCAGATATCAATGTTTGCACTGCCATCACACCTCAATGGGATTATGGGACCGAAGAGCTGAATGAGGTTACTTTAAGGAGTGGTAAGCAGGTAGGACCCGGAAAGATATCGGGAAACGAGTAGCCCCTCCTGACGCCATAAGTTCAGGAGGGGGCAATCAGAAGTTAAATACCGAAGGAAGCAACAGCGAGGAGGAGCTTAATGATGATTCTTCGGGTGATGAAAATGATTCTGATAGAGAAATGAGGAAAGGTCAGGTGGCTGTACCCCTGACAAAGAAGAGGGAGGAAAAGTTTGTCAGATGGAAGGATAAGGAAGATGAGGCCATAAAAAATCAAGCCATGAACAATGATAAAGCCCTTCCCTACCCACCAAAGAAGAAAGAGAATACCCTCAGTCATGACAAACAATATGACGGTGTGAGGAGGATGCTTAGAGATACCAAAGTGAGTATACCCCTAGCTGAGGTATTGACTGAAATGCCCAAATGCTCCAAGTATCTTAAGGAAGTTTGTGGAAGCAAGAAGAAGCTTCAAGGGATGGCAGAAGAAGTTTTAAGAGAAGATTGCTCTATGGTTTCACAAAAAGTTGCTACTAAGCGAGGTGACCCCGGGAGACCTTCGATCTCTTGTGAGATTGAAGGCCACATGTTTCAAAACGTCTTATGCGACTCAGGGGCCTCCATAAATGTGATGCCATTGAACGTCTGCAAAAAGCTCGGTTTAGATAAAACAATGCGGGAACGCCCTATTTCTCTTCAGATGGTAGACCGATCAAGCCGCTCAGCAGCCGGTTGTGTTGCCAATGTCCTTCTCCATGTTGGAGGCTTGGTTTTCCCTACCGACTGGGTTATCTTAGACTATCCACCTGACAAAGAGATGCCCCTAATTCTCGGCCGGACCTTTTTGGATACCTCTGCCGCCCTCATCGATTTCTGTAAGGGTCAGATTACGCTTAGAGTCGATGATACATCTGTTACCTTCACACGAGGGAAAATTCCTGAGGAAACCCTGATTGAAGAAATCTCGTTCGTTGAAGCAATTTATGAGGACGAAGAAGATGCCAACTCTGAAGAAGCGATAGAGCTAACAGAGATAGGTGTTTTCGAAGCTATAAACGTTACAGATCAAGCTGACTGTGGACCATCTTCTGTTTCATTACCGGCTTTAGTCACTGAGTCTGTCAATGAACAAGAAACATGGAGATTCCCAGCAATGAACACTGATTTCAAAGAGCTGTATCAGGAAGACTTTAACCCTGTGGAAGAGGAAGCCCTTATGGGTAGTTGGGATGAAGTGGATTTCTGGAGAGAGACTACTCATTGGGAGGTTGATGATTGGGAACAGTTAGCAGAGGAGCTAGAAGAAGAAGAGTTGAGAAAGATGATCAAGCATGAGAAGGAGAAAGCGGGTGCTGATAGAAGGATCCCTATGGATGATGTGATCCAGTACCTTTCTGGGGTTGTACCTCGGGAAGATGAGGTATTCTTCAGTCAACCACTTCAAGCCCATAAGGAAAAAGGTGGCCCCTTAAAATCCAGTATTGAGCAACCACCTACTGACTTAGAGCTCAAACCGCTTCCGCAACACCTTAAGTACATTTTTCTTAAGGATGGTGATAAGTTACCCTTGATCATCTCTTCAAAACTCGAGCCCGAGCAAGAAGCACTGCTGATAAAAGTGCTTGAAAAGAACATCCTCGCGTTCGGTTGGAAAGTGGGTGATATCCAAGGAATCAGCCCCGATGTGTGCATGCATAAAATCCGAACGGAGGAAGGAGCTAAGAAAGTAAGACAACCTCAGCGAAGGCTGAATCCGCATATGCAGGAGGTTGTCAAGAAAGAAGTCATAAAATGGTTAGACATGGGAATCATCTATGCAATCGCCGACAGTGAGTGGGTTAGCCCCACCCAAGTTGTGCCAAAGAAGGGAGGTATTACCGTGGAAAAGAATGAAAAGGGGGAAGAAGTAGCTTTACGCCTTGTGACTGGCTACAGGGTCTGCATTGACTATCGCAGGTTGAATGAAGTCACCGCCAAAGACCATTTCCCCTTACCTTTCATTGACCAGCTTCTTGAAAGACTGAGTGGTCATAAGTATTATTGTTTCCTCGATGGATATTCTGGTTATTTCCAGATAGCCATCGACCCTAATGACCAGGAGAAGACTACGTTTACGCGTCCATCAGGCACTTTTGCTTTTCGCAGAATGCCTTTCGGGTTATGCAATGCACCAGCAACGTTTCAACGGTGCATGTTGGCCATTTTCGATGGACTTGTGGAGAAATGTATGGAAGTCTTCATGGATGATTTCTCAGTCTATGGCGATAGCTTTGATGAGATCTTGGAGAATCTAGCTATGGTACTTCAACGCTGTGAATTTAGTGCTTAACTGGGAGAAATGCCATTTTCTAGTAGATGAAGGAATTGTTCTGGGACACAAGGTGTCCAGTACTGGTATTCAGGTTGATAAGGCTAAAGTAGAGGCCATTGAAAAGATGACGTACCCGAAAACAGTGAAAGAGGTACGAGGTTTTCTAGGTCATGTTGGCTTCTACAGGCGGTTTATTCAGGACTTTTCTACCATCGCCAAGCCCTTATCTAACCTTCTGAAAGATGATGTTGAGTTCTTGTTTGATGAGAAATGCAAGGAAGCTTTCAATTTCCTAAAGGATAAGCTCATAAGTGCCCCTATCTTAATCGCACCTGACTGGACTAAGCCTTTTGAATTATTATGTGATGCCTCTAACTACGCAGTCGGCGCAGTTTTAGGTCAAAGAATTGATAAAAAGTTCAGGCCCATTTACTATGCGAGCCGCACCTTGAACCCGGCTCAATGCAATTACACCACGACTGAGAAGGAATTCTTAGCCGTCGTTTTTGCTATCGACAAGTTTAGAAGTTACCTTCTAGGGTCTCAAGTTGTGGTTTGGACAGACCATGCAGCCCTACGCTACCTTATGGACAAAGCAGATGCAAAACCAAGGTTACTCAGATGGATTCTAATTTTGCAAGAGTTTGACCTGGAGATCAAAGATAAGAAGGGTAGTGATAATGTTGTGGCTGATCATCTGTCTCGCCTAGTAAATGAGGGTGGCGTAAATCACAAGGAAATAGGCATTGATTTCCCTACTGAGCAATTGATGAAGCTTGATACAGTTAGGCCGTGGTATGCTGATTACGTCAACTACTTAGCAGGTGGGCATTTAGAAGAAATGATGTATCAAGAGAAGAAGAAGTTCTTTTCTGATCTAAAATATCTCGTGTGGGAGGATCCTCATCTGTTCAAGGTCTATAAAGACGGGTTGCTTAGAAGGTGTGTTCCGGAACATGAGCAATGGGATATTCTGGAACAATGTCATAGTGGTCCCACGGGAGGACACTACGGAGCACCCAAGACAGTTGCAAAAATCCTCCAAGCCGGATTCTACTGGCCGACTCTTTTTAAGGACGCATAAGCCTTTTGTAAAGGTTGCGATAGGTGCCAGAGAATTGGGAGGCAGAGTAATAGGATGGAAATGCCACTTAGGCCCATTCTGGAATGCGAAGTCTTCGACGTGTGGGGAATTGATTTCATGGGACCCTTTCCATTGTCGTGTGGAAACAAATATATTCTGGTCTGTGTGGACTATGTTTCCAAGTGGGTAGAGGCCATAGCCACCCAAACCAATGATCACAAAGTTGTAAAGAAATTCTTGCAAAAGAATATCTTTACTAGATTTGGCTGTCCTAGAGCCCTCATTAGTGACGAAGGTACTCATTTTTGCAACGCGCCGCTTGATAAAGTTCTTGAGAAATATGGTGTTAGACACAAAATCGGTACACCATATCATCCCCAAACAAGTGGACAAGTTGAGATAAGCAACCAAAGCCTTAAAAGAATTTTGGAGAAAACTGTGAATTCCAATAGATCCAACTGGAGTCTGAAGTTGGATGACGCACTTTGGGCTTATCGCACTGCGTTTAAGACCCCTATGGGTACGTCACCCTTTCAAATGGTTTATGGCAAAGCTTGCCATTTACCAGTCGAGCTTGAGCACAGAGCTTACTGGGCTATTAAATTCTTGAATTTTGATAGCCAGCTTTGTGGGGAAAAGAGATTATTACAATTACATAAGCTCGACGAATTTAGACTCAGAGCATATGAGAATGCAAGAATCAGTAAGGAAAGAACGAAGGCACTCCACGATGCTAAGATTAAAGATCGGGAATTCAAAGTGGGAGACATGGCTTTGCTGTATAACACCAGGCTCCATCTTTTTGCTGGTAAGCTTAAATCTAGATGGTCTGGCCCCTTTGAGATTCTTGATGTTCATCCTGGTGGAGCCATTACGTTGAAAGGGTACGGCGATCAACCGTTCAAAGTCAATGGTCACAGGATTAAGAAGTACGTTGGGCAACCTAAAGCAAAGCCTGAAGTACTATACTTTCAAAAGAGAAATGAAACGGTTGAGTCGTTTATTTGTGAAGAGATTCCATCCTACTTCTTTGGGGTGGATGATGACATTATTACCCCTATCCTTGCAGATCCTTCTGTCAAAGCTCCTGAGCCGGTTAGCATACCTCAGCCGAATCTGAGAAACAAGAACAAGAAGAAAAGAGTCAGTGTCGTCTGGAGAGAAAAATTTCATGATCTTATCGCGCACTTGACTTGTTGTTGTGGCGAAAATCATTTCCGTCCTAGTCATTCTGATTCTGACAGAGAAGTGGTTAGCCTCAAACCCAAGTGGCCTGATCCGGGTTGACTTGGTTTACTCTGTCAAGCTAATGACAATAAAGAAGCGCTACTAGGAGGCAACCTAGTCTTTTAAGTATTTCTTTTTAGTTAAGTTTTTAGGGCATTAGGAATAAAACCTTGGTGAGTTGTGTGTTGGTTATCCTTGTCCTATTTGTGAATGTTTTATTTGCCCATTTCTGTGTGCATTCATGTTTACTCATATACCCCTTGTACCCCGAGATTATATGCTATGTCGAGTGTTGCAGATACTGTTGAGCGGTTTTTTGCCAGTTATCACTTTTAGTGTTGTCTGTTTATGCTACAAGTTGCAGCGGTACGTTCATACTACGGCCTGACCTCTGCCACTTTGAAACCAGCTAGGTATTCTTTTCTTTTATTTGCACATTCTGAGGACATAATGTGATTTAAGTGTGGGGGGGTGTCTAAATTGGGTATGTTATCATGCTATATTTTGAAAAGTGAGTAAATGTGATTTTCTCGACAATTTTAAAATTTGGATAATTGTAAATCTTGAGCATGTAATTGAAACAAATGGCTTGCTAGTTGTAGTTTCCTGACAATGATTTTATGTGACTTTGTGAGATAATTATAGCATGCTTTTACTGATTTGAGATAGTATTCATTTCACACTCACGAAAGCCTTTGATATTGAAGCAAAAATTTTGAACTGTATCCTTTCACTATTTTAGTGATTTATCTTAGAGAGATTTGTTCTTAATAGTAACAGTAAAGTAAAACCTAAGCTCAGAACGTGCACTGTGAATATCTGAAGGTTTGAATGTGATAAGTGAAACGTAACTAATGTTTTTGAAAAAAGTTGAGTCAATAATAAATAAATGGGTGTGTCGAAAGCTGGTCGATGATTGGAGTGCGGTAGGGCATTATCTCGAAATGTCCTATACCACTATGATGACCAAAAGCTCACGATAGTCAGAGAAAGCTACCCTATGATTTGAGTAAGGTAGGGTGTTATCCCGAAACATCCTATTCTACTATGACGGGTGAGAGCTCGTTCTGATGTGCGTCAAAGAAGAAAACAAGAAAGTGAAAAAAAATTGAAGACTTTGTTATCGTTAAACTTATACCCAGTATAAACCGAATGATATGCTGTAGGGATTATCCTACTGAGTGCGCGGGAAGACTTTGTGTGGAACGATTACTGCCTATACCTAGGATAGTCATTAAGATTATTTGAGAGGATATTTGTTTGAGAGGATTGTGAAGATTGAAAAGGGCTTGTCACACACACCGAATCTATCTCTATGTTGGTATCGCTTGCTATAGTTGTTGTATCTTTTGTTACGTGAGTTAGGGATCTATGTGGATTGCATGAAAGTGAGCTAGTTTTGATTGTTTTGTTCGGGACGAACAAAAGTTTAAGTGTGGGGGAGTTGTTTAAGACTAATTTTATGGTTTATATCGAGTTATTCCGTAACAATATCTTCCGTGTTTTAGTGATTTTTATAGAAAATCACTTGCTAAAACGATAAATTGGAAGAATGGGTTTAGAATTTATTAAAATGCAAATTCGAGCTATTTATGTGGTTTATTAGTCATTTTCTATCTATATATATATTTCTACAGTTTGCATGTTTTTACCCCTTTGTAGATATACATTTTCAAGCCAAAATGAGGATTAAATGGTGTCAAGGATCAATTTTATACGAAGGAAAAGAGATAAAGGGGAAGTCGGTTGAAGATAAAGATGAGAAAATCACTTTTTAACCAAGTTGAACGCACGTTTGATGTGGCGTCCAGTGGACGGGCGTTTGAAGTACCGGACGGGCGTCCAGAAGGAGATTTTTGATTCAGAGTTTGATGATTTTCAGCGGACGAGCGTCCAAAATTGCATAGGATGGGCGTCTGACGAAGACTCGGCCCGACTCGAAAGTTCAACGCATCTGGACTGGCGTCCATGACCTTGGACGGGCGTCCACGGACGACCTAACCCTAGCCGCCTCAAAATCCTATAAATACCAGCGTGTATTGAACCCTAATGACACATCTCATACGCATTATTCACTCATAAAAACCCTAGCAGCCGCATACTCAAGAGAAAGCAAGGAGATGAGCTCTCCCATCCCAACGATCGTGTTCAACAACATGATTGTTGGCTAAGCACATCGCGGTGGGACAACGGATGAAACCGATCAACATCAACACCAACTAGATGATTTTTAGCTACATGTTTAGTGAGTAAAAGTTACAGTTTTTCATTAATTGGATATTGTTCTTTATTGTTCATGTTTTATTTGAATCGGAAGATCGATGAAACTACTTTTATGCTTTGAATCTGTATGAGAATATTGTTCAAGCCTTAGTCTTTCAATTGATGCAATTAGTTGTAATTCGAGAGATCGTTTATAATTAATTGAGTGGAGTTTTGGAGACGATCTCATGATCTTGTTTTGCATGCCGGTTAGTTTTGCTCGAGAAAGAGAACGAAACCCTAGAATTTGCTTAAAGGAATTTAATCGAATTCGTGATAGATCATTACTAAAAATCGTATCTTTAACTTGCTGTCTAGTTGGGGTTGGGTTGGTTGATTGGTGGATTCCCGTTGCCTTGCCGTTCCTTTTAATTATTTGATAAACCAAATCGTTCGTATCGACTTTGATTGCTTCGTTTAGTTGTTTTTTCTAAAACCCTAGTTTTTACATACTGTTTTTCTGCATATTTTCTGTTTCCAGCAGATTATCGGACGCCCGTCCACCCTTGGTGAACACCCGTCCATAGTCGAATTTTGCTGTTTCCTGTTTTAGTTTAGTCTTACTCATCGTTTTTATATTATAGTTAGTATAGACCTTAGTTTTAGGTAATAAATTGTGACATAATCGATAGAATAATTGCACCTTAATCCGATAAACATTCGACTCCCTTAGGACGACCCGGTAACACCTTTACTACAAGGCTTATACTTGGGGTGTTCCGGTAATTATAAATTTAAAACTAGTTTTTTACCGAACAGAAAGCGACACTTTATACGATAAAGTTGTGACGTAAGCCATGCAAAGAATCCCTTACCCATTTTGGGATAGTTCCCTTAATCAAAACACATACTTAACCGAGTTCCAAAGAATAAGGTTGAATAAATTTCATATTAGATATGGAAGGGGATAATGTCGAATCTATCTTAACCGATGATTTGAAGTTGTCATGGGCAAAGTCAGAAAGGCTTGGAGCCTAGTACGACATATGCAACTTTGTGGAATGTCATGGCAAGTACGTTAGCTATTGTCTACTTTCCCGCGGAACACAATGTTTGTCTCCAAACATGTTGTCTCCTAAAGAAGGTATTTCTTCCGAAAGAGATAATGGGAGTAAGTGAGATCTCAAAAGAGTTTGAGAGCCGCAAAGAGAGATTCAACCATAGGAACTTGAGCGGATGCCACATAGTGATGAGGTGTAGAACACTGCTCATTACACACAAATGTTCTGTAAGTCTGTGGTTAACCTCAAGCCTGAAAAGGCTGCTTGCTATGTTCATCTTAAAGAATGAATATCTCACGACTTATGAAGGAATGTTTGAAAGACAAGATTGAGAGATATGGCCAGGAGTCATAATATCTGAATTAGATTCCATCAGTGACAACTAGGTTGTGAACCTAGTCTGTCTTACCTAGAGGGAATGTCCCTGAAAGGCTGACATGGATATTAATATGATTACCATAAGGCTATAATGACGGCTAGAGGGTGCGGGGTGTAAACCTTGTAATTATCTTTATGCTGCCAGCTGAGCCCAGTTCTATTCAGACTATGCTTGTTATAACTTCGTATCATGGCTATATGATAGTGTTGAAGACATTGGGCAAACAGCTCGATGTTCATAGACAATAACATGATATACGAGCCCACAAGATCCATTTATGGACTCAAACAAGTTTCTCTAGACAATTTCTTTGTTTCATAATCAAGGGAGTTTGATTTAGTCAAAAGAAGGGATATGCCCAATGTGCAAGAGAGATAGTGAGAGTGTGTTACGATTTTTGAGTAAGGTATTGGATATCTCTCTCGGGAATTATCAACCCATGTCACAGTCAATTAATGTTTGGTAGTTCAAAGTCTTTACGAAAGCACTTGGATTAGCAGTTTTTATTTTTAAAAATAAGAATATATAGTGATAGATTTAACTGCTATTAGTTTATAGTTTACCTATATAGATGTGATTCTAAAAGAGTTTAGCATAGATCGCGACAGGAGATACTGCTAGCCGGTGTTTTGATCTATCTATGTTAGGACGTTAGTCCTAAAGATAAGATGAAAGATGATGCTTATGGAAGGTTTTCTTTGCCACTGCAATAGGAACCATCATAAAAGTAATGCCAGATGTTCATAGTCCATGAAAAGTCATGAGCATGTATGAAGGTAAATCTGGTGAATGTCGAGAATATCCGTAAACAAGTTAAGGATGGTTTCCTAGTTTATCGAAACTTGGAACCGGATAAATATAGATATATAGACGTGTATCCTGAGTCTTATGAAGGCGAGTGGGAGATATAGTCTAGGTTTGCAGTCACTTTGATTAAGTGATATAGTGAGTTGGAAATGTACTAAGCAGAAAAATCACTGTAAATTCTACAACTAAGCCAAAACACTGTAATGCCTTAGAGGCACAACAGGAGCATACGTAGATCTAAAAGGTTCATTCTTGAACCTTGCACGGTTCTTCCACATTCACTATATAGCTGATATAGTTGTGGATTCATTTCTTGAAGCAAGGACCGGGTCTCATCAGAGATTTATGTGTGTTGAGGCGGTTCCTTTTGACTTGGTCATTTGGAGCATGGTGTGAAGATAGTGTGAGTCCCCACGGATAGCGATCCGTTCACGGCTAGGGCTGGTTGCGAGTATTGAATGAGATTCTTGTGTTTCAACTTCGTCTTACGTGTGTGAGTGATTGGTTTTAGGCCAAGTGGGAGATTGTTGAAATAGTGTCCTAAACCCAATCGGGTTGGACTGGATCCGACCGGGTCAGATCATTTCTACTATTTCTTTATGATTATACATATATTAATAAATGACTTTTTTGTTGTCATATATTTGTTCTTTTAAAGAACCGATTATGAATTGTTATATGATAACGTCCTTATTATTAAACTGTGATAGAGAAACCATGATAGACGATTATTATTGATGAGATCTCTAATCACTTTAATAAGTTTGATACTTAAATGTCTCTAGGCTTATGTGCTATTAAACAGGGCATTGATAGTACAAACATGCTAGCACGTATTAGATGTCTTTTGTCTTTAAGGGAAGGGATAGGTCTCATCTATCGAAGTATAGAGACACTTGGACTGTACATGGACATGTATTAGAGAATGCGTACGTTAGACTGACCCACTTACACTGTTAAGTGTCACACTATGTGACGGTTGTGTAATTATCCTTAGGACCGGAGTCTACATGGCATCACTGTGTGGATTGTAATGCTTTGACACTATTGAGGTTTCCCTTAGCTATGGGGCGATCATGCGGTAGTGATTGGGTGTGATACTGAAGCATGCGGAGTATACATGTTTGGTCGTCCGGGAATCACGTACCCTATCAGTAGGAATGAATATCTGAAAGGCCCTTCCTATAAAGAATGTCTAGTTCTCGTGAATCTTTGCAAAGTGGGAGTAAATGAGTTATTCCGAAAGAGCCCGATATCCAGATTATGGGATACGATCAAGATACAATCGTATGGGTATTATTACAACGATAGGATTCTATTTACACGCTAACCGAGCACATGAAAGGTAGTAGTCATTGCGTGTTGACTCTTTCGGTGATTGGGGGTTATGGGCGTGTTGCTACACGCTATACGTGATCGTTAGATGTGAAGGGCATTTTCGTAAATGCGCCTTATGTCTACGGCCAACATATTCGGAAGCCTATCGGGTTACACACACATGAACATCAAGTCGGATTAAAATGTGGTTATAGTTGATAACCAAATAATGAAAGAATTTATCTCATACTATAAAGGTTATAGTGGTAAATTAATATGGTGGTATTTAATTATTTTAAATAAATATAATACAAGATAATAATTATGTTGATTAATTAAATATGTATATAGGTACATATATTTCAAAATACATATGTATATATGATATACATGTATTTTGTGAATTAATTAATCATAGTATTATATTCGTTAAGGAATCCCAAGTCTAGATTTTTGGGAATATAAGGCACGAGTTTAAGGTGTATTAGATACACTTGGATTCTGCAATTTAATTAATAGTATTGTCTTGTATTAATATTATATATTAATGCATATAGATTTGAACACTTGTGTAAATTGATTTATGGTAATATAATAAATAGATATATTCAATATAAGATATTGTCAATATATATCTTGGAAATATTTAATATAAATATTGAATATTTAATTAGATAAATCGATTAAATATATTTTCGTTATTTTACTAGTAAAAAAGTTTTCTTCTTCCTTAATCTACGCAAGAAGCTTTTCCTATTGGGAATAGGAGTAATGGGGCGCAACTCAGCCTATATAAGAAAGGGGTTGGCTAGCTCTTTTGGTACACCATAATTCCAAGAGCTAATTGTTCTTGTGAAAAATAAGAGAGTTTCTTAGAGAGAGATTATAGAGAGAGAAAAGGTCGACCTAGCAGTCGAGTTTTTCTAGTAGCAATCCTTGGCGGGATTCCGGCGAGGTGCTCGTGTGGATTACTGGTAGAGTCCGGACACGTGGACGGCTCGCGCACATCTACTCCTACCGCACGGTCAAAGCGTCGATCTATTAGATCAACCAATGTAATATTACCATCCCATCTCTTATATATTTATTGTTTAAATGAAGTCGATCCGGGATTGGGAAATCAATTTTTGAAATTCCGTGCTACTCGATTGATTTCCTTATAGAAAAATGGTCAAAACAGAGTCCAGGAGTGAAAACTAAGCAAAAATCGGAGTTGGGACCAAAAACTGAATCGACCATCCGGTACTTCAAGAGGACTTGACAAAGTTTGGCTCACGCCAGAAGGACTCGCCACCCGGGTTACAAGCGAACAGAGAGTTCGAGCGTACGATTTCTCATTTGACGTGAAATTCCTGATCTTTGAGATCGAGTGTAGGAACAAGGGTGTTAGAATTGCCATACACAAACTAGTCTAGTGTTCGAGTATGTTCCTTGGTAAGATTTTTCAAGTTAATTCGTGAATTCGGTGGATACGAAGCATTACTCGGTTCTTAATCATGTTAGGTCAGTTAAATCTCAATCAAGGGACTATTAACCCAACATAGGGGGACTTATGTTGTGGTAATAGCACTTAAGGATCATTATAGGAGACTGAATCCACAAATACATTCCTTAGTTCCTTTGGTTTTTGGCTGGGTAAGGCTTGTCCTAGTGATTCAGTAAAAGTGTTGAGAGTAGTATTCCTAAGCATAGTTTGACTATTTTCTCTATCATATTAATAAATTCGTTATTACCATTATTAGTTATACTCCTTCCACGTATAATGTTGATCAAAACTAAAGACGAAAGTGTTTGTAAAATTAGTAAATTCCCTGTGGGATCGACCGTGCTCGTCACTATAGTGCTTCCGACCCGGTATTTCGCTCGTTAAAGTTGGACGTTACTATTTTGGCTATCAAGTTTTCTGGCACGGTTGAGGAAATTGTTGGATTGAACGATATGGGATTGAAAAAGGGAGAAGGGGAAGAACTCTGGTCATCCTTCTCGATGAAACGGAGATTTGGGAAGTTTTGTCTATTTTCTTATTACAGTAAATGTCTGAAAGGGTGGAGCCTTATATATGTGGCTCAAAATACAAAGGACAGCTGTCCATTACATTTAATGAGAACATTACCAAAAATAAGAACTCTTACTATCTACTAAGTAGTAATTACTAAATATCTAATTATCTGCTATATTCAACACCCCCATAGTGGTATGAGTGGTGTGAATGTCATACAAATGAAATCGTCGAATGGCTTGAAGCAAAGCTGGACTATCCAGGGGTTTCGTAAAGCAATCAGCTAGTTGGTTATGAGTGGAAACTGGGAGTAATTTCACCATACCAGCTTGAACTTTGTCACGAACAACATGACAATCGATTTCTATATGTTTGGTGCGCTCATGGAAGACGGGATTAGTGGCTATGTGCATGGCACTTCGATTGTCACAATACATGGCAACATGTAATGGAACCTGAACTTGAAAATCTTTGAGTAACTGCAATAACCAATGGATTTCTGACACTGTTGTGGCCACAGCTCGATATTCAGATTCAGCGGAACTTTTAGAAACTGTTGTCTGTTTCTTGGCACGACAAGAAACCAAAGATTTCCCCAAAAAAAGGCAATAACCAGTCACGGACCTCTTTGTTTCAGGGCATCCTG
Source organism: Gentiana dahurica var. dahurica (assembly GCA_024500145.1). NCBI lineage: Eukaryota > Viridiplantae > Streptophyta > Magnoliopsida > Gentianales > Gentianaceae > Gentiana > Gentiana dahurica. The sequence continues at coordinate 123,922,934 of CM044896.1, forward strand.
CCCAGTCAGAGTCAGTGAAGGCGCAAGGAGTCAAGCTGTTATATGAAGGATAGAAAATTCCCTGGCATGGGCTTCTCGTGAGATATTTCAAACCTCTCAGCTGCCTTAAAATGGTAAATTGTGGGTGCATCAAGAAATTGACTAAGTTTCTAGACATCTGTTCGGTAAAAACTCGTTTTAAATTTATAATTACCGGAACACCCCAAGTGCAAGGCTCGTAGTAAAGGTGTTGCCGGGTCGTCCTAAGGGAATCGAACGTCTATCGGATTAAGTACAGTTATTGTATCAATTATGTCACAAATTATTATCTAAAACTAAGGTATATATTAATTATAATCTAGAAACTATGACTAGAAACAGAAAATAGCAGAAAATAGAACAAAAACGACACTGGACGGGCGTTCACTTAAGGTGGACGGGCGTCCGATAATCTGGAAACAGAAAATACGCAGAAAACAGCAGGTAAAAACTAGGGTTTTTTAAAATAACTAAGCTTAGCAACGAAAGTTGATATGAACGAATTTGGTTTATCAAATAATTAAAATAACGGCAAGGCAACGAGAATCCACCAACCAACCCCAACTAGATTGTGAGCTAAAAAATACGGTTTTTAGTAATGATCAAATCACGATTTCGATTAAATCTCTTCAATCAATTTCTAGGGTTTCGTTTTCTCTCTCAAGCAAAACTAAACTAGCATGCATAACACGATCATGAGATTGTCTCCAATACTCTACTCAATTAATCATAAACAATCTCTTGAATTACAATTAATTGCATCAATTGAAAAGATCAAAGCGTTGAACAATATTCTCATATAAATTCAACTAGAAAAGATAGTTTCATCGATCTCTCGATTTAATAAAACATAAACGATAAATCACAACATTCAACTGATGAAAAACCATAAATTAACTCACTAAAGATGTAGCTAAAAATCCTCTAGTTGGTGTAGTTGTTGATTGGTTTCCTCCGTTGTCCCACCGCGATATGCTTAGCCAACAATCATGTTGGTGATCATGATTGTTGGGTTGGAAGAGTTCATCTTCTTGTGTTTGCTCTCTGAAATATGCGGCTGCTGTGTGTATTTTTGAGCGAATGATATGATATGGTGCGATTAGGGTTCAATACACGCTGGTATTTATAGGATTTTGAGGCGGCTAAGGTTAGGTCGGCTATTGGACGCCCGTCCGGAAAGGTGGACGCCCGTCCAGTCTTCACAAAATTCATCGAGTCAGGCCGAGTCTTCTTGGACATCCGTCCTATACAAAATCAGACGCTCGTTTGCTAAAAATCATCAAACTCTGAATCAAAATCTCCTTCTGGACGCCAGTCCGAAATAGTGGACGCCAGTCTAGTGGACGCTACATCAAACGTACGTTCAACTTGGTCAAAAAGTGATTTTCTCATCTTTATCTTCAACCAACTTCCCCTTTATCTCTTTTCCTTCGTATAAACTCGATCCTTGACACCATTTAATCCTCTTTTTAGCTCGAAAAATGTATATCTACAAGGGGGTAAAAACATGCAAACTGTAGAAATATATATATAGATAGAAGATGACTAATAAACCACATATTTGGCTTGGTTTTTACACTTTAATGAATTCTAAACCCATTCTTCCAATTTATCCTTTTAGCAAGTGATTTCCTATAAAAAAAAACACTAAAACACGGAAGATATTGCTACGGAATAACTCGATATAAACCACAAAATTAGTCGTAAACAACTCCCCCACACTTAGACTTTTGTTCGTCCCGAACAAAACAATCAAAACTAGCTCAATTTCATGCAATCCACATAGATCCCTAACTCACGTAACAAAAGATACAACAACGATAGCAAGTGATACCAACATAGAGATAGATTATGTGTGTGTGACAAGCCCTTTTCAATCTTCACAATTCTCTCAAACAAATATCCTCTCAAATAATTTTAATAACTATCCTAGGTATAGGCAGTAATTGTTCCACACAAAGTCTTCCCGCGCACTCAGTAAGATAATCCCTACAGCATATCATTCGGTTTATACTGGGTATAAGTTCAACGATAACAAAGTCTTTAATTTTTTTCACTTTCTTTTTTTCTTCTTTGACGCACATCAAGATGAGCTCTTACCCGTCATAGTAGAATAGGATGTTTCGGGATAACACCCTACCTTACTCAAATCATAGGGTAGCTTTTCCTGATTGTCGTGAGCTTTTGGTCATCATAGTGGAATAGGACATTTCGAGATAATGCCCTACCGCACTCCAAACATCGACCAGCTTTCGACACACCCATTTATTTATTATTAACTCAACTTTTTCAAAAACATTAGTTACGTTTCACTTATCACATTCAAACCTTCAGATATTCACAGTGCACGTTCTGAACTTAGGTGTTACTTCACTGTTACTATTAAGAACAAATCTCTCTAAGATAAATCACTAAAATAGTGAAAGGATACAGTTTAAAATTTTTGCTTCAATATCAAAGGCTTTCGTGAGTGTGAAATGGATACTATCTCAAATCAGTAAAAGCATGCTATAATTATCTCTCAAAGTCACATAGAATCATTGTCAGGAAACTACAACTAGCAAGCCATTTGTTTCAATTACATGCTCAAGATTTACAATTATCCAAGTTTACTTTAAAAAAATTTTAAAATTTTCGAGAAAATCACATTTACTCATTTTTCAGAAAATATAACATGATAACTCCCGATGTAGACACCCCCCCACACTTAAATCACATTATGTCCTCAGAATGTGCAGATAAAAGAAAAGAATACTTAGCTGGTTTCAAAGTGGTTGTCGGGATGTAGGTTGACAGTGGTCAGGCCGTAGCATGAATGAACCGCTGCAGCTCGTATCACGAACAGACAACACTAAAAGTGATAACTGGCAAAAACCGCTCAACAGTATCTACAACACTCGACATAGCATATAATCTCGGGGTACAAGGGGTATATGAGTAAACATGAATGCACACAGAAATGGGCAAATAAAGCATTCACAAATAGGATAGGGATAACCAACACACAAATCACCATAGTTTTATTCCTAATGCCCTAAAAACTTAACTAAAAAGTAACTTAAAAGACTAGGCTGCCTCCTAGTAGCGCTTCTTTATTGTCATTAGCTTGACAGAGTAAACCAAGTCAACCTGGATCAGGCCACTTGGGTTTGAGGCTAACCACTTCTCTGTCAAATCAGAATGACTAGGACGGAAATGGTTTTCGCCACAACAACAAGTCAAGTGCGCGAGAAGATCATGAAATTTTTCTCTCCAGACAACACTGACTCTTTTCTTCTTGTTCTTGTTTCTCAGATTCGGCTGAGGTATGCTAACAGGCTCAGGAGCATTGACAGAAGGATCTGCAAGGTTAGGGGTAATAATGTCATCATCCACTCCAAAGAAGTCGGATGGAATCTCTTCACAAATAAACGATTCAACCGTTTCATTTCTCTTTTGAAAGTATAGTACTTCAGGCTTTTCCTTGGGTTGCCCAAAGTACTTCTTAATCCTGTGACCGTTGACTTTGAACAGTTGATCGCCGTACCCTTTCAACGTAATGGCTCCACCAGGATGAACATCAAGAATCTCAAAGGGGCCAGGCCATCTAGATTTAAGCTTACCAGCAAAAAGATGGAGCCTGGTGTTATACAGCAAAGCCATGTCTCCCACTTTGAATTCCCGATCTTTAATCTTTGCATCGTGGAGCGCCTTCGTTCTCTCCTTGCTCAGCTTGGCGTTCTCGTAGGCCCTGAGTCTGAATTCATCGAGCTCATGTAGTTGCAGTAATCTTTTCTCCCCATAGAGTTGGCTATCGAAGTTTAAGAATTTAATAGCCCAGTAAGCTCTGTGTTCCAGCTCGACTGGTAGATGGCAAGCCTTGCCATAAACCATTTGAAATGGTGACGTACCCATATGGGTCTTGAATGCAGTGCGATAAGCCCAAAGTGCGTCGTCCAACTTCAGACTCCAGTTGGATCTATTAGAATTTACCGTTTTTTCCAAAATCCGCTTTAGACTTCTATTGCTCACCTCGACTTGGCCACTGGTTTGGGGGAGGTATGGTGTACCAATTCTATGCTTGACACCATATCTCTCAAGAATTTTATCCAGTGGTGCATTACAGAAATGCGAACCTTCATCACTGATAAGGGCTCTAGGACAGCCAAATCTAGTAAAGATATTCTTTTGCAAGAATTTCTTTACAACTTTGTGATCATTGGTTTGGGTGGCTATGGCCTCTACCCACTTGGAAACATAGTCCACACAGACCAGAATATATTTGTTAGAGCATGATGATGGGAACGGTCCCATAAAATCAATGCCCCAGACGTCAAAAACTTCACATTCCAAGATAGGCCTCAAAGGCATCTCCATCCTATTACTGAGTCTCCCTACTCTTTGGCATCTATCACAGCCTTTGCAAAAGGCTTCAACATCTTTAAACAAAGTAGGCCAGTAAAAACCAGCTTGAAGGATTTTTGTGACTGTCTTAGGTGCTCCGTAGTGCCCACCAGCGGGACCACTATGACATTGCTCCAAGATATCCAATTGTTCATGCTCCGGAACGCACCTTCTAAGCAACCCATCCTTGCAGACTTTAAACAGATATGGATCCTCCCATATGAGATACTTTAAGTCGCTGAAAAATTTCTTCTTTTCCTGATACGTCATTTCCTCTAAATGCCCACCTGCTAAGTAGTTGACGTAATCAGCATACCACGGCCTCACAGTCTCTAGCTTCATCAATTGCTCAGTAGGGAAATCGATGCCTATTTCCTTGTGATTTTCGCCACCCTCATTTACTAGGTGAGACAGGTGATCAGCCATAATATTTTCACTACCCTTCTTATCTTTGATCTCCAGGTCAAACTCTTGCAAAATTAGAATCCATCTGAGTAACCTTGGCTTTGCATCTGCTTTGTCCATAAGGTAGCGTAGGGCTGCATGGTCTGTCCAAACCACAACTTGAGACCCTAGAAGGTAACTTCTAAACTTGTCGATAGCAAAAACGACGGCTAAGAATTCCTTTTCAGTCGTGGTGTAATTGCATTGAGCCGGGTTCAAGGTGCGGCTCGCATAGTAAATGGGCCTGAACTTTTTATCAATTCTCTGGCCTAAAACTGCACCCACTGCGTAGTTAGAGGCATCGCACATTAATTCAAAAGGCTTAGTCCAGTCAGGTGCGATTAAGATATGGGCACTTATGAGCTTATCCTTTAGGCAATTGAAAGCTTCCTTGCATTTCTCATCAAACAAGAACTCAACATCATCTTTCAGAAGGTTAGATAAGGGCTTGGCGATGGTGGAAAAGTCCTGAATAAACCGCCTGTAGAAGCCAACATGACCTAGAAAACCTCGCACCTCTTTCACTGTTTTCGGGTACGCCATCTTTTCAATGGCCTCTACTTTAGCCTTATCAACCTGAATACCAGTACTGGACACCTTGTGTCCCAGAACAATCCCTTCATCTACTAGAAAATGGCATTTCTCCCAGTTAAGCACTAAATTCTTTTCAACACAGCGTTGAAGTACCATATCTAGATTTTCCAAGATCTCATCAAAGCTATCACCATAGACTGAGAAGTCATCCATGAAGACTTCCATACATTTCTCCACAAGTACATCGAAAATGGCCAACATGCACCGTTGAAATGTTGCTGGTGCATTGCATAACCCGAAAGGCATTCTGCGAAAAGCAAAAGTGCCTGATGGACACGTAAACGTAGTCTTCTCCTGGTCATTAGGGTCGATGGCTATCTGGAAGTAACCAGAATATCCATCGAGGAAACAATAATACTTATGACCACTCAGTCTTTCAAGAAGCTGGTCAATGAAAGGTAAGGGGAAATGGTCTTTGGCGGTGACTTCATTCAATCTGCGATAGTCAATGCAGACCCTGTAACCAGTCACAAGGCGTAAAGCTACTTCTTCCCCCTTTTCATTCTTTTCCACGGTAATACCTCCCTTCTTTGGCACAACTTGGGTGGGACTAACCCACTCACTGTCGGCGATTGCATAGATGATTCCCATATCTAACCATTTTATGACTTCTTTCTTGACAACCTCATGCATGTGCGGATTCAGCCTTCGCTGAGGTTGTCTGACTTTCTTAGCTCCTTCCTCCGTTCGGATTTCATGCATGCACACATCGTGGCTGATTCCTCGGATATCACCCACTTGCCATCCGAACGCGAGGATGTTCTTTTCAAGCACTTTTATCAGCAGTGCTTCTTGCTCGGTCTCGAGTTTTGAAGAGATGATCAAGGGTAACTTATCACCATCCTTAAGAAAAATGTACTTAAGGTGTTGCGGAAGCGGTTTAAGCTCCAAGTCAGTAGGTGGTTGCTCAATACTGGATTTTAAGGGGCCACCTTTTTCCTTATGGGGTTGAAGTGGTTGACTGAAGAATACCTCATCTTCCCGAGGTATAACCCCAGAAAGGTACTGGATCACATCATCCATAGGGATCCTTCTGTCAGCACCCGCTTTCTCCTTCTTATGCTTGATCATCTTTCTCAACTCTTCTTCTTCTAGCTCCTCTGCTAGCTCTTCCCAATCATCAACCTCCCAATGAGTAGTCTCTCTCCAGAAATCCACTTCATCCCAACTACCCATCAGGGCTTCCTCTTCTACAGGGTTAAAGTCTTCCTGATGCAGCTCTTTGAAATCATCGTTCATTGCTGGGAATCTCCATGTTTCTTGTTCACTGACAGGCTCAGTGTGAGCAAGTTGCGAAGACGACTCGTCAGTGACTATGGCCTGTAATGAAACAGAAGAAGGTCCACAGTCAGCTTGATCTTTAATGTTTATAGCTTCGAAAACACCTATCTCTGTTAGCTCTACCGCTTCTTCAGAGTTGGCATCTTCTTCGTCCTCATAAATTGCTTCAACGAACGAGATTTCTTCAATCAAGGTTTCCTCAGGACTTTTCCCTCGTGTGAAGGTAACAGATGTATCATAGACTCTAAGCGTAATCTGACCCTTACAGAAATCGATGAGGGCGGCAGAGGTGTCCAAAAAGGTCCGGCCTAGAATTAGGGGCATCTCTTTGTCAGGTGGATAGTCTAAGATAACCCAGTCAGTAGGGAAAACCAAATGTTCAACACGAAGAAGAACATTAGCAACACAACCGGCTGCTGAGCGGCTAGATCGGTCTACCATCTGAAGAGAAATAGGGCGTTCCCGCATTCTTTTATCTAAACCGAGTTTTTTGCAGACGTTCAATGGCATCACATTTATGGAGGCCCCTGAGTCGCATAAGACGTTTTGGAACATGTGGCCTTCAATCTCACAAGAGATTAAAGGTCTCCCGGGGTCACCTCGCTTAGTAGCAACTTTTTGTGAAACCATAGAGCAATCTTCTCTTAAAACTTCTTCTGCCATCCCTTGAAGCTTCTTCTTGCTTCCACAAACTTCCTTAAGATACTTAGAGCACTTGGGCATTTCAGTCAATACCTCAGCTAGGGGTATACTCACTTTGGTATCTCTAAGCATCCTCCTCACACCGTCATATTGTCTGTCATGACTGAGGGTATTTTCTTTCTTCTTTGGTGGATAAGGAAGGGCTTTATCATTGTTCATAGCTTGATTTTTTATGGCTTCGTCTTCCTTATCCTTCCATCTGACAAACTTTTCCTCCCTCTTCTTTGTCAGGGGTACAGCCACCTGACTTTTCCTCATTTCTCTATCAGAATCATTTTCATCACCCGAAGAATCATCATTAAGCTCCTCCTCACTGTTGCTTTCTTCAGTATTTAACTTCTGATTGCCCCCTCCTGAACTTATGGCGTCAGGAGGGGCTACTCGTTTCCCGACATCTTTCCGGGTCCTGCCTGCTTACCACTTCTTAGAGTGACCTCATTCAGCTCTTCGTTCCCATAATCCCATTGAGGTGTGATGGCAGTGCAAACATTGATATCTGCTTTAGGATTTCTTTCGGTATAACTTGGAAGTTTACCCTGGGGTCTGCTTGCTTGTTGGTCTGCCATCTGACCAACCTGTCTCTCTATTGTCTTGACACTAGTAGCCAGGGTCTTCACCATGTCTACTAGCTCATCAAACTTATGTTGAGGGACACAAGAGGTGGTTTGGTTATGATGTTGGTTTTGATTCCAACCACCTTGAGGTCTTTGGGAGTTAGGATTGTGAGATTGATTAACCATCCCAGGAGGTGGTCTTTGATAACTTGAGTTGAAAGAAGGTTTTGAATTGGATGGGCCAGGTGGTGCATTGGCTTGATTAAAATTGGGACGTTGAAATCCGGAATGATTCTGGTCCTGATTGAAGTTTCTGAAGGTTTGGTTATGATTCTCCATTAAATTCACTTCCTCATTCATCTCATTTCCCGCCTGCATTCCCAGGTAGTTCACATCTGACGGCCCTTGTTGCTGCTGCATTTGTAAATTGGCTAGCTGCTTGCTAATTACTTCCATTTGAGCAACTAACACCTTAGTCTCAGAATTGCTCGCAGCAGATTCCTTCTTATTCCCACTAACATTGGTCTTCCTAGGACTTGACCACATGTTATTCTTGGCTATAGTTTCAGCTACCCTGTAAGCAGCGTCATCACCTCCCCCTAGGAATGATCCATGAGCAGTTGAATCTAGGAAGTCTCTATTTGGTTGAGAGACACCTCTGTAGAATAACTCTAGTAGCTCATGTCTATTGTATCCATGGTTGGGGCACTTCCTCATCAACAGATTTAGTCTCTCCCATGCTTTCCCCACACTCTCACCATCAAGTTGTTCAAATGTGGCTATCTCCCTTTTCATGTCCATGATTGTCCCAGGTGAGACAAACTTCAGAGCAAAGGCTCTTTTGACATCATTCCAGGTACGGAGAGAATGATGGGCTAAAGATTTGAACCAACGGTTTGCTTCACCCTTTAGAGCAAACGGGAAGAGTTTTAACTTGACAATCTCAGAATCAACACTAGGATAGTGGCCTGCTTCGCAAATTTGAACGAAGGTGGACAAGAAGTCATGAGGATCTTCGTCAGCATTGCCATGAAAAGAACTATTCTGGACCAGTCCTACCACCCTATTTTTCAGATCGAAGTTCACTTGCCCCATGTCCGGAGGGCGAATAGGTCTATGCCCTTCCATGAAGTCTTGGTCAAGATAGGGAGCATAGGGGTCTTGATTTAATTGGTTTAGCTGGTTCTGACGGAACTGCTGAATTGATTATTTATCCTAACTTGTTGATTCTGTTGTTGTTGTATTGCCTACATCTGTTGAAGGATCAGATTCATTTGGGCTTGAGGGTCTGGATTTGGAAATTCGTTAGCCATAATGTCTGGATTAGGGAAGAGCTTTCTCCTGATAATAGATCGCTCGGGTTCGGGATTAAAGGTAAGAGGTCCCTTCTTACTCCTGGTTTGCATAAACCGGAAGAGCGGAACAGGAAGAAATCAACCTTAGGGTTGATGAGAACAAATGTAGAGAAGATTAGAAAGAGAAAGAAGAAAAGAAACCTACCTACGAACGAACTTAAGGTTCGTAGCAAAGGGTGTTAACGGGTCGTCCTTAGGGAATCGAACGTTTATCGTATTAGAGTACTTTTATTATTTTTATTATTTTTATTATTTAGAACTAAGATATAAGATAAATGTAACCTAAAAACAATGGAAACTAACTAAAATAACAGGAAATAGAAGAATACGATGATGGACGGGTTGAAATCTTAAGGTGGAAGGGCATAGGATTTTGATCTAAAAACAGAAATATGCAGAAAAACAACAGTAAAAACTAGGGTTTTTAAAATAACTAAGCTTAGCAATCACAGTTGATACGAACGAATTTGGTTTATCAAAGATTTAAAATAACGGCAAGGCAACGAGAATCCACCAACCAACCCCAACTAGATTGTGAGCTAAAAATACGGTTTTTAGTAATGATCAAATCACGAATTCGATTAAATCTCTTTAATCAATTCCTAGGGTTTCGTTTTCTTTCTCAAGCAAAACTAAACTAACATGCATAACACGATCATGGGACTGTCTCCAATACCCTACTCAATTAATCATAAACAATCTCTTGAATTACAATTAATTGCATCAATTGAAAAGATCAAAGCTTGAACAATATTCTCATATAAATTCAATCAAAAAGATAGTTCCATCGATCTCTCGATTAAATAAAACATAAACGATAAATCACAACATTCAATTGATGAAAAACCATAAATTAACTCACTAAAGATGTAGCTAAAAATCCTCTAGTTGGTGTAGTTGTTGATTGGTTTCCTCCGTTGTCCCACCGCGATATGCTTAGCCAACAATCATGTTGGTGATCATGATTGTTGGGTTGGAAGAGTTCATCTTCTTGTGTTTGCTCTCTGAAATATGCGGCTGCTGTGTGTATTTTTGAGCGAATGATATGATATGGTGCGATTAGGGTTCAATACACGCTGGTATTTATAGGATTTTGAGGCGGCTAAGGTTAGGTCGGCTATTGGACGCCCGTCCGGAAAGGTGGACGCCCGTCCAGTCTTCACAAAATTCATCGAGTCAGGCCGAGTCTTCTTGGACGTCCATCCTATACAAAATCAGACGCTCGTTCGCTAAAAATCATCAAACTCTGAATCAAAATCTCCTTCTGGACGCCAGTCCGAAATAGTGGACGCCAGTCCAGTGGACGCTACATCAAACGTGCGTTCAACTTGGTCAAAAAGTGATTTTCTCATCTTTATCTTCAACCGACTTCCCCTTTATCTCTTTTCCTTCGTATAAACTCGATCCTTGACACCATTTAATCCTCTTTTTAGCTCGAAAAATATATATCTACAAGGGGGTAAAAACATGCAAACTGTAGAAATATATATATAGATAGAAGATGACTAGTAAACCACATATTTGGCTTGGTTTTTACACTTTAATGAATTCTAAACCCATTCTTCCAATTTATCCTTATAGCAAGTGATTTCCTATAAAAAAACACTAAAACACGGAAGATATTGCTACGGAATAACTCGATATAAACCACAAAATTAGTCGTAAACAACAGCATATACAATATCTGGCCTAGAAAAGGTTAAGTAGAGCAATTTACTAATCAGCTTTCTGTAAAGAGTATGGAGCTAGCAATTGGGAAACACCATGTTGCAAGGCAGACTTGCTGTGCATTGGAGTGGGGACAGGTTTGGCAACTAGCAAGTCAAAATCCTCTAACAAATTTAGGGTGTATTTGCGTTGTGAGATGAATACACCTTCTGGGCTTCGTGCAACTTCCAACCCCAAAAGATATTTGAGTTTCCCATTGTCCTTGATTTGAAACTTGTCATGGAGATAGCTTTTGACTGACTGTATGTCATCTAATGAGTGACTAGCTAGGATGATATCATCCACATACACTAATAGTGCCATAAATCTACCATTGATCACCTTAGTAAACAAGCTATAGTCACTCTTGGACTGTTGAAAACCAATAGATTGCAAGGTAGAAGTGAGAGTGGAGTTCCATTGCCTACTAGCCTGTTTAAGGCCATACAATGACTTTACCAATCTGTAAACAGGGTTTTTGATTATAGTTTGAAATCCCTGTGGTAGCTTCATATACACTTTCTCATGGAAATCACCATGGAGGAAAGCATTATTCACATCACATTGATGAAGGTTCCATCCTTGTGCTGCTGCTAATGCCAAAAGGACTCTAATGGTAGTCATCTTAGCTACATGAGAGAATGTTTCTTGGTAGTCTAGGCCATATGTTTGGGTGTACCTCTTTGCAACTAGCCTAGCTTTATACCTTTCAACTTTTCCATCGGGTTTGTACTTAATTTTGTATACCCACTTACTTCCTATGGGTGTCTTTCCAGGTGAAAGAGGAACTATTTCCTATGTATGATTGGCTTCTAATGCTTGAATTTATGTGTTCATAGCATCCCTGCAATGGACAGACTTAACAACTTGTGCATAACATGGTGGTTCTATTTCTTTGTCTATGTTGCAAAGGAAGGCTTTATGAGGTTGGGACAGTGGCTCTTAACTCAGAGATTGACTAAAATCATGAGGGGATATAGATGTAGTAGCATGTGCACACACATAATCTTGTAGGTGAGTAGGAGGTTGTTTAGTTCTGCTAGATCTTCTTGTGGGCTGATCATTAGGTTGTTCATTTGGTGTAGTAGCTGTTTGATCTATGACTAGATCTGGGGGTCCATCAGGAGTGAAGGAGTGGTTTTCTGGAATTGGTAGTTCATAAATAACAGGTAGGCAAGGTGATTGTACTGTGTTTGTATGTGTTCACACATTTTGTCAAAGGCAAAACACTTCTCATAGAATATGACATTCTTGGAAATGAAGATCTGCCTTGTATCCAAGTTTAGTAGTATATATCCTTTGGTTGACTGAGAGATGCCCAAATGTATGTAAGCCACACTTTTAGGATCAAATTTAGATCTATTTTGCTGTAATGTAGTTGCATAAGCTAAGCATCCAAATACCTTGACTCTGATAAGGTCATCATCTGTCCCATAAAGGACTTTATTAGGAGTAGCACCATCTAATAGGGGTGCAGGTGTAATGTTAATAAGGTAGGCTGCATGAATGACACAATGGCCCCAAAATTTAATAGGAAGATTGGCTTGGAACTTGAGTGCCCTACCCACATTGAGAAGGTGTTGATGCTTTCTCTCTACAACACCATTTTGTTGAGGTGTTGACACACATGACTTTTGATGCACAATACCCCTAGCTGCATAAAACTCAGGCATATAGAATTCCTGTCCGTTGTCTGTCCTAACAACCTTTATCAATTTATGAAACTGAGTATGAGCAAAGACACAGAAATTCTGGACTATTCTTCTTGCTTCTGACTTATCATGCCACATATGTAAACCTACTGAAGTCATCAACCACAGTAAGGAAATATATGTGCCCATGAACAGTAACCTGCTTATGGGGTCCCTAGATGTCTAAGTGAACTAAATCAAAAACAGATTTGACTGAAGAACTACTCAAGGGAAAACATATTGTTTTTGTTTAGCCAAAGGACAAATGTGGCAAATGTAATCCTTAGGCCCTACTATGTCTTTATTGTAAGCCTTGAGCAGCTACAATCTTTGATCAGATAGATGCCCCATCCTATTGTGCCAAACCAGATCATCAGACAGACTAGGTGCATTCTGGAATAAATAAGACAGCATTGTACCTCTTTATTGCTTTCCTGTCAGAACTCTCATACTCATTCAACAGATATAGCCCTTTGAACTTCTTAGCTGATCCAATCATCCCATGTGTTTGATCCTGTATATAACAAGCATCAGATTCAAATACTATTATGATGTTGGCATCTTTTGTCAATTTACTGAGAGATATCAAATTAAATCTGAATGCAGGCACAAATAGGACATTCCATAGCAGCATGTGTGCACCTATTTGTACTTCGCCAATATTAGTGACCATGACATTTCTACCATTTGGTAAGCTAACACTGACATTTTCAACTTTCTAGCATTTTGAAAACAGACTCAAATCATAAATGACATGGTCTTTGGCCCCTGAATCTAAAATCCATTTGTTATGTATGTTACCTGCTCCCAAATCATCCTCTGGCATGAAGGAAGCAGATAGCACTGAAGTTTGGTTGATCAAATGTGAACTCTGATTCTCTTTGTTCCTTTCACTATGCTTGTTGAGTAATTGCATGAGTTGAGTGTATTGTTACTGGTTCAAAGAGTATGCACCACCAGATGATGCTGATGAATGTGAAGTAATCTGAGATGTGGCATCTTCTGTGTTTCCTTCAACCATATTGATTCCCTATCTAGGTTTGAAACCTGGGGGGAAACCATGCTTGTAATAGCATTTATCCTCCACATGACCTAAATTGCCACAATAAGTGCACTGTGGGTGTTTGCCTCCTTGATTCTAGTGATTTTCCCTCCTAGTTCCTGTATTATCATAGATGTCGAACCTTTTCCCAGTATCTTATGAGTTCCCACAGATATTTGACCTGTTAATCAAGACTGTTGAATCAGACACCTGACCTCATGTAGTAAAACAACCTATCCTTTGTCTTTCAAACTTCAAAGCCATGGCAAATGCAACTAATATTCGGTAATGGAGTCATCAGTAAAATATGAGAGTTAAGAGGTGAGAAACTCTCATTCAAGCCTCATAGGAACCGAATGACATACTCATTCTCAAAATAACCAACCCCTGTAGGAATTAGGTCACAGTGGCACACATGGTCGCGCTTACAATTAGGAACATGTCTTAAAACATTGATTTCATCCCAAATAATTTTGATTCAAGCAAAGTATTGAGACACCGTAAGCTCTCCTTGCTTAATTCCATTCAATTCTTCGAGCAAACCGGATAAACTAAATGAATCGAGGTTTGCATACCTATCATGAATGTCGTCCCAAACGTCTTTTGCCGTACTCATCCACATAACGCTCTGAGCAATTGTTTTCGACACCGAATTCAACAGCCACGAAGTAACGGTGGTATTACACTGCTCCCAGGCATGAAATTTTGGATCTTCTCTTTCTAGTCGTACAATTGAACCGTCGATAAATCCTATTTTGTTCTTCATGATCAAGGACATCTTCACGGATTGTGACCACGAGTGATAATTCACTCCATTTTCGTCGAGAACAGTTTGAAAGAGCACTAAGGATAGACTTTCACTGGGTGAATGTAGTAAGGGCTTGACACCGGAATCACAGGTTCTTCCGCCATCGATGAATTGTTTGAAGCAGTAAAATTGACCTAATTTTCTGCAATCGAACAACAAATCACAGCTCTATTGCTCATGAGGAAATTGTTGGATTGAACGATATGGGATTGAAAAGGGGAGAAGGGGAAGAACTCAGGTCATCCTTCTCGATGAAACGGAGATTTGGGAAGTTTTGTCTATTTTCTTATTACAATAAATACAGTGGACAACTTTTCAAAACAAAAAAAATAAAAATACCGAGGACAATTGTCCATTACATTTAATGAGAATATTACCAAAAATAAGAACTCTTACTATCTACTAAGTAGTAATTACTAAATATCTAATTATCTGCTATATTCAACAGCGGTTGCCGAGAAATTGATTGATATCACTAAGTCATTTGAGTATTTAGGATTGGGTCGTTTTTATTATAATTGTTTTCTTGTTGTTTTGGTGGCTGCAATGTAGGCAAAATTAGGATTTTAGTCCTCTGACTTGGCCTATTTTGGATTTTAGTCCTGCTCCTGCTCCGGTTAGAAAAATTGTCCTCTAAGTTGGCTTTTTTTTGGATTTTAGTCCTATCCGCCGGAAATAGCTGATTGGGCACCGGAATTTTTAAAAATAGTCCTCTAACTAGGCTGCCACGTAAGCGTTTTTTAAAGATTCCGGTGTCCAATCAGCTATTTCCGGCGGATAGGACTAAAATCCCAAAAAAAACCAATTTAGAGGACCATTTTCCTCACCGGAGCAGGAGCAGGACTAAATCCAAAATAGGACAAGTAAGAGGACTAAAATCCTAATTTTGCCCTGCAATGTATGACCTGAAGCTCTAAGGAACCATTGCTTCCTTTGATTTCGCAGATTGAAGCATTCGTAAGGCAACATAATAGTGTGAGAAAGAAGATGTCACTTGGAACTTCATCTGCACCAGTTGTTGAACCAGAATTTGAATGAGAAGAAGTTGAAATGTCTTCAGGAGGTGGACATATACGAGATCAAACTGTTGGGGTTGATACCCAAGGCGGTTGCTATTGGATCCTGTATTTCAGACTGATCCAGTGATTAATCCCTAGCATTGGGTAGAACGGAATGAAAACAAAGACGGACTACCTAGCAATATTGCCCCACCTAGAAACCAGTTGACTATGCAGGGCCGGCTCTATAGTGAGGTCAGAGAGGCCGCGGTCTTAAGCCCAACGGTACATGTTTCGCTAAAAGAAAAAAAAAATTCGTGTAGATTCAATCCGAACCTAATATAATATGTTAAATTTTTTTTTTGATAAATGCCCAAATTTTTTTTTACTCCAATTGATAAAGGTCCCAATAAAAAAATTTACTTGACCCAAAAAAATAGATATACAAACAAGTTTTATTAATTTTTTGTTTGGAAAACTATATAAATTAAAAAGAATAGAGAAGTATTATTTGTTGGAAAAAATGTAGTACTTAGGATTTGACAGAGAAGTAGAAACTCCAAAGCACGGTAATAACATTGTCTTTTAAGAGATGTTTCCTCCCACACGATTTGTCACTAAGGGATCAAACGAAAATCTCTCTCAGGATACAATGGAGGTGTTTGATTCAAACAGTGACTTGTTTGAATCAAACCCGATGACACTCAAAGTTTTTCTGATGATGTTGTCAAACTTATGAATTTTCGTCTGCATACTTGTTCCTTGTATAGGCTACAAGTACCCCATAAATGAATGGAGGTACTCATTGCACGAAAGGGTAGGGTTGTCACTGTTCACCGGATGAAAGCATGCAACCCTTACACGAAAAGGTAAGTACATATCAGTTCAAAAATGCATGTATCTGAAAATCCGAAAATGCATATCCCTTCATGAACTGAAGCATGTATTGGTTAACCCCGTTTCGTTGCGATAACATTAATTCGTACGGTAACTCGTATGTAAACGATTATAAAATATTTACTTTATGAAAAAATATCTAACATTAATTTATATTATTATATATCTATATAAAAAATAGCACACAAAGAAAAATAAAAAGTATGTTTTGTGTATACGTATGAATTTGGTTTTTGTTTCTAAATATGCTAGAAAATACTATTTTGTACGCATGTTTTGAGGCTATCAATAAATTAAATTTTGTATTTACGGATGTTAAAATAAGTATGTTTTAAAAAAAAACTTCAACTAAAAGACCCAATTCGGAGACTTGGCCTTAAGCCCAATTAATATCAGGGCCGGCCCTGCGACTATGTATCAGTTGATGACAGACTCGACATTGGAGAATCCGTGCAAAAAGCACTACATAGACATAAATATGTTGTCTGGGAACCCTATGGTTACCCTATGGTTAATGCAACCGATGACCCAAACTTGATGCAGAATTGGCAGTAAGTTGATGTTAATTACATAGAAGCGCAAAACAGGGGTTAGACTTTTCAAAATTAGTGGGACAACCCCAATCTGGCTTGGGCACGTAATCTAGGACCGGGGCAAAATTCTCAACAACTTCAATAGAGTGGTCAGTATCCGCCTCAAGCTAACTATAAATATGGGAGGCAGCCGCAGCCAGGCTCCTATATGCATCCTAATGCCCACATACAATATGCACAACTACCACAGATGGCTTCATCTTGTCACGAATCCATGCAACCGAAAAGTTCTACGAATACACTTCGAGAAAAGGTTGGAAAAGATTTGAAAGAGATGAAAAACAATCACCTGAACTTTCAATCCGTGGTAAGGAATCTTGAAACTCAAATGGGGGCGGATAACCGAGAATTTCACTTCGGCTCCAAGAGGCGGTTTGCCAAGAAACACTGTTAGGAATCCGAAGGAGGTGAATGCCATCTTTAGGGTGTATCATAACAAGGGAGATGATGATGTCGTGATGGGGGTCTGAAATGGTAAGAGTTGTGGACTGGTGGAGGAAGCATCTAATAAGGATATGTGTTCTGATCAAACCCCCTACGAAGAAATGTTTGAGCTGAGGAATGAACCGAAGAAGCAGACATATAGCACGTTAAATGGACAAGCAAAGCCATGTATGTCTTTACCTACTGATAGTTTTGATTTGAGTTCTCTTCCATTTCCTCCATCTCCTGATAAGAAAGCGAGTGTGGTTAGTAAGAAGCATAGTTGTTTTCTTGATATTTTGCGTAAGATAAACATTCCCCTAGTTGATGCCTTAATGAATATGCCGTTGTATGCAAAGTTTCTTCAAGATGTCATGTCAAAGAAACTTAAAATGAAAGAGATGATCTACTTTACCGAAGAATGTTCTGCTATATGTCAAGATAAGCTCCCGTTCTGCTATATGTTCTGCTAGGAGTTTTACCATCCCATGTAGTATAGGAACCATCGAGATCCCCAAGGCATTGTGTGACCATCGAGCTAGTGTATACCTTATGTCGTATAATACATAGATACCCTTGGTCTAGATGGGATTAGGGCAACCCGTGTGGCACTTTTTGCGGATGACCGGTCCATTGGTTACCCCAGAGGAATCGTGGAGAATGTTTTAGTCCAAGTCGACATGTTTGTTTTCCCGACACATTTTTTGGATATGTAGGAGACATCTAGGATGCCTGTTTTGATCAGGAGACCCTTTCTGGCTACAGGAAGAGCCTTGATGGATGTGAAGACCGGGGAGGTCACTTTGAGAGTCAATAATGAGAATGTCACCCTAAAGGTCTTTAAGCATGTGGATGACCTATGTGATGATTGGGGAAAGCATAAGTAAGTAGATATGGTGGAACTTTTTCAGGTAAGCCATGGGAGTCGAGAATTGCCAAAGATGGATGTGAGCGGTGCGAGTGCTAAGAGAGCGAATGAAGGTCGATTGTCAAATTTGGGGGATATGAGGCTTGTCGATGACTATAAACTCAACATTCCTTTCATTCATTGTGACGTTTCATCTTAATAAGTCGATCCAACGACGTTAAACAAAGGAGCTTGTAGGAGGCAACACACCTTTTTCATAAGTTTCTAGGATACTTGAGAGTCTGGTCATAAAAATTCGAGCATGCCTTTATAGTCCCGCTTGACGTTTTATCACAATACATATTTTATTTTCTATATACATCTTCATGCTTGTGTTTACCTACGCTAAAGGTTTCGGCCTTTTGGTCGTAGTGGTTTCGTGGTTTCTTTGTTGCGATTATATAGGCACCCTATGAGTTACACTTGCGGTTGTCACTTTGCATGGTTGCGCCCTATTGCCGGGTTCAACTAA
Organism: Gentiana dahurica var. dahurica; assembly: GCA_024500145.1. Lineage (NCBI taxonomy): Eukaryota > Viridiplantae > Streptophyta > Magnoliopsida > Gentianales > Gentianaceae > Gentiana > Gentiana dahurica. The sequence continues at coordinate 123,941,803 of CM044896.1, forward strand.
GTCTTTCATACTTTATCACTCACACATCGAGACGTTGTTTCGTTTTAAGTGGGGGTGGTAGACTTAGCTTCACTCTCATGTTTGCATTGCACGTTAAATGAGTCATATGCTTAGTGCTTGGTCTATATTGAGCAAAATTGAGCTATTTTTAAGAGTTGTCATGGTTTTGATATTGCATGTTATATGTTGAATCGTTATATTCTTTGGTTAAGTGTTAGTAAATGATTAAATTCATGTGAATCAAATTGAGACGTTGTTGTGAAAATGAAATTTTATTGCAGTAATAGCTTCAATTTCATAAGTCATAATTAATTAGTGAATGATTATAGTTGACATTGAAATTAATCCGTTACCTAGAATTTATACCATTAACTTCGGGCAAAATATGAAGGTCAATCTTGGTAGATTAAGGGATGACGGTTCTGACGTTTCTTTGATCCGACCAAAACCAAATAGCCAACCCTATAAGTAATTTCCACAAAACCCTTATAAGCATTTGTAGGGTGGTTAGACCCCCACCCGAACTTTAGCCATTCATGAATAGCCTTTAATTACCGACTTATAGCTTGTATTTGTGTTCTATGTTACCATACGAGGTGAGTTTTAATCTTATTTTGACATACTTGTTGGCACAATGTGGAGTGGTAGAGAGATGAATCATTCATTGAAGTTGGTAGATCTTTTGTATCAAGAAAAGAAAGGGCATTATATGTGTTGGAGTTTGACAAGCTTAGGTACGGCCTAGATCTGGACGTGACATATGTGTTCTACTTGTGGAAAGTCGTGAAAGGAAAAGGTGAAACAAATTGTAGGCTGAAACTTGTTTGATTATGTCGCCTTTTCGGAGAAGTATCCTTGTAAGGAGTTGAGTCTTTTGTTGATTGGAGGAAAAGAGCTTTAGGGCCGATGGTGATTTTCTTTGGTTAAGATCTCTCGTATTTTCTTGTTGATAGCCCCTTTATCCCTTCGTTTATCCCTATCCCTGGGCTAACGTTACAATCGTTCAAGTCCTGCCTGAACCTAGTTAGCCTTGATTGGACCTCGATTAGTGGAGATGCTTATGAAGTATAAGTCTATGGTGTAACAACATTAGTCATGCATAAATAGTTTGAACCAGTTGACTGTGATGAATGATTGTGAAGCTATGCACACACACAATTCTGTTTTTAGGATGAGATAGGATATGGTATGATTGCATTTACCGTTTACTAACCCTGACCCATCGAATATGATGGTCCTTCGTATGATTGCAATGTTGACTTCATGTTCTTTTCTGGATCACTTTATTTGCTTGAGGACGAGCAAACGCTAAGTGGAGGTAGTTGATAAGATCAACATTACTATCATATATATATATATATATATATATATATATATATATATATATATATATATATATATATATATATATATATAAAAGCACTTCATTTGTCATTTTTTAATTTCCTTGTTTATTTCTGAGAAAAGCATCTACAATACAATGGAGATTGGTTTAGCCGAAACGGTGTCCGGTGACTATCTGTAATTCATGAATATGCAATTAACATTAATGGGAACTGTTGTCATAAACCCAGTTGATCATTATTCAGGGATTAATGTTTTATGGCAATTAAGGTTAACATTAATGGGAACTGTTGTCATAAACCCAGTTGATCATTATTCAGGGATTAATGTTTTAAGGCAATTAAGGTTAACTATACACCCTTATTTATGACTCATTCGACACATTTTCGGGCAGTTTGGTAGTTTTATGTGCATTATTTATTGTGACACACAGTGCGAGATGGTAGGTGTTTACGCCTAAAAATCTCGTCATTTAGGGTGAGTTTGCATGATATTTATTAGCATTTATCACTTGTGGGTATTTGGTTCATGTTTGTCTCAAGTATCGTGTGATAAAGAGCTCAGAATGATGCGTGACGTGTCGAAAAATTGTCAAAATGGGGTCTGGGACTGAAAACAAAGCAAAAATCAGGGTTGGGATAAAAATTTGAAGTCAGGCGCACACCTGGTAGGCTTCGGGGTGAAGAGGACACGAACAGAGTGTTCGTGCGCACACGGGAAGGACCCGGACGCACGCCCGGGTTGGCATCAAGCACGAGAAGCAGGAAAAGAGAGTTCGGGCATACGCCGGCTCCCTGCCGGGCGCATGCCCGAAGACGCTACATTCCTGATTTTTGACCTAATTTAGGCCGGTTTTGACTCTATAAAATCCATTGAAGTCGATTTTTGCACCACAGACTTTTATTTTCCAGTTTTCTCTGCAAAACTTGAAGTTTTATTTTTCTCTCCATTCAATTACCACAATACTCGGCGAAATTGCAATTTAGTTCGTGTAATTGGACGCGTTTTTAGGCTTAATCCTGTTTTTACTCTGGTTACAAAATTAGTCCTATAAGTCCTTTTTTTTGTGAAATTGGTCCTAGCCACCAAAAAATGCTGACTGGACTAATTTTCCTGCTCATGTCAATCCGAAATTGCCATGTCAAGAAAACATTTCCACCTATGAGGCTATGATATCTTACTTTCCTTTTCCATCATTGCAGAAATGGTTGCAGTTCTTCTTGATCAAAATATACGAATTTCCTATATAAAATTCAGCTAACTCCTCCATAACTCTTCTCACCTGCACATTCAACATCTCTGTCCACCCCATCAATATCGACCTCCTCAACAAAAATCCATCGCACCATCTCAACTCACCTTCGAAAACCCCCGTCGTTGGATATTCATGAGCTTAGTATCCGTTCATGCATTTTTCTTTTCTTATTTTTAAGGATGAGTGTGCATTGTTTGATGACAAGCAATGATCTAAATGTGGGGGAGTGATGAGTGCATATTTTTATGGTATTTATGTGCTTATTCGGTATCTATTTTGTCGGGAGAAGCTTTATTAATACTTTAAAACATCAATGTGTTTTTTTCGGTCCAACTCAACCTGTTTAAACTTTGTATTTGTAATGTATTAATGATCAATTATTAATCTCATATCCTAAAGATTCATATTTTGTTAATCATTTCACAGACATGTCTTTTAATTTCCAATCATTTAAGAGAATCTCGAGTACATGTCAGTTCACAACTCACCACCGCTAACTCTTTCTTTTCTTTCTACTTCCTCAGCACCAATATTTGAAATATGTGAATGCCTATATATATGACTTACTTCTTCTAATGATGTTGATGAACCTCATCATGGCCATTTCTCCCTTGACCATACTCAAAATATTACTTTGTCTAATGTATTTTGAGATTTATATATGATATTCAATAATATAATGATTAGTTCATTATTAGTATTTTTTGAAGTTGATGATTTATTGATGAATTGAAATGAGTAAGAGATGACTCTTTCATTATCTTGTTTTTCCCAAACTTGAGAATTCAATGGTAGATGTCGAGTTCGTTGTATTGGATGGTGTTGAAGTATGATTGGTTTTTTGATCTTTAAGATTCGCATGGGTAGATGTTAATTAAATATAAAACATTTAATGAATCATCTCATTGGATTTACTGACATAATTGTACTAATGTATTGCATATATCATTTGTTGTTACGAGACAATTTATGATTTCCTATCAATAATTTTAATTGTTAAATAAAACCGTAAAAAACCGGAACCAAACCGGACCGAACAAATGGTTTACGTCTGAACCGTTCTAGTTTGGTTTCGAAAATTGGAAACCGTATAAAATGGTTCGGTTTTAAAAAACGGAAAAAACCGTCCGAACTGGACCATGTTCACCCCTAGGAGTTACAATATTAAAAAACCACCTCTTAAGTGATTTGATGGTTACATGTGCAAAGTCATGAGGGGAGGGACGGTTCTTTGGAAAAAGAAAGAGGAATCAAAGAGTTTTATCTATGAAAGAAAGAATATGAAGAAAAACAAATAGAAGGAAGGAGAAAGAAATAGTGGAAGAAGAAATGAGGATAAGGGCTTTGGAACATTTTCCTAGTATCAATTAGCAAGCACAAAGAGAAACCAATTTTATTGAGTCTTGAAGAAAACGATAAATATTTTAATAAATAATTTTGTTTTTCAGTATGAATATATAGTTGCTTTATAAGAGATTTATTGATTTAGAATAGTATTAGATATAGGAAATCGAGATGTGGAGTTTCGTTTCAATGATGGATTAACGGATTTGGTTTCGAGGTAAGGAGTGTGGTATCAAGAGTATTTTTTTAGCATTTCATGTTTTCGAGCATTTCATTCTTGATTAATTTGTTTAAACGATCCCTACAATTTTAAGAATAATTAGATAATGACTGAGCATTATTACAAGATACATAATATATCATAACATAAAAACTAACACCGTGGTAGAGGTGGATTTCCAGAAAATTTGATAAATTTGTATAGTTATAGATAACAACTTGTTGGTTCATGTTTTAAGTGGCTTTATGAATATTTTATGGGTTAAAACGAATTATCATTTTATTTTTATGTAACTTGAGTATTTGCGAGATAAAAGGTTTTCAAGATAGTCCGTGTATTATTGTATTAAGTGTGTGGGTATATATATTATTTTCAAAACGTATGAAATGGTTAAAAGATATAATAGTTTATCAATCATATAAGTATTTTAAAGAGTTTTAATAAAAAAACAAAACCAACACTACTTTTAAATGTATGTTTTAGAAAGATGGATGCAAATCCTCTTTTAAGATGTCCAAGTCGGTTTTTAGAACCCTATCAATATTCCTGGAGATAATATGTTTAAAGATTATAATGGACTGTCAAACAAAAAGTAATAACCGAAGTTATACAGTTTTTCAGAAAGTTTAGTGTCTTTGCAGTAGTTGTATTTTTAGAATAAAAGACACTACAAGCAGATAAGTATATATAATAGAATTTAAAAGATATATTTGATAATGTTACGGTTCCCTAGACAGACACCCCATTCCCGGGTCAGAGAGAGAATTCAGATTTCAGATTTGATGCAGTGAGTTCTCGAGAATCCCCGGCATCAGGCATTCCTCATGGGCTATAATAAGGAGTACAGTTTATATGCCGGAGCAAGTCAGGAAATCCGGTTTGCAACCTCAGACAGTTTCAGAGTCCCTTTGGGACACGGATCAAATTATAACCGTATCATTATCAACATTACAGTAAATTATTAACTACAATAAATAATATCTGTTACAAGAATTAATATCATATACATTTACGAGTGGTAGTTTTATAATAGTTCAATATATAATTTATTCTACTACAATGATTATTTTCAGATAAGCTATACTTCTTATTTTCAGTCAAATGTTTCCAGTACATATAGCATGCAGTAGTTAACACTACATATATTTTCAGTAAGCATATCACTATTTTCTAGACTATTAGTAAGGAACTCTGAAAGCTTGCTTAGTGGCTTCCTTAGTTTCCTCTTGATGCTTAGACACTCCTTACAGGGCATTCGTGCTCACTCCTTCACTTATTATATTTTTCAGATGAGATTCAGGGTATCAAGAAAGTGAAGAGACAATGTCTGGCTTGCTATTCTTGATAGATTTGTTAGAGAAGACATGTGGAACCACGCATTCATAGAAGAGAGAGCAATGATCCTGATTTTCCACAATGGAATGTTGGTGAAAGTAAAAAGTTACAGATTATAGGAAGGTGAACGGTCCATTATGTGGAACCCGGTAGTATTATATTAATGTAATATGATATTATTGTGATTTTAGTTTTCTGATTTTCCAGCAGTAGGCTTCATGATTCGAAATTTCGGTTTCGGATCATGGCCGAACGATTCGGGTCCGGATAATTCGGGAAACTCCGGGTCGGGTCGTTACAAATTTTGCTAATACATTGTCTTACCAATTTGGCCAAACAAATCCTTCAAATGACACTCTACCAACCCACTTGGGGTTTTTTTTTAATTTTTTTTCTATGGTTAAACTCTAACTACAAGGGTCCTCATGCCTTATGTCTCACGGGATTAGTAAAAATATTAATCAGGTAACCTAGTTGCTCATAGTCATGGACTTGGTATTATACCAAACAACTAAAAGAAGTCTGACGAAACAAAATTCGTCGGGTATAAAATCTGGGTCGTTTGATCTAGTGATAACCGGTGAGGATGGATGATTAAGGAAAAAATATGAAAGTGAGAGAGTTTTTGGGGGAGATTTAGACTGAGCCTGAGAATTTCTCTAGGATGCCTACGTATCCAATGTGTATGTTGGAATCAAGACTTCTGTAGTTCTTTGTGGATGTTTATATAGGGGGCGATGCAGGGGCGGAGCTATGTGTAATGGGGTGGGGTCACGTGACCCCACTGAGATCCGGGATATTTTTTTTAGTATTAAAACGATGTAGTTTTATTGTTAAAAAATGTCGTTTTATCTTTATAAAATGCAGTTTTAGGCTCCGGTGACCCCATTGAAATAAATTTTCAGTATAAAAATGTAGATTTTGACTCCGGTGACCCCAACGAGATACATTTATGGATCCGCCACTGGGGCGATGGTGCTCTAGGCCTGCGTGGGCCGTGTCCAATGTGGACTCTGTTTTCGTGTTATTCAAGTTAGAGATAATTCTGGGATTATCCCTTGATTTTAGGAGACAATTGTGATATTCAAATATCCATGTTTAAATGATAAGGATCAGAGCCTTAAAGACATAGGATTCTTCCCATAATTATCATATAATTATTATCCTTATTATATTCTCTAGCCGACTTGCGGCGAGATGCTAGAGCCGGGCGGACCGGGCGGCGTAGACCTGCTCATCCTGACCGAACTGCGGTGAACATGGAGATGACCTAAACAACCTTCCTTCATGAGGACTCAGTTTGTCCCTTAGGCTTATGATGGGGCTCCTGGCCCTTACAGTTAGGGTATTAGGTCTATTCTTGTCATTATTTAGGATGTCATGTGCCTGACACGTGGAGCGGTGAAATCTGATATCGTCATAAGCCCCCCAGATCCAGCTGAACTCTTAAGGTCAGGACGGATCTGAGTTAGATGTTGGGCTGGTTTGACTTGGTCGAGCCGCATCTCGGTCTTTCCTTAACAGGGTGGATATAGTCAACGATGCCAGGTGGCATTGTCACGTTATAACTTCTGCCTTCATGTTCTTTTTTTGAAATACGAGGCGTCTCCCACCCATTTCAAGTGATGGTTTTTGAGAACAGGTTGAGGCTTATAGCCCCCTGTCATATCAACAGTTCCATTACGTTTTGGTAGGCATAAAGCACTGTTATATCTGACGATTTCAACGTAAGTATTCATTTCTTATTTCCCCGTTTAAATCTCCCTTTTATTTTACTTCTTCTCGATGAGGAGAGCTAGAGTTTCGACCCCCACGAGTGCTTTGTAGAAAATTCCATGGAAAAGGAGAATGGTCTCGAGGTAGAGGGTGCCTCAACCAATTTAGCCGGTGCTTCCTACTACCGTTATTTTGAGACTTTTGACCCGGCAACCCGTCTGTGGATTCAAGAGGGTACCCAACATCTTATGGGTAGTTTCGGGAGAGCTTCCGTTCTTGACGAACGCATCCTCGACTACATATGTCAGGAGTATAACATAAATCGGGGGATTTATACCCCCACACTTCCGGAGGAATCCCGGCCATATGCCTGTCATCCTACTGAGGGGTTCGGTGCCATCTAGGAGGTCCAGTTAAAGGGTGGATTATGGCTGCCCTGGTGCCTGGCGTTTCTGGATGTGCTTCGATGCTACAAGATCGGTACTGCACAAGTGACTCATAATGAGGTCAGGAGTATAATCGGGTTCTCCATCCTCTGCAAGATGGCGAATGTTTGCTTTACGGTCCCTCTGTTCTAATGTTTCCATCACATCCAGAAGAATCCAGGACCGAGTGGGTGGTACACCTTCCCTCGCCGTCCCGAAGTTCAAGCCTACATTGCTGATGGTGCTTCGCCGGCCAGTAACTGGAGAATATGATTCTTCTTTGTAAGGTGTGGGAATCAGGTTGAGTTGAGCCGGTGGGTAACGGCCACTCTGGACAAGGATCCCACGCCCGACTTGGGGGATTTCGCCGATGTGCATACCATTCTTAACAGCAACTTCTTTATTCTTGATAAGGAATTGTCGTCGGAGCCACTTGATGCAGCCTGGCTGTACGATGATGGGCCGGAGCCCTTGAGCCCTTAAATGTTGCGGAGCATGCTTCTTGTAGAAATCTAAACTCTATCCTTTTATTTTTATTGTATCTTCTGACTTTCAAAGCCTGACATTTATCTCTATCCCTTTGTTTACAGTGATTGCCCTGTTGTATCCGCCCAGCGCTGTGGGATGGGAGCTGATCAGAGCGAGAACGTCTACTAAAGGGACGAATTCTTACAAGCGTATTCTTTCCCGGACTGGGGATATAGCTGTTAACGCGGTGACCCTTAGTGCTGTCATAACTGGGTCCCAACCAACTCATCAGGAGGAGAGTGTTCCCATTCCTTTGACTCCGAGGACAAACATTACAACCCTTACCATTGAAATCCTGGAGGAAGGTGGTGAAGAAGAGGACGAAGGTACCCCTCTGATCAGGCGGAGTCGTTCCGATGCCGGTGATCGGCAAAGGAATATGAGTAGAACCGAGGCTTCTTTGGATCACTCTCCTGGGTTGATTGGCCCAGATGGTGAAGCCGAGGAAGGTAATGACGTTGAGGATGAGGAAGATCCGGGACCTGACCCTGTTTTGGAAATGAGCAACGAGCAGTTGGCCAATGAGGGCACCAGCCTAATCGAATACGTAAGTGTTCTCGGCGCCCTTCCCCGTTTTATTACTAGGCTTTATATTTTCTAAAAGTTTAAATTGTTCCTATCTCAGGGGTCTCATATTGAAGAGGGGACCTACAAGAGACTGGCCGCTGCAGCCTCTTGCACGGAGAATTTGAGGAAGAGGATTTATGTGATGGAGCGGGGACTAACCGAGCGTGAGCAGCTCGGTCAAAACTTGCAAGCTGCGGTTTAGGAGAATGAATCTCTCAAGTAGCGGTTTCAAGCTCAGGAAGCTGAGCTGCAAAGATTGGGATCCGCCTATAAAACTTCCTTTGAAGCCATGCATGGGGAGTACGTGGCTGAGACATCTGAAATGGGGCAGATTATCGCCAAACCGAGGGAGGAGAAGAATGCCTTGTCGGCTGAACTTGCTGCCACCCCTTCTCGAGTACTTACCGAGTACAAGGCTTCTCTTGGGTTTAAACAGGCCTTGGACCTATTGCTTGCCCCTGCGGCGTGTGAGTTTTTTTGAGTATTTTGTGTTGATGTATTTCAAAATATATTTATTTTGGGATATATCTTATAATTACTCTACAATTAATTATGTCATTAAATTTTTTATATTTCTTAAGTGACATGTGTTTGAAAATTATCAAGTCACTCTAAGCTTAATATTTCTATATTTTATATGTGGCTATTATATTATGGATACTAGATCAATATCTTATGAATGTCACACTAAAACTCATATGGGACATAAGTTTCTTTATAAGTATTTTGTCTAAGAATGTGTATGTCACATAAAAGTTCAATTTTACAAGTGTGTCAAATGATTTTGTATATGGCATCACTTTTATCTTATAATGTGATATAAGATATTTTATTATATCTTCTTATCTTATCATTTTATCTATATGGGCGAGTAAACTCAAGCGTATTTTGGTAAATTTTGTTTAAAACGGGCATGGGAGGAACCTTGATGGTTAAGATATTCAACTTACAATATTCTTGAACATTTCACAGGAAGAATTTCTGATAATTGTGAAAATATTCGTACTCTATTACAAAATCTTAGATGTAAAACATTGACAGATTTTCGTTGGTATAAAGATACATTTTTAAATAGAGTTATGCCAGAATTAATCCAAACCTTATTATTGTTTTCAGAAATAAGAAAGGGCACGCTTGAGATTTTGGTCATAAAATAGACGATTCTAAATCAGATACATCCATGACATCTTCTACACATATGCCAGAAGATTCACAGGACCCTAATGAAGACATTGATGATATTCAAGTATCAGTTATTCCCATTAGAGACTTTTTCCAATCTAAATTTCTACCGTCTTTTAAGGCAGCAATAAAACTTTCTGGAAGATTTTCCAGTGTAAGTGGTTTAAAAGCAATTTGAACTAAACCAATATGAAGAAATTTATGTCAATAAATTTTCATAATATGAAAGGGATATATCCTCCACAACAAGCTTTTTCAATAGAAAAAGACATATTGTTGATCTTCCTTATGAGGAAGATTTTGATGAAAGAAAGATTACGACAAAGGCTCGACCTTGTCAAATGAATTCTGATTATTTAGAACATTGTAAAAAAGAAATTGAGTCTCTTTTACAAAAAGGTTTAATAACACCCTCTAAATCTTCTTGGTCTTGTACTGCTTTTTATGTTAATAAACATAGTGAAATTGAAAGAGGTGTACCTCGTATGGTTATAAATTATAAACCATTAAATAAAGTTTTGAAATGGATAAGATCACCTATTCCTAATAAAAAAGATTTATTGGATAGGTTATATAATTCTCTTATATTTTCTAAATTTGATTTAAAATCTGGATATTGGCAAATTCAGATAGCTGAAAAAGACCAATATAAAACAGCTTTTAATGTTCCATTTGGACATTATGAATGGAGAGTAATGCCGTTTGGATTAAAAAATGCTCCATCTGAATTTTAGAAAATTATGAATGACATATTTATTCCTTATAGTGAATTTATCATTGTTTATATTGATGATATATTAGTATTTTCAAAAACAATTGAAAATCATTTCAAACACTTAGACATTTTTAGAAAAATTGTTATACAAAATGGGTTAGTTATATCTAAACAAAAAATGTCATTATTTCAAACAAAGATTAGATTCTTAGGACATAATATTGAAAAAGAAAATATAATTCCTATACAACGTAGTATTGAGTTTGCTTCAAAGTTCCCAGATATAATTATGGATAAAACCCAATTACAAAGATTTTTAGGCAGACTAAATTATGTCTCTGCTTATTATAAAGATTTAGCAAAAGATGCTGCTATACTTTATGATAGATTAAAAAAATCACCAGAACCTTGGTCGGATCAGCATACTAAAGCTGTTCAAATTATTAAAACAAAAGTAGCTAATCTTCCCTGTTTAATGTTAGCTAATCATTTATGGGATAAAATAATTGAAACATATGCTTCAGATATTGGTTTTGGAGGAATTTTAAAACAAATTTGTCCAACGACAAAACAAGTTTATCTTGTTAGATTTCATTCTGGTAAATGGAATACTAGTCAAAAGAATTATTCTGCAGTAGCAAAAGAAATCTTAGCTATTGTTAAATGTGTTTTAAAATTTCAAGATGATTTATATAATAAGAAATTTCTTATTTATAAGGATTGTAAATCTGCTAAATTTATGTTTAATAAAGATTTTAAGCATGATGTTTCCAAACAAATGTTTGCAAGATGGTAGGCACATTTAGCCCCATTTGATTTTGATATTTATCATATGAAAGGTGAAGACAATAGTCTTCCTGATTTTTTGACTCGTGAATATTTGCAGGAATGACTTACAGAGGAAGAGGGGGTGTTTTTACTCCCTATCGTGGCAGAGGTGGACGAGGTAATATCCTTGTTCAGCATGGTAACAGAACACTGATTTCAGATAACATATCTGGATCAAACCAAAGTCAGAATAATAATTCTGATAAATTATACCAGGAATTTCTGGAATATAAAAAATCGAAAGGAAAAGGCAAAGCCACTGAGGAAATACCCTCATATGCTAATGTAGTAATATCAGAGGAAGAAGATATAACTTCTTATCAAGAAAATGAAGGACAAGGAATTATATTCCATATTGAATATAATGATTATACAAAAAAGAAGCATGACCCATGGTCATTAATGGAAAAATATTTGGATAATAATCCATTCCCGGCAACTGCATATAAGCAGAGATCATATTATGAAAATTTATTGAAAGCTTCTGAATGTGAAATAACACATTTTACGACTAATGATCAGAAGGAATATACCTTCAGTAAAATTGTATATATATATTGTATTAATTATGCTTTGAGTATTATTATTATATTCAATACTTAACTGTCCGGCCGCCCTCTTTTTATCCCCAGCCCTTTAATTCCTATAACCCATTAGCCCTTTTCTTCTTACCCAAATATATTTATTCTTATCACATAAAATATCAAAACCATATTTCCTATTTTATTGCCTAGAAATTTCCCTATTACTTCCAAAACCCCCAAAAGTCTCCACCTCCTAATTTCCCCACTTCTTCCAAAGTCTCCCCAAAAGTCTTTCCATCCTTATCACTCCACCGTTCTTGTCTCCTCCCCTTTCTTCTATGGAAAATTATTGTGTGGTGTCTTCACACGGTGTAGAGATATCGTGTGGCATTTTACACACCACACACTTTCATTCTGTATTTAAACTGTGTGGTTCTAATCGTTTCATCCGCCACTTCACCTAAAATTCCCTCACCACACAATAACTTCCCTTCTTCAATGCTTTGCCTATTCTGAAGCAATCTTTCTCTAACGGTTGCCGGCAAAAGTTACACCAAATCATCAATTTGATATGAGTTTTGTACCAAATTTTTTCCATCAACTCCAATGGTTCAACATCAAAAAGGAATATTCTTGGAATCAAGACTAGTTATGATTTTATCTTAAAACTAGTTATGGGTTTGGTAATCAAGACTATAACACTATTGGTGAGTTTAGTCGCTTGATGGGAGATATAGACTCGGCTGATCCCGATATATCATACTATTAATTGTTGTTATTGCGTAACTTCTATTAGTTATTGTTGTTTATGTATGACGTGTGAGTTTATTTTATTTCATGTAATTTCCTCTGCTTTCTATTATTATGTATTTTAATTGGGTTGTATTTCTGTTTTCAATGAAATAAATCTATGATTTGTGTCTTATATTAATTATTTGTATTCTCATCTTCTCAACATATTTTTATTATTATACTTATATTAATAGCTTTAATGATATAATTAACGTATAAAAATTATTGCATACTTGAAATACAATTATTGCATACAATTAGGGGTTAAATGATTTTTTTTTGAAGCAAAATGAATTTTTTTAAGAATGGAATTTCAATTAGATTAAAAAAGAAATTGACCCCAAAAAAAAGAAAAATAAAATGCTGTGATCCTTCTCAAAAGAAAAAGAAAAAAAATTTAAAAAGCTTTCAACAGTAATTGCCGGCTCCTTCAATTCACCAGCAAAATTTGATGTAGCTTTTGTTGGAAAATGATGGTAAAATGGATATGTTAAATGATATGTCATATTGGGCCTATTGGGCCTAAGTGGTGAATGAAAAGTGTTAGTAATAAAGGGAAAATTGGAGAAACCAATTTCTCCCACATTGGAAGGAAGGAAGGAAAAGAGCCAACATATATATGATGTTGTATTAATGTAGTGGTAAGAATTTACCAACTTTATACACCGTTCTCTACGCGCGAGCGCAGGGGGGGTGCAAATCCGTCCGGATTTCAACTTGAACTTGTGTGCGAGCGCGCGTCCTGCGGACATGAATGCAACTCGATTCAAAGGCTCCCAGTGAAGGTTCGGTTTTGCAACCTGAACCTTTATTTTTCGAACTGAATACTGATAATTCAGAGACCTTCCAGCTGACAACACTTATGGCATCCAAGCTGCTGTTGTGCCTGTTCCATTTCCTTGCTGTAATGACATTCAATACGAGCTTGCAAAACCGAACCTGAACCTTTATTTTTCGAACTGAATACTGATAATTCAGAGACCTTCCAGCTGACAACACTTATGGCATCCAAGCTGCTGTTGTGCCGTTCCATTTCCTTGCTGTAATGACATTCAATACGAGCTGAGGCTATTCCACTTCAAATTCCATCTGTTTTATGACATCCTCTACATAATAAAGCCTATATAAAGGACAGCATACAGAACCGAATTACATACCAGCAATCTGCTTCTTCTTACTTCTTTTCTACATGAAAACTGAGAGTTCAAACTACAAGGTTCTTAAGCAATTGAAGGCGTTGTGCTTCCTGTCATTGCTATCCGTTCTATCCTGGGAGATTAACGTCCCGCTGAAGCTCACGGCACACGAAGGTGAGGGGACGAATTAGTCTTAAGGAAACTGTGTGCAACACAGGGCTCGGATCATATATCCTTTTTCCGTTTCCTTTGCAATTGTAATTCGAATTTGTTCTTATTCGTTTCTTTTTAATTTTTCTTTCGTTTTTGAATAAGATTGTCCAACAATCTTAAGACTAATTCTGATAATTCTTGTTCATTGACGAAGAAATTGAGAACGAACAGTTTTAATAACTGTGTTGAATCGAGCTGGTTCTTGTGTTGAACAATTTCGATCTTAATAAACTGTTCATAACAGTTTTGTGATTCAGTTTTCCGTACTTGAAGAAAGCGAATCGAGGTGTGTTAAAACCGAGCTGTTTTTTATTTTAAAATGAGCTGATTTGACTATAAAGAGCTGTTTTAAACGAACTGCTTAAAAACGAGCTGTGTTATTGTTAAACGAGCTGTTTCTAACTAAAACGAGTTGTTTCAGTCAATGCGAGTTGTTTGATTAAATGAGCTGTTTCTAACTAAAACGAGCTGTTTCATTAAAACCAAGCTGTTTTGGGTTTAAAACGAACAGTGGTTCAATAAAACGAGTTCTAAACGAATCTTTTGTTGAATTAAGTATAGTTCAATTAAAAATTGTTCTATAAATTGTTGATAGGAAATTTAATCAATTTGTGTGTTAAATTTCAGAAATGACAACCAGTGCGGCTCAGAATGGTGCTGATGGTCAGACTCAGCCTTTGGCTATGGTGCAACAAGTGCCAAATCGAGGTGCTGCTCCTATGAATCAGCATGAGAGGCCGGAAAAATTCAATGGCTTGAATTTTAAGAGATGGCAACAAAAGATGATGTTCTATCTCACAACTTTGCGTATGGCTAAATTCCTAACCGATGATCCACCAACACCGGAAGGGGAAGGAGAGGCGAATCAAGATTTTCTGTTTGCCATGGAGGAATGGAAACAATGTGATTATTTGTGTAGACATTATGTAATGAATTGTTTATGTGACTCATTGTATGATGTTTATTGTGATAAAAAGAGTGCAAAAGAATTGTGGGAGGCACTAAATAAAAAGTATAGAACCGAAGATGCAGGTACAACAAAATTTTTCGTTGGCAGGTTCTTGGAGTACAAGATGGTGGACTCTAGACCACTCATGGAACAAGTGGAAGAATTTCAGTTGATTCTTCACGAGATTCAAGCTGAAAAGATGGAGCTTAGTGAAACTTTCCAAGTCGCTTGTGTTATTGAGAAATTACCAAATGCGTGGAAAGATTTCAAGAATTACCTTAAGCATAAGCGAAAGGAAATTAGCATGGAAGATCTTGTTGTTAGGCTTCGTATTGAAGATGACAATAAGAAGTCTGATAAAAGGAAAATATGAAGCGAGAGATAAATTTATTCTATTCGTAAAAGAAGTTGAGAATCAACATGGAAAAAAGATCAAAATACTCCGAAGAGATAGAGGTGGTGAATATTTGGCACCACTAAGTGATTTTTGTGCCGAACATGGGATTATTCATGAAATAACCGCGCCATGGTCACCACAATCGAACGGAGTTGCTGAAAGGAAAAATCGAACATTGAAAGAAATGATGAATTCAATGTTGTTGAGTTCAGGAGTATCACAAAACTTGTGGGGGGAAGCTATCCTTTCTAGCAATTATCTTTTAAATAAGATACCCCGAAAGAAACAAGAGAAAACTCCTTATGAACTGTGGAAAGGTAAACCACCTTCTTACAAATACTTGAAAGTGTGGGGTGCCTTGCAAAGGTGCTCGTACCTACACCCAAAGT
This sequence comes from Gentiana dahurica var. dahurica, assembly GCA_024500145.1. NCBI lineage: Eukaryota > Viridiplantae > Streptophyta > Magnoliopsida > Gentianales > Gentianaceae > Gentiana > Gentiana dahurica. The sequence goes on from CM044896.1 coordinate 123,957,662, forward strand.
AGTAAAGATAGGATCAAAAACTGTTGATTGTATATTCATTGGATATGCACACAACAGTAGTGCTTATCGATTTCTTGTGTATAAGTCAGATAATCCTGAAATACATAAAAATACGATAATGGAATCGAGAAATGCATCATTCTTTGAGAATGTATTTCCGGCTAAAACAAATGAACCTAGTTCATTAAAGCGTGTTCATGTTCAGGATCACCCTTCTGAACAAGTAAATGAAGAAGAGCCAACTGAGGTTGAGCCAAGAAGAAGCAAGAGGTCGAGGACTGAAAAAACTTATGGTGAAGATTTTATCATTTATATGATAGAGACAGATCCTCAAAGCTTTAAAGAAGCGACAACTTCTTCTGAAGGTCCAATGTGGAAAGAAGCAATAAATAGTGAAATAGACTCTATATTGCAAAATCATACTTGGGAGTTAGTTGATCTACCTCCAGGATGTAAGCCACTAGGATCAAAATGGATCTTTAAGAGGAAAATGAAACCTGATGGATCTATTGATAAATATAAGGCCAGACTAGTAATAAAAGGTTATAGTCAAAAAGAAGGTCTTGATTATTTTGACACATATTCTCCAGTGACGAGAATAACTTCCATTAGGATGGTACTTGCTATAGCCGCTTTGCATAATTTAGAAGTACATCAAATGGATGTGAAAACCGATTTCTTAAATGGAGATTTAGAAGAAGAAATCTACATGGAACAACCTGAGGGTTTTTCTAGTCCAGGACAAGATAAGAAAGTGTGTAAATTGGTTAAGTCATTATATGGCTTAAAACAAACACCAAAACAATGGCATCAAAATTTTGATCATGTTATGCTTGAAAAAGGGTTCAAAACCAATGAATGTGATAAATGTATTTACATGAAAGAAACAAAAGATGGCTATGTCATCTTAAGTCTTTATGTGGATGACATGCTGATAGTTGGTAGTAATGATAAGATGATCAAATCTATCAAAGATATGATAAACGCCAGATTTGAAATGAAAGATATGGGTTTAGCAGAGATGATATTGGGAATTAGAATTACAAGAAATTCTAATGGTCTCATTTTGAGTCAATCTAATTATATTGATAAGATCCTGGAAAAATTCAATAAAGATGACTCAAATGAAGCTAGAACTCCAATAGATCAAAGTCAACCTTTGTTCAAAAATAAAGGTGAGGGTGTATCTCAATTAGAGTACGCAAGGATCATTGGAAGTCTAATGTACGTAATGAGTTGTACTAGACCGGATATCGCTTACGCTGTTGGCAAGCTAAGTAGATATACTAGTAATCCGAGTCATGAACATTGGAAAGCTATAGTGAGGTTACTGAGATACTTAAGATATACTCGTAAGTATGGCCTTCATTATACAAGAGAACCAATTGTTATAGAAGGATATACTGATGCAAATTGGATTTCAGATTCAAAGGATTCAAAATCCACAAGTGGCTTTGTATTCACGTTAGGCGGTGGAGCCGTGTCTTGGAAATCTTCCAAACAAACCGTGATAACCAGATCCAAAATGGAATCTGAGTTTGTGGCTTTGGATAAATGTGGGGAAGAGGCAGAATGGTTGCATCAATTCCTAGAGGATATTCCTCAATGGCCGAAGCCAGTGCCAGGAATATGTATTCACTGTGACAGTCAATCAGCGATTGGAAGAGCACAGAATATAATGTATAATGGTAAGTCTAGGCACATACGCCGAAGACATAATTCCATTAGACAACTACTCTCAACTGGTACGATTACCTTAGACTATGTTAAGTCAGAGGATAATCTTGCGGATCCGCTAACCAAAGGGTTAAATAGAGAGGTAGTTCCTAAATCATCAAGAGGAATGGGACTAAAGCCCATGGAATAAAACTTTTGCGAAGGAAAACCCAACCTTGTAGATTGGAGATCCCAAGATCTTGGTTCAATGGGACAACCTAATTGCCGAAGTAAAGTCACTGTGGGGGGGTAACCCTCAAGCTCATTCCTAAGATGAAGAAACAGTGAGATTGAACGAGGATAAGCTCACAGAAGAGCTTTTAATGATTTGTGTAAGAAGAATATTTTGAGAAAATTCTGAATTACATAATCACCTATGTAAGAGAGAAGAGGGGCCGCTTCAAAGGGAATTGTGAGGGCACAATTCTTAGAAACTCTTGCTGAACCAGGCAGATGTCCACGGCCAAAATGGACATAACCGCAAGAACCTATGTTGATAGGTAGATGCAGTGTGGTTGATATGTCATCATTTACATCAACGGCAGAATAGTTCAAGGACATCGCGTCTACTAGTCAACCAGTAAAGTAAACATATTTAATCAAGGGAAGGTTCAAAGGGTCACACCTACCTATCCTATGCATTGATCTACCGCCGAACTCTCAATTTCATTCTTAGAGCCTTTGCTAGGGTTTAAACACTATTCCATTCATGTGGGGGATTGTTGGAAAATGATGGTTAAAATGGATATGTTAAATGATATGTCATATTGGGCCTATTGGGCCTAAGTGGTGAATGGAAAGTGTTAGTAATAAAGGGAAAATTGGAGAAACCAATTTCTCCCACATTGGAAGGAAGGAAGGAAAAGAGCCAACATATATATGATGTTGTATTAGTGTAGTGGTAAGAATTTACCAACTTTATACACCGTTCTCTACGTGCGGACGCAGGGGGGTGCAAATCCATCCGGATTTCAGCTTGAACTTGTGTGCGAGCGCGCGTCCTGCGGACACGAATGCAACTCGATTCAAAGGCTTCCAGTGAAGGTTCGGTTTTGCAACCTGAACCTTTATTTTTGAATCAATACGATAATTGAGACCTTTCTATATATATATATATATATATATATATATATATATATATATATATATATATATATATATATATAGAGGAATGTTTTTATGCGGTGCTAACGATTTCATCCCCAAAAAGAGTTTCTCCCCACTTTTAATAATTAAAAAAATTGAAATAATTAAAATATAATAACCATAAAATAATAAAAGATACCAAATATAAAAAAATCCTTGATTAATTTAATTACAATCAAATATATTAAAATACAATAATAAAAACGAAATTAAAAACCTAAATAATCAATCAAAATCATCAAAATCAATGATTGATTATTGATTAATTAATCATCATTAATTTATTAAAATAGAAAAACAAAAATAAAAAAATAAAAATGAAAATATAAAAAAAATCCTTGATTTAAGTGAACATATAAAAACGAAAAAAAATTATATATAAAAAAATCTTCAAGATCCTCAAAATCCTTGATTGAATAATAAAAGAAAACTAACTAAATACATTTGGTTTCTCCCCACATTTAATAGTGTTTCATTTCTCCCAACTTTTATCTCTACTATTCTAAAAGTGTGAGTGTGTTACCCCAAAAAGAGTTTCTGTATACTTTTAATAATTAAAATAATTAAAATATAATAACCATAAAATAATAAAAGATGCCAAATATAAAAAGATCCTTGATTAATTTAATTACAATAAAAATATATTAAAATACAATAATAAAAAACGAAATTAAAAACCTATATAATTAATCAAAATCATCAAATCAATGATTGAATATTTATTAATTAATCATCAGTAGTTTATTAAAATAGAAAAACGAAATTAAAAAAATAAAAATGAGAATATAAAAAAAAATCCTTGATTTAAGTAAACATATAAAAACGAAATAAAAATTATATATAAAAAATCTTCAAGATCCTCATCAATATCCTTGAATGAATAATAAAAGAAAACTAACTAAATATGTTTGGTTTCTCCCCACTTTTAATAGCGTTTCATTTCTCCCCACTTTTAATAAAAGTGTGAGTGTGTTACCCCAAAAAGAGTTTCTCCCTAATTTTAATAATTAAAATAATTAAAATATAATAACCATAAAATAATAAAAGATGCCAAATATAAAAAGATCCTTGATTTATTTAATTACAATCAAAATATATTAAAATACAATAATAAAAACGAAATAAAAAACCTAAATAATCAAAGGGGAAGGGGCCACAAGGACCAAAAAAAAATTAATAAATGGGTCTGGAAGGATAAAAGTAACATTTTCATGATTATAAAGGACAAAAATCACAATTGTTACTTTAAAATTGTTACTTCACGTGTTAATGTTACTTTGTGTTTCACAATTGTTACATCATATTTACTCCATTCCACATTTGTTACTTCATATTTATTACTTCATAATTGTTACTTTTGTCCTTATTAAATTACAGTTTCCTTCTATTCCGATTTTTTTTGATAATTTTGTCCTTCTGGACAAAAATCTAAATAATCAATCAAAATCAATGATTGAATATTGATTAATTAATCATCATTAATTTATTAAAATAGAAAAACAAAATAAAAAAATAAAAATGAGAATATAAAAAAAAATCCTTGATTTAAGTAAACATATAAAAAGGAAATAAAATTATATATAAAAAATCTTCAAGATCCTCATCAAAATCCTTGAATGAATAATAAAAGAAAACTAACTAAATATGTTTGGTTTCTCCCCACTTTTAATAGCGTTTCATTTCTCCCCACTTTTAATAAAATTTAAGTGTTATTTGTTTATAAGGACGTGTATTGGAACTTAATTATGCACTTAGGACATATTTAAAAGATCAGTAGTTATAAGGACGGATTTCATTTATGTTTCCAATTTTGCCCTTTAGTGCGAGGAAGCCGGTTTTTATATATTTTCATTTTCCAGTCTTTCAACCTTCTTTTGGCTTCGCCGGCGGTTGGATTTTGCAGTAAAAACTCAAATTTACACGATAACCATCGGAGGAACATCGCCAATTTCTCGCTCCATCTTCATCGGAGATTTTCTCCGGGATCTCTATTGATATACATTTCGTGTACGTATTTCAGATTCACGCACTTTGCAAGTGGTTTCTGTAGCTTAATTTTAGAGAATAATAGATAGAAATGTCGACGGAGGATGAGAAGTTATTGAAGGAACCGAAGAAGCTATCGTGGGAGGAAAGGTTAACACATAAGAATTGGAAGGTTAGGAATGATGCTACCATTGATTTAGCTGCCGTATGTGATTATATTACCGATCCGAAGCTTGACTATGAGAATTTGGTGAGTTGGGGTTATGAATCTCCTTTTTGTTTTGCTGCTTTTTCATATTGAATTACATGCTTTCTGTATCTGAATTTTGTGATCCGGTTGGTTTATGTGCAATTCGTTGGATGACCTCAGCTTCTCTGTACCATTTCAAGAATGCTGGATCCTTTCTATGGCCAAGTGGGTCAAACCCATAATCTCCAGGCAGCCTGTACCTACATGATAAGAGAGGATGCAATCTTTGACTTTTTTTTTTTGCATCCATGAGCTATGATTCTGCTTGTGTACAAAAATGCAGTGCCATTTTTTTTGCATCCAATGCAGTGTCATTTTTTTGCTCATAACACTATTTACAAAAATGTGCTCTCTCATTTATGCACTTAAATTTTAAAGAAATGTCTAGAAAATTAAGATTGCAGAAACATGTTGTATCAATATTGCCCAATTTGTTGAATATTCCGAAATGTGGATTGTTGAAATTCGATATATGAATTATGTTGCCTCTGTTTAAGCAGTTAGTTACTTGACCAGCTAGCTTGTTTCCTTTTCTTCAAATCAGTTTACAATCTGCGGTAGTCCTTTGATTGTTTTTGTCCGTCATATTGCTTATGGCATTTTTCAAATGCAATACAAATTTTGTTTTGCAAGATATGGTTTCAGTGGATGATTCTCCAATATTGTTTCTTTAATGAAGTGACATTTGATGTCACTGCATACAATTTGAGAAATACAGAGACCTTGTAATTTTGTCTGATAATTTCTCTAATCTTTTTTTGGGAGCCGCTGCTATTATCTCTAATTTTTAGTGCTGCTATTTATGAAGAATCATGGCTGCACTTTGTGATACAGAGCCAAAATCATGAATATTTTTTAGCTAAAAGTTGAGCAAACTTTGACTTATTGTGTCACTGCATTTTTAAATGTCTTTACGTCTTCACATGTCACTGCGTCGTCAAATATCACTTCATCTTCACGTCACTGCATCACGTCGATTTTGATGAAGACAATTTTGATTTTCAGAAATTAAGTCAAAAAATATCAAATGAGATATCAGAATAAAGAGGATGAAAAATATGAATTATGGTGAAAGAATTACGATAATCGGAGTTTTATATCAAAAGATATAGCCATTTGAAGTCGATTTTATGAAGAAAAGAAATCGATTTTCTGAAATTAAGTTGGAAAAAATATCAAATGTCATCACGGTGTTGCTTCATCGCGATTTCGGATCATCAAATATCACTGCATCGCGGTGGTCAATGTTGATGTCACTGCATATCTGATTGTCGATGTCACTGCATAAATTGTTGATGTCACGCATATATGATTGCCGATGTCACTGCATAAAATGTTGATATCACTGCATATATGATTGCCGATGTCACTGCATAAAATGTTGATATCACGGGTCTCTTTTGCTTAAAAGTTTGGTAACTTTGTAAAATAAGTATATTTTCTCACAAAGCCAATTAAGGAGAAAATATACTGACATTTGATGGTGAATATACGACTGTTTTGATTGCATTTACACTGAATACGTTGGTGTCACTGCATAGGGTGTCACTTCATAAAATATTGTTGTCATTGAGTGTCACTTTATAAAATGTTCGTGTCATTGAGTATCACTGCATAATGTGTCAGTTCATAAAATAAGATATCAGAATAAAGAGACCGAAAAAATATGAATTAAGATGAAAGATTTATGTTGATTGTAGTTTTATATCAAAAGATATAGCCACTTGAAGTCGAATTCATGAAGAAAAGAAATCGATTTTATGAAATTAAGTCGGAAAAATATCAAATGTCATGACGGTGTTGCTTCATCAAATGCCACTGCATCCCGGTGATCACTGCATCGTGGTGTCTCTGCATCGGGGGTGGCCACTTCATCGCGGTGTCTCTGCATATAGGATTGCCGATGTCACTACATAAATTGTTGATGTCATTCATATATGATTGCCGATGTCACTACATAAATTGTTGATGTCATTCATATATGATTGCTGATGTCACTGCATATCTGATTGCCGATGTCACTGCATAAATTGTTGATGTCATGCATATTTGATTGCCGATGTCAATGCATCGTGGTGGCCAATGCATCGCGGTTGTTAGTGCATCGCGGTGTCTCGGCATCGAGGGTGGTCACTGCATCATGGCGTCTCTCAATCGGGGGTGGCTATTGCATCGGGGTTGCCCCTGCATTGCGGTGGTCAATGGATCATGATGGTTAATGCATCGGGGTGGTCAATGCATCAGGGTGGTCAATGCATCATGGTGGTCAATGAAGAAAAGAAAAAATAAACTTTCACCGTCTAGAAAAAAAGAAGAGAAAAGCCGTCGATAAAAAAATTATAAAATAATAAAAAAATCCGACCAGGAAGATAAATTAAAATAAAAAAGAAAAAAAAGCAAAACACAACAGCAGCGTGTTTCAAAGTAAATAACCATTCAGGACTGCCGCATGTTCACCTTTTTTTTTCCTTCTTTCTTCATTAAGGGTATTTTGGGCTATCTACCTAATTTGTGTCTTTATAACTAAGTATTTGTTTTGAGTGTCCTTTTTGCCTAATTAAGTCCAATATATGTCCTTTTGAATAATTGTCCCATAATTAAAATAATTGAAATAATTAAAATATAATAACCATAAAACAATAAAAGATACAAAATATAAAAAGATCCTTGATTAATTTAATTACAATCGAAATATATTAAAATACAATATAAAAACGAAATTAAAAACCTAAATAATCAATAAAAATCATCAAAATCAATGATTGAATATTGATTAATTAATCGTCATTAATTTATTAAAATAGAAAAACAAAATTAAAAAAATAAAAATAAAAACATAAAAAAATCCTTGATTGCAAATAAAAGTTTTATATAAAAAGTTTTATATAAAAAATCTTCAAGATCCTCATCAAAATCCTTGATTGAATAATAAAAGAAAACTAACTAAATACGCTTGGTTTCTCCCCACTTTTAATAGCGTTTCATTTCTCCCCACTTTTAATAATTAAAATAATTGAAATAGTTTAAATATAATAACCATAAAGTAATAAAAGTTACCAAATATAAAAAAAAATCCTTGATTTCAATTTATAGGCACGTGGTTTTGCTTAACCAATCCTTGATTCAATGAAATTATAAAAACCGAAATTAAAAAAAAATTATAAACATGCTCCCAAAAAGAGTTTCTCCCCACTTTTAATAATTAAAATAATTGAAATAATTAAAATATAATAACCATAAAATACCATAAAATAATAAAAGATACCAAATATAAAAAGATTCTTGATTAAATTAATTACAATCAAAATGTATTAAAATACAATAACCATGAAATAATAAAAGAAACCTAACTAAATACATTTGGTTTCTCCCCACTTTCAATAGCATTTCATTTCTTCCCACTTTTAATATTTAAAATAATTGAAATAATTAAAATATAATAACCATAAAATAATAAAAAGAGCTCCCGTGTATAATTATCCGATGAAGTACCAAATATAAAAAGATCCTTGATTGAAATTTATAGGCACGTGATTTGCTTAAAAAATCCTTGATTTAATGAAATTATAAAAACCGCAATTAAAAAAAATTATAAACATGTGAGCAATTTAATTAACTACATGATTCCTTAAAGATTGCAATTTACCTCTTCGGAAACTACATTGTTATATATTAGAAAAATAAAATAACAAATATTCTCAACAACAATTACAAACCCGGAAGCATAAAAGCAATATGGTGAAAGATGCATCAAGCACGAAGGGCAAAGGTAACGCATTATACCTCATTTCCACCAATATTCGTGAAAATTATGTTTTTCATTATTGTCAATATTACCGTATACTATTAATGTTTTTTGTATTTTTTGTTTTTGTTCTTTTGGCTTTTCTTTGGCTGAAGGTAAGCATCATGATATGCACAAACTAGAAGTTAAAAGAACAAAATATTCTCACTTGACCAACGAGGAACGATGCAAGAAGATTAGAATGTCGTGGAAACTAGAAGAAAAAGAAAAGCTAAATTGATATCTGCATTAAATCGCAATGGAATGCTTTCTTATACATATGGCTAAACATTTTCCGTTCTTATAGAAACACGTACATCTATCAGAAAGTAGACTGATATTGTTTTCATCACCCCATTTAAAGTGTGTTTGAAAAATAATATATACACCACAATAAAACTTATATATTTTCTAATATTGCTCCGAAACATATCAACCCACAATATGAGACAATCAATCCGGAGATTGACCTGGTTGTCAATTATAATACAACCATAAAGGAAACGGATACTTAAATAGGAGAGGTGGAGTTGATGTGCAACTACACAAACTTCAAGGATATTCCAACGGAAGACAAGAAATTGATTGGTAAGGTTCCTAAATTTCGTTTTACAACTTCAATGCTATATTCTCATAACAATGTCAGAATATTGAATTTTGTCGATACCCATACATTTATAGTCTGATTAGACATCTTGATACACATACATATTATTTCCAAGAATAATACTATATTTTTAATCACTAGGATATTTCGGTTTTATTATAATCTTACTATAAAATTTTATTATTGTAATATTGCTAATCTTTCTTTCATCTTATTAGATGTCTTGGGAGTTTTGGTTAACTTGAAGCCAAGTACCACGGTCAAAACCAAAGGATCAATGGAAATGAGAGACATAAAACACATCAAACTGATGAACACTTAGTTCGCTATTCCAACATGATACCCCAAAAATATAATACATTCTTATATTTTTATTAACAACAACTAAATTGTTTATGTAGGGTGTGTTACTAACGGTGACGTTATGGAAAGACATGGCAAAGAATGAAGGAAAAATGCTCGACTCATGTTCAGAAGACAAACCTATCATAGCGATTACGAATCTAAGAAGAGATAACTATGAAGGTACTTTCAATATGATAGTTTATAGCATCCTATTACACATTTACATTATACATTCTAAACACGTAAATAGTACATATATCAATAATACATGTCCTCGCCTCGAACAAGGAAGTTCTATCAATATTTTGCATGTTATGTCTTGCAGGTGAATGGAAAGTAAACACCTCATCCTCATCCACACTTCATCTTGATCCGAAAGGCAAAGAGAGCCGAATGCTGCAAAAATGGTAATACATTTCGCAAAGTCAATTATATAAAATACTTACTTATTACCACTTACATCATAATTCTAAAAACTAACACCATTTTTATTCAATATATATATTCTGGAAAAACAAAAACACGGACAAAGAAAAGTTCCAGGAAGTGAGTATCACCAAAAAAATACCCCAACCAACGGAGATAAAGCTAACAGATATTGCACACAGTCAACAAACACTTTCTAAGGTAAATAACAAACAATTTAATTGTACATACAATCATTTAATTGTACTATGTCATATAACTCTCATTATTTTACAGGGTGTATGCTACCAGTTTTCAGCAAGAGTCATAAAAGTCAGCAATATTCCTAAAATTTGGTACGACTCATTCATGTATTGCACAAAATCAGTGCAAGAAAGACCGAATGGGTGGATTTGCTCAAACTGTGGCAACATTGGCTTAAAACAAGCACCAAGGTTATCCAAATCAACGTGTTTATCCTTAACCATTAAAAATGTACAACTAACAATAACATTCTTATGTGGATTAGGTATCGAGTAAATTTGACGGCGAAATTTGAAGACCAAACTGTAGACATCGCTTTGTTCGGAGAGACTGCCAACACATATGTTGAATGAGATGTATCGGAGTACATGAAGGCGAATTGCAAGGTAACATAGCCAAATATCTCTATAAAATAAAATCTTTAGATATATATAATTTCTTTATGTTACTAATTTATGATATGATGAACATACACACAGGAAAATGAGAATTCTGAATACTATGACAAACTAAGAAATGCCAGATAAATCCGCACAATACAAATTCATCTTTAGATTCAATGGGAAGCTGTAATATACTTATGGTACCAATGCTACACCCAAACTAATATCAGAGTAGGTGCAAAAAGATACACACGCATCAATGGTACAATCAAAGAAGAAAATGAAGAAGAGCCAAATTAATGTAAGCAACGACAAAAGTCAGCTTACAACCCAATTTATATCGATGATGATGAGCCGATTGGAAATATGAAGAATAAAATTAGATTAACAAAAATCAAACAAGAAAAGGATTAAGTGGGTTACATTTGTTTTTTTAGATTTTGGTTGATTTGTTTTTTAGGAGAACTGATTTGATTTACTGTTTTAAGCAAACAAATTAATTATTTAAATATAATGTTTATGCTATTCATTTTATTTATTGTTTTAAGCAAATAAATAAATTAATTAAATATAGAGGACATATTCACAAACACGATGTAATAGAGGTCGCCTCCCAGATGGCAGTCTGCGTACGAGTCTGAATCCATCGGGAGAGGAGAGACCTCCACCACCAGTTCGAACTCTTGCCCAACTCTTACCCAGAACGAATAACCACATTTTTCCCGTCCAAACGAAGGAGGCAATTACTTCTTGTCAGTTTCCGTCAGTTAAAAACAAACCGCTGTCTATTGTTTACAAGTTTATGTTTGCTCGTATGTTTCCTGTACAATATAATACATTTAAAACACACCACGTGCAACGCATGTGCTGTTTACTAGTATATATATATATATATATATATATATATATATATATGTGTGTGTGTGTGTGTGTGTGTGTGTGTGTGTGTATGTTACCTACATATATGTATGTAGAAAATATATTTCTCTCTTGCCACGGATCTTGAGTTGGATTGATCTCTGTGTTACTTTTCTCTATCTCCCATATGCACATTAATGTCTTGATATATGTGACTTTTGTTTTCCGAAGTCAAAATTGGACCGTTGGTTCTCTGCATCTATTTTGCTTTTATCCCACAGATTTAATTTTGTTTCCTAAGTGTGCAGATATTCATTTCTTGGGAACAACTTCTTTCTGTAGCCGTTGGATGTGCAGTTCAGTACAATCTAAAAGAGCCGTTGGATGCAAAAGTCTTTTGTGCAAAGCTGACTGCCAAAGCTAAAAGGCAAAAACTGCATTGCTAAGTGTTGGGGCACCTCCTATATATACCCCAGCCATATCACTTGTCAAACTAGAACAACCTATCCAATCAACTCCTTCACTAAATCTCAGCTTTATTTTCTTATACACTTGTAATTTGAATAAAAACTTTGTTTTCTTGAGTGTTAAAAGAAAAGTGAGGTGTAAGTATAGTGGTAAGTGTAGAGGGTAAATATCTACCTTTTGTTAGTGAGTGTTAGTTGCAGTTTGAGAGTGTTCTCCACTTGTTATTGAGGAGCAATAACAAGGGCACAACTTAGCCAAGCTGTGGTTCAGCAGTTCAGGTTCGGTCCTACTGAGATACGGGTTCACGGAGCTGAATCCGGGTCACGAATTCACGGAGCTGAATTCGAGTTCAATAATCCGGGCAGTGATTCATGGTAAGTACTCCTTTGGTGAGTGTGTTTGTAAAAATCTGTTAATTGTTTGTTACTAAGGATTTAGGACATGTTAGTGTTAGTCGGAGTATGTGGTTTGCTTAAGACTAACACTAATTTGGTTATCCGGTTAGTAACACTTTTAACAGTGTAAGTGTTGTAATATTATCTCCTTTTGTTTTGTAATAAAACTCAAGCGGCATCCAGTGAAAAACTTGCGTGTGGGTGTGATCTTCTATAAGATCACACATATGTGCTTTAGGTAGCTTATTACATTGATACACACCATAGAATTGCATGCTTAGGCTTAAACAAAGATAAAATCTGAATCTGCAATTCTTTGATATTGTTTGAACACCTCAGAGCCTGCATGTTTCAGGATAACACCTAAAATCCGAATCTGCAAGTTTGATGTTCTGTTTTAGTTGAATCTGCAGTAGTGTTCAACCTATTTCAGTTCTGCGTATCACTGTGACTATCTTAACAAACTGAACATATCTTAGAAACTCTATCAACTGAAGTTAACTTAGGTTCATATGGTTAATTGAAACTAAATCTTCCGCCTAGGTTCGTTAACTGAACTAAGTTAAGTATACTCTGATGTTGTGATTAACCACTCTGTTTGATTTAATATGCTTAAGTATTTTTGAAAGTGGTTAATGAATTTTTAAAAGGTATAATACTCTATTCACCCCCCTCTAGAGTATTTATTGTGGATTCTCGATCCAACAAGTTTTACTCAATGGGCGTTACTGAGGCCTTGGCCCAATGTCCCGATTTGGATATCACACGTCTTCCCCATGCCAACCTGTGGTCTGGTATGGATAAGGTTTACAATGATCGTGTGGTGGATTTCCTAAATGGAGTAGATTGTGGCCCATCATGAAGCTCGGCAGATTTCCCTTCGGAGGTCTTCCGAGCAGCCTGGGGCAGTTATGACACCATGGAAGAGTTCTGTTAGGAAATCTATGCGGGAACGCAGCGGAATTCAAAATTTTATTTCCTATCGACCCAAGATCGACTTCGTTTAAGCAATAAACAAACAAGCTAAAGACGGTGGTTACCTTGCTTGATCTATAAGATCGACGCTTTGACCGTCTAAGGAGAGTAGTTCTGCATAGAGCCGCCCAAGTGTTCGGCCTCTACCACTAGTCCACACGAACAACCCGCCGGAATCCACCATTGGATTGCTACTAGAAAAATCCGGTTACTAGACCGGCTTTTTCTCTCTCTCAAAATCTCACAAGAGGTTCTCTTTTATTTTCACAAGAATTCTAAACTCTTGGATTTATGGTGTATGAAAGAGCTAGCTAACCTCTCCTATTTATAGGGTAGTGGGGCGCCCCAACTAATAATAAAATCCTTGGGGATTAAGTCTTGTGTTAATTAAGGAGAAAGAAAACTCTTTTCCTAATAAAATAAGGAAAATATAATTGATTGATTTATCCCATTAATATTCAATATCTTATATTAAATATTTCCAATATTTTGTCAATATCTTATATTGACTATATTTATTTTATTACCATAAATCAATTTACACATGTGTATATATCATATATATATATATATATCACACATATAAATCTATATATATATATATATATATATATATATATATATATATGTTTTGGAAACAACTAAGCACATGCACATCCAATGTGCACCACACACACACACACACACACACACACACACACACACAACCAACTAAGCACATGCACATCCAATGTGCACCACACACACACACACACACACACACACACACACATATATATATATATATATATATATATATATATATATATATATATATATATATATATATATATATTAATATCTTATATTAATACTAGAAAATATAATACCATGATTAATTAATTTGCAAAATACATGTATATCACATATATACATAATTTCGACATACACATCATATATGTATATTTAATTAATCAACATAATTAATATCTTGTATTATATTTATTCACAATAAATAAATACCACCATATTAATTTACCACTATAACCTTTATAGTCGTGAGATAAACTTTCCTTATTTGGCTATCATCTATAACCACATTTTAATCCGGCTAGATGTTCTTATGTGTGTGACCCGATAGACTTCCGAATATGTTAGCTGTAGACACAAAGTGCAAATTACGAAGATGCCCTTCATGCCTAATGATCACGGGATAGCGTCTAGCAACACACTGTGACCCCCAATCATCGGAAGAGTCAAACGCAATGACTACTACCTTTCATGTGAAACAGTTACCGTGTAACTTACAATCCTATCGCTGTAATAATATCCATACGGTCGTACGTTGAGTGACAAACATTAACGACCGTATCTTATAATCTGGATATCATGCTCTCTCGAAGTAACTCATTTACTTCCACTTTACAAAGATTCACGAGAGCTAGACATTCCTTATAAGAAGGTCATTTCAGATATTCGATCCCAATCATAGGATACGCGATTACCGGACGACCAATCATGTATACTCCGCATGCTTCAATTGTTAGGTTTTATGCCCGGAAGGTAATTTGTAATTGTTTTATTTAAATAAATGGCAGAATTTATTTCATCTTATTTATTCGCATTTATTGCCGATATTAATACACTACAGAAAACCCTAAGTATATTGATTATGTAATCACATAACTCAGTGTATGGCTATACACACGAGGATTGAGTTTGTGAAATATACTTAAAAATTAACTTAGTCCATAGCGTTTATTAAGCTGAGTACGGTCTCTAGATTAATTTGCTAATAATGCGCCCAGAACACTTTAGGTGTGACAGTCTTATCCGGACTGTCGGTAATAGGGTACCTAATGGGGCATTTATATATGATGATAATCATATAGGGCTGGACCGATTTGATTTGAGTTCTCGATATAATTCCGTAATCGAGAAGTCTTATCGAATCACAAGATGATCATATATGGATTAATCTCAATCCTGAGGTGATCACAGACAACTGCTTAGACTATGGTAGGGTTTGATGTGTTAGTAAGGATCACTTCTTAGTATGTGGTCCAACACTTCTCGTTGGCTCTATTCTAGGATGAGTGAGTAGTCTGTGCTATCACAGATATGGAATCCATTCCTTCCCTCAGGAAGTAGACATACAGATCCCTTATTTGTTAACCCTAGAAACTGATCGATGGGCCCAGTTCATATTATATTAGTTATGAACTAATTGATCACTAGGGGGTTAATGGTAAATAAGGATAATATGTTTCGAGAAGGGTTTACGGAGATATCCCGAATCTAAGTGAACAGTCTATGGAGGATTTATCCGTATGTAATGATTATATCAGTGGACACCTTATGACTCATAGTTGAGTGTAAGTTTATATCTATATTCAGCAGAGTTCAGTTTCAGGTTTATGGTGGTGTAATCCCGGAATTAATATTGAATATAATTGTTCGGTCTGACGAATAATTTTATTTAATTTATTGTAGCTACTGAATATGGGTTCATGGTCCCCGACGTGGCTCCTAATATAGCATACATGTTTTCTCGTCGTTTCACCTCAATTATAATTAAATAGTTGGATTAGACTATTTAATTGATATGTGTATTAATTGTTTAGTTGGACTAGATAATTAAATACATGGAAAAGAAATTTTTCGTGGACTCGGCCCAATGTGTCAAAAATTTCGTGTGGCCCTATACAACCTAGGGTTTGGCCGAAATTTATGTTATGTAATTATTAAGGAATTAGTTTTCTTGGATAATTATTTAACATGTGATTTATCTTTTATTTGTTAATTGATAATTCATGAAATATTGGATAATAATATTATTTATCCTAATTTGTTTGGGATAATTATTTTATTTATCTTTTATTTGGAATAAGAATTAATCTAATAATTATCTCTTAATTATTAAATCCTTGGAGGACAAGGATTACTCTCCTATATAAAGAGAGTTCTCCCAAGCCTTATGACATACATAATTTCGAAATATTGGGTGGAAAATAGCTTAGAATTTTCGGCTATTTTCTTTGGGTTCGAGTTTTAGAAAACTTCGGGTTTTCTAAGGTAGCATATCAAGGAGGTCCGGCGGCTTGAAACACCATCCACTTGGTGTTGCTTGGAGATACACGTCGGAAGACGGTGGTATCTCATTGGATCGAGTAGCTTGGATTGAAGATTGTTCTTGGCGTTTATACACCATAAACAGGTAAGCAATCTAAACACCCTTGTAGGTTTAGATCTATTTTTTATGTATTTTGGTTGACTAGATCTAGATCATAAATCTTTTGGTATACTATCAATAGATGATACAGGTGCGAAGCTACTATCCCTCTCCCTCTCCACTCGCCCACTATCCCGGGGATTTAATGCTCGAAAGAGGGAGACATGGTAACAAGGTTGCATATAACACAGTCCACATTCACTGTAGTCTCAGAAGTGGCATTGGGAGTTCTTGATACCTCCAACTTACTGGTTATAGGCTGAGATGAGTCAGTGTGTATACCACTATTCACATTCTCTGCAGTCTCATTAACATAAATAGTAGTGGAAGTAGTTAATACCTCCAACTTATTGGTAAAAGTTTTTATCTCGCACTTCCATAGGTGTCTCTTTTACTTTTCGCTGCGTAATCAGGTGGATCTATGATCCATCCGGCGATATTACATCCAACATCAATATCACACCCAATCACTACCGCATGATCGCCCCGTGGCTAGGGGAAACATCAATAGTGTCAAAGCATGACAATCCACACCGTGATGCCATGAAGACTCCGGTCTTAAGGATAATTACACAACCGTCACATAGTGTGACACTTATCCATGTAAGTGGGTCAGTCTAACGTATGCATTCTCTAATTCATGTCCACGTACAGTCCAAGTGTCTCTACACTTCGATAGACGAGGTCTATCCCTGCCCTTAAAGACAAAAGACATCTAATACGTGCTAGTCTGTTTATACTATCAATGCCATGTTTAATAGTACATCAGCCTAGATACATTTAAGTATCAAACTTATTAAAGTGATTAGAGATATCATCAACCATGATCGCCTATAATGGTTTGTCTATCACAGTTTAATACTAAGGACGTTATCATATAACAATTCATAATTGGTTCTTTAAAAAGAACATATATATGACAACAGAAAAGCCATTTAATATATGTACAAACATAAAGAAATAGCAGAAATGATCCGACCCGGTCGGATCCGGTCCGACCCGATTGGGTTTAGGACACTATTTCAACAATCTCCCACTTGGCCTTAAAACCAATCACTCGCACACACAAGACCAAGTTGAAACACAAGAATCTCATGCAATACTCGCAACCAGCCTTAGCCGTGAACGGATCAATATCCGTGGGGACTCAGACTATCTTCATACCATGCTCAAAGTGACCAAGTCAAAGGAAACACCTCAACACACACATGAATCTCTGAGGAGACCCTGGTCCTTGCTTCAAGCAATGAATCCACTTACTATATCGGCTATATAGAAAAGGTGGAAGAACCGTACAAGGTTCAGGAATGAACCTTCTAGATCCATGTACTGCTCCCGCTCCTCCAAGGCACTACTATGTTTTGGCCTGGTTGTAGAATTTACTGTGACCCATAGCTAAGAACATTTCCGACTCACTGTATCAGTTAATCAAAGTGATTGCAAACCTAGATTGTGGCTCCCACTTGCCTTTATAAGACTCGGGGTACACGTCTGTATATCTACGTTTATTTATTTCCAAGTTTCAATAAACTAGGAACTCTTCCTTAACTTGTTTAAGTATATTCTCGACATTCACCAGATTCATTTTCATACTTGCTCATGACTATTCATTGACTATGAACATCCGGCAATACCTATAAGATGGTTCCTATCGCAGTAGCGAAGGAAACCTTCCATAAGCATCATCTTTAACCTAATCTTTAGGACCAACGTCCTAACAAAGATAGATCTCGAGAACACCGACTAGCAGTATCCCCGTCGCGACCTATGCTAAACTCTTTTAGCATCACATCTATACAGGTAAACTATAATCTAACAGCAGTTAAATCTATCACTATAGATTCTTATTTCTAAAATAAGAACCGCTAATCCAAGTGCTTTTGTAAAGATCTTGAACTACCAAACATTAATTGACTGTGACATGGGGTATTAATTATCGAGAGAGATATCTAATACCTTGCTCAAAAATCATAACACACTCCCACTATCCATCTTGCACATTGGGCATATTCCTTCTTTTGACTAAACCAAACTCTTTTGATTATCAAGCAAAGAAATCGTCTAGAGAAACTTATTCGAGTCCACAAATGGATCTCATGGGCTCACATATCATGTTATCGTCTATGAACATCGAGATGTCCGCCCAACGTCTTCAACACTATCATATAGCCATGAAACGAAGTTATAACACGCATAGTCCGAATAGAACTAGGCTCAGCCTTACAGGACATTCCCTCTGGTTAAGACAAACTAGGTTCATAACCAGGTTGTCACCGATGGAATCTAATTCAGATATTATGGCTCTGGCCATATCTCTCAATCTTGCTTTCAAACATTCCTTCATAAGTCGTGAGATATTCATTCATCAAGATGAACATACCAGCAGCCCTTTTGGGCTTGAGGTTATCCACAGACTTACAGAACTTTTGTGTGCACCGAGCAGTGTTCTAAACCTCATCACTATGTGGCGTCTGCTCATGTTCCAATGGTTGAATATATCTTTGTGGTTCTCAAACTCTTTTGAGATCTTATTTACTCCCACTGTCTCTTTTGGAAGTAACACTTCCTTTAGAAAACAACATGTTTGGAGACAAACATTTTGCTCCGCGGACAGGTAAATAATATATAGCATACTTGCTAAGATACTCCACAAAGTCGCATATGTCGTACTAGGCTCCAAGCCTTTCGACTTTGCCTATGACAACCTCAAATCATCGGTTAAGATAGATTCGACATTATCTACTTTCATATCTAATATGGAATTTATTCAACCTTTATTCTTTGGAACTCGGTTAAGTATAAGGGCACTATCACGTAACGGGTAAGTGATACTTCACATGGCTTGCGTCACACCTTTATCATATAAAGTGTTGTTTCCATTTTTGCGTATCCCAAAGATGGTATCCTTCAAGGAGAATCTTATTCCTTTTCAGACGACTTCTGAATTTCCCTTCAGGTATTAATTACTTCAATCCAATTGAAGATTAATTCCTAATTAGCTCATCAATCTCATATTCGTACTAGCTCAAACTTTTCGGTCTTTCCGAATTGTGCACTTCACTGAGTACACTTGACTATTTCAAAAAAATAGTCGTAGAGATTAATAAACAATTATTTTGGCATTAATTGTCATAAGCCAATAAACATCGTTATGTTTAGGCTTTAGACAACTTTCTAGATTTTATAACCTTTTCTTAAAAGGGTATTTTAGTCCTCTTTGGATAAGATACGTATAACCCACATGATTCATAATCATATGGTTCAACATCATCAGAATGACGTTTAATTACACGCTTCCCTTCCAGAGAGACTATGTGTAGAACAACCACAAATATCAAGGATAACAGTCATACTAATATTTGGTTGAGATTTCATCACATTTATCAACTATATAGTGACAATAATCTAGTATGTTGGATTCAGTGACCTTTCAACTTTATCGGAATAACATTTATTCTTTACAATTGAATATGTCTACTAAATCGTAACAAGCAACTGAAAACATGTTCTTCATAAGAACCGGAACATAATAACATTTATTTAGTTCTCTTTCAGTTTACTAGATCCAGAATATGGTAAGTGTTACAACGTTTGCTTCACCTTCCATATCTAATATTTAATCTTTCTAATTTAATCATACTCGTAAGATATCATATATCTAAGAGTTGACTTGAACTTAGATAGATTTATCTCAACACACTTGCCTAGAATAGAGACTTCGATAAGTTTTCTATTTAAGCACATGCCCTAACTTTCTTTTTAATCCTTTAAGCACTTGTAAATATTTCTTTGTGTAGTCTTCATAAGACTTAAGAAAAATCACAAGAGCTATGTCTTTAATTCCCTTTCATAAAGAAAATCTAAAGTTTATTAAATAGTTTACTTAACCTTTTGAATCGTATTCAAAACATTGACTATTTAATTAACCTTTAAGCAATGATAGAATTAAGTCGATACTTAAATTTTACAATTTTGAAAACAACCTTTCCAAAATTAGATGTGTTCATTCTTATCCAACGTTTGAATTAATTGTCATCGTATGACTGAATGATCATCTTGGATCGTATCCAATATATGATTAATTCGTTGAAACTTATTTCAAATGATTCAGTCATATCATGAGCTTCTGCTTTCATTAATAATTAAAGCCTTGGAGTGTTGCATCAAAGATGTAGTCTCATTGTCTCTAACTACTATAACGGGATTACTCGTGTCATTGCTTATTTTAAAAGGATTAAAATTACTTAACCATATTTGAGAACGTTTCTCAAAAGGAAACAGTCATAATTTGGTTTTACTTATCGAGAATTAAAAAACATAAATATAAAGTTTGCTAAAACTACAACATAAAAAATTAAAGATAAAAGATTGTTGTTGTTTATACACGCAAAATAAAAAATGGTCTTTTGATTTATGATTTTGCTCCCACTAGTCAACTACTCCCAATTGACTTTCAAGAATCATTTCAAAATTCTTTAGTGGCCAAGATCCCATCTGGTTACCCCGATTCCCGACGAGGGCCGATCAACTGAAATAATTCGAAAGGTATGTAACACTTACCAATCACATCTCTATGTGACTCTTGGTGGTTCACTAGTCAACTCTTTGACAATTCACATCTTTATATGGTAGTCAACCCCTTGCCTCTAGAATAAGACGGTTCTGATGAGGGCCAATCACCGCAATACTCTAGTCAAGTCATAACCCAATATTCGCGAGATCTCATACGATCATATCTCAATAACGACGATATACCCGTGGTAGGTCAACTCCCGACGAGGGCCGATCAGTTGGATCCGAACAAAGGCTCTTCACCGTCGCTATAATATTGGGAGACAATATTTCGACTTGATTTTTGTCGTGGAAGTATTTATGTAAATTAATTCACTTATTTAATTTTAATTACGGTCTCATCAAATATGTCTATCTCTATCGACATACATCCTACACATTTATCTAGATCGTGCATAGTCAAGCATCTATCGTATTATATAAAATAAATACAAGCACAAAATAAATAAATGCGTAAAGTAACCGGTATGATCATGGACTTTTCCTATGTGCGGTTTCGAATACAAACTGACGAAACCGCAGGTCGCAATCTAAAGGTAGCTGCAACCGCCAATACGATCTTTAATGCTCCATTCTCCAATAGGATCTTTATTTTCGTCTTTATTTGGTCTTCATCTTCTGCTCCATTCTTATTACATTTAATTCTATCTAATAAAATAAATACACCCGCCATACACGGGGGGAGCTAACGTGAATGGGATAAATGCAGAAAATAAACTAGGTCACGTTCTTCATAACGGCCTAGGACAATTTTAAAACCAACAGAAAAATTAAATCATTCACATCTATCCTATCGGTCGAGTCCATGATCAATCGGGGTCCATATAATCATATTATATCTACTATATCTAATCCATACAATAACATCTTATGAAAAAGATAAAATTAAAATTTAACTACTTGCGTCTTAATTAATCAATTAACATTTAATCTATTAAATAATTTTATCCAATCAATTAACTAATTAACATTTAATTAATTAAATGATTTTAATCGAAATAAAATTAACGATTAATTTTAAACGATTTTAATTTTAATTTTAATTAATTAGAACTATTCCAAAAATAAATCAAAATTAAAATTAAGTCCCTTTTGTTTCTTTCCTTTTGATTCGTAATCAAAAGGGATGCATTTGGCTTCCTAAACCAAAAGGGATGCCTTTTGGTTTCTTCCTAAACCAAATTTGGTTTAGGCCTGGCCACTTTCCAAAATCAAAATTTTGGAAGTGGCCTAAGCCTAGGCCTATTCCAAATCAAATATTCGGAAATGCCAAATAATTTTGGTTTAGGCCTGGCCACTTTTCAAAATCAAAATTTTGGAAGTGGGCTAGGCCTATGCCTTTTCCCAAATCAAATATTTGGAAAGGGTCTAGGCATATTCCAAACAAAATTTGGAAAGACCATTATTATTTTAATGCCATGTGGCATCCCAATGGTCCAAACTATTTGAACCATTGGTTAGCCACATGACACAACTAGACAAAGAAGAAATTACCAATCACAACTATGAACCATATTGAATCACAAAATACACAAAACAAAAATTTTGAGATCCGCCAGCATTGACCGGTCAACCGACTGCCGGCAGCAGGTTGCCCTGCTGCTGCCGCCGCCGACCAGCTGCCGCCAGTTGGCCGAGCACCACCCGATCTCGTTTTTTTTTTCTTTTCATGTATCACTTTTGCGAATAAAAAATCTTTCATCTTTTAATTACGTGATTTAAAACGATAAAATTAACTACGCAAAATAACATGCTTATTGCTTAAGCTCGAACCTCGCTCTGATACCACTGTTTGGAAATCTACGCGGGAACGCAGCGGAATTCAAAATTTTATTTCCTATCGACCCAAGATCGACTTCGTTTAAGCAATAAACAAACAAGCTAAAGACGGTGGTTACCTTGCTTGATCTATAAGATCGACGATTTGACCGTCTAAGGAGAGTAGTTCTGCATAGAGCCGCCCAAGTGTTCGGCCTCTACCGCTAGTCCACACGAACAACCAGCCGGAATCCACCATTGGATTGCTACTAGAAAAATCCGGTTGCTAGACTGGCTTTTTCTCTCTCTCAAAATCTCACAAAAGGCTCTCTTTTATTTTCACAAGAATTCTAAACTCTTGGAATTATGGTGTATGAAAGAGCTAGCTAACCCCTCCTATTTATAGGGTAGTGGGGTGCCCCAACTAATAATAAAATCCTTGGGGATTAAGTCTTGTGTTAATTATGGAGAAAGAAAACCCTTTTCATAATAAAATAAGGAAAATATAATTGATTGATTTTTTTTTTTTTGGTTTTGTTTTTTGTTTTTTGTAAAACCCAGATTTTATTAAGGAAACTGAAGTTTTACAATGTCATCTCCTGACACTCCATCTGAAAAATAGCGTCATCAACACATGTTCGTCACCTCCTCAAAACCTTAGTCCGTCAAACCCAAAGTGGGAAAAATCCGGATACTAAGGAAAGAGTATGACCCTCCATGTGTTGGAATAAAAACCACTAGGATATCACAGATAAAAACCAAGAGGCTAATCATCCTAGAGGAGAACCTATTTCTCCAGATTAAAAAATTCCTATTACAAAACCAAAGAAAATACAAATATGCATCCACAGTAGCAATAGGATCTGGAAGAAGAGACTGTTGTAGGGTCCAGGCAATCATCCAAATCAACCGAATGTGTCTCCAAGTTTTTGCAATCTGCAAGGGAACAGAAGACCACAGCACCACAAAGAAATGCAGAAAAATCAAAGGAGAGCAGTATAGGGAATACAACCTGTTTGCACCCTTCATATTAATGAAGGGTGCTTCCAGGCAAATGCAGCAGTGGAGGAACCTCCCAATATAAGCAACAAAGAACCAGCTCCAGATCCTGTTAATGATGAAGAGGAGGATGTACAGGATCCAAACAAAAGATAAAGGAAACCAAAAGGCATAAGTATCAGGTAAGGATAGATGCAACCTGTTTGTACCCCTCAACATAGTGAAGGGTGCTTCCCAGTGGGATATGCAGCAAATGATCATTTCTTGCGTCTAATAATTGGAAGCTGAAGAAAGTCCCTTTGGATAAGAAAACCCAGGTCACCATGAATTTGAGCCCTATCTCTGATATAGGAAAGCTGTGTAGCACTAGCCTGCTTGGCAAGATAATCAGCAGGCCCATTTGCTTCTCTATAAATGTGCTCAATGGTAAAGTGATGATCTGCAATGAGTTTTTGAATTTGAAGGACATCCAAACTGAATTTCCAGGAAGCTTGCCTTTTGCCAAGGACCATATCAACAAGAATCTGAGAATCAGATTCCAAGTGAACAGATTGGAGGTTAAGATCAATGCAATGAAGAATCCCCTCTAAGAGTGCCTGAATCTCAGCCTGCATATTAGTCACAATACCATAGGCTTTGGAAGCAACAATGATCACCCTACCCTGGGTGTCTCTGATAATATAACCACCTCCAGCAGCCCCTGGATTGCCCAGTGAAGAGCCATCTGTATTCAATTTATAATCATGATCAACAGGAGGGTGCCAAGAGACAGGAATATAAGAACACTGAGGTTTAGGAGTAAAGTAGGGTATCAAACCAAAATGCATAAGGGCATCATCTGCAGCATCTTTCCTATGAAGAGTCAAGGAGCTACAAAGTAGCTGAAGATGCTGATTGATTGCTACAATGATAGCCTTGACTGCAGTCTTCTTGTCATCAAAAAAGGCTTTATTCCTGGACTTCCAGATTTCCCAGCAGATAAAAATAGGTAAAACAGGGAGAATAAGCTTGATAGTACCTTTAGTGTGGGGGTTATGCCAGCTTTGAATAGCCTTTTTCAAATTGTGCACATTATAGCCCCAATGAAAATGATACTGATAATACTGCCAGACCTGTTGTGCCTGGTCACAGTCCCAAAAAACATGCTCCAAAGATTCTTCTGAGTGGCAATACATACATTGAAAGGGCCCATGCACCCCAAATTTATACAGTTGTTCAGCAAAGGGAAGTAGACCTTGAAGGAGCCTCCACATAAAAATGGAGCATTTGAGTGGCAGGGGAGGTTTCCATATCTCTTTGAGCTCATATAAGGTAGGCTTTTTCTTTCTAAGCAGTGCATAGGCAGATTTAACATAAAATTTACCAGTGACTTCAGGTTCCCAAATCCATCTGTTAAGAGGTTGCCCTTTATATATCATATGATCATCAACAACATCCTGAACATCCATTAAGAGCTTCCAGCTGTAAAGTCTATACAAAGGAAAGGAACCAGCCATAACAGTCTTAGCCCACAGCCCTTGACCTGTTCTAATCTTCCACCAAAGTTTGCAGGAAAAAGCTTGTTGCAAACTTCTAAGATTCCTCACACCAAGACCACCCTCAAGCACAGGGTAGCAAATATCTTTCCAATTCCTCCAGATATGCCTTCTGCTAGCTGTAGTGTCAAACCAGAGGAAGTGTGAAAGCAAATGTTCTATTTTTTTTAAAAACTGCAACAGGAAGCTTTTAAGCTGTAAGAATATGTATGGGGATAGAAGAAAGCACATGCTTTATTAAAATAAGCCTACCCCCAATAGAGAGAAACTTTGCATACCAACCTTGTAATTTTTATGTTTAATTTTTTGAATAAGAGGTTGAAAATAGACAGCTTTAGGCCTTCCCACATAGATAGGGCAGCCTAAGTAAGTAAAAGGGAAAG
The DNA here is from genome assembly GCA_024500145.1 of Gentiana dahurica var. dahurica. Taxonomy (NCBI): domain Eukaryota; kingdom Viridiplantae; phylum Streptophyta; class Magnoliopsida; order Gentianales; family Gentianaceae; genus Gentiana; species Gentiana dahurica. Next base: position 123,983,702 of record CM044896.1, read on the forward strand.
TACCCTGATTCATGCCAGTGATATTAGCAACCATATGGACAGTTTGAGAGGGGGCATGTTTGCTGATAAAGAAGGAACTTTTTTGGGCATTTATTTTCTGGCCAGATGCAAGTTCATACTGGTTAAGGAAAATGAAGAGATTTTTAATAGATTTTTTGGTGGCTCTGGCAAAAACAATAAGGTCATCAGCATACATGCAATGAGTAATCATAGAGAAGCCTCTGGGAACAGCATAACAATCAACATCAGAGTGGAAGATATGTTTCAAACCCCTAGTGAGAGCCTCTGAAACTAAAATAAAAAGGTAAGGGGATAAAGGGTCTCCTTGCTTAATACCTCTAGAAATCTGGAAAAAACCAGCAGGGTGCCCATTAATCAAGATAGAAAACCAACTACGTTTCAGGTTATTCATAACCAATGTGACAAAAAGAGTGGAGAAGCCAAATTTATTCAAAAGGGCTTCAAGAAAAGGCCAAGCAACCCTATCAAAAGCTTTAGCTACATCAAATTTAAAAAGGATATTATGACCCCTAGCTTTTCTATGGACAAATTGAACAAGTTCTTGCACAAAAAGAACATTATCAGAGATGTCTTTGCCTTGAATAAAAGCAGATTGCTCATCAGATATCAAAATATTCAGAAATAGTTGAAGTCTAGCACAGAGGACTTTAGTAAAAACCTTATTAATGAAAGTACTTAAAGCAATCGGTCTGTAATCAGCAAAAGAAACAGGTACCTCCTTCTTGGGGATGAGTGTGATAATAGTGGAACCAATACTTTGAGGTATGTAGCCACCATCCATGAAATCAGCAGTAGCAGTATAAACATCATGAGCAATGGTTTCCCAACAAGCCCTGTAGAAAGCTCCAGAAAAACCATCAATTCCTGCTGCACTGTTTGGATCAAGATCAAAAACAGCTTGCTTGACTTCCTCCATGGTAACAGGTTGAAGAAGCTTCTGATTAATCTCATTTGTGATCAAATGAGGAATAAAAGCAAGAATATCATCAAGAGCACTTTGGTTAGTGCCACTGTCTTCACTGAAAAGAGAGCTATAAAACTGGACAGCAGCAGTCTCAATATCATGTTGGGTTTCACACCAATTGCCTTTACTATCCTTGATTTTATGGATTGCCAATCTCCTAATCTTATCTTTGGCAGTAGCATGAAAAAAGGCAGTGTTATTATCACCTTCCTTAAACCATTTAAATCTGGATTTTTGCCTCCAAAATTCCTCCTGCTGTGCAAGGCTAAGATTATAAAAAGCTTGAGCCCTAGAAAGTGCAACCCTATTGTCAGCTGTGGGATCAGCATCATAAACAGACTCCAGAGCTTGAACAGTGGCTTCATGTTCCTTGACTTTACAGTGAATATCCCCAAAAGTGTGTTTATTCCAGATTTTAAGTTCAGCCTTCAACCTCTTGAGCTTGAACATAAAAAGAGCCATTCTAGGAGGGATACCAGTGGTTGGTTTGTTCCAATTATCTCTGACCACACTTTGAAAAGCTTCATGAAGAAGCCACATACTTTGAAATTTGAAGGATGAGGGCTTAGTAATAGGAGAACTCCCACGGTAAACAAGAGGGGCATGATCAGAACCAGATCTGTTGAGAACATTAACAGCACCCGCTTTATCATCATCAAGCCACTTGGAGTTAAACAATATACGATCAAGTTTTTCTTTGACATAAGAAGATCTTCTCCTACCAGCCCAAGTGAAATGAGCCCCACTAGTAGGGATCTCATGAAGCCCACAGCTAGAAATAAAAGCATTAAAGTCATCCATGGAACCAACATGAGGTTGGGAAGATCCATCATAATCCTCAAGAAGTCTTATAGCATTAAAATCTCCACCAATCATCCAAGGAAGATCTAGACTGACATGATTTTCCAGAGCATTCCACATTTCAGTCCTTAAAAGCCTACTGCATGTACCATAAATACAGGAGATTAGGTAAGGCTTAGGACAAAGGAATTTGAGGGTAACCACTTGATTAGAGCTGTAAATAATCTCAGCAGTACTATCACTATTCCAGAAAATCCACAACTTATCTTCAGGAGCAGCAAAACTATTGGTGAAGCCAAGGCTGAGCCTCTTAGCATTTATTTGATTATTGGAGAGCATAGGCTCAGAAATAGAAAGGAGAGAAATTTTGTGAATTTTTATTAATTTTTTGAGACGCCTGAAGGAATTTTTCCCCCACAGACCTCTTATGTTCCAGAATAGACAATTCATCATGGTGGGGGGTGGTGCTTTAAAACTGATGATCTGGTGCTTACAGTAGGCTTGAGGGAGGAGTAGTTTTTTCGACCCCGTTTTTTCCTAACTATCTGAAAACCATCATCCCCCTCTTGTTCTGTTGCTTTACCTTTATCCAAAGACGCTTGTAATTCAAATCTCTGTGTTAGCTCTTCATGAGCAGCTCTAAGACTCACAAATTGCGCTTGTCTAGTTAAAAGGTTATATTCTGGCCTGTCACGATCAGATGGATAACCTGTGCTAGGATGCTCCTCTTCCTGTTCTATATAGACAATATCAGCAGCAGAGAGAAGGTTGTCATCATAGACACCTCATGTAATAAGGGGTTGAAATGTTGTGTGTATTGAACTGCTGGGACAGATGTATGCCCTTGTTGACTAGCTTCACCTGGCTGAGGCATTTGTGCCTTCTGGACTGGATGTTCCTGCTCCAGGACCTGGAGCTGTAAGACATGTTCATCACCAGTCTGTTGTACACCTTTAGTAGAAACTGTTGCAGTTTGAACTTCACCCTGCTGACTCATTTGTCCCTGTGTTTGAACAAGGGGATCCACTGTCTGAGGTTGCACTACTGATTGCTTTTGTCTCCAGATTTGTGCTGGGGGCCCAGGATTACGATCCCTGGGAATCTGATGTTGTTCCCTGTTGAATGAACCCTCTGCTTTGTGTGGATTTTTGATCAAGAATTGATCCTCTTCATGCCCAATATGACAGCAATAAGTACAGTATTGTGGCAGGTCCGTTTCCAGTTCCAAAATTTGCCAGATGCCAGATCTCTCTCCTTGCTGTATCCATATTCGCTTTGGGAAAGGCTTCAATAAATCTACCTCCACTTGAACTCTTGCCAGAGAAGGTCGTTTTAGGGTAGCAGTAGACGCATCAACCCTTAACAGATTTCCAAATCTAGCTATGACTGCCCTCAAAATATCAACATCCATTAAATGGGCTGGCAGTTTAGGCATTAAGATCCAAGCAGGAACTATCGACGATTCAATGTCCACATGAAAATCCGGTGTCCATTTCAGGATATGCATCGGCTTACTGGTTACAAACCACTGACTACGGGAATATAATCGAATAAAATCCTTCTCACCCGAAAAATTAATCAAAATATGCTTCGGATCCAAAACCCCAACCGTGTAGTGTTCAGAAAAATTTTGCACTTCTAGAAAATGTTTAATTGCATCTAATGGAGGCTTACCTTGGGAAAATTTTCCAACTAAAGCAAATTTGAAAGGAACAGCTAGCTGGTCAATAAGCTTCTGAGAAAATTTGATTGCGATTTCACCTTTATAAGTAGCAATTTCTGGTTTAAGCTCCGGCTTCACAGCTTGACGACGAACAACTGAAGCATATGAGCTTCGTACTTCTTCTTTCTGAGCCATGAAATAAGCAAAAAAACAGAAAATAAAAGCAATTGGAAAAAAACGAGGCAAGTAGAAATGGAGAAAAAGAACGAACAAGCTAGTGGGGAGGTTTAATGAGGGTTCCGGCAAGGATTCCGGCCATCGTCATTCTCTCCCAATTTTTCCGTTCCTAAATCTTTAGTTTTCACAATCAAATATAATTGATTGATTTATCCCATTAATATTCAATATCTTATATTAAATATTTCCAATATTTTGTCAATATATTATATTGACTATATTTATTTTATTACCATAAATCAATTTACACATGTGTATATGTCATATATATATATATATATATATATATATATATATATATATATATATATATATATATATATCACATATAAATCAATATATATATGTTTTGGAAACAACTAAGCACATGCACATCCAAATATATATATCACACATATAAATCTATATATATATGTTTTGGAAACAACTAAGCACATGCACATCCAATGTGCACCACACGCTGAAACACAAATATATATATATATATATATATATATATATATATATATATATATATATATATATATATTAAATGGCTTATATTAATACTAGGCGATATAATAGTATGATTAATTAATTTGCAAAATACATGTATATCACATATATACATAATTTCGACATACACATCATATATGTATATTTAATTAATCAACATAATTAATATCTTGTATAAATACCACCATATTAATTTACCACTATAACCTTTATAGTCGTGAGATAAACTTTCCTTATTTGGCTATCATCTATAACCACATTTTAATTGCTAGATGTTCTTATGTATGTGACCCGATAGGCTTCCGAATATGTTGGCCGTAGACACAAAGTGCAAATTACGAAGATGCCCTTCATGCCTAACGATCACGGGATAGCGTCTAGCAACACACCGTGACCCCCAATCATCGGAAGAGTCAAACGCAATGACTACTACCTTTCATGTGAAAGCAGTTACCGTGTAACTTACAATCCTATCACTGTAATAATATCCATACGGTCGTACGTCAAGTGTCAAACATTAACGACCGTATCTTATAATCTGGATATCATGCTCTCTCGAAGTAACTCATTTACTTCCACTATTCATGAGAGCTAGACATTCCTTATAAGAAGGCCATTTTGGATATTCGATCCCAATCATAGGATACGCGATTCCCGGACGACCAATCTTGTATACTCCGCGTGCTTCAATATCACACCCAATCACTACCGCATGATCGCCCCGTGGCTAGGGGAAACCTCAATAGTGTCAAAGCATGACAATCCACACCGTGATGCCATGAAGACTCGGTCTTAAGGATAATTACACAACCGTCACATAGTGTGACACTTATCCGTGTAAGTGGGTCGGTCTAACGTACGCATTCTCTAATACACGTCCACGTATAGTCCAAGTGTCTCTACACTTCGATAGACGAGATCTATCCCTGCCCTTAAAGACAGAAGACATCTAATACGTGCTAGTCTGTTTATACTATCAATGCCCTGTTTAATAGTACATCAGCCTAGAGACATTTAAGTATCAAACTTATTAAAGTGATTAGAGATCTCATCAACCATGATCGCCTATCATAGTTTCTCTATCACAGTTTAATACTAAGGACGTTATCATATAACAATTCATAATTGGTTCTTTAAAAAGAACATATATATGACTACAGAAAAGACATTTAATATATGTACAAACATAAAGAAATAGCAGAAATGATCCGACCCGGTCGGATCCGATCCAACCCGATTGGGTTTAAGACACTATTTCAACAAGTTCAGCTCCCGGGTCTTGATTTGTGTCTTGTTATTTTTAGAAATGTCAAAAAATTTGTAATAGGGCATACTGTATTGAGTAAGCTTAATATAAAGACTTTTAGCACTTACTTGACTGTATCTTTTTTATTCTTACTTGCATTTGATTCTGATCTGCGTTTGGATAGCCCCCCAGTATGCCTTTCGGTGAGATGTATTCTTCGAATGGCATACTAAACTCGTATTCGACATCTTTTTCTCTTAGGATCTCTTTTTATAAAACCGAAGAGCATACTGAGTCCGATCTACGATATTCAACGAGTCTACCCTGTGGACAGAGGTTTTTGTTGTGTCCGATCTGCAAAACTCAGCTAGTAGGATGTAGTTTTGCCTTGAACCCAACTTGCGGGACTTAGCATGTTCGTCGATTTTGCCGCTATTTGTATGGTCGTGCATTTAATATTTCATTGACTAGGGTTTTGGTAACCGTGGGGCAATAAATGATGTCTTTAAAATCTAGAACGCCCCTATAAACCCTGTCCGTGAGATTTTTTCAATCTCAGCCGTCCGACTCTTTTCCTTTCTCTATAAAAGGTGATTTTTCCTCTCTGTTTGCCAACTTAGAGCTTTCGCTATTGAGTACATGTTTCCTTCTTCATAATGTCGATATCTTCTACTGGTTCTTCATCCACTCATGTCCCCGGTGTGTCTCATTTCTTTGCTACGGCGTCTGTTATTGGCCGAGCTAATTTCTGAGGGTATTTCAACAGAAAATGGCCCCTAGCGGAGAGGTTTTTGAACATGCATAATGTTGAAGGAAGTGGTTCTATGTTTCGCGTCGGTTTCTCAGGGTGTTGTGATTTTACGGCAGCGCCTAGGGGGAGGTATAATCTCACCTTAATGCGTCAGTTCTATTCAGTTTTATCGGAGGCTGACTCCGTCGACGGCACCACCTCGGTTTCCCTTCGAGGTGTTCCTGTTGGCTTCACTCCGGAGGTCATAAACACATTTCTTCATCTTCCCAACATCGATCCGGCCATGCATTATGAGGTGGCTAGGGATCTGGATAATGAGGAGCCTTATCTTGCTCATAGAGCGTACACATACCAACACTTATTCTCAGGTGAAGGAGATCCTGTTTTGCAAGGTGTTGCCTCCGGTTTGCATCGGTCGCATCGGGAATGGAAACGGTTCATCAATACTTGTGCTATACCGAAGACAGATTTTGAGGTTCTCACTGATGAAGAGGCCATTCTGATTCATGCTATCTTTACCCCTCAGGTGGCTGTCGACTAGGGGTCATAATTCATCACGAGGCCGTCAATTTTTCGAGAATAGATTTTGCTCGGCCTATATATGCCTTTCGCTTGGTTAGTCTCGAATCTTTGTACCAGTATTTGCGGAATGCCGATTAGCACTGAGGATGTGTACCTTAGTGCGGATTAGTTTTTACTTTTTTTCATTTCCTATTGCTCGTACCTTGTAATATTTTCTGGTTTATGAATGATTTTTTTTGTATCTACTTCCTCCCTTTTTTAGTCTCGTCGATTCATTAAAATTACGCTTGATCTGTCCTGCAGACTTAGGTATAATTCTACTGAGTCTGACCTGCGGAGCTCGGCGGGTCATTCCTGTGGACTTAGATAAAAATTACACCGAGTCTGACCTGCGGAGATCAGCGGGTCCATCCTGCGGACTTAGATAAAAATTACACCGAGTCCGACCTGCGGAGCTCAGCGGGTCCGTCCTGTGGACTTAGATAAAAATTACACTGAGTCCGACCTGCGGAGCTCAACGGGTCCGTCTTGCGGACTTAGATAAAAATTACACTGAGTCTGACCTGCGGAGCTCAACGGTTCCATCCTGTGGACTTAGATAAAATTTACACTGAGTCTGACTTGCGGAGCTCAGCGGGCCCGTCCTGCGGACTTTTGTCAGTGCGTTCTCGGCCAGCTTGTATATCATTCCATGCAAATCAATAAGACAAAAATATAAATTGCATAAAGAGCACCCGGCAAGTGCCAAATCCAACCATCCAAAACAAAATATTGGAGAGATTTATTTAAAACAGAAATATAAAATAACAACTAGTAATGCCTGTAGCTTGTCTCGGGCTGTGTCAGCTCGACCCATTTCTTGTTGATCATTCCTGTGTAACGGCTCTTAGCTGTTTCAACATCTTCCTTTATCTTTACTGATCCATCTGTTGTGGGGAACTTTCAGCTGATGTGGGCTGGTGAGATGACGGCTTGAAGCTCGATCAGTGCTGGTCTTCCCATAATGATGTTGTACGCTGAGGAGCCTTTACCACCACATAGTTTATCATTAGCGTTTTGCACTTTGGCTCCCTTCCAAATGTTGTTGCCAGCTTGATCATTCCTAGAGGATGAACTGGAGGCCCTGCAAAACCAAAAAGAGGTGCCGACACAGGAGTAAGTTCAGAATCCTTTAAGTTCATAGATTGGAAGGCGGAGTAGTACAGGACATTAACGGCACTTCCAGTGTCCACATATATGTGTTTCACAAGACTTTTGTGGACCATAACTTCAATGACTAAGCCCTCATTGTTAGTTATCATAGGAAGAGGGTCCTTTGTACCGTAGATCACCAATTTCCCGACCTGTCCTTTTAATCGCCTACAATGGTGTTGATCGGACGATTATCTATTTGCCGATTAGCGTCTGGTGTCCTGTCCCTTCTTCTTTGAGGCTTGTCCTGTCGATCCCGGTCTTGCCTGTACGTTCTCCTCCTGAACTCTCTTCGACCTCGGGGGTCAGTGTCCTGAGATCGATCTACGACCTCATCCAAATTTCCATACTTAATAGCAGCATCAATATCTCTAATCAGATAGTTGCACTCCTATGAATCGTGCTCCACATCTTTGTGGTAGGCGCAGAACTTGCTCTGATCTCTTCCTTCTGGTGGTCCCCTCATCGGAGGGGGAATTTTTGCCAAACCTTTCTTCTCCATGATGGCCAAGACTTGCACACGAGATTTGTTCAAAGGGATAAAATCCCTTTCTTGTAGAATGCCTTTCTTCCCTGACCAATCTATAGTTGATGCAGCAGCTTGGTCCCAGACCGGTTTTCTCTTCCTGTTAGGCTTCTCTTCCGTCCTTTCTCTTTTAGACTCTCCCTTCTCTGATTCTTGTTTCAGTCTATTTGCCTCTTCACCCTGGCAGTACTTATATGCAGCGTCCATGCATTCTAATGCTCAGCTTCGCGTATAGCTGCCATTCTCGGAGCCCGGCCACGAACGAAGTAATCAACAGCGAATCATCTACGCCCTGAACCTGCACAGCCTCCTTATTGAATCTTTTTAAATACTGGAGGACATATTCCCCTTTCTTTCGTTTGATTGTATGAAGATGGGTCGCATTTCTCTGGAAAGGTCTAGCCGTAACAAAGGCCTTAAGAAATATCCTCCCTAGGTCTTCGAAATTGGAAACTGACCTTGGTGGGAGTTTTCGAAACCACTCACGGGCCCTGCCCGTCAAGAGCGTGGGAAACGCTTTGCACTTCATCTCGTCTGAAGCATTGAACAGACTCATCTGAGTGATATATTAGAACAAATGATCTGATGGGTCCTTAGATCCATCATAGGGGTCCAGCTTGGGCAACTTGAAACGTGCAGGTCGATCATACTCATCTTTTCTGCCTTGTGAAAGGCGAGGCGAAGTAAAAGTCGTCCACTTTCTTGCCCATCATGGCACTGATCTCTACGCGGGCCGCTTCCCTAACTTGAGCATTCAGCGGTTTCTTTCCCTTATTTGAGACAGAAGCCTCTTCATCCTGTTTGACTTGATTAGAAGAAATTTTTTCTCTACTCTCCTCCTCAGGATTATCTTTTTATGATTGTACTGCCGGAAGGATGGCCCGTCTAGTAGTGGGATCCATGGCCGTCAATTTCTCCTTAACAGCTTGTTGTTCCGGACTTAGGGAGGTTTCTTCTGACTGCTCCATATGGCTTTTTATATCAACATCTTCTTCATCATGGTCGCTTTTTTTGTTGTCCTGGTGGATTAGTCCGTCCAGGTTCTGTTCTATACATAGGTACATCAAGAATCTATATATATAATACTAGTCAACAACCCGTGCATTGCACGGGGACGTATGACAATGTGATTACATTTAATTAATATGCATAATATGTACCACAAAACAAACACCCTTCAAACTTATTGTAATGGTAGCTATTAAAATTGTCTTATTTAAGATTAGTATTCGTTTCTGAGTCAGATAGAGTCAAAGACTGACAACACATGTCCAAAAATTATACTGATGCCAATAATTGTGGTTATATTTCAGCTTTTAGCATTGCACGGAAAAACATATATTTTAACAGAAGAATATTTTTTATGGATGAAAAGAATATTGTATTGGCATGTTTGTTACGCAGGAATGAAATTGAATGTAATAAAATAATAGAAACGAAATGGAATGTAATGGAATAAATTAATTTTATTACTGCATTTAGAATATGCAAGATTGGAATGAACCAAATTATATAAAAGATGACACATTGAGTGATGAGTAGAGCAGGGTAGTGAATTAAGGTTGGCTGAAGAATGATATAGTATGGTTCATAAGGTTGGATATAGGCGAAGGGGTGGGTTATGTTGGAAAGGTGTCCTAAACCCAATGGGGTTGGACCGGATCCGACCGGGTCTGGTCATTTACAGTCTATTTAGTTCATGTAGTAACTTTATTATGATTAATAAAAGCACTTATGTTATTATATATATTGTTTATCTTCATATTATTTGTTGTATATATATAGTAACATCCCTAGTATCAAGCTGTGATAGAGAAACCATGATAGTGATTATGGTTGATGAGATCTCTAATCACTGTAAAAAGTTTGGTACTTAAATGTCTCTAGTCTTATGTACTGTCAAATGGGACATTGATAGTATAACCAGACTAGCACGTATTGGATGTCTTCTATCATATAGAAGGTAGGGATAGATTTCGTCTATCGAAGTGTAGAGACACTTGGACTGTACGTGGACGTGTATTAGAGAATGCGTACGTTAGACTGACCCACTTACATTAAGTGTCACACTATGTGGCGGTTGTGTAATTATCCTTTTGACCGGAGTCTTCATGGCATCACGGTGTGGATTGTCATGCTTTGACACTATTGAGATTTCCCCTAGCCACAGGGCGATCATGCGGTAGTGATTGGGTATGATATTGAAGCATGCGGAGTATACATGATTGGTCATCCGGGAATCGCGTATCCTATGATTGGGATCGAATATCCGAAATGGCCTTCTTATAAGGAATGTCTAGCTCTCGACAATCTTTGCAAAGTGGGAGTAAATGTGTTATCCCGAGAGAGCTTGGTAAGCAGATTATAAGATACGATCGTTAATGTATTGACACTCGAGATACGATCGTATGGATATTATTACAATGATAGGATTGTAAGTTACAAGGTAACTGCTTCACATGAAAGGTAGTAGTCATTGCTTTTGACTCTTCCGATGATTGGGGGTCACGGTGTGTTGCTAGACGCTATCCCGTGATCGTTAGGCATGAAGGGTATTTTAGTAAATTGCACTTTGTGTCTACGGCCAACATATTCGGAAGCCTATAGGGTCACACACATATAAACATCGAGTCTGATTAAAATGCGGTTATAGTTGATAACCAAATAAGAAAAGTTTATCTCTAGACTATAAAGGTTATAGTGGTAAATTAATATGGTGGTATTTATTCATTATGAATAAATAAAATACAAGATATTAATTAACAAATTATATTAATTAAAAAATATTCCGGAAGCCAATTAATTGGCATTTGGGGCACCACATCTAGGGTATAAAGATACTTGGATTGTGCACTTTAATTAAAAAGATTACCATAATATTAATATAAGATATTAATTGATTTTGGAAAAATAGATTTATGGTAATAAGATAATTATATTCAATATAAGATATTGGCAAAATTAATTATAATTAAATAGATAAATCAATCTAATTGATTTTCCTTATTTTATTGGTAAAAGGTTTTCTTCTCCTTCACTCTACATAGGGGCGCCTGATCAAACTTTTCTAGGTTTCCAATCTCACCGGAAGTGTACCGGGTCAATTGTAGTCTAGTACGGTGAGTCAAGGTCGTATCCACAAGGATGTGAGGTCAAACACCAATTAGTTATTATTATCTTGATCCGAATCGCAAGTTTGTGTAAGAAACTAATGATTAACTACAAAAGATGTTCAAATGATGAAAGAATCTAGCCAAGATGATTCATAGTTCAAGTTATCTCCCCTTAATTGCTTGGAAAACGATTTACCTACCTCCTTCCAATTGTGTTCTAATGTGTGAATGGTGCATTCCTAAACGAGTGATTTCCCATCATACGAGTGAATGAAACCACAATTATCTCCTCCTTGGTCTAAGAACCTTAAACCTAATGAATTGACAAGATAAATACTTGAATGCAAAACTCCCCGGATAAGGAACCGAATTCCACTAGGGTCGATTCTACCTTCCGTTCTTCTTACTCCTTTCTCACAACTAATGTCTCCGTTCGGTATCTACTAGTTGTGTAGGTGCATACGTAGGTCAATTACTCCAACATACACAATGTCAAACAATGCAAGTAAGAAGCATTTCAACACAATAGAAACTAGAAACATACATAAACAATCAATTTCAAACAACCAAGGGGATTAACTAACACAACTACATCATCTTAGCTAGTAGAGAACTAGCCACTCATAGTTATAACTACCAACATGTCAAAGCTAGTATTCATAACAAAAAGAACAATTAAATCAAAGTAAAGATTGAGAGAATACCAAATTTGAGTGATGAACTCGACTTCGAGTTCATCCACTTCAAGGTGTTGGTGAAAATGGAACACAAACTAGTTGCTTCTCACATCCACCGAAAGCTCCAAGCATCAAAATGATAGTTCTAAAATGTTTACAATGAATTTAAGTGTTAAATGGTGGGATTTTGGCTAAGGGAAACCCTTGAGGTGGAGGCGCCTCAAGTTTTCTTCAAAAAACTATCTGTCGAACTCCCATTTTCTTCCCTGATGAGCAATAGTAATATTGCTAATTTCTTTGCTATTTTTATCTGTGGCTTGCGCCATTTTAAGTGGTGGTGTGCGCCACTTTTAACTAGAGTAGTTGGGATTTGATTTCTGAATTTAATGCGCATGTGATAGCTTTATTGTATTGGCTTACACCACTTTATGTTGTGGCTTGCGCCACTTTTGATGTTGTGGCTTGCGCCACTTTATATTGTGGCGCGCGCCACCACAATTTCTTCACAGCAGCTCGGTAAAATGATCATAACTAGTAGAGCTCCGATTGATGTGATTCAAAGTGCGTTGGAAAACTTGTTTCTTGATCTACAACTCTCGTGAAGAAGTATTCTCCAAAAAATGAATATAAGGTGGGTGAATCGTCGCATGAAGATAGGTTACGGTAAAAGTGCTAATCGACAAATGATCCGTTTGAATCTGATAGCTTCTGGCACACTCATATAGCCCTCAAAATATGTGTTTAGGCTCAACACGTGTCATCCATCGGGATCTTGGTCAACCTATAATCTGCAATACAACACAAAAATACCAATAGTAAACCCGACACGACGCTCCGGTTACTATAACCGGTACAAAACCTATCAAAACATGATATTTTACATAATAATTACTATCTACACATATGGATGAAACTAAGCAAATAATGACTTGAATTGATACGAAAACATCAATAAATGCATGAGAAATGGGGATAAAACATCGTAAAAGGTATCATCTAGTTGACTTACATCAACCACTCCCCACTTAGCTTTTGCTCGTGCTCGAGCAAATAAAGCGACAAAACAACTCAAGACAAGAGATAGGATCATACAACATCAAGAAGTAAGAGCTCAACTAGATGATGCAACCAATCGTACATATAACCACATGTTAACCGCCGTCTAAGAAAGTAGTGGAGTGTGTGTGTGAATATTCTTCAAATTTGTTACCAAGAAATCAAATATGAAATCATGTATGCAAGACTTATTAGGTGCAAACCATTGGCTTAAGAATGATACCAATCTCCACTAATCGAGGCATTTGGAGTCAAGAAGTTAGATCGGGTAGGACTTGCAAGCTTGTAACGTTAGGCTCGGGTATTGGCTAATCGAAGGGGTAAAAGGATATATCAAAAGAACACATGCAAGATAGCAATAATCTACACCTTCAATTCCAATGATTTTGAACTGACAACTCCAACTCTCTCGGATAATTGCCAAAGACGTCTCCTCAACAATAAACATAAGAGATAAAGTACCACTACAATTGATTTATCACCCAAACTTACATTACTTGGACTTGAAACACTCGTCCTTCAAAATTGCTTCAAGACTCACCAATTATTGAACTTTATTTACAACTTCTTTTTTTGGAAACTGTTGGAAATAAAATTTATGTTTTGATGATAATTCATCATATTTATTCAAAGTTTTATCTTAACCTCATTGATGAAGTGCTGAAGCTAGCTGTTATAGTGAAAAGCTAAAAGATGTCTAGAACTGAATCTTTAGGTTTTACTAGAGTCTGATAATTGTATTGGTTACATCAGACAAGCACTGTAATAGTTAGTGTGTCGTAAAACTGAAAACTGGAAGTCATTCAAAAAACTGGAAATCGTCAAGATAAACAAACTGACTCAGGATACATCAATATGAAAACTGAAGAAGATAAGCTCGCTGAAGGACACAAACTCGGTTGGCCTATCTAGTAGATTGAAGAACTGAGGGTCACAGACTCAGTTATAGAAGAATGAAGAACAGAGGGTCATAGACTCAGTTACAGAAGATTGAAGAACCGAGGGTTCAAACTCAGTTATGAAGTTTACAAGTCGAGACTGTAAAGTTAGACTTCAGGCAAGATTGTGGTGACCTGAACTGACTTTATGGATCTTGTATGAAGACCTAAGAATCATAAGGACAATGAATTCTTAGAAGATAATTTGTCATGGTGTACTCTGATTAAGTCAATTATAATCAGATGAAAAACTGGAGTACTGATATTTGAAGAAGAGTAAAATCTCAGTTAATGCTCCAAGTCAGTCAAGAAACCGACAATTGATAAAAAAATATAAAAGTGATCAATATACTCGGTTTTATATGTCAGTCATCCAATAAGCCGATAGTACAGTCGAACTTTTTAAAGGAAGCAATTCTATTGGATGAAATATTGACAAAACAGAACGGTCGAAAATATAGCCGTTATAAGATAGATGTTGATAAATTTTGAATTCAAGCCGGATTAACGTTGGACCTCACACTATAAATAGAGGACTTTGCACCAAGATTAAATAGAAGAAATTAAGAACAAGAAATATCAGGATTAACAAGTATTTTTGTGCATTAGTCATTCGAATTGCTATCATCTCTGCGCTATAACAAGATCATATCAAGAATTTCTTCAAGTGTTCAAGCTACAAAGAATTTATCAAGAATCAGACACTTTGAAGAACCACAAACAAGGATCAATTTATTGATTCTCAACCCAACTTTGATTCTACATCAAAGGTTTAGACTGTGAAGCAAACCGGGAAGGTTTTGTCAAGGATAGTTGTTACAAGTGGTCGGGTAGACTGTGTTTGTGGTGTCAAGGACCAGTGTTCAAGCAATTGAAGAGCAGCAATTCTACCTGTTCTACAACTGTTTAGATAGTGAAGCTAGGGATTAGCCAAGGACTATTGTTTAGGACTTTTTGTAATAGTTCACCTCAAGAAGTTCTAGTGGAATTTTCCTCCGCACCACAGGGGAAGAGAGGACGTACAGGATTACACCACCTGGAACCTCTATAATATCTGCCTTATTTACTTTACGCATTTATTTATTTACTCAGCATTTACTTACACCAATTTGATAGTTGATTGTTATACACTTCACAGTTCACAAACTGACATTCACCAGAATTCAGTTTACCATACTCAGCTTTCATAAAGAATAACAAGATCAAGAAAAAGGCTAGAACTATATCCGCTACCGGTTGACTCAGTTTTTGCTTAAGTCAGTTTGACTTAAACTCAGCTTAGTCAGCTTAACTCCACACAAGTTTTAACTGAACCTTAATTTGTTTTAAATCCAGTTCAGGGAAAGTTTTTGGTGACAAGTTTATTTACCCCCCCCCCTCTAAACTTGTGTTAGCCTTTCCAAGGGACCAACATAAACTTTTTGATTTTTTTTTACTAACACCAATGGACTCCGAACTTGATAAGATATCATCTCAACTTTGTGCCAATAATGTCATTCAACTCTTGCCCAACTTCTAATGTCGTCACCACAACAATACATAGAAACTTGCTAAGCTTGCGGGATATCAAGGGAATGTAGACCAAAATTAGGCTAAGGGTTAGAATATAATGAGGCTAATCACGAATGGCTAGTTTCGAGTGGGGTCTCACCACTCTACAAAGGCTGAGATGAGGACATGTGGAAAATATGTTCGGGATGGCCATTTGGCTATGGTTGAGTCAAAGAAATGCCATGACCGTCATCCCTAACTCCGACTCCAAACACCTTTCTATTTCACCTCGAAAGGATATCAAGCCTAAGTTCTAGTTGCTATGGAAGCATGCTTGCATGATTACATAAAAGTTTACATATTAACAAAAGATTGGAATACACGTACTCAAATGGTTCACACTACAATCAAGGATTCACGATTACAATGCACTTATATGTCACCAAGGTTACTCACTTTGTTAAGGTACTCACTCTATCAATTGCAAAACCATAAATCATGACAAAAGATAGTTTGTTCAACTTTATATTGCTCAAAATTTCACAAAACTAAGCGTTTCTCAAAGATTTAATGACATTACCTTTTGTTGGACTAACTACGTTCCCACTCCCCACTTACGAACTTGCATTGTCCTCAATGGAAAGTGAGTAAAAAGAAAGTAGCTAGGGAAACAAAAGGGAATCAAAATTAGTCAAAACAAGTACCGGAATGCTATAAAAGGGTGGGTGGGTGGGCATGAACATGAAAGAAAACCAATGAAGTGACAAACAATCCCAAGTACGAGCTAAGTATCAACCAAAATGTAGACACAAAATGATTCTTGGCCACACCGGGCCTTACAAAAGAGCAAAAATACTATACCAAACTTTTACGGGCTGCCTCCCGGTAGCGCTTTTGTTTAACGTCGTTTGCCCGACGGGATTATACGGTAGAAGTGATGGAATTTATACAGATCATCGTGAAAGATACCACTAACAATTACTCACATAAGCATGTAGCAAATAAGCACCAAGCCAACCAAAAGATAATACTTAAGGAATAATAAGAAAGATAGTACCCGTTGTTTGCTAAATTTATAGTCTATAGCTAGACTTTTCCTTGCTTACGTCTCTAATGCACCGGTGGTGGGTCATCCTCGCGCACCGCATCCGTCTTTTTTATCAATACCGGTCTCCAACATATGTTAGACGAATTCCACCAATCCCAACGATTCTTGACATTTTCTTTTGATTTTCGAGCTTTCGGTTTGCGAGCCTTTGCTTTATTGCTCGAGTCATCTTCTTCAACTACCTGCGTGTTAGTACGATCCACAAAAAGGGGACACAAATTGTCCACAAAAGAACAAGATTCTATTGTAGTGCTTGGATATTTCAATGAAGTGTAAATGTTGAAGACAACTCGCTCATCATTCACTCCCAAACTAAGCTCTCCCTCACGAACATCGATCACAGCTCCCACCGTTGCTAAAAATGGTCTACCAAGGATAAGGGGTGTAGTGTACCCTTCCTTCATATCCATAACAACAAAATCGACGGGGAAGTAAAATTTATCAACCTTCACTAGTACATCCTCAATGACTCCCTTTGGACGTTTTATGGATCTATCCGCAAGTTGGAGAGTCATCTCCGTACACTTAAGCTTGCCTATGCCAAGTTTCATGAAATCATTGTAGGACATGAGGTTTATGCTCGCACCGAGATCACATAGAGCCTTCTCAAACAAATGTCCCCCAATATCACATGGGAGTGTAAATCTCACGGGGTCCTTAAGTTTAGGAGGAATCTTGTGTTGAAGCACGGTGGAACACTCCTCACTTAGACAAACCGTCTCACATTCTTCCAACCGTTTCTTGTTGGAGAGTATTTCCTTAAGAAACTTCCCATATGCCGGCATATTTGTGAGTGCTTCAATGAAAGGGATATTAATGGTTAAGTGCCGAAAAGTGTCAAGAAAACGTGCATATTTCCTATCCAACTTCATCTTTTTAATTTCTTTTCGGGAGGGATAGGGTAATGACTCAAGATCAATTAAAGTAGGGTTAGAATGTATACCTCCCTTACCCTTGTCATTTGGTTGAGATGGAGAAGCTTCCTTGAATGTTTGTGCATTGGATGGTCGCCAATTGATGTCATTTTGCTTTTCTTTCCTTGACAGATGCCTAGAATTTTTTTAACACTTCCGGCGTGTGCCGGGCTGTCATGAATAGTTTCTTCTCCAACATGTTAATTGAATAAAGTCCTTAAATCACTCAATCTTGGATTTTTCAATATTCTCGGGACTTTTTTCACGCATTCTTCTTCTTTCTCTACTTCAACATAGCCATCATTTTCCAAGAAACCATCAACAATTTCTTCTTCTTCCTCGGTCAACTCTTGGTCTTCCAATTCATTGTCCAAGTCATCTTCAACTTTATTGTTTCCATGAATTTCCACTCCATTACTTCCACAAACTCTCCCACTTTGAGTGATAATAGCATTGAATTCCCCCGGGTTTCTTTCGGTGTTGCTTGGTAATCCTCCCGGTGGTCTACTACTATTTCTCTCGCATTCCCTAGTCAAAAGGTCTTCAATAACTCTTATTGATGCCTCCATCATTCTCATTCTCATTTCGTGCCCACTCATAGATGTTTTCAAAGTACCAACCTCTTGAGACATCATACCAATAGAAGTCATCATTGTTTGCATATTGGCGGCTTGAGTAGACACAACTCCCATCAAGTTTTCCATCAAAATTTTCAAATGGGAGACATCCTATGTTGATTGAGAACTTTGTTGAACATGGGCTTGTTGAGTAGGAACTTGTTGGTAAAAAGGATGTGGTTCAAAAACATTGGTGTGAGTGTTGTTCAAATCCCAATGTTGTTGATATGAGTCAATTCGACTCGGTTTATATATACATTTTGTGCCCCGTAACGACTCGTTTAGGTTATTTCCGGGAGTAATCGGCTTAGTTTTTATATAGGTTATATTTTGTGGATTCCGAGAGCCAGATATATATTCCGTGATTAACGGGGTTATTCCGGTAATTTTGTACACTTTCGGTCATTCTCGGTCACCCCAAAGTCCCGTGGGGGTTATATTTGGTATGTTTTTGATCCATTTTCAGGTTTTAGGTGCTCGGGAATGTCGTGGAATGTAAACCGGAGCTTCGGGATCATGAAATCAAGTATTTTGGTAATAAAAGGTGACAGGCGGCCGCCTGTCACCATAGGCGCCCGCCTGAAATGCGGTTTTTGACTTAGAAAGTTGCTGATAGTTTTTGTGAAGGGAAAAATCTGACAGGCGCCCGCCTATGGGGACTTATAAAAACTCTCTACTTAGTGGAGAGTTGCATGTCATTACATAGATAGATTTTTCCAAAACAATTTCATCTCGTTTTTCAGACCTTTCTAAGCTCTATGAACTTGGATTTCATGCTTTTGGATTAATTTCAAGTACAAATTGTTCGTTGATCGTTGTATATTGTACGGATCTGAAGACGGTTTTCTATTTCGTTGATTTTCGGATATTTTCATCTATAAGAGGTATCTCTAATCTTCTTATTTAGATCAATTACTTATGTTTAACTTGTTTGCTAGTGTTTTCATGGATAGAATGATTAGCTAATTCCCTATAGCCGAGTTATGCAATGAATGTTAAAATCGAGCCTTAGTTCGGATCTTGGGAGAATTTGTGATGTGTTGTAGTTCATATTGATGTTGATTGTTGTCCTAAAACTTATGCTTAGCGACGATTGTTGAATTTGTGACTTAATAATCATATATTACGTATTCTCTTTACATATGCCTTTTGCGAGAGAGTGCGGGAAAAGGGGTTTTAGGATTGCCGTGTAAAACCGACTAAGTGTTTAGATTCGGTTTCGTGTGTAAGGTTTATATTGTTGTTAACAAGCGTCTCATTCGAGCATAGACCGTATCGAGTCAGTTAAATCCTGTTTGCGGACTGTTGAACTCGATATAGGAAGCTAGGTTGTTGAAATTGGCGCCTAGGTTCGGAATTAGGAGATGACATCATTCGATCAATATCAATTAGGGTTAGTAGTCCGAGTTCTCCCGGGAATGAGCTAGGGTTTGAGAGTAAGCATTCAGAACATTTCTCGGCTATCTCTTTTAATCGTTCAAGCCTCGTATTGTGATAGAACCTTGATAGTTATAGTGTATTAGTTTGATAATTATGGCAAGAATTAGTATTGTTCCATGTAAAACATATTGAAAGGCTATCGATCTAAACTTGAGATGAAGCTAGCTGAGGTACTTAACTCGTGTCCCTGAGGGATACGACCTTGCTTGCCAGTTTATAATACAACCGACTCGGTACTCTGCCGGTCAAAGTTGGTTACTATATAAAACGGCCATCAAGTTTTCTGGCGCCGTTGCCGGGGACTCGAGTTAATATCTTGTACGCCAGTCTAATCTTTAGGATTAGGTCTTTGTTTTTGTTATTGTTTGAATGTGTGCAGTGTATGACCCGAAGTAGCGACAGGGAGTTGGTTGAATATAATCCGGAGATTGAAATCTTCTTCTATAGACAGTTGGCGTTGAGAAATCGGACGATTGAACGGTTATCTACTCAACAAGCCGAGTCTTTGGAACCGGATATCGAAACTTCTATGGCTACGAATACGTCGGCATCCGCTGTATACATCTCTCCATCTGGGAGGGAATCACCCGAACCTCGTGTTGAGGAAGCTGAATCAACTGAGCAACATGCCGGCTCGAGAACATCGGGTGAGGCTGAAGTTCATATACGCCTCCGGGAACCACTTCTACGCCTGAGGCAAGATCCTAATGAACCTGAACCTCCACCACATGCTACTCAAACGATGCCTCAGTTTCAGGGTATGAATTAGAATCTTAATCCTCTTGTGCAACAGCCGGTACAACAGCCGGATCCGAATCAGATTATGCAACAGTATCAACAAATGATGTTGCAAATGGCTCAAATGAATCCTAATTTGAATCAATATCAACCGATGGCAGCTCAATACAATCCCGTGCTTATGAATCCGTTATTTTGACAGTATCAGAATCCGTATCAACAACCGTATGTGCAAGTTCAACAACCGATACCGATACCTATTCCGGTACAACAGCCCGAGATGAATGTTCCACCTTATCGACCGCAAGCGTTCAGACCTCCGGTTATTCCTAATGTTGTGAGACAGCTCGGTAGGACGTTACGTGATTATGCAACGCCCGAGGTCGGTGATGGGCATTCTCATATTCGTGTTCTGCCCATTCAAGCTAATAACATGGAGATTAAGGGCCATGTTTGGACTTTGTTGAAAGATATTGCTCAGTTTCGAGGAAAACCTGAGGAGGATCCGAACAAGTTCTTAAATCACTTTATGCAAGTGTGTCGGACGGTTAAGATTAACGGTGTTTCGGAGGAAGCTATTAAATTGTTATTATTCCCGCACGTGTTGCAAGACTATGCTACCGAGTGGTATGAATCTCTACCACATGACTCGTTGCATACTTGGGACCAGGTGACGAGGACTTTTCTATCGAAATACTTTCCACCGGGTCAAACAATGGATATAAGGGCCGAGATCTCTAATTTCGAGCAATGGGATAGCAAAGAATTACACGAGGCGTGGGATCGTTATAAAGCTATGTTGAGAAAGTGTCTGCAACACGGTTTTGAGATTTGGAATCAGATTCACATTTTTTATGGTGGGGCGGATAAGGAGTCAAGAAGAACGTTGAATTCGGCTAGCGGTGGTGATTTGATGAGCTTAGAGCCGGATGTTGCTTTGGCTATGATTGAGAGGATTGCCGAAAACTGTCGGCACTGGAATTCAATGAAACCGAGGGAAAGGCAAAAGGGGAGGAATTCTGAAAGAGAAGTGAAAGTCGGGGGCTACGATCAATCGATGCAAGAAGAGAATAGCAAGCTCTCGAGCAAAGTTATTATGTTAGAGAAGCAGTTGCGGGAGGTGATACTTGATCAACGAGCAGCGAATAAATGTGCATATTGCGGTGGTGCTCATAAGTCATCGGAGTGCACTAATGTCGACGCAAATCCGAAGAAAATCATAACTAAAGCTCAAGTACATCAGCTTGGTGTTGAAGAGGGGTCGGTTCAACCTAATATTGCGGTACAACCGGTATTCGATCCGAATCAGTTTGGTCAAATGTTTGCAGATCAAATCCATCAAGCGTTTGCAAACCAGTTAGCCTCGAATCCTTGGATGGCACCTCAAATGCCACCAATGGATCTGAATGTGATGTCGGGGAATCCTACTTTTGATGTGAATTATGTTCAGAATCAGAATTGGAGGGGTCAACCGAATCAGTGGCAACAGAATCAAAATTGGAACCGGAATCCGAATCAAGCCGGACCTTCTAATATGCCATATCAGCCACATCAACAAGCCGGGCCTTCTAATCCAAGACAAAACATCTATCAACATCCGAATGCACCGTCTCGGAATGAGAATCAAAATCAACAACCGCCAACCTTGGATCAATTGTCGAGGATGGTTTATGACAATGCTAAGGAGATGAGAGACAATAATAGAGAGATTCGGAATTCAATGACTTCAATGCAAGCCTCGATGCGGAACTTGGAACATCAAGTTGGACAGATGGCCGAGAACCAGAAATCGACTCCGACGGGTGGCTTGCCAAGTAATACAATTAGAAATCCGAGAGGTGTGAATGCGGTATCTATTGAGGAGTCAACGGTTGGTGATAATGATGATGATCTAGGTCTCGGAAGGGATCTTAGGCCAGCTAATCTGGTCAATGCTATCTTTACTTGAAGCGGTAAGATAGTCGGTTTGGAAGTTGATGTAGGCCAGGGTAAGTCGAAGAAGACACCGGGTATTGATGGTGGTAATGTGGCTGCGGGTAGTGATCCCGAGTTGATCAAGGTG
The DNA here is from genome assembly GCA_024500145.1 of Gentiana dahurica var. dahurica. Taxonomy (NCBI): domain Eukaryota; kingdom Viridiplantae; phylum Streptophyta; class Magnoliopsida; order Gentianales; family Gentianaceae; genus Gentiana; species Gentiana dahurica. The sequence goes on from CM044896.1 coordinate 124,006,273, forward strand.
AAGATTGAACCAATGGACAACGATGATGATTCTGATGAGGTCGCGGAGATCCCGAACCCCGAAAGAAAGGATGCTAGCATAAGTCAACCGGTACGACGGAGCGAGGCACGCGACAAAGGTAAAAAGGGTATCGATTCTACTTCTACTCCTATTGATTTAAATACTTTACCTTATCCCCCTCGTGGTCCTCGTAAATTTGCGTTGTCTAAGAGTCAGAATCAGTTTCTCGACATTTTATGGAAAGTTGAGATCAATATCCCACTTGTTGATGCGATTGCGAATATGCCTTCGTATGTGAAGTTTTTGAAGGGGATATTGTCCAACAAGACGAAAATGGACGAGGTTGTGTGCTTAAATGAGAATTGTTCAGCCGTATATCAAAATAAGTTACCCTAAAAACTTAAGGATCCGGGTAGTATTTCCATTCCCGTCACCATAGGTTCTAAGATGTATCCGAATGTGCTATGTGACCTAGGTGCGAGTGTGAGTCTTATGCCCAGTCATATTTATGATGAGCTCGGTTTAGGTAAGTTAACTCAAACCTCAATGACATTGCAAATGGCGGATAGATCCTTAAGAACGCCATTAGGGGTAGCCGAGGACGTGTTAGTAAGAGTAAACAAGTTCGTGTTTCCCACAGACTTTGTAGTACTTGAAATGGAAGACGACATCCGGACCCCATTGTTTCTAGGGAGACCGTTTTTAGCAACCGCGAGAGCTTCAATTGACACCCAAAAAGGCAAGATTATGCTTAAAGTTGATAAGGAGCATGTTGTATTAAATGTTTACGACGCTATCAAACATCCTTATACTGAGTCCGAATGCAATTTTTTGGATGTTATTATGCCTTTGGTTGTCTAGAATGCTAACACGCAGGGCTACAAAGATGATGATGCTATGGAGGAATGTATAATGAAATCAAGTACGGCTGATGATGAGAACGAAGAGTTGGCCGAAGCCGCCGGTGAACTCGAAATCACTGATTTTGTTGATACGAGATGGCACAAGTTCCTGGAACTTGAATTATGTGATGAAAAAGCGAAGCCTTCGGTTGAGGATCCGCCACGGAACTTGGAATTCAAGCAACTCCCGGCTCATTTGAAGTATGTATTTCTCGAAGATGATTTACTTCCGTTAATTGTATCGTCTGTTTTAACTAACTCGCAGGAAGAAAAGCTACTTCGAGTTTTGAGGAGCCATAAGAAAGCGTTTGGATGGAAAATGGCTGATATTCGGGGTATAAGCCCTGAAATTTGTAAACATAAAATAATCCTTGATGATGAAATGAAGCCGGTAAGGCAACCGCAAAGACGGTTAAATCCTCATATACAGGAGGTCGTGAAGAAGGACGTGATCAAGATGCTCGAGATGGGGATCATTTATGCAATCAGTGACAGTGAGTGGGTTAGCCCGACACAAGTCGTCCCGAAGAAAGGAGGGATGACGGTTCAGGCCAATGAGAAGAATGAGCTTATTCCGACTCGACTAGTCACCGGATATCGTGTTTGCATCGACTATCGGAAGCTCAATGACGCAACACGTAAGGATCACTTTCCCTTTCATTGACCAAATGCTTGAACATTTGAGTGGCCCTGTTTTCTATTGTTTTTTAGATGGGTTCAGTGGATATTACCAGATTTTAATCGACCCTAAAGACCAAGAAAAGACCACTTTTACGTGTCCGTATAACACTTTTGCTTACACTCGAATGCCGTTTGGACTATGAAATACCCCAGCAACATTCCAGCGTTGCAAGACTGCCATATTCTCTGATATGATTGAAAAATTTCTTGAGGTGTTTATGGATGACTTCAGTGTGTTTGGTGACTCGTATGATGATTGTTTAGATAATCTGAATAAAGTGTTGCAACGTTGTGAGGATACGAATCTAGCGTTAAATTGGGAGAAATGTCACTTTATGGTAGAAGATGGTATCGTGTTAGGGCATAAAATCTCGAGGAGAGGTATTGAGGTAGACGGAGCGAAAGTAGAGGCTATCGAGGATCGAGCGATTACCGCCTCCCGTGAATTTGAAAACGCTTATAGGTTTCTGAGGACACGCAGGTTTTTATAGACGATTTATACCGGACTTTTCGAACCGTGTTAAACCTCTTACTCATTTGCTTTCAAAAGATGTGCCCTTTGTGTTCGATGCTAAATGTTTAGATGCTTTCTTAGATATTAAGCGAATGCTTGTGACTGCCCCTATTTTAATAGCACCTGATTGGAACCGGGAGTTTGAAGTTATGTGCGACGCTAGTGATATGGCTGTGAGGGCCGTGTTGGGCCAGAAATGCGAGAGATTGTTTAAGCCTATCTACTATGCGAGCCATACTTTGAATCCGGCTCAAATCAACTACGCAACCACCGAGAAAGAGTTACTTGCGATCGTCTACGCCTTTGATAAGTTTAGGTCGTATTTAATTGGTTCAAAGGTCGTAGTCCATACTGACCATGCTGCGCTGAAGTATCTTTTTAACAAGAAAGATGCTAAACCTCAACTCTTGCGATGGGTTTTATTGCTCTAAGAGTTCGATGTTGAGATAAAAGACCGTAAGGGCTGTGAGAATGTGGTTGCGGACCACCTCAGCCGCTTACAATTGACCCCTGATGTGTTAGCACGAGAGAGAGAGATACATGATGAATTTCCGGATGAACATTTGTTTGCTATTGATACAGCAGTTCCGGAGATGAAAGAGAGTCCTCTAATTCCCGGTAAGTACGGTAATCCGTGGTTTGCTCCGTTTGTGAATTATCTTGCGTGTGGTTATTTAGAACCTGACCTAACTTACCAACAACATAAGAAGTTCTTTAGTGATCTTAAATTTTACCATTGGGATGATCCGTATCTTTTCCGTAGATGTTCTGACGTCATAATTCGTAGATGCGCTCATGATGGCGAGATACCAAGCATTTTGTCATTCTGTCATGACAAAGAGGCCGGTGACCATTTTTCGAGAAACCGAACAGCGTTAAAAGTTCCCCAAAGTGGTTTCTTTTGGCCCTCAATCTCTAAAGACTCACACAAATACGTAAGTATGTGTGATGCTTGCCAAAGGTCGGGCAGAAACTCGAGACGATTTGAAATGCCTATGCAACCAATTCTCGAGTGTGAGATCTTTGATGTTTGGGGAATCGATTTTATGGGACCATTCCCGTCTTCCTTCAATAACAAGTACATTCTTGTGGCGGTGGACTATGTTTCAAAGTGGATCGAGGCTTTGGCTTCTCCCACAAATGACCGTAATGTAGTAACTCGCTTTCTTAAGAAGTACATTTTCACCCGTTTTGGTGTCCCCCGAGCTATAATAAGTGACCGTGGGAGTCATTTTTATAATCGGATATTTGATACGCTTTTGAGTAAGTATGGAGTTCAACACAAACTTGGAACTTCGTACCATCCACGGACTAGCGGCCAAGCCGAGGTCTCGAATAGAGGAATTAAGCGTATCTTAGAAAAAACGGTGAACTCCAGTGGGAAGAATTGGGCTAAGAAGCTCGATGATGCTGTTTGGGCACATCGAACGACTTTTAAAACCCCGATAGGGATGTCTCCCTATATGCTAGTGTTCGGTAAAGCTTGCCATCTGCCTGTAGAACTAGAACATCGAGCTTATTGGGCTACTCGTTTCTAAACTTTGATGAGGACTCTGTAGGAGAGAAGCGATTATCCCAGTTGGCTAAGCTCAATGAGTTCAGACTTGATCTTATGAGTGTGCTCATACCTATAAAGAGAAAACAAAACTTCTCCACGATGCGAAGATTAAAAAGCGTGAATTCAAAGTTGGAGATGATGTTTTGTTATACAACACTCGTTTGCACTTGTTTCAAGGAAAGTTGAAGTCCCGGTGGATGGGACCATTTAAAGTTTTAAAAGTTTATCCATCTGGAGCAGTCGAAGTAACAAACGAGACCAAAGAGACGTTTTTGACAAACGCCCTACGGTTGAAGAAATATGAAAAATCGTACTTGATGCAAAGACTGTAATAGTCAACTTAGAGGACCCTCCTTATTGTCCCGAGGGTTGCGAGTCATGTCGTTGACTCGTTTCTGAATCTATCGTTTCAGTTTTGTTCCCTAAGTATCCAAATTTCTCGTCTCCCGTTGAATCCAAAATTTCCTCGCTTGACGTTAGCGGAATAATCTATGTTAACGTCCATTTAAGTCATTCCATCTTTCTCTCTACCGAATCACCACGTCGAGCTAACGACGTTAAACAGCGGCGCTTCGTGGGAGGCAAACCACGATATTCCTTTTTTAAATCTTAAGGAATCTCGGGGATGTTTCATAGTTCGAAAACCCCGAAAAATGAAAATTTTAAATTTTTGAAAATCCCCTGTTTTTGTGACAGGCGACCGCCTATGGACACAGGCGGCCGCCTGTGAAAGCCCTTTTCAAGCACAAACTTTCTGAACCGTTTTCTTCATGGTTTTTTTTGATAGGCGCCCGCCTGTTTATACAGGCGCCCAAAGAAGCCTCATGTTATTTCTCCTTCTTCCTTCTTCCATAAATCATTCAACCTAAACCTCCGTTCCCCCTCTACGAATTACGGTTCCCCCGCCTCCGATGACCACCCTAACCCCCAAAACACCCACCAAAATTACTCCTTTCTTTCACCAAATCACCCCACACCCTCTACACTCTTCAATTTCACCCATTTTTTGGAGCTCCAACTCGGCGCCACCAACACCAACTACTCCGGCAACCTCCATTTTCTTGGGTTCTTACCTTTAGATTTGTAAGTTTTTATTCTTTGCTATTTATTCATTTGTATAGGCTTATATATAACTTTTGATGTAAATATTGTTTTTGTGTTGTTTAATGGCTGTGGTGTTGGTATTGGTGGTCTTTTGATGATGGTGGTGTTGTTTGGTGTGTTTTTGGGTATCCTAGACTAAGAAAACATGGTGAGGGAGAAATGACAGAGAGGTGAGTCGAGCCGTTCCGCTAGAGGGAAGAGTAATCCCGTTAGAGGTCGAGGTAGGGGAGGCAAGCTCCTACTCGTTCACCAAGTCCCCTGCCTGTAGAAGAGGTGCCTATGAACCCACCCGTCTTGCAAGCCCAAGAGGACCCGCCTAGGGAAACCTTAGATCCCATGGCATTCGTTGTTTTGTTGTCTTTGAAGAAGCATTGAAAGAGTTTAACACTAGGTTTCATTTGATGAAAGCTTTATATGAACAACCGTCCAAGGAAGCCAAAGTGGGTAGCGACTTCTATAACAAAGTTACGAGTAGGCAGTGGGGAAGTCTTTTGACCGTGGGTGAGGACCCCATTAATATGACCATGGTGCGTGAATTTTTTGCTAATGCTAAAGTCCAAGGGTCGGCCACTCGAGACTTTTTCTTGAAGGGTGAGAGGCTCGCCTTTTACGCCCCTTCTATAGCCGCTCATCTAGGTACGCCCTTGGTCAGTTTTAATGACAGCTACAAACAACTCATTAGCGATAGGGCTGCTCAACACAATCCACCCCTCGATGTTCTTGAGATGATTCGAGAGGATATTTGTCCCGGTTGTGCTTGGATACCGAGTGACAACGACTCTAGGAGTGGGGTAAGCACAGTCGAGTGGGACGAATCCCTACGCATCATAGTCAAATTCATCGCTAGCCGACTTCATCCCTCTTCCAAATTCTCCGAGATAAGCATTAAAATTCTGAAACTTGTCTATGCTTTCGTTCATGATTTGCCTATTAATCCGGCTGTGGAGATTCGGTCCAAGCTTGACTCTTTTCTTAACAATCTAAAGCCAAACTTGATTTTCCCTAGACTTATAATAGAGATGGCACGTGCCAAGGGCATCCAAGAGTTGCCCAGTGATATTCTAGTTGCTCCCAAAATCCACTCTTTGGTAGGAAATCAAGCTTAGCCCGTCGTAGACCGCAATCTCAACAAGGTCCACCACCACCACCACCCCGACAACCCAATAGGATGGATTACAATGACCGATTTCAGGCTATGTTTCAATCTATGGGTCTAGTTCGGGATTGGTTTCAACATAATAGAAAATTTCAACGATCTCGTGAGCCGGTTTACGATCACATTGCAAATCAAGCCGGAATACCAACCAACAATTTTTTCCAATGCCGACTCAACCTTATGAATTCAACCCATTTGTTCAAACCTTTATTCCGGGTTCTTCTAGTGGGGTTGGGGGTAGTCATGGTCAGGGAGGTGGTGGAGTAGAGGGTTTTGGTGGAGGAGGGAGTGGTGGAGATGTCGCAGTACTTCAGGGGCGCGGATGTCGGTTGATGCGCAACTTGAAGACACTTTGGGATTCGTCTCGGAAGATTTCGTTAATTTCAGTCCAAGTGCACAACAGCCGCACGACGATGCTCATATGGGAGAAGAAGTGGAAGACGAGTAGAAGAATTGGAGGGGCTGTTTCTACGACAAGACCGACATATTTTTGCACACTCGTTTTATTTTTGTAATCATCCAATGACGGTACTTGGTTTTTTTAAAAACTTGGTGTACTTTGTTTTTATTTTCATTTTCAAACTTGAATGATGTATTTTGTTGTTTTTTCATTTCGGTTAGCCCGGAGGGGCATACTCTTTTGGACAAACGATTAACCTTTTTCGGATATTAGTTATTTTCAATTCCTTTTATAATTTATAGCTCTCTTATTTAAGTGTGTATATATATATATATATATATATATATATATATGTATGTATATATATATATATATATATTATTAGTTTTTAATAACGGTGACATCCCCGATATCTATATGTGTTGTTTTTGTAGTGTATGTACTAACCATACAGGTACCTTGGGAGTAATACTACGGATGTCACGCTCCCGAAAACACGCCTTTTTCCGGGTTTAAGTTAAGCTTTTCTCCATCCTTTGTATTTATTTACACACCGAGGACGGTGTCAATTTTTAAGTAGGGGGTGGAGGCTTGCCCTATTACGCCTTTTGTTTGTTATTCCCGGTATTTAAACTTTTTCGAGTCGTTACTTAGTTTTGATCGACCCTTAGGTGAAATCTGAGTCGTTTTTCAAATTTTTGTTTTTCAAATTTTTGTAGCGCCAATGTTGTCAATATTTATAACGATCCCTCGTATTGCGTAGTTAGACATGTGTTAATACTCGAGTGCATTTTACGTTATAGCTTTTATCGTGTGTTGAGAAAAATGAACCGGCACAACTTCACATATAGCTTCGACGTCTTCGATAACTCGACTAGTGATCAATTATAGTTGTTGTATGACCTATCTACCTAGAACTTATATTAGTAACTTCGAGGCAAAATAGAAAGGTCGACCGGTAGTTTGGTATGGTATGACGGTTTTGGCGCTTCTTTTGACCCGACCATTGCCATATATAGACATCATGTACATTATCCATCGTACCCCCTCAAAGCCTTGTTAGGGTGGTTAGATCCCCACCCGAAACGGCCATTTTGTTACTAGCCCGTATTTACCGAACCCTAAAGCTCTTTGTGATCTACATTTCCTTTTTCACCCTACTATTTGAGCTTTATGTTGAATCATGTGAAATTTTGGGTTGTGAAAAGTTATTTTTGAATATGTTCGGGAAGTACGTGTTTAGTGGGGTATTGGTTGGAGTTGAGTAAATATTGTGAGTTTGTTTATATTTATTTTTAGAAGCCTCGGTTGTTTATTAACCATTCTTTTGTGCCAGACGGCTTAAGCCGTGGTTCTGCCCTTAAAAGGCATTACTACATGGTGTCCTCGTATCGACAGAATCTTTGGCTGTGGTACACCCTCGATTTGGGGCTGAAAAGAGGCCCCCGATTGTGCGGAATCCTCCCAAGAGACTGTCGAGGCGTTGGGAATGGAATAGATAATCAACTTCGGTTTTCTGGTAATCTCAAAAAACAAAACAAAAAAAAAGTGTATAGTTTGGTTGGAGCATCGTAGGTAATCGGGGTTGTACAGTTTTGGATTCTAAAGTTGATGAAATGGTAGACGGGAATGGTGTTAAGTAAGCTCAATAGTACTTCTCTTTCTCCAGTCCTAAATTCCATTTCGTTACCCCCGACCCTAGCCAAATGTTAAAACCGTACAAGTCCTGCCTGACCGTACTGAACATCGGTTGACCTCGATTAGTGGAGATGTTTACGAGTTATAAGCTTATGGTGTAGTTTTGGTTCGTCACTCGTCTATAATCTAAACCGGTTGTAGTAGTCGATGTCGAAGGAACTATTCTTTCACACACATTCATTGCTCAACACAAGGTAGAACTAACGTTTGATGATACTCGCGTTTCGACTAGTGTATTAACTGAGTAATACGTAGTCTCGTTGTATATATTTATAATATTGACTCTACTTCTGTTTAGAAAGCTCAATTTTGCTCGGGGGCAAGCAAACTCTAAGTAGGGGGTAGTTGATAAGAGTCAATTCGACTCGGTTTATATATACATTTTGTGCCCCTTAACGACTCGTTTAGGTTATTTCCGGGAGTAATCGGCTTAGTTTTCATATAGGTTATATATTTTGTGGATCCCGAGAGCCAGATATATATTCCGTGATTAACGGGGTTATTCCGGTAATTTTGTACACTTTCGGTCATTCTCGGTCACCCCAAAGTCCCGTGGGGGTTATATTTGGTATGTTTTTTTATCCATTTTCAGGTTTTAGGTGCTCGGGAATGTCGTGGAATGTAAACCGGAGCTTCGGGATCAAGAAATCAAGTATTTTGGTAATAAAAGGTGACAGGCGCCCGCCTGTCACCATAGGCGCCCGCCTGAAAATACGGTTTTTGGCTTAGAAAGTTGCTGATAGTTTTTGTGAAGGGAAAAATCGATAGGCGCCCGCCTGTCAGTACAGGCGCCCGCCTGTGGGGACTTATAAAAACTCTCCACTTAGTGGAGAGTTGCATGTCATTACTTAGATAGATTTTTCCAAAACAATTTCATCTCGTTTTCAGACCTTTCTAAGCTCTATGAACTTGGATTTCATGCTTTTGGATTAATTTCAAGTACAAATTGTTCTTTTTTTATTTAGCGGTTATGCCCGTACTGTTATGATAAAGAAGGGGGATTGACTCGGTGGAATAGCCGAGTCAATCCAAAAAAAATATATATCAAAAAGATGGACAATCAAACCTATTTCTCGATTCAATAGAAGCTCAAAGAGATGAATAGGGTCCCAAATAAGGAGAGATGTGTAAAAAGTAAGTCCGATTACGCCTATTCCTAATCCTAAATGGAATGTAAGGACGTAGGGATCCATATGTAAATAGAGTATCTATTTAAATACGCTCAAATGACCCCTTCTCTGTATCAAAAGATTCACCCACAGCCTGTAGATCTTTTCACGAACGGATTAATCGGACGAGAATAAAGAGAGAGTCGTTGATCGTTGTATATTGTACGGATCTGAAGACGGTTTTCTATTTCATTGATTTTCGGTTATTTTCATCTATAAGTGGTACCTCTAATCTTCTTATTTAGATCAATTACTTATGTTTAACTTGTTTGCTAGTGTTTTCATGGATAGAATGATTAGCTAATTTCCCTATAGCCGAGTTATGCAATGAATGTTAAAATCGAGCCTTAGTTCGGATCTTGGGAGAATTTTTGATGTGTTGTAGTTCATATTGATGTTGATTGTTGTCCTAAAACTTATGCTTAGCGACGATTGTTGAATTCGGGACTTAATAATCGTATATTACGTATTCTCTTTACATATGTATTTTGTGAGAGAGTGCGGGAAAAGGGGTTTTAGGATTGCCGTGTAAAACCGACTAAGTGTTTAGATTCGGTTTTGTGTGTAAGGTTTATATTGTTGTCAAGCGTCTCATTCGAGAATAGACCGTATCAAGTCAGTTAAATCCGGTTTGCGGACTGTTGAACTCGATATAGGAAGCTAGGTTGTTGAAATTGGCGACTAGGTTCGGAATTAGGAGATGACATCCTTCGATCAATATCAATTAGGGTTAGTAGTCCGAGTTCTCCCGGAAATGAGCTAGGGTTTGAGAGTAAGCATTCAGAACATCTCTCGGCTATCTCTTTTAATCGTTCAAGCCTCGTATTGTGATAGAACCGTGATAGTTATAGTGTATTAGTTTGATAATTGTGGCAAGAATTAGTATTGTTCCATGTTAAACATATTGAAAGGCTATCGATCTAAACTCGAGATGAAGCTAGCCGAGGTACTTAACTCGTGTCCCTGAGGGATACGACCTTGCTTGCCAGTTTATATTACAACCGACTCGGTACTCTGCCGGTCAAAGTTGGTTACTATATAAAACGGCCATCAGTTGTCTCAATAAACTCATTTATTCTTGTGTAGATACATCGGAGTTTGATAATTCTTCGATATGAAAAACACCAACTGTCACATCATCACATTTTCTACGCTTCAACTCTCTCTTTCCCACTTGTAATTCATCCATCCTCTTATTTATCACCGCCATTTCTCTCAAAATTTCTTCCTCATTCGAAATCTTCTCATCCCCAATGGCGAATTCCGTTTCACTTGGACCGGGATCCCACAATTTCTCATTTCTTGTCACTGTTTCAATAGCCTTATAAACATCTTGGGCTGTGCTCATCATAAGTGATCCATGGCATGCCAAATCAATTTTTTTTCTTGACAATTTATGCAAGCCTTTACAAAATAATTGGACTTGCATGTCCAAAGTATAATCATGATTTGGACACGCCCTCAAAAGCTTCTTAAAACGGTCCCAAGCATTGTCCAAAGATTCAATTAAATCTTGCTTGAAATTAATAACTCTTACCTTAAACTCTAAATATCTACCCGGTGGAAAGAATTGCTTCAAAAACTCAGTTTGTGTATCATCCCATGTTTGCAAGTGATGGTGGGGAAGTGACATAAGCCATTCCTTTGCTTGACCTTTCAATGAAAAAGGAAATAATGCAAGGCGAGTGAATTCTTGACAAGCACTAGTTTGGAATCCCGTATTGCATGTTTCTTCAAGGTTGTAAAGATGTGAATGTGGGTCATCATGGGCCTTTCCATGGAATTGAGCTCTACTCTCCACTAGACAGAACATATGAGACTTGATTGAAAAAAATTTAGCATCAATGTGAGGTAGCGAATAGGATTATGAACTTGATTTTTCCTTTGAGTGGCTTGTGATGGGAGTCAACTTTACGTGACTCCGGTGCATTAATTACCCCCGTTTATCACACTTTCAGCACAATTTTGGGTAAATTAGACCATTTTCGGGGTGATATCGTGAGCTTATGGCACGGGGAACGAATCCGTTACTTTGATGAATTCATACCCCTTTTTGTTGATATTAACCCCATTCCCGAGCACTTTTACCCTCTGGAATTGTTTGGATGTTGTGGTGGTTTATGATATTGAAGGGTATTGGTGTCTCGAGGACCCGGAAGGTGAGGATTTGTGGTGAAAAAGCATGACCGAGGCAAGACGAAGGCCTAAAAAGGGAAAAAAGTGAAGATTTGGGGAAACAGGGGTTCAAACGCACGTTTGAATCCTCCAAACGCACGTTCCATGCCATCAAACGCGCGTTTGAATCCCCAAACGCGCGTTCCAGAAGTTCAGATCAGATTCAGAGTTGAAGCCCTCTAAACACACGTTTGGGAACCAGGCCAAACGTGCGTTCCAAGATCCTAAACGCGCGTTTGAACCTTCCTAAACGCGCGTTCCAGATGAAGAACAGTCAAGTCCCTGCCCAGAATTTATGTGTAACGCACGTTTCAGCCAAGCGAGACGCACGTTTGAAGATCCCAAACGCACGTTCCATCCCCTTAAACGCGCGTTTGGACCATTTTTGCAGCAGATTTTCCCTTCACCTATAAATACCCCCCTTAGACATTTTCTTGGATATCAAGCTTTTCTTAGCAAAATTCTACCCATTTATTGCTCGAATTTTGTAATAGCTTAGAATACTCTCTCTTAGTGTAAATCAACAACATCTTAGCTTAATCTTTCTATTTCTTAGCTTAGATTTTCATTCCAAACACTAAGAGACCACCTTTTAATTACTTCTCTATTTTGTACTTTTTGGATCTCAACTCGAATTTCTGCAATTTAATGGTATATTTCTCTTCTCTTTTACTTGTTATGGCTCTTATTTACTGTTTTATGCATGTTTTGATTAGTATAATGAGTAGCTAAACATCTACATAGTCGAATCATGTGAAATTTGGAGAAATCACCCTTTGGGTGATGAAATTGGGAGTGGGTAGTGCTTTTTATCATTATATCTTGCTTGTTTCACGTCTTAGAACTTGTTATAACGGATTTGGGCTAGATTGATCACCTAGGTCAAAAATCACACACATCACTCTTGAGAGTTGTTCAGAGAGAGGGGTGTGGGAAAAGGGTTCTAGGATCGCATTGTAGTGCGAGGTTACTCGTTTTAACGTTTAAACGGCTCTCGGGCTTAACATGTCTTGTGAGTGAATCTTCTTTAGGGGAGGTTAATTGACTAGGCATAAGGTGTTGGGGAAGAGTTGTTCAGAACCTAGCACCGGGATTAGGAGTTCGTACCCGTGAAATTGAATGTAAGAGTTTGTTGTTATTGCACACTCCCGGTTTTGTCAATCCTTGGGGTGAAACTAGCTATTTTGATCATGGTTCGGCTATGTCTCCTTAACTATCTTTAAAACTTAGTCGTTTAATCTTCTTTCTTTCTTTTTATCTTTAGACTCGTTAGTTGGAATCACTTAGTGTCGTTGTAGTAACAAAACCTTAAAACTTTGATCACCTAGACTAAGCATTACGTTCACTTTGGTACTTGCAAGCACGATTCCTTTGGGTTCGACCTCGTACTCCTGTAGCTATTCTAGCAATCGACCTGGTACACTGCCGGTTAGAGAGTTAGTTTACCCACGGTTTCGAGTCTTTACAAATTGTTTTTGTTGGGTGGATTTTAGCTCAATCAAAATGGCGCCGTTGCCGGGGAATTGTGTGCTATTTGTGATATCTTGTAAGTGAACCGAAGGCTTGGGCCTAGGTTTTATTTTACTGTTTTCTTGTTGTTTGCTTTTTGTAGTGCATGACCCGGAGATCTCAAACACCACTCGAACCTTACATAGACGGAATTGAAGCTTACGCAAGGCGTAGAAATAGTCAACGAAGAAGAGGTCGTCAAGTAGAGGAGTCGATTCCGGTCCTTGAAGAGAATAGTTTGGGTGAGTTGGGAGAAGGATCCGACATGGCACAACAAGGTGGACAAGGTTTGGAAGGAAATTTGGGGAATAATAATGGAATTCCAGTTCCGAACCCGCCTCTTGTCAACAACATTGCGCAAGGAGGTGGGAATGGACAAGGAAACAATGCGGTGAATGCGAACGGGCCTATACCTCAGAATGTTCAACATGAGGCCCAAGGAAATCAAATGGATCCCGCTTTTATGCAACAATTCAATGCATGGATGTTGAACCAGTTTCAACAGAACCAAAACCAAGCCCACAATCAAGGTGCAAACGCGATGCCGAATTGGTTTAACGGTCAACAAGAGCAAAACCAAGGTGGTTTGACTTGTAGAGATTTTGTGCTAGCTCCTACGGCAAACATGGGGCATAGTCCAATCCGAATGCCACCGGTAGCCGCCAACAATGTTAAGGGTGAATTTATACGATTTACAACGCTATATTTTATGATAATTTCCCTTATATCAGAATTAATTCGCATAAGAAACGAGTATTTAATGAATATATTGAGTAAATGATATTTTAGAAGAGTTAATCGCAAAATAGGTTGATTTATGTGTTTTAATTATGATTTTATGATTATTTGGACATTATTACGTCTTGCGATGTTTTTATGTGTTATAGGTACGTGTTTGATGCTCAAATGATGATCAAAAAGAGATAAGAGTCGAAATATATGTTGATAAAAGAGATAATGAAGGAATTGACAAGAAGAAAAGAGATAGAGATCAAGAAATCGAAATTTAATCATATTGAACTGGCGTCCAGGTTCCGTCCAGTGGACGGGCGTTTGCTGAACCTGAACGAGCATCCAGGGATGGAAAGTTGATTCAGGAAGTTTGGACGCTGAGGTGGATGCTGGATGGACGAGCGTCTGATCATGACTCGGCCCGATTTGAAGTTCATATGAAGAATGGACGGGCGTTCAAGGATCTAGACGGGCGTCCGGTAGCCGACTTAGGGAAACCGACTTTAAAATCTATAAATAGTCGGCTGTTTCTCAACCCTAAGGAGACCATACACTCATTACTCAAAACCCTAAACCTAGGGGCGGCTTTAGGCTGCGTTTTTCTTCCTTTTGTTCCAGTTTCCATGCACTTTAGGTTAGATTAAAAACTAGTTACTTTTTATGCACTGTTTATACAAATTTGAGTTGCTGAGGATGTTCAGAGGCTGAGAGCTCATCAAACGAGTATTGTGAAGCCATCCGACGATTGTTGATTTCGTTTTCTTCGATTGTACTGTGAGTTTTTTATTTAAAGGTTGTTTCTTATTCATGTTTATTATGATTAATTGCTTTTACATCGGAAGATATGCATGTGTGATTGTTTATTGTTGATGGAAATCTTAATAAACCCTAGATCACCATGAATAAGAATAGTAATTCGAATCTATCATAACGGAAGTTAATAGGTTTAATTGCTAGATAATAAACATAAAGTTTACACCTTTGGTTAGAAAACGCGTTAATCTTACATCGGAAGATAATAGATTAATAGATGAACTTTCTAAGGAATTAGTGTTCATAATTAGGTAAGGTGAATCACAACCTAGATAAAAACCGCAATATAATCGAGATAGGAAATCAATTCTTGTTGGATAGGTGGATCAATCCTCGTTTGCTCGTTATAAACTTGATTTAATCCTTAAAACTTGAATTTGTTTAGTTAGTTTACTTTTAATTGCATCTTAGTTTAGTTTAGTATTGAATTGGTTCGCAACCCGTATTCTTCCTAGCTTTGGATTATATCCTCTGTCTAGTTTAATTTTCTGGCTTGTTTGGTTTTTATTCACTGTTTAGATTAGTTTCGTGACATAGTTTAGGTTAGACAAAAACTAGAATCACAATTGTTTAGTTCCCCGTAAGATCGACCCGGCATTAACCACTATTACTACGATCCTTATACTTGAGGTTAACCGGATTATTACTTGTTTTGTGTTAATAAATTCCGTGACAAGTTTTTGGCGCCGTTGCCGGGGAACCGGACGGTTGTCTAGTTTTTGTTTTTCGTTTTTTTTTCTCTGTTTGTTTTTGTTTTTCCTGTTTTTATTTCGTTTTAAATTCCTGTTTTTAGTTGATAAACGTTTAGGTAATTAGATAATTAGGGTTTTAGCTTAGGATTTAAGGTTTTCTTGTGTTTAGTTCTCCCATCTTTGCTCTCTCTCTGTTTCTGTTCTTTCGTTCCCTTTCTTTTTCTGATATTTCCTGCAATTTTCTGCTTCTGTTCTAATTTTCCCGCTACCAAACGGGCGTCTGAATAGCTTGGACGCCCGTCCGCTGGAAAATTATCAATTCTGTTCTGTTTTTATTCACTTAGACGAGCGTCCATAATATTTGAACGCCCGTTCAAGTATTCCGTTTGTCAGACGAGCGTTTGGACAACTAAACGCCCGTCCAGTCCAAATTCCATCCGGACGCCCGTCCAAACTCTTGGACGTCCGTCTGGCCCTGTTTCCTTCAATACTTTTGTTTCCTTTTCTTCTCTCCCCTTTCTTTTCTTTAGATTTTTAATTAGGCTTTCAATTTCTTAGTTTTTAGGTTTTAACCACTTGTTTTTGGTCCGGTTTATGCAAACTCGGAGTCAAAAGGGACCGTTATTGTACACCCCTGACCCCGAGCGAACCGTAGTCCGGCCAAACAGGCGGATTTTCCGTTCTTCGGTTCTGGCAGACAGAGCGAGCGAGATCTTGAAGATCAACTAGCAAGAGAAATCACTGATTTTGTGATAATGGCCGCTAATAATAGACGTACGTTGGCAGACTACGCCATGCCTGGCAAAGTCAAAGTCAACCCACCTATTGTTATTCCAGCCATTACCGCACAAACATTTGAGCTAAAGCCAGGACTTATCCAGATGATGCAGCACGCATCAATCTTTCACGGCTATCAATCAGAGAATCCGCATACCCACTTACATACGTTCTTAGAGATATGCGGCACTACACGCATCCAAGGAGTAAGTGAGGATGCTATCAAGCTAAAACTTTTCCCATTTTCTTTGAAGGGAGAGGCTAAGGAGTGGTACACCTCTCTCCCCTCTGAATCCATCACCACCTGGGCTGAACTTGAAAGAGAATTTCTAAGTCAATACTTTCCGCCTTCAAAGACAGCCCAGTGTTTGAACGACATTTTCACGTTCTATCAGAAAGAAAACGAGTCGTTCTTTGAATGTTGGAAGAGATTCAAGTCCCTTCTCAGAAAATGTCCTCATCATGGCTTGCCACTGGAAAGGCAAGTCAACACCTTCTTTAGTGGATTGACCGAGCTCACAAAAGGCATGGTCAACAGTTCTTCTGGTGGGGCATTTCTGAAGAGAACACCTGAAGAGGGATGGGCACTGTTTGAGGACATTGCGAAGTATAATTATGCTCCCTCTTATCAAGCAATTCAAGCACCTCCCCCTCCTAAGGTTGAGGAAGTTAATATGCAAAGTTTGATAGCCATGCTGCAACAGCAGATGGCAACATCTCAAATTTCACATCCGATAAATCAAACTTCTTCTTTTCCACAGAACCCTCAGGTTCTGTATTGCGAAAATTGTTGCCAGACTGGCCATATGAATGGCCAATGTCAATTTAATCCCTCTGCACCTTATCAAGTGAATGCTGCCATGATTATGGACAGTACAATCAAGTCACATGTCAGAATTGTGACGAGGTGGGGCACACTTCTAAATTCTGTCCTATGAACGGACAGAATGCGGAAGTAAACGCATTCTATGGCCAGAACAATCCAAGGTTCAATCAGTTTCCTGGCCAGAGCAATTTTCAAAGCCAAGGGTTTAATCCATCTTCAAATTTCAATCCTAATTCGAATTTTAATTCGAATCAGAATTTCAATAGAAACCCTGGGTTTATTCAGAACCAAAACTCGAATTTTTCCAATCCTACGCAAAAATTCAATCAGAATTGGCCTTCCAATTCAAATTCTCAATTCCAAAGTCGGCCCAGCCAGCCCTATTCTTCAAACTTCCAGAACTCTCAAGGCCCCTCCCAACCTACCACTCTTGAAGCTAAATTGGAGGAGCAAAGTAGGTCAATGAAGAATCTAGAGAGACAAATTGGGCAACTGGCTGAACAGTTAGCTTCTAGACCCCCAGGGCAGCTGCCCAGTTTCACCGAGAAGAATCCAAAGGGTGGTCAAGTTGCTCAGGCTGACTTGAACAAAGGCCCATGTACTGACCTCGTGCCATCAATTCAATACGGTAAAGAGGAGGCCAGTGCAATGAATCTGAGAAGCGGTACTCAAGTTAGTGGTCCTTCCCATCAGGGAAACCACTAGCCCCTCCTGCCATTGATAGGGCAGGAGGGGAAGCTGAGCACCTACACTCCCCTCAACTGCAAGAGAAAACTCAGGTGGCTGATCCCCTGAGAGGTGAAAAAGCTGGAGATCCTCAAGTGGCTGATCCCTCGAGGACTGAAAAAGCAAGCAAAAGTCAGGAGGCTGATCCCCTGACTACTAAGAAATCAGAAAAAGCTGTTCGTTGGAAGGATCTGGAAGACAAAGCTGTAAGTGCATCCTCAAAGAAAGTCTTTTCTGAGAATGACCTTAAGAAACTTCCATTTCCACCGAGAAAGAGCAACATTCCCTTGATTGAGGATAAGAAGTATGAAAAGGTGCTAAACCTTTTAAAAAATACTCAGGTGAATCTTCCATTATCAGATGTCTTGGTCGAAATGCCTAAGTATACAAAATTTATCAAGGATGTTGTGTCTTCGAAAAAGAAGTTAGCAGGCATGGAAAGGCAAATTGGTGAGGATTGTTCCATGATTAATTATGAAAACTTACCAATTAAAAGAGGTGACCCTGGTAATTTCGTACTTACAGTAGTAATGGGAGGTCTAGTTTTCCCTAATTCTTTGTGCGATCTAGCTGCCTCTATAAGTCTTATGCCAATGTCTGTATGCAAACAGCTCGGTTTACAAAGCCTTCTAGAACCCACTACTATGAGTTTACAATTCGCTGATAGATCTTCTAAGAAAGCTTCAGGGATCCTGAAAGACGTTTTGGTTCAGATTGATAGATTTACCTTTCCAGTTGATTGGTATGTTTTAGATATGGAGAAAGATGAAACCGTCCCCCTGATTCTTGGAAGACCCTTCTTATCTACAGCTAGAGCCCTCATCGATTGCGATGGTGGGCGAGTGACTATCCGAGTTGGTGATCAAGAGGTGAGTTACAATGTCTTAAAGTCCATTCAAGTACCCTCTGGCCCTCCAACCGGCTTTTCCATCGATTATATGACGGATGGTTTTACCGATTATATGGATAAGCAAGTCATGGCTGTAGAAGCAGAATATGAGCGATTGGTTGACAACCTAAATACTCATGGTGTGGTTAATTTAGATCAATTAGCAGCTGATTTTGAGGAAGAATTATTCGAAGGAGAAGCTTTGGCAGTGGGACCACAGAGTAAACTCAGCAATATTGAGTTGAAAAGTGGAGATCTCAAGTCTAGTTTAGAAGACCCCCCTGCAGATTTGGTGTTGAAGCCGTTGCCTAAACATCTTAAGTATGTGTTTTTAAGAGAAGGTGACAAGCTTCCATTGATTATATCTGCCAAGCTTTCTCGTTTAGAGGAAATGAAATTGATCAACGTTTTGAGAAAAAATGAAAAAGCCTTTGGTTGGCAAGTAGGAGATATCAGAGGAATATCTCCTGACATCTGTATGCACAAGATCAAGACGAATGAGGGTGCAAAGTGTGTTAGACAGCCCCAGAGGAGGCTCAACCCTCATATGCAAGAAGTCGTTAAAAAGGAAATTATCAAACTGCTGGACATGGGAATCATTTATGCCATCGCGGATAGTGAATGGGTTTCCCCGACTCAAGTAGTTCCCAAGAAAGGGGGAATTACGATTGAGAAGAATGAGAAGGGAGAGGAGATTGCTTTGAGACTTGTCACTGGTTACAGAGTCTGCATCGATTATCGAAAGCTCAATGAGGTAACCATGAAAGATCATTTTCCCCTTCCATTCATTGACCAGATGCTTGAGCGTCTGGCGGGACACGCATTCTACTGCTTCCTAGATGGATATTCAGGATATTTCCAAATACCCATTGATCCAGCTGACCAAGAAAAGACCACTTTCACCTGCCCTTATGGTACATTCGCTTACAGGCGAATGCCATTTGGTCTATGCAATGCCCCAGCCACTTTTCAGAGATGTATGCTGGCTATTTTTGACGGGCTTGTAGAAAAGTGTATGGAGATTTTTATGGACGATTTTTCTGTTTTTGGTCAGTCTTTTGATGATTGCCTTGACAATCTTGATCACGTGTTATCCAGATGTGTGGAAAAGAACTTAGTACTTAATTGGGAGAAATGCCATTTCATGGTAGATGAGGGAATAGTTCTTGGCCACAAAATCTCCGCCAAAGGTATAGAAGTTGAAAGGGCAAAAGTGGAAGCTATTGAGAAGATGAGCTATCCTAAGAATGTGCGTGAAGTTAGAGGCTTTCTCGGACATGTCGGTTTTTACAGAAGGTTCATTCAAGACTTCTCCAAGATAGCCAAGCCCCTGTCCACTTTACTAAAGGAAGACGTTGAGTTTAATTTTGATGAGAGCTGCAGGCAAGCGTTTGAGGAGCTCAAGGATCGTTTAATATCTGCTCCAATTCTTATTTCGCCCGACTGGAACCTACCGTTTGAGCTTATGTGCGACGCATCAAACTATGCTGTTGGTGCTGTTTTAGGACAAAAGATCAAAGGGAGATTCCAGCCTATCTATTACGCCAGTCACACATTGAACCCCTCTCAAGTTAACTATACCACTACTGAAAAGGAGCTTTTGGCCGTAGTTTTTGCTATGGACAAGTTCCGTAGTTACTTGTTAGGAGCTCAAGTGATTGTGTGGACTGATCACGCTGCTTTGCGGTATCTGATGACTAAGAAAGAGGCTAAACCGCGCCTACTGCGTTGGATACTGACCCTACAAGAGTTTGACGTTCAAATTAAGGACAAAAAGGGCAGTGAAAACGTAGTGGCTGATCACGTTTCCAGAATGTTAAGTGAGGAAAAGGATGATCCAGATGATATAGATCTTTACTTTCCTCTAGAAAACATTATGTTGATAGACGGTTGTCCTCCTGATGTTCCGTGGTATTCTTCCATCGTAAATTACCTTCATGCCCAATATCTCGATCCAGAAATGTCTTATCAGGAGAAGAAAAAGTTCTTCTCTGATTTGAAATATTTCGTTTGGGATGAACCTTATCTTTTTAAGATCTGTAAAGATGGTTTGCTGAGAAGATGTGTTCCAGAATCCGAGCAACGGGATATTATTGAGCAATGCCATAGTGGACCCACTAGGGGTCACTTTGGTCCGTGGAAAACCGTTGCTAAGATCTTTCAATCTGGTTTCTATTGGCCTACGATCTTTAAAGATACAGAAGCTTTTTGTAAAGCTTGTGATAGGTGCCAAAGAACCGGTACTCTGACAAGGCGGTTTGACATGCCTTTGAAACCCATCCTAGAATGCGAAGTCTTTGATGTGTGGGGTATCGATTTTATGGGACCATTCCCGTCATCTTGCGGTAATAAATACATCTTAGTCTGCGTAGATTACGTGTCGAAATGGGTAGAGGCTCAAGCCACTCCTCACAATGATCATAAGACGGTAATGAAGTTCTTAAAGAAGAATATCTTTGTGAGATTTGGATGCCCACGTGCCTTGATCAGTGATGAAGGGACGCATTTCTGCAACCGACCCCTAGAGAAAGTCCTTGAAAAGTATGGTGTTCGTCACAAAACTGGCACACCATATCATCCGATGACTAGTGGTCAGGTTGAAAGGAGCAACCAAAGCATCAAGAAAATCCTGGAGAAGACGGTAAACAGTCATAGAAAGGACTGGAGTTTGAAGTTGGATGATATACTTTGGGCATACAGAACTGCCTATAAAACCCCTATGGGGACATCTCCATATCAAATGGTCTATGGAAAGCCATGTCATCTGCCTGTTGAGTTAGAGCATAGAGCGTATTGGGCTACAAAGTTTCTGAACTTTGATTCCCAATATTGTGGAAAACATCGACTGCAGCAGTTACACGAGTTAGACGAATTCAGACTCCAGGCCTACGAAAGTGCCAAGATTAGTAAAGATAAGATGAAGCTACTCCACGATGCTAAGATTAAGAAGAGAGAATTTCAAGTCGGCGAACAAGTTCTTCTATACAATTCTAGGTTACATCTGTTTCCTGGAAAGTTAAGGACACGTTGGTCCGGCCCTTTCGAGATTCTCCAAATCATTCCTGGAGGCGTTCTAGAACTTCACGGTTATAGCGGTAAACCGTTTCGAGTGAATGGTCAAAGGTGTAAGCACTACATTGGTGAACCTAAAGAAACATCTTTGACTGTTCGTTGCCTCGATATCCTCGGGTGTGGTGCTACACAAGTCGATGAATTTGACGTGTTTTCCCCTGACCTATTTTCAGAGGATGACGATAATAGTCAATCTGAAGAAGTTCTAGCCGGTAGTTGGGATATGGAAGAGTATTGGAGGGAGCGTCAACTGAAAAGTCATCAGAGAAATCAGAAGAGAAAAAAGTCAACCATGGGAAAGTTTAAGCGTATTTGGAAAACTATTAAAGATTTCACCCCATGTGTTAGATGCTGTTTCTGCAGCCACACTACTGATCAGAGCTTACACGAGGTAGTGGCTGGCAGAAAAGTCAAATGTCCTGACCCAGGCTGAGCTTTAAACGGTGTCGAGCTAACGACGTAAAACAAAAGCGCTGAGTGGGAGGCAACCCACTGTTTTCTCTCTGTTTTTCTATTTGTTTTTACTTATTTCCTCGTAATTTTATGTACTTTGTTTGAATTGAATTTGTATTTTTGAAGTTTTATTTGAGTTTAATAATAAAGTGCACTTTTGAATTTGGGTTGTATGGAATTTTATGATTTTTGCACTTTTTTCCTGTTTGGACGCCCGTCCAGAAGACTGGACGCCTGTCCGCCTTGACCAATTTTTGGACGAACGTCCACTAAGCCTGGACGCCCGTCTGATATTTTCCCTCCAATCCTGTATGTGATTTAAACTCTTGGACGAGCGTCTACTAAACTGGACGCCCGTCCAGTTCATCTGATTTCCCAGTGGACGCCCGTCCACTGAGTTGGACGAGCGTCCAACCTCTGCCTATATATACTCCCTCAACGCATGAACCCTCATTTTTCTGAATTTCAAATCGCAAAACCGTTTCCTCTCCCTCCTTTTGCCCTAAAATCTTCAAATCTAAACCATTTTGAGCGATTCAAAGTGCTCCAGGCCGCTCTTGATCCCCTATCTTTGATTTTCATAACCAAATTCCCCAACACACAGTATTTTTGGAGAATCAGGCCCCACTCCAGTCCGACTATTTGGAGGAAAAATTCGATTTTGGAGCCCATTTTGGTGTTGTTTGGACTCATCTTGATCACGATCAGCATCTCCTCACCTTACTCGGTAAGTTCATAACAACTTTTCTCGATTTGGTTCACATTTTTCTGAGTTCGATCTTTGGATCGGCTCATTCACTCGAATTGCACCTTATTTGTTTCGTTGTTGTTCTTGTTTTTGCTGATTGGTGCTGTGATGATGATGTGGGTGATGAATGGGGTTGTTTGGTGATGGTTGTGGTTGTGGTTTGGTTGTCTTGAAATCCCACTTTGGATGTTAAACGGGTATCTTGTTGCGAATTGGGATTGTGTTGGTTTAGTCTAGGCTTGAAAATGGTTCATAAGAAGGCAGTGGTGAAGAGGCAAGGTAAGGAAGTGGCCCGGGAGGCCGGGAAGAAGCGTAAAGAGATTGATCCTACCATAGTTGATCCTAACCGGGGCATTAGTATTCGAGAGCAACCTCCTAGAGCCACCCAAACTAGGGCTACCTTGAGAGATGAACCAACCTCGGACTCTGAGACGGATGAGGATGTGCCATTAGCACGAATGCATAGGGTTCCCCGAGGTGGAGGATCATCTAGGGCTGAGGTTACTGTGGAAGCTACCCGGGAGGAGGAACCGGTTCAACCTAGGGCTGCCCAACCTAGAAAGAAAGCTAAAACCGTTGCTCCCATGCCATTGCCTCGTAGATTCGTGAATCCTAGAGCCCATGATGTTTATACTAAACATTACTTCTCGAGGACAATGTTGATTGAGAGGGCCACTTTGGAGGCAAAGGTTGATCCGGGGTTCGTTAAGTTGCTTAAGGATCGGAAATGGGAAGCCTTGATGACGATTCCAACTACCCCGGTCAATAGCTCCTTGGTTCGGGAGTTTTATGCCAATTGTTCAGAAACCGACTTGGAAACGAAGGTAGTTGTGGTTCGAGGGGTCCAGGTTCCGTTTACACCGGAGGTGATCAATGCGAAGTATGGGTTGGCAGCTTTTGAAGGTCGAGATTACAAGGAGGAGATTGTACATAGGCAGAGTTTGGGGCAGGATCCCTTGGAGGAGTTGAGATTGCGAGTTTGCCCGGCTGTGGCCTGGACGTTAAGACCGGGTGGAGACCGGAAGGAGCTGGTTACCACGACCTGGACGGAGGACTAGAAGGTCCAGTGTCGATTCATTCAGAGTCGGTTGTTGCCTAAGAACAACTTGACACACTTTCATATTGGTGACCTAGGCATGTTGTATGCGTTGACGTTTGGCTTGAATGTGGATGTGGGACGAGCTTTGTATGACGAGATATCTATCAATCAAAAGGTTTACACGCGGAGCTTGATCGTCCCTCACCTGATCCACGGGTTGTGTATCGATGCCGGTGTGCCTGAGTTTAGAGCCGATCATAAGCCGAAGAACCCGAGGCCTTTACATAGAGAGAAAGTTAAGCCTTCGGGACAGTCTAAGTCAGGGGCACCCCAGGAGCCTAGTTCGTCATCTGCACCGCCTCGAGCGTCCTCACTTCCTACTTTATCTCCCTCGGTACGGATGAGGTTGAGTATGGCCAACAGCGTTAGGAATTGGATGGAGGATATTCGGACTTCTCAGAACAACATTCTGACTATTTTGAAATGTATGAGTGAAGGCCGGAAGCCGAGGGATGACAGGATCTTCAATCCGAGCACCATTGATTTTCTTTATTCTTCTGAGATCGAGCAGGCTATTGCGGATGCTATTCACGAGTCTGAGTCGTCTTCCGATGAGGACCAGCCTGATTCAGTAGCTGGGACTGCGGCACCACCATCTGGACCCTCTCCCGATCCTCCGGCTGATGATTCTCCAGCTCCGGGGCAATCATGATTTCTTTGCCTATCTTTCGATTTTGATTTGCCCTAGATATTGTCATTGTATATTTCTGCTACTTTTTACTTATATGATTCGTTGTAATTTTTGATAATGCTACTGTACTTTTCCCGATGGATCATGTAAGCCATAAGGCACCAGTACTGTTATTTCTAGACTGTTTCAACTTTTGAAAGTTTTGGATGGTTTATCTATTGGTATTATTCATTTTTCTTATCTCTTTCCATTCTGGTATGATTCCCCGTTTTCCCCGAGATGGTTCCGTGTTTGTCAAGTCGTGCAGGTATAATTCTAGCGGTTTTGTCGAGCTACATTGTAAGATTTCGAGTTCCAAGTGTCACTATATAGGCTCCAGCCTGACCGACATTCGACTAACGCTTGAAATCAGCTAAGTCTTTTATCTTTTCTTTCATTCTGCACAACATGAGGACATGTTGATCTTTAAGTGTGGGGGAGGGAATGAGTCGATAGTATCTATACATTTGCTTACATTCGTTACGTTTCTATGCAACATGAGCTGAAATGAGCTAGAATTTTCAAAATTTCTCGACACTTTCGCTCTTGTCTTGTCCCGAGTAGGCAATGCATAATCTATGTTCATTATTTTTATAGTCATTTAAGCCATATATCATATGTTTGGTAAGTTAGTTGTTTCACCTGAGATCGATTTTTCACGAGCCATAGTGAATGATGAGCTAATTTATAAAGTTATACCCCTTTTGGACGAGTGATTTCTGATTTTCTTATAAGTCGTGTGCTTAGTGCTACGTATATATCTTGAGATTTATGATAGTTTGTATTTAGATCCGAAGTATGTTATACTGTGAATATCTAAGGTTTGAATGTGATAAGTAACACGTAACTTATCGTCAAATGAAAAAGTTGAAAAATATAAGAATTAATTGGGTGTGTCGAAAGCTAGTCGATGATTTGAGTGCGATAGGGCATTATCTCGAAATGTCCTATACCACTATGATGACTAAAAGCTCACGACAGTCAGAAAAAGCTGCCTTATGATTGGAGTAAGGTAGGGTATATCTCGAATATCCTATTCTGCTATGACAGGGCAAGAGCTCATTCTGATGTGCGTTTAAAAGTGAAAAAGTGAAATCAACTAAAAGATTAGTATGAAATGAATATAAGACTAAGTTATCGTCTATCTTATCCTCAGTAGAAACTGACAGATATGTTGTAGGGATTATCCTCTGAGTATTTCAGAAAGGCCCTAGATATATTCGATCATCTTTTTTTCGGGATGTATCACGTTTGTAGGGTACATCTTATGAGTGTCATTTATTACTAGTCTACGAGGGGGTATTAGCTAGTTTTGCTTTGAGTTTCTCGAGTTTGGATTTAGTGGAAATTTTCTATGGCCATGCACACACGCACTGGTGAACTTCTGATTTATTGGATATGTGTTATATATGTTTAGATGTCTATCTTTTCTCGAGCCTTTACTTTGTTTTGTTTTGCTCGGGACGAGCAAAAGCTTAAGTGTGGGGGAGTTGTTAAGGGTGAATTTATACGATTTACAACGCTATATTTTATGATAATTTCCCTTATATCTGTATTAATTCGCATAAGAAACGAGTATTTAATGAATATATTGAGTAAATGATATTTTAGAAGAGTTAATCACAAAATAGGTTGATTTATGTGTTTTAATTATGATTTTATGATTATTTGGACATTATTACGTCTTGCGATGTTTTTATGTGTTATAGGTACGTGTTTGATGCTCAAATGATGATCAAAAAGAGATAAGAGTCGAAATATATTTTGATAAAAGAGATAATGAAGGAATTGACAAGAAGAAAAGAGATAGAGATCAAGAAATCGAAATTTAATCATATTGAACTGGCGTCCAGGTTCCGTCTAGTGGACGGGCGTTTGCTGAACCTGAGCGAGCGTCCAGGGATGGAAAGTTGATTCAGGAAGTTTGGACGCTGAGGTGGACGCTGGATGGACGAGCGTCTGATCATGACTCGGCCCGATTTGAAGTTCATATGAAGAATGGACGGGCGTTCAAGGATCTAGACGGGCGTCCGGTAGCCGACTTAGGGAAACCGACTTTAAAATCTATAAATAGTCGGCTGTTTCTCAACCCTAAGGAGACCATACACTCATTACTCAAAACCCTAAACCTAGGGGCGGCTTTAGGCTGCGTTTTTCTTCCTTTTGTTCCAGTTTCCATGCACTTTAGGTTAGATTAAAAACTAGTTACTTTTTATGCACTGTTTATACAAATTTGAGTTGCTGAGGATGTTCAGAGGCTGAGAGCTCATCAAACGAGTATTGTGAAGCCATCCGACGATTGTTGATTTCGTTTTCTTCGATTGTACTGTGAGTTTTTTATTTAAAGGTTGTTTCTTATTCATGTTTATTATGTTTAATTGCTTTTACATCGGAAGATATGCATGTGTGATTGTTTATTGTTGATGGAAATCTTAATAAACCCTAGATCACCATGAATAAGAATAGTAATTCGAATCTATCATAACGGAAGTTAATAGGTTTAATTGCTAGATAATAAACATAAAGTTTACACCTTTGGTTAGAAAACGCGTTAATCTTACATCGGAAGATAATAGATTAATAGATGAACTTTCTAAGGAATTAGGGTTCATAATTAGGTAAGGTGAATCACAACCTAGATAAAAACCGCAATATAATCGAGATAGGAAATCAATTCTTGTTGGATAGGTGGATCAATCCTCGTTTGCTCGTTATAAACTTGATTTAATCCTTAAAACTTGAATTTGTTTAGTTAGTTTACTTTTAATTGCATCTTAGTTTAGTTTAGTATTGAATTGGTTCGCAACCCGTATTCTTCCTAGCTTTGGATTATATCCTCTGTCTAGTTTAATTTTTTGGCTTGTTTGGTTTTTATTCACTGTTTAGATTAGTTTCGTGACATAGTTTAGGTTAGACAAAAACTAGAATCACAATTTTTTAGTTCCCCGTAAGATCGACCCGGCATTAACCACTATTACTACGATCCTTATACTTGAGGTTAACCGGATTATTACTTGTTTTGTGTTAATAAATTCCGTGACAAACAACTTGGAATTGAATAGGAACATCATACATTTGTTGGGAGACAACGCTATATTCAAGGGAACCGCTTTAGAAAATCCTCACTTATTCATTGATCACTTTCTCCAAATAGTGAACTCGACAAAGATCAATGGAGTGAGTGATGAGGCGCTCAAACTTATGCTTTTCCCGTTCGCCTTGAAAGAGCAAGCTAAGAGGTGGTATGACTCGTTGCCTAATGATTCTCTACACACATGGGAAGAAGTGGTTAAAACTTTTCTACTCAAATATTACCCCCCTTCGAAGACCATGGATATGAAGGAAGCTATCATGTCATTCAATGCTTATGAAGGAGAAGAACTACATGAGTCATGGGATCGGTTTAAGGCTTTGTTGAGGGAGTGCCCGGGGCACGGATTGAGATCGTACGAGGTAGTTCATGCTTTCTTCCGGGGTTTAGACCAAGTGCATCAAAGTACCTTGCATGCTTCGTGCAATGGAGATATTATGAGTATGGTACCCGAAGTGGCTATGAACCAAATTGAGAAGATTTCCGAGACTTCGAGGCAATACATATCGTCGAGTAGAAAGGGGACAAGAAGCAAGAAGCCCGGTTTGGTTGAAGTTAAAGAAGTAGAGGCAAGCGATCAATATCATGCTCAAGTACAAGCGATGGAGCAACAGTTGGGGAGATTGCAAAAAGAGAATGAGAGTGCTAAGCTTTGCCAAATTTGTAGTGGATCACATTCGGCAAAGGATTGTAGGATGACGACCAAAGCTCAAAATATGGCTTATCCTCAATCCTCGACTCAAGGGCAACCTAGTACCCCATCTCAAGATAGCATGAATGAGTTAGCTAAGCGGATGATGAGTATTTGCTCTATGGAGCAATGGAATACGGGGTCCCAATATCAAAATCAGTCACAAAGCCCCTATCAAGGCCAATATATGGGGGAACAACAAGGTGGGCAACTGTATGAAGAATCCCAATATGTGAACTATGTGGGACAAGGTCAATGAGGGAACTATGGAAATCAAGGTGATGGTTCTTGGAGGAATAACAACAATCAAGGTTGGAACCGTAATCAAAACCAAGGCCAAAACCAAGGTTATAGACAAGGCCAAAATCAAAACCAATCTTCACAAGGGCAAGTCTATCAACCTCCACACCAAAGGCAACAAGGAGGGTATAATCAACAAGGTTCTAACAATCATCAAAACCCTCCTCCTTTGGCTCCTATACCTCAAAAGAGTTCAACCGATGTCATCTTGGAACAAATGAACAAAAACCTTGCGGAAATCAAGAAAGACATGGTTGAGATGAGCTACAAACATGGGTCCGCCATCAAAAATCTTGAGACACAATTTGGTCAAGTGGTGGAACATGTTCAGTTGAAGGGCGGTTTACCGAGTAACACCGAAAAGAACCCAAGAAGTGTGAACGCCATCTTAACTCGAAGTGGTAAAGTGTTGAGAACTAGTGGAGAAAAGAAGGTCCTATGGGAGAACAAGGCTAGAAAAGCTCCTATTGAGACGGAAGCGGGAGCTATGGATGGTGATATAGATGGGATTGAAGATGATGAAGATCATGGGGAGTATGTCAAGAAGAAGGAAGTAGAGAGGAAAGAAGCTCAAGCTAGGGGAGATTTTGTGGTTATCGATGTGAAAGAGGAGGAACCAACCAAAAGAGAAGGGAAAGAGCCAATGAAAGAGCCGTCTTCCCCACGCACCAAAGGTAAGAGAGGTATGATTCCTCCGCCTTCTAAAGATTTTGATTTGAGTACCCTCCCTTATTCCCCTAAGAATCATAGACAAAGTTGCTTGAATAAGGCACAAACTCGATTCATTGAGATTTTGCGAAAAATTGATTTGAACATTCCTTTTCTAGAAGCACTTGCAAACATGCCCTCGTATTGTAAGTTTTTGAAGGAGTTGCTGACTAAAAAGGGTAAAATGCAAGAAGTAGTGTGTCTAAATGAAGAGTGTTCAGCTATTTTTGATGGAAAGTCTAGGATTCCCCCGAAAGTTCGAGACAAGGGTAGTTTCACTATCCCGGTTACTATTGGTACGACTCATTTTCCTAGTGTCCTATGTGATTTGGGGGCTAGTGTAGGCCTAATGCCCCGTGCTATATATGAGAGTCTAGACCTAGGAGAGTTGGAGCCAATGGGGATGACCCTTCAAATGGCGGATAGGTCTATTAGGGAGCCTATGGGAGTGATAGAGGATGTCATAGTGAAAGTGGATAAGTTCGCCTTCCCGGAAGATTTCGTTGTACTAGACATGGAGATGGACTCCAAAACACCTTTGTTGTTAGGACGTCCCTTTTTAAATACCGGGAGGACTTTGATAGACGTTGCGAGTGGTGAGATTATTTTGAGAGTTGGAGAGGAAAAAGTCGCGGTCAATGTCTATAAAGCCATGAAACATCCTAAGGAGAGCACCGAGGACTGTTTTTCTATTGATGCTATATATCCTTGCGTTTCGGAACATGTTGACATGCAGGTGTATAAAGATGAATCCGATGAATGCATGGAAAAAGTGATTAAGGAAACCGATGAAGAAGAAGAGTTGGTAAAGGAAGCAAAAGAGCTCGAAGAGACGGCTTTCGTGGGTGAAAGGTGGACTGAGAAGATTGATCTCGGGCTTGAAGGAGAGTTGGAGAAACCATCAATTGAGGACCCACCAAAAGACATGAAAATGAAGCCGCTTCCACCTCACTTGAAGTATGTTTTTCTTGAAAATGATGATTTACTTCCTTTGATTATTTCTTCTACACTAACGGCTTTGCAGGAAGATGAGTTAGTGAAGATGCTTAAGAAGCATAAGCGTGCTTTTGGGTGGAAGATGTGCGATCTTAAGGGTATTAGTCCCACCATTTGCCAACAAAAGATCATTTTGGAAGATGGAGCAAAGCCGGTAAGGCAACCCCAAAGAAGACTCAATCCACACCTCCAAGAGGTTGTGAGGAAGGATGTGGTCACGATGTTGAAGCTAGGGATTATTTACGCCATCTCGGATAGCAAGTGGGTGAGTCCCACCCAAGTGTGCCGAAGAAGGGAGGTATGACCGTGGAGATCAATGACAAAGGAGAGGAGGTGCCTAAGCGCTTGGTAAGTGGTCATAGAATTTGCATTGATTATCGTAAGCTAAATGACCAAACCCGTAAAGATCATTTCCCCTCCCTTTTATTGATCAAATGTTGGAGAGATTGAGTGGCCATGCCTTTTATTGTTTTCTTGATGGGTTTAGTGGGTATTACCAAATACATGTGGCTTTAGAGGACCAAGAAAAGACTACCTATACTTGCCCCTATGGTACCTTTGCCTTCCGTAGAATGCCTTTTGGGTTGTGTAATGCACCCGCGACATTCCAAGGTGCATGGTTGCCATATTTGCGGATATGATAGAAAAGTTTTTAGAAGTCTTTATGGATGATTTTAGTCTGTTTGGTGATTCCTTTGAACAATGTCTAGATAATCTTGAGAAGGTGTTGGGTAGATGTGAAGAGACAAACTTGGTGCTTAATTGGGAGAAGTGTCATTTGATGGTTACAGAGGGGATAGTCTTAGGGCATAAGATATCTAGTAAGGGTATAGAGGTAGATAAGGCTAAGGTTGAAGCGATAGCTAAGCTTCCTATGCCCACCAACCTAAAGACTCTTAGGGGTTTTCTAGGCCATGTGGGGTTCTATCGTAGGTTCAATAAGGATTTCTCGAAGATAGCCCGTCCTCTTACTCTTCTTCTTGGAAAAGACGTCCCGTTTGATTTTGACAAAGCTTGTGTTGAAGCATTTTTTATGCTCAAGCAACTGCTTGTATCCGCTCCCATCTTAGTTGCCCCGAAATGGGATCAAGAATTTGAGCTCATGTGTGATGCGAGTGACACCGCGGTTGGTGCGGTCCTCGGTCAAAAAATCGACAAAATCTTCAAGCCTATTGCGTATGCTAGTCACACCTTGAATCCAGCCCAACAGAACTACACCACCACTGAAAAAGAGCTTTTAGCGGTTGTCTTTGCGTTCGATAAGTTTCGGTCTCATCTCGTAGGTTCTCGGGTAGTTGTCCACACGGATCATGCCGCTTTGCGTTATCTCTTTGCCAAGCAAGATGCCAAGCCCCGCCTCTTGAGGTGGATCTTGCTCTTGCAAGAGTTTGATTTAGATATCCGAGATAGGAAAGGTTGTGAGAACGTCGTAGCCGACCACTTAAGTCGTATGGAGCTTAGTGAGGAGTTGATTAAAGCACAAAGGGAGATAAATGACTCTTTCCCTCACGAGCAACTATATGCACTCGACACCCTTCTTCCGGCTAAAAAGGGAAACTTTCTAAAAGTCGGTAAGGAAGGTAGTCCTTGGTTCGCTCCTTTTGTCAACTACCACGAGTGCGGTTTTGTAGATCCCGACCTTGACTCGAACCAAAGGCGTAAATTCCTTAGTGAGGTTGGTAAGTATGTGTGGGAAGATCCTTGTTTATATAGGTTGTGTTCGGATGGTATTTTGAGGAGATGCATTCCAGAAAGTGAAATTTTGAGTGCTCTTTCGTTTTGTCACGACAAAGAGGCCGGAGGCCATTTCTCGGGGCAAAGAACCGCTTTGAAAGTGTTGCAAAGTGGACTGTATTGGCCCACTCTGTTTCGAGACGCACATGCTTATGTGAAATCTTGCGATGCTTGTCAAAGGTCCGGTCGTATATCTAGAAGGAGTGAGATGCCTCAGAAGCCGATCATAGTGTGTGAGATTTTTGACGTGTGGGGCATTGACTTTATGGGCCCCTATCCCTCTTCGTGTGGTAACAAGTACATCCTAGTCGCGTGTGATTATGTGTCCAAATGGGTCGAAGCCTTAGCTTCACCCACCAATGATAGGAATGTTGTTATCCGGTTTCTTAGAATGAACATCTTTTGTCGGTTTGGGGTGCCTCGTGCTATAATCAGTGATAACGGAAGTCATTTTGCCAACAAGCCGTTTGATAAACTTTTAGAGAAGTATGGAGTGAAACACAAGTTAGGTACCGCTTACCATCCCCAAACGAGTGGTCAAGTCGAAGTCACGAATAGGGGTATTAAGCGTATCTTAGAGAGGACGGTAGACACGAATGTCAAGAGTTGGTCTTTAAAGTTAGATGATGCTTTGTGGGCCCATAGGACAGCCTTTAAGACACCCTTAGGCATGTCACCTTACATGATAGTCTATGGTAAATCTTGTCATCTTCCCGTGGAGATTGAGCACAAGGCTTATTGGGCCATCAAAATGCTAAACCTCGATGATACCTTAACTGGTGAGAAGCGTATGGCCCAATTGAATGAACTAGATGAGTTCCGCCTTTGTGCTTATGACCTTTCCACGAAGTATAAAGAAAAGACTAAGTTACTCCATGATAAGTTGATTAAACCTCGTGTTTTCAATGAGGGTGATGAAGTCTTATTCTACAATACTTGTTTGCATCTTTTCCAAGGGAAGTTGAAGTCTAGGTGGTCCGGTCCCTATGTTGTGTCAAAAGTCTACCCGTCCGGTGCTATTGAAATCACCCATCCTAAGTTTGGCACATTCACCACCAATGGCTTGCGGTTGAAAAGGTATGAGAGGTTGCCTTACGACGAAGCACTAGAAATAGTGACTCTTGAGGACCCCGTACCTTGTGACGAATCTTGTAAGTCTTGTCACGGACTTTAAATCTTGACACTTTTAATTTCAAATCCATCTTTCCATCTTTCTACCCTTTCTCGCCTTATGCCAACGGTATAACTTTGAAAAAGTTGGCACCGTATAATCCATCTTGTCGAGCCAACGACGTAAAACAAAGGCGCTTGGGGGGAGGCAACCCACCATTTCGTAGTTTGTTGAGTTAGTTTGGTGTTTCTAGAGGTCTCGGGGTGGTTAGAATCAAGTGTGGGGTAGAAATCTTGAGTTTTCCTAGTTTCTGGTCTAAACGCGCGTTCCAGCCCTTTCAAACGCGCGTTTACAGCTTTTTCCTCCCAAACGCGCGTTTAGAACCTTTTCAAACGTGCGTTTGGAGCCTCAACTCTCTGAATGTGAATCCCCTCCCCAAACGCGCGTTACACCTTTCAAACGCGCGTTTAAGCTTGCGAAACGCGCGTTTCACCTCTTTCAAACGCGCGTTTGAACCTTTCTCCTTTAAATACCAGCAACCTCAAACCGGCGTTTCGCAATCGGATTTTTCTCAACCCTACGGCGTTCGGCAGCCGCATCCACCATTTTCACTCGAAATCCTTCGTTTCTCAACCGATTTTGGCGATTTAAAGCCCAATCAACACCTCTCAACCTCTTCTTTTGATTTCAGCAAGCCATTCCAACAACAAATCCTCCAAATCCTCGGTTCGATCGGTAGTATTGGCGTTTTTCCCCATAGTCGAATTTAGCCAATTTCGACGTTTCGAGGCTCGTTCTTCGCTCCAAATCATTATCATCATATCATTTAAGCATAGAACAGGTATAATTCGGCTTTACGCTTAAGTTTCGGTTAGGGTTAGTTTTTGCCTATTTTTTGGTTTAACGCCCTTTCTCGTTATTTATTGTTTATTGATTTGTATACCTTGTTTCTGTTTGTTTTGTTTGTTTTGTTGATTGATGGTGAATGGTGTGGCTTTTGTGGGGTGTTTCGTTGTGGATGGTTGGTTTGTTTGAAATCCCGGTTGGACGATAACCGGGTCGGTTTTGATTGTGACTTGGTTGTTTGGTGTTGTTTGGTTGGTGTTCATAGAATGAGGGAAACTAAACGTAAGGAAACCGAGGGTAAAGGTAAGGGGAAGCAACCAATGACTAGGCAAGCCCCCAAAAAACAGAAAACCTTAGTTTCTCCTCGGGTACCTACGGGTGGTATTCGAATTGGTGGTAGAGTTGAGAGTAGAAACCCTCGAGCCCTTAGGCCAATGGGACAGTTGAGAGATGAGACGTCTGATGAAGATTTTGAGCCGGATACCGAGGGGAGGAATACTAGTAGTGATAGTGAGGAGGCGACAGACCTTGAGAGCGATGTGCCCTTGGCACATTTGCAAGCCAAGAAGGTAACAACACCTGTTTCACCTCCTCCACAATCTACCCCCCACAGAGTGCCCCCGAGCAAAACCCTCCTCTAGCCCCCCTCCTGATGATATTATCCCTTTTGAGCAGCGTTTTAACTCACCGGTTGCCTTGTCTAACTATAATGAGTATATCGCTGTGAAAAACATGTGTTATGAGAGGGGTCTAGACCTCAAAGTTGTGCCTCAACCCTTCATTGATGCCTTGAGGAAGAGAGGGTGGAACAATCTGATTTATGAGCCTGAGGGGCATCTGAATTTATCAATAGTCCGGGAATGGTATGCAAATTTCAGTGTGGCTAATCTGGAATCCGGGTTTATCAAAGTTAGAGGGGTTAATGTCCCGTGGACCGTCAAAGCTATCAATGATTATTATCGGATACCGGATTTCGCAATCGGATTAGAGGAGATGAGGAAAGCAATCAACCCCGACTTACCGTGGATTTCAAAAGGTAGCAATGTGAGGAGTCAGTTGGTGACGACTGGGCCGGATGATTGGAAAGTGAAAGCAAAGTTTTCTCAGAACCGTCTACTACCGAAAGACAACATCACGCACTTCCACATTAAGGATTTGCAACTGTTGTATGCTCTGCACTATAATCTGAAGGTAGACGCCGGGAAAACCATCTTTGAGGAGTTTAGAGAAAATCAAAAGGTTAAGCGTCGGATGATTATGTGCCCTTATCTTATCCATGGCTTGTGCACAGGAGCATTGGTAAAAGAGTATCCTGATGATCAGATCCTAAGGAAGAAGAACCTCCCCGTGATGCCTAAGCCATTCAATGCCCGCACCACTTCCAGACCTCCTAGGCCCACCCCACGCCCTATTCACACCGTTCTCCGCCCCACTGCCCCTACTACCTCCACTACACTCCCTATACCTCCACCTCTCACTACCACCACTACTACCACTACTATACCCCCACCTCCTCCCTCTACTACTGGACCTTCCACCACACCTACACCTATACCTTCTATACCCACTACCGGGGGGCCATGGCTTAGTGAGAGGCAGGGGCTTCTGATTGCACACAAGCAGAGAGACTGGATGGATAGTCTAAGGGTGACCCTGAACGGCATTGTGGAGAATCAGCGGGTATTGGCTCAGGAGAGGCAGGTTGAGCTTCCTGAGTTGGACCTAGATATTGCACCGTTTCAGTATACCCCGGAGATCGAGGCAGATTTGCAGAGGGTCACAGAGGAGATGTTTGTTGATCTAGATGAGGGGTTTGATGACATTGCTTTGGACAATCTGATGGGCACATTGCTATCAAACATCCTTATAATGAGTCCGAATGCAATTTTTTGGATGTTATTATGCCTTTGGTTGTCGAGAATGCTAACACGCAGGGCTACAAAGATGATGATGCTATGGAGGAATGTATAATGAAATCAAGTACGGCTGATGATGAGAACGAAGAGTTGGCCGAAGCCGCCGGTGAACTCGAAATCACTGATTTTGTTGATACGAGATGGCACAAGTTCCTGGAACTTGAATTAAGTGATGAAAAAGCGAAGCCTTCGGTTGAGGATCCGCCACGGAACTTGGAATTCAAGCAACTCCCAGCTCATTTGAAGTATGTATTTCTCGAAGATGATTTACTTCCGTTAATTGTATCGTCTGTTTTAACTAACTCGCAGGAAGAAAAGCTACTTCGAGTTTTGAGGAGCCATAAGAAAGCGTTTGGATGGAAAATGGCTGATATTCGGGGTATAAGCCCTGAAATTTGTAAACATAAAATAATCCTTGATGATGAAATGAAGCCGGTAAGGCAACCGCAAAGACGGTTAAATCCTCATATACAGGAGGTCGTGAAGAAGGACGTGATCAAGATGCTCGAGATGGGGATCATTTATGCAATCAGTGACAGTGAGTGGGTTAGCCCGACACAAGTCGTCCCGAAGAAAGGAGGGATGACGGTTCAGGCCAATGAGAAGAATGAGCTTATTCCGACTCGACTAGTCACCGGATATCGTGTTTGCATCGACTATCGGAAGCTCAATGACGCAACACGTAAGGATCACTTTCCCTTTCATTGACCAAATGCTTGAACATTTGAGTGGCCATGTTTTCTATTGTTTTTTAGATGGGTTCAGTGGATATTACCAGATTTTAATCGACCCTAAAGACCAAGAAAAGACCACTTTTACGTGTCCGTATAACACTTTTGCTTACACTCGAATGCCGTTTGGACTATGCAATACCCCAGCAACATTCCAGCGTTGCAAGACTGCCATATTCTCTGATATGCTTGAAAACTTTCTTGAGGTGTTTATGGATGACTTCAGTGTGTTTGGTGACTCGTATGATGATTGTTTAGATAATCTGAATAAAGTGTTGCAACGTTGTGAGGATACGAATCTAGCGTTAAATTGTGAGAAATGTCACTTTATGGTAGAAGAGGGTATCGTGTTAGGGCATAAAATCTCGAGGAGAGGTATTGAGGTAGACGGAGCGAAATTAGAGGCTATCGAGGATCGAGCGATTACCGCCTCCCGTGAATTTGAAAACGCTTATAGGTTTCTTAGGACACGCAGGTTTTTATAGACGATTTATACCGGACTTTTCGAACCGTGTTAAACCTCTTACTCATTTGCTTTCAAAAGATGTGCCCTTTGTGTTCGATACTAAATGTTTAGATGCTTTCTTAGATATTAAGCGAATGCTTGTGACTGCCCCTATTTTAATAGCACCTGATTGGAACCGGGAGTTTGAAGTTATGTGCGACGCTAGTGATATGGCTGTGAGGGCCGTGTTGGGCCAGAAATGCGAGAGATTGTTTAAGCCTATCTACTATGCGAGACATACTTTGAATCCGGCTCAAATCAACTACGCAACCACCGAGAAAGAGTTACTTGCGATCGTCTACGCCTTTGATAAGTTTAGGTCGTATTTAATTGGTTCAAAGGTCGTAGTCCATACTGACCATGCTGCGCTGAAGTATCTTTTGAACAAGAAAGATGCTAAACCTCAACTCTTGCGATGGGTTTTATTGCTCTAAGAGTTCGATGTTGAGATAAAAGACCGTAAGGGCTGTGAGAATGTGGTTGCGGACCACCTCAGCCGCTTACAATTGACCCCTGATGTGTTAGCACGAGAGAGAGAGATACATGATGAATTTCCGGATGAACATTTGTTTGCTATTGATACAGCAGTTCCGGAGATGAAAGAGAGTCCTCTAATTCCCGGTAAGTACGGTAATCCGTGGTTTGCTCCGTTTGTGAATTATCTTGCGTGTGGTTATTTAGAACCTGACCTAACTTACCAACAACGTAAGAAGTTCTTTAGTGATCTTAAATTTTACCATTGGGATGATCCGTATCTTTTCCGTAGATGTTCTGATGGCATAATTCGTAGATGCGCTCATGATGGCGAGATACCAAGCATTTTGTCATTCTGTCATGACAAAGAGGCCGGTGGCCATTTTTCGAGAAACCGAACAGCGTTAAAAGTTCTCCAAAGTGGTTTCTTTTGGCCCTCAATCTCCAAAGACTCACACAAATACGTAAGTATGTGTGATGCTTGCCAAAGGTCGGGCAGAAACTCGAGACGATTTGAAATGCCTATGCAACCAATTCTCGAGTGTGAGATCTTTGATGTTTGGGGAATCGATTTTATGGGACCATTCCCGTCTTCCTTCAATAACAAGTACATTCTTGTGGCGGTGGACTATGTTTCAAAGTGGGTCGAGGCTTTGGCTTCTCCCACAAATGACCGTAATGTAGTAACTCGCTTTCTTAAGAAGTACATTTTCACCCGTTTTGGTGTCCCCCGAGCTATAATAAGTGACCGTGGGAGTCATTTTTATAATCGGATATTTGATACGCTTTTGAGTAAGTACGGAGTTCAACACAAACTTGGAACTTCGTACCATCCACAGACTAGCGGCCAAGCCGAGGTCTCGAATAGAGGAATTAAGCGTATCTTAGAAAAAACGGTGAACTCCATTGGGAAGAATTGGGCTAAGAAGCTCGATGATGCTGTTTGGGCACATCGAACGGCTTTTAAAACCCCGATAGGATGTCTCCCTATATGCTAGTGTTCGGTAAAGCTTGCCATCTGCCTGTAGAACTAGAACATCGAGCTTATTGGGCTACTCGTTTCCTAAACTTTGATGAGGACTCTGTAGGAGAAAAGCGATTATCCCAGTTGGCTAAGCTCAATGAGTTCGGACTTGAGTCTTATGAGTGTGCTCATACCTATAAAGAGAAAACAAAACTTCTCCACGATGCGAAGATTAAAAAGCGTGAATTCAAAGTTGGAGATGATGTTTTGTTATACAACACTCGTTTGCACTTGTTTCAAGGAAAGTTGAAGTCCCGGTGGATGGGACCATTTAAAGTTTTAAAAGTTTATCCATCTGGAGCAGTCGAAGTAACAACCGAGACCAAAGAGACGTTTTTGACAAACGCCCTACGGTTGAAGAAATATGAAAAATCGTACTTCGATGCAAAGACCGTAATAGTCAACTTAGAGGACCCTCCTTATTGTCACGAGGGTTGCGAGTCATGTCGTTGACTCGTTTCCGAATCTATCGTTTCAGTTTTGTTCCCTAAGTATCCAAATTTCTCGTCTCCCGTTGAATCCGAAATTTTCTCGCCTGACGTTAGCGGAATAATCTATGTTAACGTCCATTTAAGTCATTCCATCTTTCTCTCTACCGAATCATCACGTCGAGCTAACGACGTTAAACAGCGGCGCTTCGTGGGAGGCAAACCACGATTTTTCTTTTTTAAATCTTAAGGAATCTCGGGGATGTTTCATAGTTCGAAAACCCCGGAAAATGATGATTTTTAAATTTTGAAAATCCCCTGTTTTTGTGACAGGCGCCCGCCTATGGACACAGGCGGCCGCCTGTGAAAGCCCTTTTCAAGCACAAACTCTCTGAACCGTTTTCTTCATGGTTTTTTTTGACAGGCGCCCGCCTGTATAGACAAAGCCTCATGTTATTTCTCCTTCTTCCTTCTTCCATAAATCATTCAACCTAACCCTCCGTTCCCCCTCTACGAATTACAGGTTCCCCCGCCTCCGATGACCACCCTAACCCCAAAACACCCACCAAAATTACTCTTTTCTTTCACCAAATCACCCCACACCCTCTACACTCTTCAATTTCACCATTTTTTTGGAGCTCCAACTCGGTTAAGGCGGATTCTTGGATTTGATACAAACCGGCGCCACCAACACCAACTACTCCGGCAACCTCCATTTTCTTGGGTTCTTACCTTTAGATTTGTAAGTTTTTATTCTTTGCTTTTTATTCATTTGTATAGGCTTATATATAACTTTTGATGTAAATATTGTTTTTATGTTGTTTATTCTTTGTGGTGTTGGTATTGGTGGTCTTTTGATGATGGTGGTGTTGTTTGGTGTGTTTTTGGGTATCCTAGACTAAGAAAACATGGTGAGGGAGAAATGACAGAGAGGTGAGTCGAGCCGTTCCGCTAGAGGGAAGAGTAATCCCGTTAGAGGTCGAGGTAGGGGAAGGCAAGCTCCTACTCGTTCACCAAGTCCCCCGCCCGTAGAAGAGGTGCCTATGAACCCACCCTTCTTGCAAGCCCAAGAGGACCCGCCTAGGGAAACCTTAGATCCCATGGCATTCGTTGTTTTGTTGTCGAAGAAGCATTGAAAGAGTTTAACACTAGGTTTCATTTGAGGAAAGCTTTATATGAACAACCGTCCAAGGAAGCCAAAGTGGGTAGCGACTTCTATAACAAAGTTACGAGTAGGCAGTGGGGAAGTCTTTTGACCGTGGGTGAGGACCCCATTAATATGACCATGGTGCATGAATTCTTTGCTAATGCTAAAGTCCAAGGGTCGGCCACTCGAGACTTTTTCTTGAAGGGTCGAGGCTCGCTTTTTACACCTCTTCTATAGCCGCTCATCTAGGTACGCCCTTGGTCAGTTTTAATGACAGCTACAAACAACTCATTAGCGATAGGGCTGCTCAACACAATCCACCCCTCGATGTTCTTGAGATGATTCGAGAGGATATTTGTCCCGGTTGTGCTTGGATACCGAGTGACAACGACTCTAGGAGTGGGGTAAGCACAGTCGAGTGGGACGAATCCCTACGCATCATAGTCAAATTCATCGCTAGCCGACTTCATCCCTCTTCCAAATTCTCCGAGATAAGCATTAAAATTCTGAAACTTGTCTATGATTTCGTTCATGATTTGCCTATTAATCCGGCTGTGGAGATTCGGTCCAAGCTTGACTCTTTTCTTAACAATCTAAAGCCAAACTTGATTTTCCCTAGACTTATAATAGAGATGGCACGTGCCAAGGGCATCCAAGAGTTGCCCAGTGATATTCTAGTTGCTCCCAAAATCCACTCTTTGGTAGGAATATCAAGCTTAGCCCGTCGTGGACCGCAATCTCAACAAGGTCCACCACCACCACCACCCCGACAACCCAATAGGATGGATTACAATGACCAATTTCAGGCTATGTTTCAATCTATGGGTCTAGTTCGGGATTGGTTTCAACATAATAGAAAATTTCAACGATCTCGTGAGCCGGTTTACGATCACATTGCAAATCAAGCCGGAATACCAACCAACAATTTTTTCCAATGCCGACTCAACCTTATGAATTCAACCCATTTGTTCAAACCTTTATTCCGGGTTCTTCTAGTGGGGTTGGGGGTAGTCATGGTCAGGGAGGTGGTGGAGTAGAGGGTTTTGGTGGAGGAGGGAGTGGTGGAGATGTCGCAGTACTTCAAGGGCGCGGATGTCGGTTGATGCACAACTTGAAGACACTTTGGGATTAGTCTCTGAAGATTTCGTTAATTTCAGTCCAAGTGCACAATAGCCGCACGCAGATGCTCATATGGGAGAAGAAGTGGAAGACGAGTAGAAGAATTGGAGGGGCTGTTTGTACGACAAGACCGACATATTTTTGCGAACTCGTTTTATTTTTGTAATCATCCAATGTCGGTACTTGGTTTTTCTAAAAACTTGGTGTACTTTGTTTTTATTTTCATTTTCAAACTTGAATGATGTATTTTGTTTTTTTCATTTCGGTTAGCCCGGAGGGGCATTAGCATACTTTTTGGACAAACGATTAACCTTTTTCGGATATTAGTTATTTTCAATTCCTTTTATAATTTATAGCTCTCTTATTTAAATGTATGTATATATATATATATATATATTATTAGTTTTTAATAACGGTGGCATCCCCGTTAAACATACTCCATATCTATATGTGTTGTTTTTGTAGTGTATGTACTAACCATACAGGTACCTTGGGAGTAATACTACGGATGTCACGCTCCGGAAAACACGCCTTTTGCCGGGTTTAAGTTAAGCTTTTCTCCATCCTTTGTATTTATTTACACACCGAGGACGGTGTCAATTTTTAAGTAGGGGGTGGAGGCTTGCCTATTACGCCTTTTGTTTGTTATTCCCGGTATTTAAATTTTTCGAGTCGTTACTTAGTTTTGATCGACCCTTAGGTGAAATACGAGTCGTTTTTCAAATTTTTGTAGCGCCAATGTTGTCAATATTTATAACGATCCCTCGTATTGCGTAGTTAGACATGTGTTAATACTCGAGTGCATTTTACGTTATAGCTTTTATCGTGTGTTGAGAAAAATGAACCGGCACAACTTCACATATAGCTTCGACGTCTTCGATAACTCGACTAGTGATCAATTATAGTTGTTGTATGACCTATCTACCTAGAACTTATATTAGTAACTTCGAGGCAAAATAGAAAGGTCGACCGGTAGTTTGGTATGGTATGACGGTTTTTGCGCATCTTTTGACCCGACCATTGCCATATATAGCCATCCTGTACATTATCCATCGTACCCCCTCAAAGCCTTGTTAGGGTGGTTAGATCCCCACCCGAAACGGCCATTTTGTTACTAGCCCGTATTTACCGAACCCTAAAGCTCTTTGTGATCTACATTTCCTTTTTCACCCTACTATTTGAGCTTTATGTTGAATCATGTGAAATTTTGGGTTGTGAAAAGTTATTTTTGAATATGTTCGGGAAGTACGAGTTTAGTGGGGTATTGGTTGGAGTTGAGTAAATATTGTGAGTTTGTTTATATTTATTTTTAGAAGCCTCGGTTGTTTATTAACCATTCTTTTGTGCCAGACGGCTTAAGCCGTGGTTCTGCCCTTAAAAGGCATTACTACACGGTGTCCTCGTATCGACAGAATCTTTGGCTGTGGTACACCCTCGATTTGGGGCTGAAAAGAGGCCCCCGATTGTGCGGAATCCTCCCAAGAGACTATCGAGGCGTTGGGAATGGAATAGATAATCAACTTCGGTTTTCTGGTAATCTCAAAAAACAAAACAAAAAAAAGTGTATAGTTTGGTTGGAGCATCGTAGGTAATCGGGGTTGTACAGTTTTGGATTCTAAAGTTGATGAAATGGTAGACGGGAATGGTGTTAAGTAAGCTCAATAGTACTTCTCTTTCTCCAGTCCCAAATTCCATTTCGTTACCCCCGACCCTAGCCAAATGTTAAAACCGTACAAGTCCTGCCTGACCGTACTGAACATCGGTTGACCTCGATTAGTGGAGATGTTTACGAGTTATAAGCTTATGGTGTAGTTTTGGTTCGTCACTCGTCTATAATCTAAACCGGTTGTAGTAGTCGATGTCGAAGGAACTATTCTTTCACACACATTCATTGCTCAACACAAGGTAGAACTAACGTTTGATGATACTCGCGTTTCGACTAGTGTATTAACTGAGTAATACGTAGTCTCGTTGTATATATTTATAATATTGACTCTACTTCTGTTTAGAAAGCTCAATTTTGCTCGGGGGCGAGCAAACTCTAAGTAGGGGGTAGTTGATAAGAGTCAATTCGACTCGGTTTATATATACATTTTGTGCCCCTTAACGACTCGTTTAGGTTATTTCCGGGAGTAATCGGCTTAGTTTTCATATAGGTTATATATTTTGTGGATCCCGAGAGCCAGATATCTATTCCGTGATTAACGGGGTTATTCCGGTAATTTTGTACACTTTCGGTCATTCTCGGTCACCCCAAAGTCCCGTGGGGGTTATATTTGGTATGTTTTTGATCCATTTTCAGGTTTTAGGTGCTCGGGAATGTCGTGGAATGTAAACCGGAGCTTCGGGATCAAGAAATCAAGTATTTTGGTAATAAAAGGTGACAGGCGCCCGCCTGTCACCATAGGCGCCCGCCTGAAAATACGGTTTTTGGCTTAGAAAGTTGCTGATAGTTTTTGTGAAGGGAAAAATCTGACAGGCGCCCGCCTGTCAGTACAGGCGCCCGCCTGTGGGGACTTATAAAAACTCTCCACTTAGTGGAGAGTTGCATGTCATTACTTAGATAGATTTTTCCAAAACAATTTCATCTCGTTTTCAGACCTTTCTAAGCTCTATGAACTTGGATTTCATGCTTTTGGATTAATTTCAAGTACAAATTGTTCTTTTTTTATTTAGCGGTTATGCCCGTACTGTTATGATAAAGAAGGGGGATTGACTCGGTGGAATAGCCGAGTCAATCCAAAAAATATATATATCAAAAAGATGGACAATCAAACCTATTTCTCGATTCAATAGAAGCTCAAAGAGATGAATAGGGTCCCAAATAAGGAGAGATGTGTAAAAAGCAAGTCCGATTACGCCTATTCCTAATCCTAAATGGAATGTAAGGACGTAGGGATCCATATGTAAATAGAGTATCTATTTAAATACGCTCAAATGACCCCTTCTCTGTATCAAAAGATTCACCCACAGCCTGTAGATCTTTTCACGAACGGATTAATCGGACGAGAATAAAGAGAGAGTCGTTGATCGTTGTATATTGTACGGATCTGAAGACGGTTTTCTATTTCATTGATTTTCAGTTATTTTCATCTATAAGTGGTATCTCTAATCTTCTTATTTAGATTAATTACTTATGTTTAACTTGTTTGCTAGTGTTTTCATGGATAGAATGATTAGCTAATTTCCCTATAGCCGAGTTATGCAATGAATGTTAAAATCGAGCCTTAGTTCGGATCTTGGGAGAATTTTTGATGTGTTGTAGTTCATATTGATGTTGATTGTTGTCCTAAAACTTATGCTTAGCGACGATTGTTGAATTCGGGACTTAATAATCGTATATTACGTATTCTCTTTACATATGTATTTTGTGAGAGAGTGCGGGAAAAGGGGTTTTAGGATTGCCGTGTAAAACCGAACCCTTGGGGATGCGGTAAGATATCTAAGAAATTATTCCATCGAACAGACTCCCCCCTGGATCCAGGAATAGCAACGTGTACTAAATGACCTGTCCAAGCCAAGGAACTTACTCCGAAAAGTCCTGACAAATGATGATTCAGGCGCGATTCGGCATTTTTGAACCATGAAAGGCTCGGTTTCCATTTCGGTTGTAGGTGTAACCAACCCGCTATTAAAAATATGGCAGAAAGAAATAATAGAAAAAGTGCTCCAGTATAAAGATCTTCGTTCGTGCGTAAACCAATTGTATACCACCACTGGTAAACGCCTGAGTAAGCGATATTCACCGGCCCAAGAGCACCTCCTCGAGTAAAAGCTTCCACGGCCGGTTGACCAAAATGCGGATCCCAAATT
Source organism: Gentiana dahurica var. dahurica (assembly GCA_024500145.1). Classification (NCBI taxonomy): domain Eukaryota; kingdom Viridiplantae; phylum Streptophyta; class Magnoliopsida; order Gentianales; family Gentianaceae; genus Gentiana; species Gentiana dahurica. Next base: position 124,051,270 of record CM044896.1, read on the forward strand.
GCATGAGCAATGGGTCTTACATGTAAAGGGTCTTGTACCCATGATTCAAAATTTCCTTGCCAAGCTACATGAAACAGATTGCCGGAAGTCCACAGAAAAATTATTGCTAATTGACCGAAGTGAGAAGCAAAAATATTCTGATAAAGACGTTCCTCAGTAATATCATCATGACTCTCGAAGTCATGCGCGGTAGCAATACCAAACCAAATCCGACGAGTAGTGGGGTCCTGAGCTAATCCTTGGCTAAACCTTGGAAATCTTAATACCATAATGTCTTTCAAATCCTCCTAGCCATTATCCTACTGCAATAATTCTTGCTAAGAAGAATGCCCATGTTGTGGCAATTCCACCCCGAAGGTAATGGGTTACTCCTACAGCACGCCCTTGTACAATGCTCAGGGCTCTCGGCTGAGTAGCAGGAGCAACTTTTAATTTATTATGAGCCCAAACGATGGATTCAATAAGTTCTTGCCAATAACCACGTCCACTGAATAGAAACATTAAACTAAAAGCCCATACAAAATGAGCGCCTAGGAAAAAAGGCCATATGCAGATAATGATGAGCCATAAGACTGAATTACCTGGGATGCCTGTGCCCATAAGAAATCGCGGAGCCATCCATTAATAGTAATAGAACTCTGCGCAAAGTTCCCTCCCGTGATATGAGTTATTACCCCCTGATCGCTTATACTGCCCCAAACATCTGACTGCATTTTCCAACTGAAATGGAAGATTACTACCGAAATTGCATTGTACATCCAGAATAGTCCTAAGAAGACATGATCCCAAGCCGATACTTGACATGTACCCCCTCTTCCAGGTCCATCACAAGGAAAACGAAAACCAAGGTTTGCTTTATCCGGTATCAAACGGGAGCTACGAGCAAATAAAACACCCTTCAGTAGTATCAATACCGTCACATGAATCGTAAATGCATGAATGTGATGGACCAAAAAATCTGCAGTTCCTAATGGAATAGGTAACAAAGCTAGTAAGTGTTTAGATTCGGTTTTGTGTGTAAGGTTTATATTGTTGTCAAGCGTCTCATTCGAGCATAGACCGTATCGAGTCAGTTAAATCCGGTTTGCGGATTGTTGAACTCGATATAGGAAGCTAGGTTGTTGAAATCGGCGACTAGGTTCGGAATTAGGAGATGACATCCTTCGATCAATATCAATTAGGGTTAGTAGTCCGAGTTCTCCCGGGAATGAGCTAGGGTTTGAGAGTAAGCATTCAGAACATCTCTCGGCTATCTCTTTTAATCGTTCAAGCCTCGTATTGTGATAGAACCGTGATAGTTATAGTGTATTAGTTTGATAATTGTGGCAAGAATTAGTATTGTTCCATGTTAAACATATTGAAAGGCTATCGATCTAAACTCGAGATGAAGCTAGCCGAGGTACTTAACTCGTGTCCCTGAGGGATACGACCTTGCTTGCCAGTTTATATTACAACCGACTCGGTACTCTTCCGGTCAAAGTTGGTTACTATATAAAACGGCCATCAGTTGTCTCAATAAACTCATTTATTCTTGTGTAGATACATCGGAGTTTGATAATTCTTCGATATGAAAAACACCAACTGTCACATCATCACATTTTCTACGCTTCAACTCTCTCTTTCCCACTTGTAATTCATCCATCCTCTTATTTATCACCGCCATTTCTCTCAAAATTTCTTCCTCATTCGAAATCTTCTCATCCCCAATGGCAAATTCTGTTTCACTTGGACCGGGATCCCACAATTTCTCATTTCTTGTCACTGTTTCAATAGCCTTATAAACATCTTGGGCTGTGCTCATCATAAGTGATCCATGGCATGCCAAATCAATTTTTTTTCTTGACAATTTATGCAAGCCTCTACAAAACAATTGGACTTGCATGTCCAAAGTATAATCATTATTTGGACACGCCCTCAAAAGCTTCTTAAAACGGTCCCAAGCATTGTCCAAAGATTCAATTAAATCTTGCTTGAAATTAATAACTCTTACCTTCAACTCTAAATATCTACCCGGTGGAAAGTATTGCTTCAAAAACACAGTTTGTGTATCATCCCATGTTTGCAAGTGATGGTGGGGAAGTGACATAAGCCATTCCTTTTGCTTGACCTTTCAATGAAAAAGGAAATAATGCAAGGCGAGTGAATTCTTGACAAGCACTAGTTTGGAATCCCGTATTGCATGTTTCTTCAAGGTTGTAAAGATGTGAATGTGGGTCATCATGGGCCTTTCCATGGAATTGAGCTCTACTCTCCACTAGACAGAACATATGAGACTTGATTGAAAAAATTTTAGCATCAATGTGAGGTAGCCGAATAGGATTATGAACTTGATTTTTCCTTTGAGTGGCTTGCTCACAAAGCGGTCTATTTTGGTAGGGTGGATTTGGAGGTGGATCATATGGATATGGTTCTTGGGGTGGTGGAGGAATTGGTGGTGGTGGTTCGAAAGGAGGTGGTGGAGGATAGTCATTTGGATTTTCGGGATTTTGGGCATGATTGAGCCCTAGCTCTTCTTGTGCGTCTACAAAGTCCTCATCCATCTCTACTTCTTGATTAGATGACTCTTGTGAAGAACTTTCACCTCTATTAGGCTCTTGGCTTGCTTGACTCCCTTTATTTTCGTCTCTCAAACTTTGAATGTAAGTGTTGATATCCGAACAATATGGAGTGAGCGGTGCCTTGCCTTGTCAAGAGCGGGTCATCCACTACAAGATGGAAACAACAAGAAAACAATAAAACAACACTTGGTGACTTACCAAGAGGTAAGCACCAAAGAAACAAAATAGAAATTAGGTTAGAAAAAAGTTTTGACTCATTCTCAATAATTTTGAACTAATACAAGTATCAACCATTACACATCCCCGGCAACGGCGCCAAAAACTTGGTCGAACTTTTCTAGGTTTCCAATCTCACCGGCAGTGTACCGTGTCAATTATAGTCTAGTACGGTGAGTCAAGGTCGTATCCACAGGGATGTGAGGTCAAACACCAATTAGTTATTATTATCTTGATCCGAATCACAATTTTGTGTAAGAAACTAATGATTAACTACAAAAGATGTTCAAATGATAAAAGAATCTAGCCAAGATGAGTCATAGTTCAAGTTATCTCCCCTTAATTGCTTGGAAAAAGAGTTACCTACCTCCTTCCAATTGTGTTCTGTTAAGGGTGATTTTATACGTTTTATAAGGATATATTTTATGTCAATTTCCCCCATATCTGGATGTTTTTCATAGAAATCGAGCTTTATATTGGTTTATTGAGCAAGTGAGGTTTTAAATGGTTTATTCGCAAAATTAGTTGAATTATGCGTTTTATTGTTGATTTCATGTTTATTTGGATATTATTACATTTTGTGATGTTTTTGATGTCATGTAGATGCATATTCTCGACCCAAAGAATGATCAAATGAAGATCAAGTTCGAATTATATGATAGAGAGGAGATAAAGTTGGAATTTGATAAAGGATAGAGAAGGAAGGAAAGGATAAAGATGAAGAAATCAAGTTGTTTATCCAGCTGAACTGGCGTCCAAGTCCCGTCCAGGATGGACGGGCGTCTGATCATCCAAACGAGCATCCATGAAGGTGACTTGATTCAGGATAGACGGATATTTTCATGGACGAGCGTCTATAATAGTGAACGGGCGTCCTTAAGCCGACATCAGCACAGCCGCCTCAGTTTTCTATAAATATCAGCGCGTATTTCAACCCTAATCAGACATTATTGAGACATATTGATACACAATCATTAGGAGAAAACCCTAGGCGGCCCCAGCCCCCTTATGGGAGGCTGGGGTTGCGATTTTTCTTGTTTTTATATTCGTTTTTTCTATTTCCTGTTTGCTGCCATGCTGATGCTGAAGCTCTGCAACATGAACAGCTTGTGAGATCGTTTATTTCAGCTTTCTTTTATTTCTTTTCCTTTGAATAATTTTATGAATGATTTCAATTTAAAGCTTGTTTCTTTTCCATGATTATATGTTTATGCAACGTATATCGAGAGATTGTTGTTATTGATGTTTACCGTATGACGAGAGTCGGTGTAAACCTTAGATCACCATAGGAAAGAATAGATCTTTTTAACCTAAAAATACGAGAGTTGATAGGTTAGAATATCTAGATTGTTAGATCTAATAAATCTTGCACCTTGGTTTGAAAACGTTAATCTTTAAGATCGAGAGATAAAAGATTGATAGGCGAATTATCTACGAGAGTAGGAATTCATACTTTTGAAAGGTGAATCACATCTTTGATTAAATCTTCATAAGATAATCTAGGTAGGAAATTAAGGGTTGCGGGATGGTGGATCATGGTTTGTTCTATGTTGATTTGCTTCAGTCATTATCATGTTCGTTAGTTTTATTGTCTTCCTAGTTATAGTTTTATTTACTTTTGTTCGCAACGATGTTTTCCTGGCTTTGGACTGACAATCCTCTGTCCAGTTTATCTTTCTGTTTTTGTTTTTGTTTAGAGTTAGAAGAATTAATATGAACTAGATACCCCGATTCCCTGTGATCGACTCCGGTATTAATCGCTATACTACGATCCCTACACTTGGGGAATACCGGATTTATAAATTTATTACTTGTTTATTTTCATTGCAAAAATTCGTGACATGTTCTAATGTGTGAATGGTGCATTCCTAAACGAGTGATTTCGCCTCATACGAGTGAATGAAACCACACTTATCTCCTCCTTGGTCTAAGCACCTTAAACCTAATGAATTGACAAGATAAATACTTGAATGCAAAACTCCCTGGATAAGGAACCGAATTCCACTAGGATCGATTTTACCTTCCGTTCTTCTTACTCCTTTCTCACAACTAATGTCTCCGTTTGGTATCTACTAGTTGTGTAGGTGCATACGTAGGTCAATTACTCCAACATACACAACGTCAAACAATGCAAGTAAGAAGCATTTCAACACAATAGAAACTAGAAACATACATAAACAATCAATTTCAAACAACCAAGGGGATTAACTATCACAACTACATCATCTTAGCTAGTAGAGAACTAGCCACTCATAGTTATAACTACCAACATGTCAAAGCTAGTATTCATAACAAAAAGAACAATTAAATCAAAGTAAAGATTGAGAGAATACCAAATTTGAGTGATGAACTCGACTTCGAGTTCATCCACTTCAAGGTGTTGGTGAAAATGGAACACAAACTAGTTGCTTCTCACATCCACCGAAAGCTCCAAGCATCAAAATGATAGTTCTAAAATGTTTACAATGTATTTAAGTGTTAAATGGTGGGATTTTGGCTAAGGGAAACCCTTGAGGTGGAGGCGCCTCAAGTCTTCTCCAAAAAACTATATGTCGAACTCCCCTTTTCTTCCCTGATGAGCAATAGTAATATTGCTAATTTCTTTGCTATTTTTATCAGTGGCTTGCGCCATTTTAAGTGGTGGTGTGCGCCACTTTTAACTAGAGTAGTTGGGATTTGACTTCTGAATTTAATGCGCATGTGATAGCTTTATTGTAGTGGCTTACACCACTTTATGTTGTGGCTTGCGCCACTTTTGATGTTGTGGCTTGCGCCACTATATGTTGTGGTGCGCGCCACCACAATTTCTTCACAGCAGCTCCGTAAAATGATCATAACTAGAGTTGTGGAGCTCCGATTGATGTGATTCAAAATGTGTTGAAAAGATCGTTTCTTGATCTACAACTCTCGTGAAGAAGTCTTCTCCATAAAATGCCTCTAAGATGGATGAATCGTCGCGTGAAGATAGGTTACGGTAAAAGTGCTAATCGACAAATGATCCGTTTGAATCTGATAGCTTCTGGCACACTCATATAGCCCTCAAAATACGTGTTTAGGCTCAACACGTGTCGTCCATCGGGATCTTGGTCAACCTATAATCTGCAATACAACACAAAAATACCAAGAGTAAACCCGACACGACGCTCCGGTTACTATAACCGGTACAAAACCTATCAAAATATGATATTTTACATAATAATTACTATCTACACATATGGATGAAACTAAGCAAATAATGACTTGAATTGATACGAAAACATCAATAAATGCATGAGAAATGGGGATAAAACATCGTAAAAGATATCATCTAGTTGACTTACATCAGCGCCCATCTCACTATAAATAAGAGGTGGGTGTCAAACTCTTTTGTACATCACAATTGCAAGAGCTCATAGTTCTTGTGTAAAATAGAGAGCATCCTATAGTGAGTTGGAGAGAGGGGAAAAAGGCCGGTCTAGCAACCGGAGTTTTCCGATAGCAATCCAAGGAGGATTCCGGCGAGGAGTTCGTGTGGATTAGCGATAGAGGCCGGATGCGTGGACGGCTTACGCACTGTACTACTCTCCGTTGACGGTCAAAGCGACGATCTTATAGATCATCAAGGTATAACCGTCAAACTACTTAACGTGTTTATTGCATTAAACGAAGAACGATCTAGAAAAGGAAATCAAATTTTAAATTCCGCTGCGTTAAACTAGTGATTTCCTAACAGGTTAGCCCTACGTCATACCCCAGTGCACCTTACCTCTTCTCCCACCCTGCCCTACCCACCGCTACCATACCATACCCACCACCCTATCCTACCCTACCCTAATCACTATATCTTACTCTCGACATCCTATCTACCTTACCTATTACCTACTCTACTCCACTATCACCCACCTCTACCCTACCCTACCCTACCTTACCCATCATACCTCACCATCTCTATCCTATCCTACCCTACCCACCACCCCACCGTACCCTACCCTATCCACCATTCCACTCTACCCTATCTTACCCACCACACCACCTAACCTTACCTTACCCACTACCCCAACCTATCCTACCCTACTCTACCCTACTCTACCGGCACTACAAACACTACCTCACCCACCACTTCACCCTACCCTAGCATTCCCCACCTACCCCTACCCTACCCTACCCACCATTCTACTCTACCCTATCTTACCTACTACACCACCCTACCTTACCTTACCCACTACCCCAACTTACCCTACCCTACTCTGCCCTACCCTACCAACCCTACCTTACACACCACTTCACCCTACCTACCCTACCATACCCATCACCACCCTTACAAACCCTACCCACCACCCCACCCTACCCTACCTTATCCACCACCCTACCATACCATACCCACCACCCCATCATACACTATCTTACCCACCAACCTTATTCAAATACGCTTCCTACCTACCTTACCCACCACAGCATTAAATGATGTGGCTAATTCGTTGCGGGCGACCTAATCTAAGAAATATCTCGTATTAATTGGAGGCAAGTAGAAGCTTAGAAAATGTGAAAAGGTGTTGGAGGCATGAATTAGTTTGTGAAAGTATTCTACTCCTGCACCCCCCACACACACACCCCACCCTCATTTAGGGAAATAAAACATAAAAGATATCACATGGTTTTGAAGGATGGACATAGTGAGTATTGTTGTAGCCTGAAATTTATGCATGGAATAAATAGAGAGAAACAACAATATATATTGTGATATGGGAACGATTTTCCAAGTTCTATCGTTATATATTGAGACCAACTGTACACAAATTCACAGGGGAGCAAAAACTGCATGCCTAAGTAAAAATCGGAATCACGACTTCAGTATAAAAAAAAAATAATCTTCATTGCTGCCTAACTATACAAAATTAAATGGACCACAAACATCCATTGAATTGTCAAAACAAAAACATTCCATTGAAAAATATAGGAGATAAATGTAAGGGCTTCTGAGCTGAAAGGAGAGGCAGAAACCATGCTCATAGCCTCTTCATAAGGGAAGAGAATATACGTACTATAATTTCGGATATATCATAATAAACAACTACACAATAGTAAAGTATTCGGTTTTTCTGATATATTATTCAGGTATATGATTCAACAACCCTAAAGCATGTAGTAAAACTCACTAATCGTGCAATCCACATTTCTTCTTTATAAGGAAGCAATTTAAACATTCTCTTATGCTTTACTGAATAATCAAATACAAACCTACACCTGATTGGTAGACAAAAGGCATGCATCCTCTAATCACTTGTATAAAAATGTCAACTCTATGTTTGAAATCTAGATTGATGAATAAGTTAAGAACGATAATAATAAAAGAGTATATATATAGAGAGAGATTTGATGGAATATAATGCATCATCTAATCCCTTGTATAAAAATGTAAGCCGTGTAGGTTGATGATAAATAAGTTAATTGAGAACAATAAGAATGAAAGAATTTTGATAGATTTGACGGAGTATGATACACATAGAAATCCGCCAAAAGTTGCAACAAAAAAAAATTTTGACGCTCTTCACCAGATTGATTCAACTTCTTGGACATTCGATCCTCTTCAATTTTTTGTTGAATTTATGGTGAGGATCCTTCATGTCCAGTGTCCCCTTCACCATTACCGTCACTTTCAGCATAACATCCTTTTCACCAATACCAAGTCCTTTTCCGAAACTGTTGGCTCAGGTTCTACCCCACAGTTGGTAAAATGCAAAAATATTAACTATCCAAAAGGATAGATAATAATTATGAAGGTCACCTTCTGCTAACAAATGAAGGTCAGTTAGCAGCTACATCTAGAAAGAAAGTAACATCAAACAGATAATTTAAAAGCAAAAAACTTATGCAAAATTGAGGAATGCATAAAGAAACAGTGATATACATTTGAATGTTTTGGCAAAACGGCCTGTTGAAAATATTAGCAACAAATCAAATAAGGTACATTGTTAATCAAACACGATTCAAAAGATTTAAGCCTAAAATAGTTTAAGAAGCATATTTTTCTCAGAATATAGAAAGCATCATGAGTGACGTACCAATTACAGTGATAATTGAATGACCATCCTTCATAGCAATTCAGCCACCCTTTTTAGGTGAAACCTTAATTGTCAAATGAAGCAATAAAGTACAAAAGCAATGTTAATATATACGTGGAAGCTGACCATCACAATGGCAAATAGGAAGTGACAATATGGTTTCACCTGCATCCTACATACGATCAAATCCTTCGATTGAAAAAGAAAAGCACAGAAAGATATTGTATGTGCATCAGCATGACTTTAACGCTAGTGTAATGTGCCATCTTTCACCTAGAACTCCATATGAGAGTTACTTCAAGTAGAGCACCAATCCTATGGACGTTTTCCACTCGTTAAAGTCTCTAAGTAACATTTCAACCCCAAAATGTGATTCCATCAATCAGATTGTTTCATTGCAAGAAAATTTAGACGACAAAAATGTAATAATGATGCCAATGGGGACTACCAGCAATGTTAGTATATGCAATACTGGAAAATAGAAGGACTAACCTGCTGGTAGATGGTCGAGAAAAAAAGTCTCAGCCAGTCAGCCTAAAGTACAATGAGGATTTTATGCTACCAAACTCCTAAGTATTAACAGAACAAAGCTCAGTAATGTTCACTAAAGAAAGGTGTTTGTACCAGTCCTTGGAGGCCATGGTTTTTGTTCATGTCCTAACCTTCGCCACATCTATATGCTCGTATTGAGGACAACAATTTGTACTCCCCTTCCCTTGGAACATTCGAATCCAAAATGATCACTGAAAGGAAATATAACTTTAATGATTTATATAGAATCAGATTGATTGTCCCTAAGATGATATGTTCCTTACTTTCAAAATTGTATGTCAAACAACAAAAAGAAAAATGGACCAAGCTCTGTTCCAACGTGGTTCAGTTATCATCCATGAAGTGATGTAATTATATAGCTCATATGATGTTAGGACAGATTGTCCACACCCTTAAATGAAAATTGTGCAAGTGTTGGACAGATTCCCAACACTTGAGGGGGGTGTTGGGACAGATTGCCCACACTCTTAATGTATAAGGAAATATAGTAACGCCTTTACTAACACCAATTGGTTTTAGTACAACGGTATGCGCTTGATTCTAACATGGTAGCAGAGCCAGAGGTCATGAGATCAAACCCTGGTTGGAACATTATTTAAAAATAATGTGCAAGTGTTGGGACAGATTGCCCACACTTGAGGGTGTTGGGACAAATTACCCACACTCTTGAATGAAAAATTATGCAAGTGTTGGGACAGATTGCCCACACTTGAGGGGGGTGTTGGGAGAGATTTCCCACACTCGTAAATGAATTAAGAAATATAATTGCGCATTTACTACCACCAATTGGTTCTAGTAGAATGGTAAGCGCTTGATCCTAAACATGGTATCGGAGCCAGAGGTCACGGGATCAAACCCTGATTGGAACATTATTTAAAAAGAAATTATGCAAGTGTTGGGACAAATTGCCCACACTTGGGGGGGTGTTGGGACAGATTGCCCACACTCAGTGTTGGACGGAGGGTGTTGGGACAGATTGCCCACACTCTTAAATGAAAATTGTGCAAGTGTTGGACGGATTTCCAACACTTGAGGTGTTGGGACAGATTTCCCACACTCTTAATGTATAAGGAAATATAGTAGCGCATTTACTGGCACCAATTGGTCTTAGTAAAATGGTAAGCGCTTGATCCTAACATGTGAGAACAAATAAATTCTTCCTTGGAGTACGACGGTGAAATTAGACAATATATAGAAAATCCGACCAAAGTCTGAACTGTATAAATTTCAATCGAAATAGAAAGTAATCAAAATTGTTAAGGCTTCATAATCATCATCCATTGCTTTGAATACCCGTGTATCCTCCTTCGCCATAGTTTATCCACAATTATCCACAAACAAAAATTTCCAGATCGCAGAGCTCATGACAATGTATGAAAAGTATATACAGTCGACCATGAAAATGAATGAATCGGTATGGTTGAACAAAACCAGACCAACTGGACCCATGTAATCAGAATCAACCACATCAACAAAACCAGACCAAAATTGATCTTATTGCTTTGAAACCTTAGCTGATGCTGGATCTGCAACCCGGGAAGTACTATACATATATACCCAAGGCATCAGTAACACAAAAAAAAACCATGGTACACTGAAATGGAAAGAAAATACCTGATGTATTACCGAGCACCTAGCCTCCCAGAGATGTTGCGCCTGCAGCCGACAAACACTAAAATTTTCAATTTGAAACAAAAATGATATATACCCAAGGCATCAGTAACACAAAATCATTGAAACCTAATTTTGCTGATAAACAAAATCGATTTCGAATTTCACGAAGAACAAAGTACCAAACACAAAATCGATTTCGAATTTCGTGAAGAACAAAGTTCCAAACATTCGCCATTCTGATTGCATGATCGGTTAGCCCCCCTCGAAAAATATTTAAACAAAAATGAATTGCAAAAAACAAAATCATTGAAACCTAATTTTGCTGATACACAAAATCGATTTCGAATTTCATGAAGAACAAAGTACTAAACACAAAATCGATTTCGAATTTCGCGAAGTACAAATTCGTTATTCAGATTGCAGGATCGGTTAGGCCCCTCGAAATTTTATGGGTGATTCGGATGGAACCAAAGTCGACAAAGATAAGGAAAGAGCAAACCGCAGCAAAGTTGAACATGGAGAGATTTTAGGGTAAAGGGGCGTATTTTTTTTAGTTTAAATGCTTATTCGAGTGATTTTTTTTTTTCATATTGTACGGGGTTGGGGAGGGTATGGAGCGGGTTTTTACGAGTAATTGGGTTAAATTACTTCGTGTATATAGATTGGTGTGACTAATTATAGGGATGTATTTAATGCAAAAATATTTCGCATTGAATAACATATTTGAGATTATATTTTTCAATTAAAATTAATAGTCAAATATTTTGCATTGGTAAAATTTAATTTATCATTTTTTTAATATTATAAATTAATGTAAAAATATTTCGCATTAAGTGCCATAAATTTAAGAATATTTGACATAAATTCGGATGACTATTTTATATGGATAAATTTAATGTCAAAATATTTCTCAAAAATTAATTAACAAATATTAATAAAATAATTGAGAGTAAGAATATTTGGAATTAAATAAGGCGCTTAATTTGTAGGGATGAATTTAATGTAAGAATATTTCGCATTAAATGACATATTTCAATTTAGTTATTTTGCAAAATGTAATTTATTGTAAGGATATTTGGTATTTGTAGATGATGATTTTTTATTTTTTTGACACATTTGAACTTAGTTATTTTTCATAAAATTAGTTTAATTTAGTTTTAGGGGATGATGTTCCTTTGTCATTTTGAATTTATCTTTTTTTTAAATATAATTTAATTTAATAATATTTCGCACTGAATGACATATTTGAATTTAGTTATTTTTTTGAAGGGGAATTTAGTTATTTTTCAAAATTAAATTTAATGTAATAATATTTGCCATTAAATGAGGTGGCTAATTAGTAGGGGATTAGTTTAATGTAAGAATATTTCGTATTAATTGACATATTTGATTTTAGTTATTATACAAATGTTATTTAATGTGAAAATATTTCGTTTGGCATATTTGAATTGTATGGTTTGTTTTTTTTATTGAAATATATGAATTTAGTTATTTTAAAAATATAATTTAATGTAAGAATATTTAGCATTAAATGGTATTGCTAATTTTAGGGGATGAGTTTAATTTAAGAATATTTTGTATTAATTGACATAAATGAATTTAGTTATTTTTCAAAATGTAATTTAATCTAATATTAATTTGTATAAAAGGAGGACACAAATTTGGTGGGGGTGATTTTTTTCTTTACATATTTGTGTTAAGTTATTTTTCTTAAAATTAATTTAATGTAGTTTTAGAGGATTAAAATAAGAATCAAATTTTCATGGTAGGTTGGCCTAAGAAAACACTATCACCAAAATAAATACGTAAAAGCTTTTACATGAATAAAGAAATGTTTTCAACAAGCTAAAGATAATAATTCAAAAAATATGAATCGTTTTGTAGTGTAACTCTTACCTTGATGCAACACATCATTTGATAAGTACTTAAATAGCATAAAAAAATAGCATAACCTTGAGTTCTAAAAAAAATAAAAAATAATAGCATAACTACCACGACATACGGATCACTCCTCATTTCTGTTAAAGTGAGATCACAAAATACTAAAATCCAGGTTTGAGATCATGACGACATATAAAATTCTTCCTAAACAAAAACTTTTAAATACATCAATTCTTTTATAGAAAAACAGAAGGAAAAAAAAAAACCACACAAACACACAAAAAAACACAATGAGACGGTGTAAAGGCTGAAAAAATTAGAATGTTATAACTGGATAGTAAACAAAAGTTTTGGAAATTTGAATAGTACTTTTGCATAAAAAAAACAGACCAAATATATTCACTTGGTAAGCTTCATTTCTTTTACACCGCCGATCATTCTGAATATTAAATGACAGCAACTAAAAAAATTACGGGAAAAAGTAAATTAGTTCATAAATAAAATGACGTACCACAACCCATCAATTCATCTGAAGACCAGAATAATCAGTTGTCGCCTAAAATTGAAAGGATTAAGGGGTAGGTAATGAGGAGTAGAAGATGAAATATTGCGCAAATGAGGATATGAGACTTAGATGAAGATGATATATGCCAAGAGCAAGATTGATGATGAAGATTGATTTTTAAAAAAGAAGATGAAAATAAGAATAATCGGGGTTTTGCTAATTGTTTTAGAAGAATTTATTTATATTTTTAGTTTTTGAACGAATATAAGATGCTGGAGTTATTTTGGAGTGATTGTAGGAGAGAGTTAATATTGTATTTTATTTACACATGTGTTGATTTCTTTTTTTTTTTTTTTAACCTGCCTATTAAATACCGGTTTTGGAGCGGATACAAACGGGTATAAATCGGGTTTGGGTCAAATCAATTTTAAATCATGTAAGCAATGTAGAAAAGTGAAAGGAAATGGTGTTCTAAAGAATTATTCCAATATTCCACACCATAATCTCAATGTTCCTCGAAATTGGCGAAAACATAAGAAGATGTAAATCCACATACGAACGGTTTGGTAAGTAGTTTTCAATAGACTTTATTTCTTATGACAAGTTGTTCTCAAGTGTTTTTAAGGATGTCTTAAGTACAAGAGCATTGTTTACTTGCTTGAATCGTCGCATAAGATGGATTATGGCGCTAGAGATTGGGATGCTGAAGAGGCTGCTTCTGTGAATAATGTTGATTAAGGGAAGTTAAACTTCCAAAAATAGAAAATTTCTTTTTGTTTCTTTTTGCTAATGTTACTGTTTGGGATGGGTGGAAGTTGATGAGTTCAGGGCTATGTAGATGGTAACGTGGATTGGTAAAAAGAGTCTTTGTGCATGGGTTAATTTAGATATAAGGGGATGGGATAGAGAAGGATAGAACTATTTAAGGTGTGTAATAGTCATCAAATTGCATACAAGAAATCAACGACATTTGAATGTGGTTAATTAAGGAATTTGTTGTAATCCGTGCTTATTTTTCTCTTCATTTATTGAACAAGCATGGTAAAAAGCACGAGATGATGGCAGTAGTTTTTAAGATTCTTACATAGGATGATGAATTCAAGTTACAGTCGCACTTACGACGAACTATTATCGATCTGAATGAAAGTTGCATTCTTTTATTTATTCTTTGTTTTTAATGCCATGCGTAAGTCGTTTCAGTTTCATGTTTTCAAAGATATTTTTTGCTTCAAGTTTTTTTTTACTCATTTAATGTATTCTCTATTATATCTTTGACATCATTTGTTTTTATCTTTTATCCTATTGTTTTGTTATGAATTTAAAAAATAGGAGTCTTTCTCAAAAGGATCATTCTTCCTTTACATTTTTCATGAAAAAACTTTCTTTCTCAAGCTAGAATTTCATACATTGTAGGCTTGTAGCAAGTAGAAAGATCGCAATGGCTTCCTTCGTTGTTGTGACAAGAATGGTATGCATTTGTTTCAGACATATATTGCTTCGGCGTTATTTGTATTTCGAATTTTTGCACAATAGTGACAAGTATATATACCCTTTTTGTTTTTTTCCCAATAAAGTTCGACATGTTGATGCAGTACAACTAAGGAGTGTTGAATTGTATGGTACGTATGCTAATTTTGCCGCTACAATATACCCTTTGTTTAATTTTGTTATTTGACGTTCTAGATTACTTTGTCTTTAAGCATGCAACTGACTAAGTTGAAGTGGAGATGCTTAATTAACAAGTAAAAATCCAAACGATTCCCTTTTTAACTTATGCCCTTGATTTCTTGCAATAATGCATTTCAAAGAACCTTCAAAGAAAATGCAAAATATTCCTTTGTGCCAATAAATGTGGTGACTATGAACATCTTGAATATAATTTGTCCTCTTTGTCTTGCTATAAGGTTAGTAACTTCAACAAATAAAGGAATCAAATTATGAGCTTCTAGAGTATTGTTGACAGGGACGGCTCCATGAATTCTACAACACGGGTCGGGGATCGAGAACGTCACATCATATTATAAGTGTATAAGTATTAATTTTAAAAATCCAAGTATGATTATGGGTCAATGATCAATTTTGAAAAAAATTAACGGGTCAATTAGTACATATTAGCGTATAAAAAATTTAAATAGTGTAAAAAATACATATAATTTTTTTTTTTAGGTTTGAGGGTAAGGTGTCCCATTTCTCAGTGAATGGCGCCGCCTCTGATTGTTGAATAGGAAAAACCTTTCTTTATGAAAAATATAATTTGGGTTATAATACTGACTCTAGATGTTGTTTGACTGGTTGTAGTTTCGGACACGCCTATTGTCAGGGCTAAAATTGGTATTATCAGGGAAAATATAACACATTACTTTTACATTACCATATATTT